>CM032449.1:93517962-93826688 GCA_019049505.1 Pachyrhynchus sulphureomaculatus | reverse complement strand
GATTCACTACTATCGTCATGCTTATTTCTTATGTTACCTAACGTAATAAAATATCCGCCATTATTTCCCCCTTATCTCTCATTATTTCTCCTTATCTCCCATTATCTCCACATAATTTCCATTATATTTTCCATTTTGCTCATCTCCCATTATTTCTCTTTTATCTCCCATTATTCCCCTTATCTCCCGTTATATCACCTGATCTCCCATTATCTAGGCCTTATCTCGACTTATCTCGCAATAGTTCTCCTTATCTCCCATTATTTCTCCTTATCTCCCATTATCTCACCCTAACCCCCATTATCTAGACTTATCTCTGCTTATCTCCCATTATTTCTCCTTATCTCCCATTATTTATACTTATCTCCCATTATCTCACCTTATCTCCCTTTATCTAGGTTTATATCGAATTATATAAAACATAAGTATAAATTTATAAAAAACACGTAAATCGGATAAGTGGTTCTCAGTGATAAGCGCACTAACGGGACAGCAGACAGACAGACAGAGAGACGTTGCATTTTATACATATTATATTTTTTTGCAACATGATATTGTTCCATATTTATTGGTTTAGGCAGTGTATTGCAAGGAAACGCGTTAACGGTAACCATTTTTTCTGACTTCATTCACTATTATCGTCACTGCTCTTTCTTTATGTTACCTAACGCAATAAAATATATCCTGTAACTTGCCCAGAGAACATATGTATGTTTCGGTTCCTAAATGGCGGTGGCCATATGTGGTGGTCACAAGTGAAATAATGTACGATGTTTTTCAACATGCAAGGTTCCCAATTACATCCATGTGTTAAATTTGTTTTTAGAATTTTGTCTACAGTGTTTTAATGTGTATTTTGTATTATTTTTATGGATTAACCAACTTTTATATGTAACAACTTTTTTATGTATAACCTACGACCATTCAGGCTAACGAAATCTTTGCACTTCTCATTTCTGCCCTGAAGAAGGTCCCAATCCAGGACCGAAATATTGGCGGCTTAATGAAAATTGTGTGATCTCCTATCACGCCCAAATTTGCCGAGTTCCCCAATTAAGATTGTATTTTTAATAATTTTGGTAGATACGGCTAACATTTTGCTTTCTTTCTTTTTATTCTATATATATATATATATATATATATATATATATATATATATATATATATATATATATATATATATATGTATATATATTATATATTATATATATATTATATATATATATATATATATATATATATAATATATATATATATATATATATATATATATATATATATATATATATATATATATATATATATATATATATATATCTATAATATATATAAAATGCAACGTCTCTCTGTCTGTCTGTCTGTCTGTCCGTTAGTGCGCCTATCACTAAAAAACCACATATCCGATTTACGTACTTTTTTTTTAAAACATACATATGTTCTCTGGCCAGGTTATAGGCTATATTTTATTACGATAGGTAGCATAAGGAATGAGCAGTGACGTAAAATAGTGAATGATGTCGGAAATAAGTTTGCCGCTAGCGCGTGCCTTTGCAATACACAGCCTAAACCATTAAATATTGAACAATATTATGTAGCAAAGAATATCTGTAATGTATATCTATAATATATATAAAACGCAATGTCTGTCTGTCTGTCCATTAGTGCGTTATCACGCGGGAACCACTTATCAGATTTACCTGTCTTTTTTTAAATTCATGCATATATTCTTTGGCCAGGTTATATAATAATAATAATAATCTATATCTATAATATATATAAAATGCAATGTTTGTCTGTCTGTCTGTCCGTTAATGCGCTTATCCCTCGAGAACCACTTATCGATTTACGTAAATTTTTTAAATTCATACATATGTTCTCTGACCAGGTTATAGGTATATATTTTATTACATCTATAATATATATAAAATGCAACGTATTCTGTCTGTCTGTCTGTCCGTTAGTGCGCTTATCACTGGAGAACCACTTATCCGATTTTCGTACTTTTTTTTTTAAAAACATACATATGTTTCTCCGGCCAGGTTATAGGCTATATTTTATTATAGCATAAGGAATGAGCAGTGACAATAATAGGAAATGAAGTCGGACAAAGTTTGTCGCTAGCGCGTTCTCTTGCAATACACAGTCCAAACCATTAAATATGGAACAATATTATGTAGCAGAGAATATCTATAATATATATAAAATGCAATGTCTCTCTGTCCGTCTGTCTGTCTGTCCGTCCGTTAGTGTGCTTATCACTGGAGAACTACTTGTCCGATTTACGTGCTTTTTTTTAACCATAATAGTGAATTAAGTCGGAGAAAAGTTTGCCGCTAGCGCGTTCTCTTGCAATACACTCCTTAAAGCATTAAATATGGAACAATATCATGTAGCAAAGAATACAATATATATATAAAATGCAACGTCTCTCTGTGTGTCTATCTGTCTGTCCGTTAGTGCACTTATCACTCGAGAACCACTTATCCGATTTACGTGTTTTTATAAATTTATACATATGTTCTATATAATTCGATATAAGCGTAGATAATGGGAGATAAGGTGAGATAATCGGAGATAAGGAGAAATAATGGGGGATAAGTCGAGCGAAGCCTCGATAATGGGAGATAAGTATAAATAATGGGAGATAAGGAGAGATAATGGAAGATAAATATAAATAATGGAGATAAGTATAGATAATGGGAGTTATGGTGAGATAATGGGAGATAAGGAGAAAGAATGGGAGATAAGTCGAGATAAGCCTAGATAATGGGAAATAAGGTGAGATAATGGGAGATAAGGAGAAATACTGGGAGATAAGGAGAAATAATGGGAGATGAGTAGAGATAAGCCTAGATAATGGAAATTATGCAGAGATAATGGGAAATAAGGAGAAATATTGGGAGATAAGGAGAAATAATGGGAGATATTTTATTACGTTGGGTAACATAAGAAATAAGCAGTGACGATAGTAGTGAATCAAGTCCACGCGAGCGCAGCCGCGGGCCCGGCTAGTATATATATATGCCTAACTTGGCAAATGAAATGCCGATTTACAATAAGCAGGTTAAATACCACGTCATTACATTGTGATTTACAATTTTATGATATATCGTATATAACTCTCTAGGAAAAAACTTATTTAGCATTTTATCTCTTTTTAATTACAATTAGTGTCTATAATTTGGACAAATCAGTCAAACCTGTTTAACATATAACTGTCCTTTGTTGTGTATGAGGAAACTCAAATATAATTATAAAATACTATTTTTAAGCCAACAGGCTTTCAATAGGATTTATGGTCTATTTTAGAGCTGCAATAAATAAAATAATATTTTAATTTACACTTATTATGTGTAATAATGTGTACTTAAGTCCCTTGTTTCATTTTTATTTTAATTTCAAGTCTAATTATAATTATGATGTATATCTTCTTCTTCTTTCGACATACAGCTAGGCACTATTGCCTGTTTTCTTTATGCCCTGATCTAACACCTAGGCTGAAAAGTTTTTGGTCTAGCTACTTAAAACATAGTCTTTTGCAAATTCTACTTTATTCAACATAGTCTCTTTCAAGAGCGATACAATCAGTTCAACGCTTTTTTAATATTTCTATACCTTTCTTGTAGAAGGATTTGTTTTTGCCTTCAAAAGAGGCCTCAGTTCCGGCAGTAATCTTCCCGCGAGCATTTTTTTGAGGTGTGCGAATAGATAATAGTCGTGACACGGTGCATTGTCTTGACGAAAGAACACTTTTTTCTTGTTCATTTGGAGTCGTTTCTTTGCGATTTCAGCCTTCAAATGCACCAATAACTTTATATAATATTCGCTATTGACGGTTTTTTTCCTTCTCAGCATAGTCGATGAAAATTATTCCATGTACTTCCCAGCTGACTGTTGTGCCTTTGGTCGTTTCGGACGGCTTTCACCGATTGCTGTCTACTCAGCTGACTGCCGATTTGATTCCGGTGTGTAGTGGTGGATCCATGTTTCATCCATTGTCACATGTCACTTGAAAAAATCCTTTTTATTGCGCTTAAATAGGTCCAAACAGCGCTCAGAATCATCAACACGTTGTTGTTTTTGGTCCACTGTGAGCAAACGCGGTACCCATTTCGAACAGAGCTTTCTCATGCCCAAATGTTCATGCAAAATATGAACAACACATTCTTTTGATACCTTTAGGGTGTCAGCTATCTCATGCAATTTCACTTTACGGTCATCCAAAACAATTTTGTGGATTTTTTTGATGTTTTTCAGTGTAACCACCTCATTTGGGCGTCCAGAGCGTTCAGCATCATTTGTATCTGTACGACCGCGTGTAAATTCAGCATATCAGTAAATGATGAGTGATTTTCCGTGTGCAGAGTCCCCATAACACTTATCAAGCCATTGCTTTGCTTGAACGGTATTTTATCCCATCAAAAAACAGTGTTTAATCAACACAAGAAATTCGATTTTTTCCATTGTTTTGAAAATATCAAAAGTAGCATCACTAAAACCACTGTAACTTGTAAACTAATCGCCGAAATGTCATGACATTTTGACATGTATTGTTTGAAGGTTGGTACTTCCGAAAATTCATATCGATTTTTTGAAAAGGGTGACATCTAGTGTTAGACCAAAAACTTTTCAGCCTACGTGTTATATTATCTCGCTCCATCTCTTTCTCGGACGTCTCATTGATCTTCTTCCATTCGGCGGTTTATCTCTTGGTATCTGTACTATCCTGTTGTTTGCCATTTTTCCTATGTATTGATCCCATTCCACTTTTCTTCCTCTTATCCACCGGTTGATATTTTCTATATTATATGTGCGTCTATGTCTTCATTCCTTTTTCTATCCCTCAGTGGCATCTCCTAAGTATTCTCATTTCGGTTGATTCCAGCATTCTCTGTGTACTTGTGAGGTTTAGTTTCGGATGTGTAAGTCATTATTGGTCGTATTATGCTTTTGTATATTCTTGTTTTGGTCTCAGCTGGGAGGAATTTACTTCTAAATATAGTGTCACCGAGATATTCTGCTGTCCTAGTATGTTTTACTTCTTCTTCGTTTCTGATACTAGATATTTTGATGCCTAGATAATTGACCTCCGTCACCTGTTCTTTTGGTTTATGTTCCACTACCAACTTGCACCTGATCGGCTCTTTTGCTATTGCTATTTTCTTGGTTTTTTCAGTTGAGATTGACATATTATACTCGTATTGTTTTGCTGCTATATAGAATTCGCCTAGCAGCCTTTGCAGATCGTTCTCGGTCCCAGCCATTATTATCGCGTCATCTGCATAACATATAATTTTAAGTTCTTTATTACCCATTCTATCATATATCCTTTCTTTCTCTTAACATTCTTTATAATTTCATCCATGACACTATTAAATAGAAGAGGACTTAAAGAGTCTTCCTGTCTGATTCCAGATTGATAGTTGATTGGTTCTGTCATTCCTTCTGCTAATCTTGCGACTACTTTATTGTCTTTATATATATTTTCGATAGTTTTAATTAGGTCTAATGGTATGTTCCTGTCATATAATAGATGAATAAGATCTTCTATTTGCACATTGTCGAAAGTTTTCTTTAAGTCTGTAAGAATCTTGTATTCTATGGATTTTTCTTTTACCTGTCTCACAATGAATACGGCATCGGTGCATGAGCGCCCACTTCTGAATCCTTGCTGTTCTTCTTCCAGTTATATTCTCGCGTTTGTTTTTGTTGTAATAATCTTTGTTGTTAAGTTCAGTGTACAGTTTAGTAGATTTATGACTCTAAAGTTATTTGAATCTTTTTTTTTCCCAACTTGTCCATTAGTATAACTGTCGCTGTTCTCTATTCGTCTGGGATTCTATTCGATCTTATAATCCTCTGTATAAGTATTTAGAGTTGCTTAACCATAGAGTATACCCCATATTTTAGTAGTTCATTAGCTATTTGGTCTTGGCCGGAAGATTTACGGGTTTTTAATTTTTCCAGTGCCTCTATTACGTCTTCTTTCATTATATATGTTTCTTCGTTATATCTGGTATTTGTGGTAGTGTCATACTCTGTTCCCTTTTATATAATTGTGTAAGATGTGCTACCCACGTTTCATTCTTCACGTGTGTATACTCTATTAGTTCTTTCATCTCAGTTCTCTGCTGTTTTATGAATCTACATATTTGTTTTTGTTGACCATAGAAGTCTGATTCTAATTTTTTTGTGTATCCTAGTATTCCGTTTTTGTTCTTCTTACTAATTCGTGGGTTTCTGTTCTTATTTTTTATATCCTTGGTACGCTTCATTTGTCCTGATTGACCTGTATTCTAGATAGCTTTCTATCTTTTCACGGTATTTCTCTTTGATTTCTTCACTAAACCATTGTGTTTTTGTTCTCCATTTTTTATTTTTATCGTTTTTTCTGGTACTCTCGTTGATTCTTCTTGTAGATTTTCTTTACTTATCTTTATTTCCAGTTCCTTATTTTAGTGTTGCTTTGTGTTTCTTATATTCCATCTTAGCTTACACATAACTAGGTTATGACCTCTTCCTACGATTGATGATGTTAAGTTTCTCAGGTTTAGTATGACGTGGATGTTTTTCTCTATCTATTAAGACATAATCTATCATTGATCTGTTACCTCTGGTGTTCTCAAATGTATGTTCATATTGTTCCTTATGGTCAAAGTATGTATTATTTATTCTCAACTCGTTTGTAGCTCAGAAATTTATCATAAGCTCCCCGTTGTAATTTTTTATGTTTTCATTAAATCTCTGTTTAACTCCTCGTATTACCTCGTTTCCAATTCTTGCGTTATTGTCACCCATTATTATTATTATCGTTTTGTTGATTGGTATCTTAGCTCTTATTTTCTGGAGTTCTTCATAGAATTGTCTCCTGTCTTTTTCTGGTTTACAATTTTCGGGTGCATAAATTCCCACTTTTTTTGTATATTCTTAGTTTAACCATTACTATTCTCGCCGATATATACTGATACTTTATTATGTAGTTTATATATTTCTTCTTAATCATCAGGGCTACTCCTTCTTTTCCCGCTGGTCTTTCGCTACACCACTGTAAAGAAGGACATATTCTCCTAATATAATTTGTCCTTTCTCCTTCTTTTTTTGTTTCTTGCAAGGCGCATTTATCTATTTTGTGTTCTCTAATTTCCTTTTCTACTTCCTGGTCCCTCCCATTTACTGACTTTATATTCCAACTTACGAGTCTCATTATATCCTGTTTTTTTCCAAGTTCTTAACCATGTCCATGCATGTGTCGTCACCGTGAAATCCATCCTATTACGAGGCTGGGCTTTTATTCTTGGTTTTTTATCTCAGGTAGATGGCCAGCCTGGCGTATATGAAGAATAAATGTTTTATTATGTCTACTATACTATATACAGGCAATTGATACAATATTTGAAAGCTTGATAAAAATTCAAATAGAGAATCGAAACGTCTCGAAACAAATAGAGCACCGTTTACTACCGTCCTTATTTCTACTACCTTCTACCAGGTTTCAGAGGAAACCTATACCATGGATACAGAGCAAAATTTTAACAAAATCTTAGTAAATATACTACATTTGTCCATATTGTCTCAGAAAGTTATCTATCATTAAGTACTATTATTATTAATTCTAATTTCAGTATTCATTAGTCGCTCACACTATGTATAGTCATAGTTTTTTCTATCTAAAGAGAGATTAGAATCCAAAATTGCTAATCAAAAACGACTGCAATATTCAGTTAAAAAAATATGATTCAGTAAGAAAAAATCTTCCTAGCAACGAAAAACAAACTATACAGCATACCAACTCATATTTTCCCTAATTTTGAAATCTAATAAACAAGAATATCTTTTTCACATATCGCTAACTAAAATTAAAAATTATGTGGAATCTTTGGTACAATGACACTAATCAGTATATATCACCACCACTCAATCATCTCTCCTGATGAAGCTAACATGATTAGCGAGACGCGCGTCGAGTGCAAAAATATGTTGTGTAGTGGTGATATATACTGAGTAGTAAAATTAAAAATGTTTAAATTGGAACGTTTCACAGCAATGTGTTTTTTTTCTTCCATCTACTACGAAATTTATCTTTTTTTGCCAACACTATCAAGTCGCTCTTAAAGGTTATACATAAGTTCAAACTCGTGAGGGCAAATTACAACTTCTTGTGGCCTTGTTCCATCAGTATACTATATAATTTCATAAGCAAAAAGGAAGTCCGAAGCACATATTCCCTTCATATTCCGTCCTAAAATAATTGACTGATTATTTATATCAGATTATGAAACTCAATGTAAATTTTAGTCAATCAAAATAATGAGCACTGTGGGCCATCAAAGCATGTCTGGGTAGGCAGCAGTAACAAAGGTGGCAAATTCCAACTTCTTGTGACCTTGTTCCATCAGTATACTATATAATTTCATAAGAAAAAAGGAAGTCCGAATCACATATTTTATTCAATTCCGTCGTAAAACAACTGATTAAAGATTTATTTCCTATCAGATTATGAAACTCAATGTAAATTTTGGTCAACCAAAATAATGGGTATCGTGGGCAGTTAAAGCATCTCTAGGTGGACAACATTAACAGAGATAGCTTATTCACTATATAATATATAGAATGTTGAATTCACCAAAAGATGTGCTAATAAAATGGGCGCGTTTGAAGTTCTTACGCCCTCTAGGGATTTTCGTTTCTCATTTAGTAGCATCCATCTGGGTTTTAGGCTGCATCAACTGATTATTGCAATACTAAGCCCTGTTGCAATATTTGGCCACTCAAATCTCAAAACAATTTAATCAACAAAACTATAATGTGAATTTTTGAAATAACAAAATTTCACGGCATCTCGGTAACCTTGATAATAATAAAAATGTCAAAATTAATTAGTGACAGACTTGAATCCTAACCTTGAAATCATCCACATGCGGTCAAATTTTCGGGTTTCACACCCACCGACATTGTAAAAATATGTTAAACAAATTAACAGTTGTCTTTATTCTGACTCCAAATTAATTCTTACCTGAATATGACGAAATTTGAATTTGAGATCATATACTTTTCAGAAATAAATCAAGTCAACATTTTAATATGCTTAGAAACACATAAAGAAAGGAAAATATACAAAACTTGTTCCAAGCAAGTATTAAAAGAAATGCTATTCTTAGAATTTTGAATCAATGATTGAAAATGTTCAAAAAGTCTTGACTTAATAATTATACAATAATATTAATAAATCGTGGCAAGTTGCGAGAAAAAATTATAAAGCTCTATGCATAAGATAAACTAAAAAATTGTGTTACCTTCTTCTTCTTCTTGTGCTTATTTACAACTGCCCCGAATAGTCCCGTTGTTGTTATTGAGAACCATGTTCACAGGTTTTTCAGCCACGAAACACGTCTCCTGCCTGGTTCTCTTCTTCCGTCCACCTTGCCATCAGTATCAGTTAGAGTAGACCATATTTTTCCTCGTTTCTCATGATGTGGCCCAGATATTCAAGTTTTCTTCTTTAATTGTGCTAACAGGTCTTTTGTTCAAGAGTTCTAGTACTCTCTTGTGGGTAGTGTGCTCTGTCCAAGATATTCTAAGCATGCGCCTGTAGAGCCACATCTCAAATGCTTTCAACCTTTTACACGATACCGCAGTTACAGTCCAAGTCTCTGCCCCATACAGAAGCATCGGAAAGACGTAGTATTTGAGAAGTCTTATTTATCGGCTGCTCTCGCTTTTTTTATTCTGCATCGAATCTCCAGTGAGTGGTCCCATTCTTCATTTACTGTGGTGCCCAAGTAGCAAAAGGTATTGACTCTATCAATGTTTTAGTTGCTAATGTAGAGTTGTCCCTGTAAGATCAAGTTTTTGCTTGTGATCATGTGTTTAGTCTTCTTTGTATTTATATCTATTCCGTATTCTCGACTGACATGTGTTACTCTGTCCATCAGCATTTGTAGGTCCTGTGAATTGTCTGCGAATATTATAGTGTCATCAGCGAATCTAATGTTGTTAATTCTTCTTCCATTAATGTTGACTCCTGCTGAGAATTGTGTTATATAAACTACAAATTCAAATGGCTGGTACTCAACAGGAATTAAAAATTCCTAGAATGGTTAAGAACTTCAAAGGTGCTTATGTTATTAGCACATCTTCAGGCAAATTCTACATACTATATATTACAATATGTTCGCACCGCCTATATTGTTGCTATTTACTCAGGCTGCCCACTATCCCGGTTGACGAAAATTTACAGTTGAGTTGAGTTACATGGTCTCATAGGAAATAATAACGCATATAATGACAAATAAGAAATAACATATCTGTGCCACAGAAAACTTTATCCAACAATTGCCATCTCGGTTAGAATGATGACTAAACTACAAAGAGATAAGTTAAATACGAGTATAATACCTGTTAGGAAGTCACTTCTCTCAATCATGAGAAAGTGGTTTATGATAAGGTACATAAATTTGTTTCAGGAGGGTTATCGCCGTGAACTTGGTTTATCTTAAAAAGATGGTAGCATACCTCGGAAATTATTCAATAATTCGTTTCTTTGTATTTAAATAATTATTGATAGCGAAATATTGAATTCTCTAAATTTAATATTTTCGTAAAAAAAGAACATTAAATTTTAGTATTTTTAACTAAAAATGTCCAAATACATATTTTAAGTAAAGGATAAAGCGTTAGGAGGCCAAGGTGAAAAATATGCTTTTCTCTATACATAGTAGAAGCATTTATGATTTATTATTAAAATTGCTTTAAAGCACTTTGATGTTAGCATAAATCCATTTGTTACTATTGAAGTTTCAAAACACCATCAGCTGATCTATGTGGCTATTAATTTTACTCAAGAAACAGTTTCTTTTGATTCTAAAATCATTTGTATGACTGGTTTGATGGAAATAATTTTTATTAGCAATTAAATGTATGTTATTAATTTCGTTCTCTGAAAAGGAATATGCAAGATATACTGTTCTTTTTGTGCTGTACTATAGATATTTATAGCTGCAGGTACAAACATTTTAAAGTAAAGCTACGGGTTAAGGGATAATTAAAAATTCAGATTTTCCTGGACAAAAATTTAACAGTAACTTACTAATAATTTTTCTAGGTTCCTGAAATTTTATGCATGGTAGGTACTTACTTAATATACTAACATATTACTTGGTATACTTAATATACCTATTTGTTTTAAGAATGCAAGAAAAATCATAAACGCTTTTCTAACTATACTAGGTTTTCATTATTGAAAGTACGAAATGGTGACATTTTTTTGAACAAATGTTTCTGAACGAAAGGGAATGAAAATAATTTTAGTTGTCCCTTAATCACTACTTTCCATTCATTTTATTTAATTTAAACTTGATGTGAGTGTTATTGTTGTTTATTTTTTGTTAACGTAGTATAGACCTTTTAGTGGCGTGACGAATATTTCGAAATAACTCTAAGATAACAGATTCTTAAATTTCTTAATTTTTTGAATTGAATGTTTAACGTGCGTCCAAGTACCTGGATATACCTGCAATGTATGTAATGCCATCTTGTCCACAAGAAACTTTTTCAATTTTTGTTATTGATTATGACCTATTAAAACTAAGGCAGTCTGGCAACGTGGACGAAATAATTGAACATCCAAAACGGACACTGCTCATTTATTATTTCAAGTAATTTTTTTTTAATGGGTCTAGCACACGTGTTGCAGGGAAGTCCCTAAAGCGCTACAAGAGCGACATGTGTGTGGAAAAAGCAATTCACGTTGTTCTTGAATCGCTGTAAATTGTACTCGGTGGGAAACACAGTCCTGGGCAAATTATTCCAAAGGGATGATGTTCCCCATATAAAAGATTGCTTGAAAAGCGTTATACGAGGAGTAACAAGCTGAACCTCATACAGATGTATTCGTGCGACGTGTATTTTTAACATATGCCACTCTGGGAAGAATTAAGCGGGCTACATCCTTCGAACACTTTCCATGAAAATTCTTGGAAGTAGACTCAAGTCGCCAACCGTTCTTCGATGTTCCAGCGAATCAAGGCCGCCGGTCAGTTCCGGGTCTCTAATCAGACGAATCTCTAAATTGAAAGCGGAGCCCCAAACATGGGAGCAGTATTCCATAGTCGGTCGAATTTGAGCTTTGTAAAGAATCAGCAGTTGTTGTGGAGTGTAAAGCTTTCTGGTTCGAAATAATATTCTCAATTTTTGAGAAGCTCTCCTTGCTATGCCTGCATCATGTTCATGCCAGGACATATTTGCTCCCAAATTAACGCCCAACAAATTCGCTCTCTCCAAAAATGAGACAGTGACGATGTTAGAGGAATGAAATGCCCCGACATGACTATGTCGGGTTCAGCAACGTTAACTTTTTTAGAAAAAACTGGCGCCTGGGTGTTTATAGCGTTAAATTCCACTTGGTTACTGTCACCTCAAGATAGAATTTCTTCCAGGTCTTTGTTAAGTTGAGTGACTTCCTGCTGTCTGCAGATAGTCGTCTAAGTAGCCGATGTCCGAGCGTTCAAAGTGAATGAAGAGATAAGCGTACTGTCATCTGCAAAGTTGTAGATTGGATTCCCGATCTTTTCCAGCAGATCGTTAATGTAAATGAGAAAGAGAGTAGGAGACAGTATGGAGCCTTGGGGCACACCGGCGTTGATAGTGAAAGTGTTAGAAAGAAATCCGTCGACTGCCACTTGTAAAGAACTCTCTCTGAGGAAACATGAGAGCGACAAACATAATTTTTCAGACATGCCACAAGAGCGCAGCTTAGCCAATAGTCCATCGTGCCAAACACAGTCGAATGCCTTGGATATGTCAAGAGCAACCGCTCGAGATTCTCCAAAGTGTTCAATTGCGTTATGCCAAACATGTGTTACATAAGTCAGAAGATCTCCTGTTGATCTATGTTTACGAAAGCCATATTGGTGATCGCTAATAATGTTGAATCCTTCACGATATTTTAAAAGATGCTGATTGATAGCTTTTTCCATGACTTTCGATATTATTGAAAGCAGTGCGACTGGTGAGTAGTTATTTGACAAGGTTTTCTTGCCTTTTTTAGGTATCGGCTGAACTGTGGCACATTTCCAGCAGGAAGGATATATTCCCTTTCTGTAGGATAGGTTGAAAAGACTACAGAAAACTGGTGTTAGTTCCCTCGCACAGTTTTTGAGAACTACGGCAGGTATTCCGTCAGCGCCAGAAACTTGTTTGGTGTCTAGCTTCATTAAAATACGTTTTATGATACGTTGTCTGAAGACAATATCGGGCATCCTTGACTGCACTATGGGAATAGTAGGTGGTGTTTTTTCCTTGGAAATCGACACTAGAATGTGAAGCAAAGAATTCAGCCAACAAGTTCACTTTCTCAACAGATGTCTTTGCAATAGAATTATCTGGCGGTGCGAGTGGTGGTATGGTAGATTTGGTGAAATTTTGGCTAATTGCCTTAGCAACTGACCAAAAAGACCTGGAATTGCTGGGACAAGCGAGAAGTTTGTTTCTAATTCGTTGATTGTGTGCCTCCTTGGTTTCGTCGATAATTTCTTTGCATCTGTTTCGGGCACGAACAAAGGTGTTACGATTTATGGTGTTAGGATTTTCACGCCATTCTTGGTAAGCAAGATGTTTAGAAGCAACAGCTTCTTTGCATTTTCGGTCAAACCAAGGCTTGTCGTTGGAAGGGCATTTCTTCGAAAAACGGATGTAAGCTTCCATACCAGCCAAAATCACATCGGAAACCTCCCTGGCGCAGCAGATCAGATGGGTGGTCGGATCGAAAACAAACGTCTAACCAAGGGAAAGTTAGAAAATATTCCATTCCATAACTAGCTATCACGTCGAAAATTTAAATCGGGCGACAAGTAGAATGCAACGTTAAGCGACACCTGTTAGCAAGTTTAAGTACCTTACCGCGAAGAATGTAAACATTTTTTTAAGCATTTTAAAAACCTAAATATTTAAGTTGTGTCGAAAGACCTTCATATGTTTTTAAAATGAAATTTAAATTTAAACGTTATTATTTTCAATTAAATTAAACGGAAATTCATCGCTACGACGAAGATTGTCAAGGTATTTCTATTTTGATCATTAGTACATGTATCTACTATATTTAAAATAATATGTTTGTGCAAATAAAACAATATTTTAAATACCTATATCATGTGCTATGTGTCTTACATACAGAAGAAATGAAGCATTAAACCAAACAAAACTCAGAATGTAAGCAACAGTTTTTGCTAACATCACGTAAATGTAACATTACTTACTTAAATCAAATATTCTTGTAGCTCTGAAATTTTTGAACGTATCGGAAGCGTAATATTATTATAGTATGTAAAATGGAAAGACACAGTGTCTATTATTTGTTCTATAACAACAGAAGGCTGTTATGACTTTACATTGCCAGGAAAGGAATCCAAGTTTGAGCTCGAAGATTGGCTATTTTATATTTACAGCAGGTCTTATGTAGGGAAAATTTCGAATTTTTATATTGGTACGGTATCAAAAGAGAGAAATATCAGACTGTGACATTCTAGGGTAATGAGAAAATGCTAACGGAAACAAGTACGTTGTGATAATTAATATATAGAATTTTACAGGGTGCATTTTAACTTAATTAATCTGATTATCATACCTAAAACTATATTTAAATAAGAAAGAATCGGTTTTGTAAAAGATTGCTTAACAAGGTCTTTTGTAGCTAATTCTTGAAATTTTAAACAATTCTTATGTTAGCTTTTTATATTTTCAAAAGTGGTTCTATTCTAAAGAGATCACATGGTGAACTTTCATAAAAAATTTTGAAATGGTGTCCCTATCATAAGAAATTTACAAAAACACATTTATTTTGTGGCAAGCGCCTAAATGATATAAAGAATTAGTACCTACTTACTTATTTTTATGATTTTAATAAGTTTTTAAACACTTGACTTGTTTTACTATTCATCAACATTTACATTTAATTTTATCTAGTCTGTATGGAAAATCAACAATGACATATTTCACCTAGAACAGACACAAAAGATAGATATTAAAAATCAATACTGTAAAAAATAACTAGGTATTCTATATACTGTAGTTTTTTAATTTTTCTCCTTATATATTGTCCAATCCAAATAACTATAAACGCATAAATCTACTAAACTGTACACTCAAATTAACAACAAAGATTGTTACAACAAAAATAAACACGAGAATACAATTGGAAGGAGAACAGCAAGGATTCAGAAGTGGGCGTTCATGCATCGATGCCGTATTCGCTGTGAGACAGGTAAAAGAGAAATCCATAGAATACAACATTCCATCATACTTGTGCCTAATAGACTTAAAAAAAGCTTTCGATAACGTGCAAGTAGGAGACGTTATTCATCTATTATATGGCAGGAACATCCCATTAGATCTAGTTAAAACTATCGAGAATATATAAGACAATAAAGTAGTGGCAAGATTAGCAGAAGGAATGACAGAACTAATCAACTATCAAACTGGAATGAGGCAGGGAGACTTTATAAGTCCCCTTCTATTTAATATTGTCAAGGATGAAATTATAAGGAATGTCAAAAGAAAGAAGGGTTATAGAATGTGTAACAGAGAACTTAAAATTATATGTTATGCAGATGACGCGATAATAACTGCTGAGACCGAGAACGACCTGCAAAGGCTGCTATACGAATTCTATATAGCAGCAAAATAATATAATATGTCCATCTTGACCAAGACAATAGTAATAGCAAAAGAGCCTATTAGATGCAAGCTGGTGTTGGAAAATAAATCAATAGAACAGGTGATGGAGGTCGATTGCCTGGGCATCAAAATATCTAGTATCGGAAAAATCGAGGAAGAAATAAAACATCAAGTTAACAAGGCTAATAGGATAGCGGTATGCCTCAATGATACCATATTTGGGAATAAATTCTTCTCCGTGGAGACCAAAACAAGAATATACAACAGCGTAATATGAGGAGTAATGACTTACATATCTGAAACAAGACCCGATACAAGTATAACACAGAGGATGCTGGAATCAACTGAATTGAGAATACTTAGGAGATGTACAAACAAGACACTGAAGGATAGAGAAAGGAGTGAAGACATAAGACGCACATGTAATGTAGAAAATATCAACCGGTGGATAAGAGGAAGAATGGCAAACAACAGGATAGTACGGAGCAAAAGACAAGCCATGGAAGAAGATCAATGGGACGTCCAAGAAAAAGATGGAGCGACGATCTATAGAGCAGGGAACAAAGAAAACAGACAATAGTGCCTAGCTATAAGTCGGAAGAAGAAGATATATTGTCACGTCATGAAACTTTGTGAAAATACTTCAAATTTCGTACCACGTATTTTTTTTGGATTCCCCCAATCGAATTATCCAATAGGTATAAGGCCGTTGGGCAGATCGAGAATGCGCTGGCGAGATAACGATTTTCAAACGATAGGAGAGGAATTCAATCTTTATATTATGACGGATCGTCAGAGATGGAAGAGGGTCGTACAAGCAGCCAAAACTCACCAAGGGTTGTAGAGTTACCAGAAGAAGAATATATATATTTATATATATATATATATATATATATATATATATATATATATATATATATATATATATATATATATATATATATATATAGAGACCCGTCCCAGCTTCGCACAGAAGTTGTTATGTTACTGTTTAACTCTTCATTATAATTTAGTGTAGACAAAAACAGCATGTCTAAAATATATTTTTAAAATAGTTTAAAATATTTCTTTATACACCACAATAAGTGTCTCTTCCCCGGGTGCAAGAACAAACAATTCTCGTAAAACATTCTATCCATTAATGGAAACCGAAATAAAATTTGTTCAGTAGTTACTAAAGAAATTGACAGATAGGCAAACAGACAAACAGATGCGGCAGGAGACTTTGTTTTATACTGTGTATTAATTCTTAATGCCATGCAAAAATGGAAGTAAATTACCCTCATAAAAAATTATTTTTAGCATACCCCTAATGGTCTTTTTAGTGAGTCGACCCTAATTGTCATAATAAGGACGTTTTGGTCTAGTTTAGCCTACCCCTAGTCATCATCATCATCATCATCATCATCATCATCATCATCATCATCATAATAAGAACTTTTTGGCTTACTCTAAGCCAGCTCTTCTAACCCCATATAGTTCCTTTTTCAACATCTTTTAAACAAAAAAATACATAAATAATTTTTGGTACTATGATCGTTATAGTTATCACCTTCTACCCTCATATAAGGCCTTTTTTAACTACTCATATTAGGTCTTTTGGACAACCTTTTTAACAAAAAATACCTCATATTAGGTCTCATTCAGGCCTCTTTCGTCACACGCCCAAATGAATCTTCTTCTAATGCCTCTTTAACCACCATTTTATTAAAAAACAACCACTAACCTTCTCTAATGCCTTTTTGATAAACTTTTTATCAAAAAAAAAAACTACTAACTTCATTAATGCCTTTTTCACATTCATACTATTTCACATCACCTCCATTATACACGAAAAATAACCAAGACAATTCTAACAATAGACCTCATCGTCTTCATAAAAACTTTTTATCCGAGTCTAGCAGACCTTTTATCACCATAATAGCGACCTCTTGGTCAACCAACCCCTTATCTCTATTTTTATTAACGCCCGTTTGGCCTACAAACAACATCACTCACACACACCTCGACCACCATGAACATCTTCAGTCGAAAAAATACTACTTCACTTAGAGTTGGCAACACTGTCTCATAATGCCTTTTTACATCTGACCTTACTCCATTACACACTAACAATGCTCTAGACAGCTGAAAAACTACTTCTTCACACAGAGTTGGCAAAACTGCCTTATTACTGCGCACATACACGGGAGTGGGTCCAAAAATGGCACTAAAAATACAGATTTGAGAGCCATAAGAAAATACATGGGATTTTGTTGCAGCACATCATAATTTTGGTGGATTTAAATTACCTGGCAATATTACAGGACCCCTTAGTTTTAAAATCAGTTTGTGGGCGGCGCAAGTTCAGAAATACTCTTGTCGAATCTATTCGTCTAAATGTTATAATTTAAAAACAGTTTTATCTTCGTTAAATGCACAATACAAGGAACGCATTCAATTTAATAGGGATTTATATTTTCCTACCTAAATCTAGATTTTTTCCAAATTTTTCGCTCACATAAAATATATTTCAGACAATATTTTTGGATTATCTTTGATCGGACTGATAAAAACAACAATAAGGTAAGGTTAAGTTAATATCATTTTTGCTTTTCTTCTTTCTAAATGATTTAGTATATGCCATTCGTGGTTAAAAACTTGCGCGATTGGTTCGAACTAAGTTCAACTAAGCTGTTTCGAATTGCCGTTAACAAAATGATAATCGTCATGCTGATAGCCAATGTCTGTAATGGATGAGGCACAGTTAGAAGAAGAAGAAACGATTTAGACCATAGGTTTCCAACGGGGGCGATACCACCCCGCAGTGGGCGCTGGAGTCTTCCATGGGGGCAGTAGCGGGTCTAGAATGGGGGGGAGGAAGGGCGTTAGTAAAGGGGGCGATCGGAGCGTATCTACCTATTTAGGAAATTAATATAATAAAATTCTTTGAAAATATTTTTTTAAATTTTTTTTTTATCTAGCTATCTAAAATTTTTATCTTATTGTTATCGCGTAAATAAACATTAGGTATACGTATACCTAATTCGGTTTAGTATTGTCGGTGACAAGTTTTTACAAGTTGGTAAGCAAAGACGCGAGTCACGCAATCAAGCATGTCTCGACAAAAATATAGGAGCTTGTAATGACTTGTTTACAGAGCAAGTGCACCGGCATCGCAAACAAGCAAAGGCATACAAGTTGATACGTGCACAAAATCAAATCTATAAAAGGCAGGGATAGCTCTAGGAATATCTTATTATTTTTATGTGCTTCGCCAATAATCCATATTCGTGAGTGAAAGTAATAGAAGTCATTATAGCCATTATTTTTATTTATTTATTTATTATCTATACATCTGTTGAAAAGTTAATTTATTTAAACCGTGGCAAATTTTATATTTCAAAATGTCTGCATCTAAGAAGAAATGCCCGCAGTATAGTCTTGAGTATTTGAAATATGGCTCTCAAAAGGTGGTCCGAATCGCTTATTGAATCTATTTGACTCAGTACTGGACTTCCTTGGAAACGGAGACGAAAAAAACTGCGCGAAAACCTGATTACATCCAGAAACGACATCGCTTATTTGACAGACCTGTTTAAAATATTTAATGAAGTCAATTTACAATTGCAAGGTGATGAGATGAATTTAATTAAAACAAAATATGTCGTAGCTGCTTTTGTGAGAAAACTTCTTCTGTTCAAACGAAATCTAGGTAGAGGTGAATACAGCCACTTAACCACATTATGAGCAGTCTCTTCAAAACAGGAAGATTTACTTAATTACTGCCAACACTTGGACGTTCTTCATGCTGATTTTACAGAGCGATTCCAGGATATTTTAAATATGAATACACCTAGTTGGATTTTAGATCATTTCGCAAAAGCAGATACAGCGGAATCATCAAATTTAAAAGAGGAATTCGTAGATCTTGCAACTAACGAAAAACTAAAAGTAAAATTGAGAAATAGTTACCAAGAGTTCTGGCCTCAAAAATCTATCCAGCTCGACCAGCTCTCTAGCCTGGATTGTGGGTAAGAGTACAGAAATTTTTAATTGCTTTTCCTTCGTCCTATTTGGCTGAGCGTGGGTTTAGTGCAGTGGCTAATTTACTCTCTAAGAAAAGGATACTGCCTATCACTGGACGGTGCAATTTGCGAGTGATGTTAACGAAATTGAAACCCGACATTAACAAATTGTTAAAACTCCACCAGCCTCAGCCATCTCATTAATTTTTTTTATTTTTCATTGATTTTGTGTTTATTTTTAAATTTTTAATAAACAATTTTTACTACCTTTGATAGTCGTTTTAATTAATTTCTACTTTGTGATTCTTAATACATAGATAGACAGATAAAATAGGTAATAGACAATATGCAACAATATTACCAAAATTAACTATTGGAATTTTTTTTTCTCGAAAGGGGGCGATGGTCCAGAAAAGGCTGGGAACCTCTGCTTCAGACAAAGATAGAAACATACTCTAAACATGGACTAAGGAATTAGTTCTTTAGTCTATGCTCTAACTTTCGGCTATGTTTCAAATCAAAATGCTTATCGATTTCTGTACTATAAATCCTGCTAAGTTCTGGTTGCTATTAAGAACCTCCCTGAGCTGGTTTATTTACAATAGTTCTGAAACACTAGCGACCAGATTCGCTAAAATGTCTAAAATCTAAGTTTTTTAGTGGACTTATATTTTGACAGGTTATATGTCGTATTGTAGATAAATCACCAAAGAAATGTTCTTATTAGAGAATAAAGCAAGAGTAGAGAGCTAAAACCTTGGGAACGGTAGAAGAGTTAATATTTTAGAATTTTAACATAAATTTTGATTTTTGTTTGTCTAATCATAAGTAAAAAGCTCATTTCCTCGTTTCGTGCTTCACAACTTCGTAATTTTTATTGGATTACTGAAACTCTTGTCAAATTAAGCCCTTAATTCCCAAACTAGATTAGATTTCAAGATAAATCTAGTCATTGAATTAGGTACCACATAATTTTACAGCACAAATAATAATCTTTTAAGAAATCGAAAAATTTTAAAGAATAATGTTGGCAGATGATAAATTTTGAGACTCTGTTGATAATTTTCCTAATCGCATTATTATTTTTTAAGTTTAAGAGTAACCTTCAATACATTTTTAGCCACAATACGGCCACTTCTTTATCCATCTTGCACAAAAAAAGCTCTCAAGATTTCTATAGACACTTTACACTAAGCCGATTTCTTCTTATTTTTTCGTAATTGAAGCAAAGTGGAGTTTTAAAAAATTTTATTGCCAGCTGGACACAATAGATACTTATTTTAAATATATGAGAACTTTAAAAAAGTATCCGGTATCCAAAACAAGAAAAAAGCAGTATAAGATACTAAAACATACTAGTTAAGAGAAGGTCACATTTTTATTATCACACCAAAACAAACTACACTTCACACGAATAGGAATGTGGTTCCAAAGCATTTTTTCCAAAATTGGCATGTACCGCTGTTAACAGCGTTTTTAGGCTAAAGGTTATTTTCACCAATATGGGTGGCAATACCTAGGGTTCAATATATTTAGTACAAATTAAATTCAAATATTTGAATATTTTTTGTTCTCGGTCGCACATGTATAAATGTTATATCATCATAAAACGCGTAGAGAATACAGGCAATTTTTTCTTTCTACTATTAGTCCGAATATTCGGCAATATATTCGTGCAAATATTTGTTAGTCAAACGAATATTAGGTAACTGTATATTAGTGGGGTGATACTTTTTTACGATTCCGGTAAGAAACAGATCTACTACAAGGGGTAGCGACCTTGCTCCTGTGAGCCCATGATCTCCTCCAATTCATCAACCAGGGGGAATAATGTCCCTAAAATCTAATCCCATATATAGCCAACCAAATTTTAACCACATCTCAGACCACTCGCTAATACGCTTGACAAGCGTGGCGTTTTTTTTATAAAAACCCCTTAAATGTCAGAATCTAAAGCAAGTTCAGCACCCAAGGTGGCTAGAGTCAACAACTCGGAATACCTCATGGATTCAGGAGGAGGCAAGAAGATAATAAAATCAGAAACAAATAGAGGGAAAATCACGGTAGAAACATACAACTGCAAATCGCTATTACATGACTTACTCTTCGATCTAGAAAAACGAATCCCAGAATATCAAGTGGGACATTATAGGTCTATCTGAAGTAAGGCGAAGGCTTCATAACACTGCAGTCAGGAAATGCACTATTATACCAAGGACACTATATAGAAAGCCAGTGGGGAGTTGGATTTCTACTAAAGAAAAAGCATGTCCAAAACATAACATGTTTCAAAAGAATATCAGAAAGAGTAGCATGTATAATACTGAAGATAACCGAGACTTGTAGGATAAAAATAATACAAGTATAAGCACCTACACTGACGTATGAAGATTTAGATGTCGAGGTTTTTTTCAACGAAGATATTGCGAACGCAAAAAAAGAAGGAAAGTGTGTCCACGACATAATAATGGACGATTTCAATGCCATTTTTGGATACCGTCAAGATGATGACGAAAAATACTCAGGAAAATTCGGAATGGGTACAAGAAATCATAGAGGTTATATGCCATGAACACCTATTTTAAAAAAAAATGCAGCGTAAATGGACCTGGATAAGCCTTGATGCAAGAAGAAAAAAATGAAATAGATTACATCCTGTGCTCCCTAAAATCAGTCATACTAGACGTGACACAGTAGGTGACAACCATATAGCAGCAGAGAAATAATCGATGTTAACAGACTCAAGGAAAGCAGAAGGAAATATGCAGAAGAACCAAGCGAAACTTTATGAGATATCAAAAACGTCAAAGAAGATTTAGACAAGCTATCCCTACACTTAACAATTTCAATAAAAGAAACGTTACTCAAAATAGCCGGAAGGACAAAATCAAACTCAGATAAGTTAACAATAGAAACTAAACCAAAAATAGAAGAGAAGAGGAGATTATACAAAGAAGATAAATATGGTACGGAAGAGTACAGAAGGGTGAGGAAGGGTACACGTAAAAGGATGCGGGAAGATCTAGAAAGACGGTATGAACGGATAGTAGAGGAAGTCATCGAAAAAAAAAAAAAACTTAAATATGAAATGCCTCAGGCACCAAATTGGAAGACGCGAAATAATGATGATTAAAGGAAATGACAGTTAGATTAGAGACAGATCAAAAATACTTCTAAAAATCGAAGAGTTTTACAGAACACTGCACAGCTCTCAAGTACATTATAAGAACTCAAACATGGAAGACAAGAGGATAGTTAACATAGGATCAGAAGACATACCTGAGATAAGTAACGAGGAGATGAAAAATAATAAAGCCCTGGGAGAAGATGACATAATAGCAGAAATGATGATAGAGGCTGAAAAGATTAGTTAAAAATTCTGTTTAACCTGTGCCTGGAAAAAGGAGAAATCTCGAAATCCTGGAACAACGCAAAATTACTGCCCAATCAGTTTGATGTCAGACATATGTAAACTATTTACAAAAATAGTCACTAATAGGATAACAAAGAAACTAGATCAGTGTGACCATCTGTTAACGGTAAAAATACTCTTAAAGAAGGCAATATGGCCCTTATAGGTTACGAAAAGGCATTTGACTTCATAGAACACTGGACCATAATGACAGGACTAAACCTTGCACGAGTGAATTCTCGTTATACAAACTTGATAAAAAACATATATGAGCAAGCAGCATCATCTGTAAAAGTGCCTGCAAGCACAGCCAAGTTTACAATTAACAGAGGAATAAGGCAAAGAGACACACTATCACCGAAGCTATTCACAATGTCCCTGAAGGGAATATTTAAAGAACTGGTCGGACAAAGGAATCAATATATGCGGAGAACGCCTAAACCACGTGAGATTTGACCTAAAACCATATTAACAGAACTAAGAAAGTGCCCAGGAAACCCACAAATAATATTAAAAGAAATATCAATAGAGAACGTTGGTACATGTATGTATCTTGGACAAGTAATAATACTAGGTAAGGGAAACAAAGAAATAGAAATAGAATGCAGAAGACGACTAGCGTGGGCAGGTTTTAGAAAATTATCGGATATATTAAACAACAAGAAAATTCCTCTACAATTACGGGCTAAAGTGTTCAATCGATGTATTATTCCCATTATGATATACGGAACACAGACATGGACTCTCACGGAACAAATAATAACAAAATTACGCGTTACATAAAGAGCAATAGAGAGATCAATGTTAAGAATTACATTAAGAGATAGGAAGCGAAATGAGTGGGTACGACAAAGAATAAAAACTAATGATGTAATAGAAACGGTGACACAGCTAAAATGGTACTTTCCAGGACATGTTGCCATATCCTAAGAAGATAAGTGGAATTCTAAATGGATACAGTGGAGACCATGGTCGGGTAGGAGAAGTAGAGGAAGACCACAAACAAGACGGTACGATGACATTAAGAAGACTGCAGGACTACCGTGGTTGAGGATAGCTCAAAATAGAGATTGATGGAGACAATTAAGGGAGGCCTATATCAACAATGGATCTAAGAAGGCTAGAGAGAGAGAGAGGGAGAGCATATTTGTTTATTCGGTGTCCTATCAAATCTAACAATCTTTAGTTAACTGACCGACCGACTCGAATATATGTTATATTTCTTATTTCTTTACGCTATACTGTGTCGTACATAGCATTATCAAGCCAAAATTTTTAAATACAGTCTGGACGATCATATTTCATATTCTATAGAAAACAAATCTGTAAATAAATGCTATGGAGAATCTATTGAAATTTTACAATCATTTGTGTAATCTAAACTCCATAACATAATATGTATTTTACATTTTTTTATTGGGAAATAATTAGTTTTGGACGCAATTATTTTAGAACCGTAAGTACATTTTTAACGGTATACAAACATTAATGGATAGTAGAATTCTATTCAATGTGAGTGGTGTATTTAGAATTTAAAGAACTGTAAAAAAAGTACTAAAAACTCAAGAATATATTTAAAAATTTTAACTGAATAATGGTACTTAAAACATCATACGATGCAATGAAAAATGTTCCTCGTAACACCTACACAGCAAGAAAGAGTTATCTTTTTATAAAGATTAATCAATGTCACATTTGTATAAAATGTACATGGATGTATTCAAAAGTTAAAGAACATTTTAAAAATGTACTAAGTGAACAGTATTTTCGCGTTTTCCTCATAAACTACTAATACTTTTCTCTCATACTTACCTATGCTGCCCTTTCTCATACTTACCTCCAAATCTGCTAAATGGAAAGAAAGTTTATAAAATTTCCCTTAGCTAAATATGTGTTTTAGTTTTAACAATCAATTTGATTGAGATCAAAGTTTCTGATATTTTCTCGACTGTCATGGATGGCAAGTGACCTCTTGCCTACCAACAGTGGCGTGCAAATCTCCATCCTAAACCGTAACATTTAGTTAGTGCTTAAAACAGATGCAAACAAAAAATTGATGAAACTAAAGATGCTCAAAATCAGAGAATTCTGACTAATTCAATACATCCCTATGAGCTAGTCACTTCTCGAACCACCCTCTTCAACTTTTTTCTTCATCCTTTTATAATGAACTGACCAAGAATTATGTCTTCCAACGAGTATAACCTGCAGGGATTTAAGCCTTAGGATTCCTCAGAGAACGTTCTTTACGAGTGACAGTTTGCTTCAAGGCTCCATACTGTCTTTTAATTTCTTTCTCCAATCAAGTCCAATCTACATCTGTACCGATAGCAGAACGCTTGCTTCTTCATTTACTTTGAACGCTCGAATATCAGCTATTTATGCAAATATCCGCAGATACAAAGAAGTCTTTCAATTTAACAAAGACCTGGAGGAAATTGGGTAGTAAACAAACAGCATTGAACGCTGCAAAAACCCAGATGGCAGCGATTATTCTAACGTAGTCACTCAACCTTCTGGGCCCTAACTTGAGTGCAAATATATTTTGACAAAAATATGCTGGCTGCATAGCAGAGGGAGCTTCTCAAAAGCTGGGAATATTATTTCCTACTAGAAAGCTGTACACTTCACAACAACTTTTATTCCTGTACAAAGTTCAAATTCGATCAACGATTTAATACCAGTCCCATGTATGGGGCTCAGGTTCCAAACATTACACTGCATTTATTGAATTCTATTTAGGAAAGTGCTATTCGCCTGACTGCAGACCCAGAACTTAACAGGAACCTTGATTTTTTGGAATATCGCAGAACGGTTGGCGGATTGACCCCATTTTACAATATAAGTACTTTCATGAAAAGTGTTCGATGGTGCTTACTAGGAATATATCTCTCTCTAACATATCACATACATGTGAGGTTTCGCTTGTCACTCCTCGTCCACCCTTTCTTAAAAATTCTTAGATATGGAGAACCTCATTCCTTTGAAGTGATTTTCCTAGGTGTTTCCTACCTTGTACAATTTACAGCGAGTGAGGACAAACGTGAATCGCTTTTTCAGCACACCCTTTGCTTTTATATTAGAGATTTACCTGTAGGACGTGTGCTATTCCCATAAAAAAGACCAACGTGAATCGCTACGTCCTGTAACGCACTACCCTTGTAATGATTTAGAGATTTTCCTACAGCATGTGTACCGTAATCATAAGGAAAGCTGAACTCTTTTCTCCACATGTAACCGACAACTTCGAAGGAAAAACAACACTAGGTATTCTCGATGTGCAGTTAAAAATGTTTCATATTTTTTTCAGATGGCCTGTCACAAACATGTACCTTAAGTTTAAAGTCAAAAATGGTTCTGAAGCTCATGGACTACTTGCCATCGTATTAAAAAATATACTAGTTCTTTGAAGGCGTATCAACTTATCTTAGAGTAAATAAATATTTTCAACCAGCGGAAAATGCATTCAGTTTAACGGATACCCAAATAAGCCAAAATATTATATCAAACAATTATTGTCTGATTGTAATATATAACACGTGGGCTGAAAAGTTTTTGGTCTCACACATAGATATCGCCCTTTTCAAAAAATCCATATGATTTTAAGGAAGTACCAACCTTCAAACATACATGTCAAAATTTTCATGATATTTCGATGATTAGTTTAAAACTTACAGTGGTTTTAGTGACATCATCTTTGATATTTTCAAAAATTGAATTTCGTGTGTTGATTAAACACTGTTTCTTGATGGGAAAAGAACCATTCAAGGAAAGCAATGGATTGATAAGTGTTACGGGGACTCTGCCCCTGGAAAATCACTCATCATTTACTGGTATGCTGAATTAAAACGCGGTCGTACAGACACAAATGATGCTGAACGCTTTGGACGCCCAAATGAGGTGATTATACTGGAAAACATAAAAAAATCCACAAAATTTTTTTGGATGACCGTAAAGTGAAATGACGTGAGATAGCTCATACCCTACTTGAACACTTGGGCATGCGAAAGTTCTGTTCGAAATGGTTACCGCGTTTGCTCACAGTGAACCAAAAACAACAACGTGTTGATGATTCTGAGAGCTGTTTGGACCTGTGGAAGCGCAATAAAAAGGATTTTTTTTTTCATGCGATATATGACAACGGGTGAAACATGGATCCACCACTACACATCGGAATTAAATTGGCAGTCAGCTGAGTGGACAGCCGCCGGTGAAAGCCGCCCGAAGCGAGCAAAGACACAACAGTCGGCTGGGAAGGTTTTAGCCTCTGTATTTTGGGATGCGCAGGGAATAACTTTTATTGACTATATCTATATATGAGAATAGAAAAACCATCAATAGCGAATATTAGATAAGGTTATTGGTGCGTTTGAAGGCAGAAATCACAATGAAACGGCTCCAAATGAACAAGAAAAAGTGCTCTTTCATCAAGACAATGCACCGTGTCACAAGTCAATGGTTACGAAGGTAAAATTACATGAATTGAAGTTTGAATTGCTTCCTCATCCACCGTATTCTCTGGATTGGGCCCCCCAGCGACTAATATCTATTCGCAGACCTCAAAAAAAAATGCTCGGGGGAAAGAGATTTGGCTCCAATGAAGAAGTTATAGCCGAAACTGAGGTTTATCTTGAAGGCAAAGACAAATCCTTCTACAAAGAAAGGTATAGAAATGTTAGAAAAGCGTAGGACTGATTGTATCGCTTTTGAAGGAGACGATATTGATGAATAAATTCGAATTTTGCAAAAAAAAAATAAATGTGTTTTAAGTAGCTAGACCAAAAAATTTTCAACCTATATATATATATATATATATATATATATATATATATATATATATATATATATTTTTCAACCTGTATATATATATATATATATATATATATATATATATATATATATATATATATATATACAGATCGACAAATGTGATAACAAAGAAATAACTATTGACCCTTTTTGATCTTTGTCAACTATGTGAAATCATCGGGATGAAGTGAGCATATTAAAATGTTTATTTAAAGAGAGGCACGTGCGATGGAGTGTGGCTCCTCTTCAGCATTTAAAGAAGATACATGGACGTGACTGAACAAAGACAATTGTAGCGGAAAAGGGCCTATCGCCCTTTTGGAATCGAAAACCACCCTCAAAAGTGGGAAATGATAGAGCATTATCCTTATAGTCTTTAAATTGTACTGATTTAAAATAGAGATTTCATAAAGTTTTAAAAACAAAACTAATTTACTAAAAATTAATTTTGATTTTATTATGGAAAAATATTTTCAAACAGAATAAGTAATAAAATGTTTATTTTTAAATAACAAGTTAATAAAAAATATCGTTATTAGTAAGTAATATCATTAGCGTTCACCAGTTGTATACCGGTTGTATGTTCAACATAGATTAATGATTTGGTTTGGTTTAAGTTAGTATGGATAAGGAACTCAATATACAACATTTTGTACCCAGAAACGAATTCAAAGCTAAATGCACTCATGGTGAGCAAGCTGTCTATTTCAATTTAAATATTAAAATTGTGAATTGAATATTGGAAATTTATTTTTATTGAAAAAAAAAAGTGTAAAACACGAAAATCTTCAATATAAATATGAAGTTTTGGATAAAAAAGGTTATAAAGAGTTGTTTAGTTAACACTAATTGATGTAAACTAAAATCATTTTTCATAAAACAACAATATTAAATAAAATACTGGTAAATTACCCCTTTAAACTACTGCTTATTACTATCATAATATCATAACCAAACATATTTCTAAATTTATTAATTTTTTCGGAGTTATCTCCGGATATTAATCCAATCTCGAAGGTATCTGTAAAAATTTTGATTCTAGTAAAATGCTATGCTCGTATGACCTGAAGTAGATGAGCACTCAACAGTATTAAATTCAACACACACTAATTATCAACTCATACTGATACATAATAAAGTTTATAATTATCTTCCTTGATAGAAAATTTCATTTCAAAATATTTAACATCTGCTATAATTAAATATATAATTTTGTCATCTAATTTGACCATTTTTTCTATTTTATACTTTAGTTGAACTCTATAACATAACATAATCTTATTAATGTTCAGGCTCGCTTGATATTAAATGGTTCAGAGTGACATGTTACCGCTGCTATTAAAACCCCTATTATGACACCTAAATTATTAACTTAATTAACTGGTCCAACAATATATACTACATATTCAATTAACAATTGTATTTAATAATTTAAACTTTAATATGTTTCGAAATACTCTCTTCAAAATTTCTTAAGGTATACGAAAATAACCGGCCAAGTGCAAGTCGGACTTGCGCAATTACTTTTCCGTACGTTGATTGCTTTTAAAATATTTTTTTTGTTACGGAGGTATAAAATGACCAATGACTTCACACCCCAATTGACTTTCCAACAAAGTTTTTTCGGATCTTTACTGAAAACTAATGACCTTGAAATTTTCGTTCAATCTACACCCAGTGGAGAATATTCCAGAATTTTTTCAAAATGTGTTGACCAGTACTTTTCGAAATAAGGGGGGACAGCGATTTTTAGCAATTTTTTAAAAATAATACAAAGAAAAGTGTTACATTATATATATTTTTAAATTCGTGTTTTTACAAGCTTTCATTTGACACCCCACCGGGTAAATTTTTTTTTTTCACTTCCGATTTCACCTCTCAAAACTAACTCCTTAGGGTTCTGATCAGGCCCGACGCTAGCCGCCTGAACGCTCACGTGCAAAAATTACTATGCCTTCCTAAAAATTTCTGTGGCCGCCCACATCCTATTTTCCCTGACTGTAATTTGTACGAAAATTGATGAGACCATCAATTCCTATATTAGCGCCAAATTTCAACTCTCTATGTCAAATAGTTTCGGAGAAAATTTTGTATGACAGACGGACAGACAGACACCGAAGTGATCTTATAAGTGTTCCGTATGGAACACTAAAAAAATAATTTTGCCGTAACTGTCAATTTTTTACTACATTTGGTGTTTAGGGTGTATAATGACAATTAATGACGGTTTAAAGAGGGCATTGAGACCTAAAATCTTACATCGGTTCTATATGCTATGGAATTTAAAATATCTACGTACTAGGTGCTGGTTCTATATGGTAAACGTCCTCGAAGAGACGTTGTTCTAAGAAAATCTAGAATAATCGAAAGTCGGGGCCTGAGGATAGAAAAACTGCGAAGTAAAAGCTTTTTAATAACTCAGATACTAAAAGAAACGAATTTCAACAATTCAAAACAAAAGACCTGAATTTATTATTCCATGAAATATATGACACAGGTCAGCGAAATAAACTTTTTTAAAAGATTTTTGAAGTGGTATTATTCGTAATAGTAGTCCTGAACGTAATATAAAACGATATTCGTAGGTTATACACCACGTCACATTTAACAGATTCAGATGACACGGCTTTTGAATGAAAATAGGTGAAAACTACAGATTAAATGAAATAATATTATCTAAAGTTTTAATTGAAATGAAAATAAAACATAAATAAATTCAGAATATGAAGAATCAATGATATCGCTGTTTACTTGAGAAAAAGCTTCGTTTCGTTGGTGAATTTTATCTTTATCACCCAACAAAAGTCCGTCATCATACTGACGTCCCAACAGTCTTGATATCTCCTTTCTTATATCTTGATGGAACTGTTTGCCTTGTTCCTCAAGCTGCTTGAAAAGTCCTACAGTAACGATTTTGACTTGGAGAGAGATGGATGTACTATGCGTATGTGTAGTGAGAATATCATAGATCATAGAATAACCTATACTATCAAAGTAAACATGAATTTACTGCTTTAAAACTGATAAAAATATTTAATAATTTTAATAGATTTATTTTAAAAACAATATCTAGATGTATATATGAATAAAGAAAATCATGACGTGATACGTTAAAACGGAGCTTATATTTGGAATGAGCAAGTCAAAATTTATATCTTTTACGTGAGAGGATTCAAAAAACTTTTTAATCGCAGACCTGTGTTATTAGAGTTGAAAATTAGTTTCTTTTAAAATTAAATAAATAACTAGAAATCCAAACTTTTTGGTCATTCAAATTATTTCGTAATTTGATAGTTGCTACAGCTTACTTTATTTTCTCTTTTATGTTATAACATTTTATACATTCAACTGGAAATTACAGTTTGACCTCGTAACCTACGTTTATTTAACTTATTCACAAGAAACTCAATTGTGTTGGTCTTATTTGGACAATTTTGGTAAGGATTCATACGGAATTGAAATATATTTCTTCGTTCAACTATTTGTTTTCCTATTATTTCCATTAAATAAATATACAAAAGTACTTGATCAACGATATGTCAAAAGACTAATTTGAATGTTCATGTCCTGTAATTTTCTAATGATCAAGCGTATTTAGAGCCTGTTCTAATAACTCAAAAGTGTCAGTATCGATTGTCAGTTAATTGTATACCGTTTTTTTACAATTTAATTATTTTAAAAGTGTTTTTACAGTGCTGTGAGCTTTTATTCTAATTTAGTTTCAATAATGTTGTCATATATTTTGGATTCTTGTTTGGACTATTTTTTTGATTTTGTACTAATAAACCGTCAAACCACTTATCTGTCTAAACAATTGCCAAACGACATGGAATTACAAATTTCTCTCTCTTATTAATAAGAGAAACGAGTAAGAAATATATTACAAACTGGTTCTAGAACAGTGGGAAAATTGAAATAGTTACCATAATGGTATCTTTAGTATTTCTTTTTAATTATAGATTTTTGCATGTAGCTTTGATACGTGATTCTTATATTGTTTTAAGAAGATGGATGGATATGTTTATGGTATGAGAATTAGACCCTCTCGGAAACTGACACTTGTAAGAAAGTTTTCAGTTTTATTTTATGTAATAAGTTTTGAGTATTCACCCCGCCAGCGTTTTATGGAATTTAGTTTCGGTTCTTTGGCGTGTTTATAAAAAGAACGGCGTTGGCATTCAGGTGCCGCCATTTTGAGCCATTAATGTAATTAGAGACATTCTTTAAGGTTAGCGGTGTATACCTTTTGTAATTTGTTTATCTTGCAATTAATAATTTTTTACGAAAATTCTGGCCTAGTCCTTTATATAAAAATTTTTAGGATTAATTGATTTCATTTCTTTCTTTGAAAAAATTGTGAATAGTTTATATATTAAATTTTAGGATTTTGTTTTTGGGTATCTATACTATATACATTGAAATAATTTTTGTAGGTAAAGGTCAATTGAAGTTACAAATTTTTGACACCGGTTTCACCTCGTTTGGACCTTAGTAGCGTAGTATTTAAAAATATTTATGTTGCGAACTTATCTCACGGTCATATTGGTGAAGGTGTACTTCCTATATTCTGTAGAGAACATCCTACTATAAGAACTCCAGCTAAGTATCAATAAGTTATAAATATTTTTTGTAAAGCCCTCAGGGGCTAGGGGAATCCCAGGATTCTCCTAGTACGGGCATTGACGATCCCGAGGTACCTGAGTCATGTTGTGCTGTCTTGTGTTGTCCAGATTATATGTAACAAAAACGCAATCTTAAGGTGTTTACCGTGCCGAGAAGATGAATGGCTCAGCGTTTATGAGTCGCAAACGGTTCCCCCGGATAACGGGCGCCCTCCGGGTGTAAGTAGCCTTGCTGTGGCATCCAGGCTCTGCCGCAGTCGACCATTCTTTCCTAGGATACTCGTGGGAACACTATGTCACAAAATAATAATTATACTAGTGATAATGGCAGGGTGCTGAGGAGGCGGACCCCTGTCGTACAAACAGCTACAGCACCCCCACAACAACAACAACAACGACAAACGATCCAACCAACCGCCTCAGCTGAAACTACTCCCGATAGTTTTACCAGATCCGACATTGTAGGTGATGGAAATTGCCTTTTCCGTGCAGTTAGCTTACACTTATATGGCCACCAAAACCATCATGAAAGACTCCGAGAGGCTGCTCTAAGATATATACAACAAAACTGGTCGGAACTTAACACATTTTCATTAATTGGGGACGACGATATGAAAGACTTCAATAACTATTATAACTATATGAGGAAAAATGGCACCTATGGAACGAGCCTAGAGATACTTGCCCTCTCGGAAACCCAGAATAGCAACTTTCATATCTTCTCAAAACAACGAAGAACAAGAGATACAAAAATAACTTTTAGGGACAAGCCAACAATAATAAGCACAAGAAAACACACACCGAAACTATTTACCTTCTACTAACAGGCAACCCAATGTCGGGACACTTTGAGCTTCTGACACCACAAAACACTAAAAACATCCCAAACAACAGTAGACAAATAAAAGAAGCATCGGGCGAGCGACGTAACGGTCGAGGACGTCGCGGGAAATGGCAGCTCGACCAAAACGATGAAGACCGGGCAACTGACAATGGGCCTGCCAAAAGTGTTGTGCCGGCGAGTAAACCGACACCCACCAAGGCGGGAAAGTCAAGGCAACGCATGAGTTATACTACAGGAACAAACGAACACACCATGCGTTGCTTTGATAAAAGCGCAAGTCCTGACAAAGAAACCACTGAGAAGGGAATCACTCGCCGCCTAGACCCACCACCATCAATCCCAAACGCAACCGACGAAGTATTTAATCAAAAACTCCCGCAACGACAAAGAAATCCCAACAGCACAAAACCAAAATTCAAACGGCAAATAAGAATAGAAAACCAAATCAACAACATCAGGAGATATCTAGGACACCTTACCCAGTTTATCAACGGGAACGTGTCCAAACGAGTCACGCAGAGTATAAACAAGATCAAGTCCGGGTCTCCCAACAGAACACTGCCAGAAATCCTGGATACTCTGAAACAAAAATTATCCGTATATGCCGCAAGACTTCGTAGATACAAAGAACCAAATGAGAGGAAAGATACCAACAACCTCTTCCGAAGAAGCCAAACACAGTTCTACCGGAAAACTATGCACAGCAAACAGACAGCGGTGACCGAACCATCAAACAAATAAGAACTCGCAGATCATTGGAAAAGTATCTGGTCAGAACCCAAACTACCCAATAATAACACCCCCTGGATCAAAGCCAAAGAAGGCAAAGATAAACATGTGACAGAACAGGAAAATTCCACATTAACTACTGTGGGACCAAAGAGCATGATGAGACGCCTGGATGCAAGAAGTTCCGGAGGTAGAATGGCCCCCCGTTCGGATCTCCGGGTAGGGGCTGGTTCGGAGGCGTCGACTTGCAGACATCATAATTTTAAGATAGATTTTTGCAACATACGAGGTATAAACTCGAACATAAATTCAGTGCATCAACACCTGCAATCAGATAAACCTCATGTACTCGCTCTATGTGAAACCAAGGTCAGTCCATCGACCAGCACGGTCACCTATCTTTATCCTGGGTACGACTTCTATTCCCGATTTAGGCGTAACTTTGGAATCTGTCTTTTTGTCAGAAGCGACCTCTCTTGTCAACGAGAAGAAGCTCTGGAGCCCCCAAACTTTGATGTTATGTGGTTAAAAATAACGACTCAACAAACCACAAGGTTCATCTGTATCCTGTATCGACCACCAAGTGATACCAATTTTCGAACACTTTTCGCTTCCCTTGCAGACACCATCGATCATTTACAAAGTAACTATCCAAGTGCCGAAATTGCCATCCTGGGCGACTTTAATGTCCACAATATCAACTGGCTCAAATATTCAAATACTACCGACGAACAAGGTCGTGAAGCTGAATCATTCTCAATCAGTTATGGCTTAACTCAGCTTATTGACGAACCAACACGGATCCCTGATCGAGACGGGGAGTTCGCCAGTCTTCTTGATCTGTTTTTAACCACCAATCCGGAGATTTACACGGTCACCGTAAATCCGTCGTTAGGTTCTTCCGACCATAAACTGCTTTCGACATCGAGTATCCTGCCAATCAGTGACAGAGAGGCGCCTAGGCCGCGCAAGATTTGGCACTACAAATCTGCTAAATGGGAAGATCTCATGGAATACTTTCGAACTTTCCCTTGGATGGACGTTTGTTTTCGATCCGATAACCCATCTGACTGCGCCAGGGAGGTCTCCGATGTTATTTTGGCTGGTATGGAAGCTTACATCCCTTTTTCGAAGAAATGCTCCTCCAACGGCAAGCCTTGGTTCGACCGAAAATGCAAAGAAGCTATTGCTTCTAAACATATTGCCGACCGACAATGGCGTGAAAATCCTAACACCTTAAACCGAAACATCTTTGTGCATGCCCGGAACAGATGCAAGGGAATTATCGACGAAACCAAGGAGGCACACAATCAACGAATTAGAAACAAACTTCTCGCTTGTCCCAACAATTCCAGGTCTTTTTGGGCAGTCGCTAAGGCAGTTAGTAAAAACTTTACCAAATCCACGATACCACCACTCACACGGCCAGATAATTCCATTGCAACCACACCTGTTGAGAGAGCGAACTTGTTGGCTGAACTCTTTGCTTCACATTCTACTGTCGATTTCCAAGGAAAAACACCACCTACTATTCCCATATTGCAGCCAAGGATGCCCGATGTTGTCTTCAGACAGCGCTTCATAAAGCGTATTTTAATGAAGCTAGACACCAAGAAGGCTTCTGGCGCTGACGGAATACCTGCCATAGTTCTCAAAAACTGTGCAAGGGAACTAACACCAGTTTTCTGTAGACTTTTTAACCTATCCTACAGAAAGGGTATATTTCCGTCCTGCTGGAAATGTGCCACGGTTCAGCCGATACCTAAAAAAGGTAAGAAGACCTTGCCAAATAACTACCGACCAGTTGCACTGCTTTCAATAATATCGAAAGTCATGGAAAAGGTTATCAATGAGCATCTTCTAAAATATCTTGAAAGATTCAATATTATTAGCGATCACCAATATGGTTTTCGTAAACATAGATCAACAGGAGATCTTCTGACTTATGTAACACATGTTTGGAACAACGCAATTGAACACTTTGGAGAATCTCGAGCGGTTGCTCTTGACATATCCAAGGCATTCGACCGTGTTTGGCACGATGGACTGTTGGCTAAGTTGCGCTCTTATGGTATGTCTGAAAGGTTCTGTTTGTGGCTCTCATGTTTCCTCAGAGAGCGTTCTTTACGAGTGGCGGTCGACGGATTTCTTTCTAACACCCTCACTATCAACGCCGGTGTGCCCCAGGGCTCCATACTGTCTCCTACTCTCTTTCTCATTTACATTAACGATCTGCTGGAAAAGACCGGGAATCCAATCTATAGCTTTGCAGATGACAGTACGCTTGTCTCTTCATTCACCTTGAACGCTCGGACATCGGCTGCTCAGGCGAATATCCGCAGACAGCAGGAGGTCGTTCAACTTAACAAAGACCTGGAAGAAATTCTATCTTGGGGTGACAGTAACCAAGTGGAATTTAACGCTATAAAAACCCAAGCGGCAGTTTTTTCTAAAAAAGTTAACGTTGCTGAACCCGACATAGTTATGTCGGGGCACTCCATTCCCCTAGCATCGTCGCTCAATTTGTTGGGCGTTAGTTTGGGAGCAAATATGTCTTGGCATGAACATGTTGCAGGCATAGCAAGGAGAGCTTCTCAAAAATTGGGAATATTATTTAGAACCAGAAAGCTTTACACCCCACAGCAACTGTTAATTCTTTACAAAGCCCAAATTCGACCAACTATGGAATACTGCTCCCACGTTTGGGGCTCCGCTCCCAAACATACACTGCATTTGTTGGATTCTGTTCAGAGAAGAGCGGTCCGTCTGATTGGGGACCCGAAATTGACCGGCGGCCTTGATTCGCTGGAACATCGAAGAACGGTTGGCGACTTGAGTCTGTTCTACAAGTATTTTCATGGAAAGTGTTCGAAGGATGTAGCCCGCTTAATTCCTCCCAAAGCGGTGCATGTTAGAAATACACGTCGCGCTGGTGCTTCACATCCGTATGAGGTTCAGCTTGTTACTCCGCGTACGACGCTTTTCAAGCAGTCACCATCCCTTTGGAATAATTTGTCCAGCGCTGTGTTTCCCACCGAGTACAATTTATAGCGATTCAAGAACAACTACGTGAATTGCTTTTTTTCCGCACACATGCCGCTCCTGGAGCGTTTTAGGGACTTCCCTGCAGCACGTGTGCTAGACCCATAAAAAAAAAATTAAAAAAAAATATGATTCATATAGGTAATAGGTTTTCTGCTGATGAAATTAAAAAAAAATAATAATAATTTATTATTGTCGTATGTATATGATTTATATGGTGGTAGTTTATTCTTCTATAATAATATATTATAATATGCTCAAAAATATGTTGTGTTATACATTCTTTTCAGGATTGTTGGAATAGAAAAACCTGAAAATGATGTTATTTTTTTAATACTAACAGAAATAGTATGTAAAGGGGTATGATTAGAGAGCGACCTCAAAAAAATATTGACTTTACAACTTGGGGTAAATTTTTTTATACTTCGGCTACCTTTTAGTTAGGCAGATTATTAAAATCAACTTTCAAATTTCTGCGCTCAATATTAAATGATTTAAGATATGCTAGGGTTCCATAGTCTGCCTCTAATTAATTGACATTCCACGTTGAAACAAATTCTGAACAGGATTAATAGTTTTAATGATACTTGTCTTTTGCAAAGATGGTCCTATTATTGTCACATACTTATATGAACCATTTGATTGAACTTTGCCGTTGAGATCGTGATTCTTACAATATGCGTTAGTTCCTTTTAAAATACCCATATAATTATTAGGATCATTTGTTTTACAGCCAACAAGTTTTTTTCTACAATTCGTATAAACTTGCTATACCTCATACTTTTTTGCCAATAATCTCAACAAATTTTTTTGTTAGTCCTAGGTAGAATCTTTCACTTCATAATCGTGAACTATCCCATAATGATGATCAAATGTATGTTCTGTATCTCTTACGCTATCATCAATATACTGATGGGGGAGTTTATCAGATTGTTCCAGCCAATTATTGTAAGCTTCCGTATTAACCAATTTATTTATTGTTTGTTTCGTCTGCTCCAAAATATCAATAAGATTGTGAAGTGTTCACTCTGATAATTGTGAAGAAGATGTGGTTTCCGCTATAACATTTGTTTATAATAAAGATGATGTTTGACTGATAGTAAAATCAATGTTAAGAAATTTGTATATGAATGATTTGGAGTTGTTCCACTCTTCTTGTTTTTTTTTGGTGTTGATATATCGGCAAAAATAGCTTTCCCAAGTGATGATAGCTCAGCAAACAAGTTTTTTCGTGATGCTGATTCATAAAAATTGTTGTATACTGCTCTTCTCTTAGGTAAGCTGGCCCAGTTTTCCCAAATGTTGAAACAAGTTCTTATAAAGTTTGTGCCTCAGATTCTGCATTTTTCAAACTCTGATATTTTTGTTTAACAACTTTTCTCGGTTCGATAAGTTCAGTTGCCAATCCTTCATCCATAATTAATATTTTGTCAAGATTTCGCTTATTTTTATAAGTAAATATATCAATCAAATCCTTTTCGATACCGCTCCGACTTTATAATAGAATCTTTGTCTATCACCAAAATCTAAATTTATCTGTGCAACGTAATAAACATAATTCTTTAAATTAAATAAATGATGAATCAACATTAACATGATAAACATAAATATGGTTTCAATTTGTAGTATCTTGTTGAAGTGTCACAATTATATTTACATTATCACAAATCAGTTGTTTTGGAATGGATGAGTATGTTTGACATAAATAAAAACAATCTATATTCTTATGCATTTTAAAACAAAAATAATCCTATACTATTATCAAATATTATTATAAAGTTTGGTTTTATTTCTTGTGGGTAAATTATATTTCCTTCATTATCTGATCCAAAAAATCCAAATTTTTGGTTTAAAAAGTGTCTTAAATAGTCATATTTTGGTTGGTATAAAGATTTTGAATAAATATATTAATTCTTAATAATAATTAACTATTACATGTCACATCTTGATAGAATAATTATCCCTCTTTTGTTAATTCCATTAAACAATTTTCCATGTTTTCTAAAATTTTTTACTCAGGAGTCATAGTCTTTAGTTGTTATAGAAAAGTTTGTGTTTCGATTCTCCTAATATATATATATATATATATATATATATATATATATATATTTCCCAAATAAAAACCCTTCTACATGAAACATTTAAATGAAATAGTGAATAGGTGATTAAATATATCAACCAGTTAATTTATTACGTGTAGCCTCTATCTAATAGAAACTTCTTGGGATTTCGTTGATAGCTTCATGTTCGCATGGATCAGGGATTTCCAAATTAGTTCTGGAAACATCTAGGTAAAAAAAAAAAATATAAAATTAATAGGATTTGCATTTAGTGATAGTAAACCAATAACAAAATTTTCATAAAAATAATTAATAAATAAAAAAAGAACAATTAATTGTAAGGGCATACCACCAAAAATTTAGTTTAATAAATTTGGTGCTACTGTATACGAAATAACAGTTCCAAATAAATAAAAAAAATAAACAAAAGTTTAAACGATGTGCTTTTAATACCTGATTATTATAAATAAATTATCTCCACCACTCTTCCTTATTAAATAACCTTGGATTTGTCAAAAGAAAATTTTCACCATTTCGATATTATTCTTGGAATTAATATTAGAACAAGTTTTCTCAAATTCTGGTTTCATTTCGCAAAAACATGTTATATATATATATATATATATATATATATATATATATATATATATATATATATATATATATATATATATATATATATATATGTATATATATATGTATATATATATATAAATATAAATATATATATATATATATATATATATATATATATATATATATATATATATATATATATATATATATATACATACATAGGGTGTCCTTAAAACCAACGTATTCCGTTCTCTGGCCATACCATTTGTTGGAAGCATTGGTTTCCTTGTTTAATTCGAAGAAAAGTGCTGCTGAAAGTCATCGATTGCTCTTGGTGTTCCATTGATAAAAACATGTAAGTACTGGTTTCGACGTTTTAAAAAGTGGTGATTTCGGCATGGAAGACAAAAAAACGCTAGCCGAACAGTTTAAAGATGAAGATTCATGCCAAACGGAAAAAGAACTTGCACAATCCTTAGAAGTTGGTCGCACAACCATTTCCAAGCGCTTACATGCATTGGAAATGATTCAAAAGGAAGAAAATTGGGTGCCATACGAATTGAAACTGAGAGACGTTGAAAAGCGATTTTTCACCTGTGAACAACTGCTTCAATCGGAAAGGTTTTTTGCATCGTATCGTAACTGGTGATGAAAAACGGATACGATAATTCAAAGTGCAAAAAATCCCGGAAGCCCGGTGAACAATCAACACCCTCGTCAAAGCCGAATATTCATGGCTCTAAGATTATGCTGTGTATCTGGTGGGTTCAGTTGGGTGTAGTGTATTATGAGCTGCTCCAACTCAACGAAACTATAACTGGGGAATGTTACAATAATTGACGCAAATGAGCCTAACGTTGAAGAAAAAACGACCGCAATATGCCAAAAGACACGGCAAAGTTATTTTTATATCACACACAACATGACAACGCTCGGCCACATGTTGCAAAATCCGTCAAGGAAATGCTAGAAGCACTTGGATGGGATGTCCTACCTCATCCGCCGTACTCACCAGACATTGCTCCTTCTGATTATTACTTGTTCCGATAAATGACGCACGGCCTGTCTGAACAGCGCTTCCATTCTTACGAGGATACCAAAAATGGGTCGATTCGTGAATAGCCTCAAAAAATGAGTCGTTCTTTCAATTTGGCATTCATATGCTGCCGATATATATATATATATATATATATATATATATATATATACATATATATATATATATATATATATATATATATATATATATATATATATATACGCGTAAATATTTATTGTGTATCAGAAAGGGGTGAAAGGATAGGTGAGGAGATTAGAGAGGTTATTTTGTATATAATACGTGATATGTCCTTTTTTAGGTTCTTGAAGTTGAGGAATTACAAAATTAGGTTTGTTTTCATTACTTTCAATATTAACGTAGGTAATATGCGAAAGGGGTGGGAGTCGTTAACTTTCTAACAGGTGACAATTTTTTCAAATATCTTGTGTTTCTAGAGCCAACTACTAATGTCTTATTTGGTCATGATATAAAAAAAATCCGTACAGACGCTCTACCTGTATAGTGATTATTTGTTCGAAAGTAACTCGTGAGTATTTCAATACTACCAATACTATTATTATCGGAATTTAATAAAAACAGTGCTAACTTTCTTAAAATATATTTTTTTTATAACCGATTTAGTGCACTTTCGCTCATCTGGAGACACTAAAGACTATAAAACAAATAGAAATGTTACATACACATTCAAATTACGACTTTACATATTAATCGTAGGATTGATATTCGAAGAAAACATTTATCGGTGTTTTTTATTTTTAAACTAACCTCATGTGATTTTATATACTTTTATTTACCTACATAAAACTAAATATAGGTATACTTGTTCTGGATTTCTCCTGTGTTGTTTGAATAAATAATGCTGAGATTTCACGGATCATCCAGTTGGCTTCTTCAGAGCTTGTTTTGAGAAATGTGTTTCTTCGGAATGTGGCACTAAAATATTTAGTCCCGTGCCGTACTCAAAATAGTAACGCCATTTAACTATAGATTTAGAAAGAGCATTCCTCCCTCTATTTCCTACTGTTATGGAGGCTCTGGTCAACATTTGGCAATTACATGTCCAAATTTATTTTATAAATTTTCTAATGGTACAGAGTATTATTGTTATCAAGAGATACTACAATAAAGATCCACTTATAGATTTTCTTTTTTTTTTAGTTTTAGCACGTATGTCCCAACCCGATATACATCTATACATATGTGTCTGACAATGTCGCCAAAATTATGAATTTAAATTGCTGCAAGTCAAATCTTCTCATTTGGAAACCGAATTCTCTTTCATACTGTTATAACATTGTCACTTAAATCGCGGTAAGATGAAACAAATTGAATTTCTGGATGGTGAAAGCCGAAAATTTAAAAACATTTCTGCCATCTGTCGGAGGTTTTAACCGACGGAGCATTGTCCTGCTAAGCTGGCAACAATTACCGCCCGGCAGCGGAAACAGTTTCCACCTTACGTAGAAAAATTAGTATCAACCACTAAAAATAAAAAGTTCATATTTCAGCAGTGACTCACTGTTCTCTCATTTGTCAATCCATCTCGGGGCGCGTTTTGCCGTATCACTGTCTCATCAGCCAAGCTAGGATCGACAAACAAAAGAACAAAACTCACTGTAGTTATTGTAGTACTAGCGTAACATCGCGGTAAGATATAACAAATTGTATCTCTGGATGGTGAAATTCTAAAAAAAGCATGATACCTCGATATGCGTTTCGAGATGACTTAACAAATAAGAGAATAGTGGGTTATTGCAGAAATATTGACTTTGTTCATTTTAGTAGTTAATACTGACGTAGAGTAGAACCTCGACGATCGCACTTTCTGACAATAATTGTTGCCAGCTTAGCTCGACAATGCTCTGTTGGTTTGTGGCCTTAAGAACTCCTGACTGCGAGCAGGTATGCTTTTAAATTTTAAGCTTTCATCAGCCAGAGATACAATTTGGTGTATGTTACCACGATGTTACACTAGTACTGCCATAAGTACTACGAGTTTTGTTTACTTGTTTGTCGAGTCTAGCTTGGCTGATAAGCTGTGAAACAGCCAAATCTGACCCGAGATTGAGTAACAAATAAGAAAATAGTGAGACACTGCTGAAATATGGACTTTGTCCATTTTTAGTAGTCGAAAATGATTTTCAATAAAAATTAACTCCAGTGTAATTTTTAAAATTTTTTTATTTAAGTGACTAACATGCTTAAATCATCATAATTAACAACAATATTTCCACCTTTCTCAAATAAAACTGAAATTGCTCTTGCATTACCTACATGAAATATTTACAAATCGTAAAATAAAATCTAATGTCATAGCTAACTTACGGAATGAATAGTCTTTTTAATAAAAATGTTAAAAATTTAAAAATCTAAATTTTAATAAATTCACTCTTCATAAATTTCCAACTGAAATATTTTTTTTCGTGACAAGCCAAAAATAGAATTCTAACCCATATCATTATAATTTTATTCGAACTAATACGCAAACCACGTAATACTATTAGAATACATTTAAAAATCATAAATATTATATTTCAGTATTCTTCGTATTTATAGTAGAAAATTTGTTTACAATATTTAGAAATACGAGGCGAGTTTTTAAAGTAAGCACCGTTTCGATAGTAAAAAACACAGGGCCATTTTTTAAAATAATTTTATTTTTACACGAAATCCCAGACCTTAGTCTATTTGTCATCACAATTTACACCCATATTAAGGCAGTTGCCGCATCGTAAAACCTTCTTTTGTATTACATCCTTATAGAAATCTGCCACCTGCTTTGCTAACTACTGCAGCAGGATCGTTTTGGTGTCGTCGTCGGTGTCGTAGCGCTGACCACTAAAGTGCTCTTTTAAGTACAAATGGTAGTCACTAGGCGCTAGGTCAGAGCTATACAGGGGGTGATCAAGTTGTTTCCAGCCATATGGCTTGATGCAATCTTGGATTGTATGAACCACGTGTGGACGAGCATTGTCGTGAAGTAAAACGATTTCTCTACTGAGAAGGCCACGCCTGATGTTTCGGATTGCACAACGCAGTTTATTTAAGGTCTCACAATATATTTGCTTGAGACGAAAAATCCAAAAGCAACACTCTCTGCCTATCCCAAAACACATTGCATATCATTTTTTGGGCTAAAATTGTTCGCTTGAACTTCACTTTCTTAGATGATGTTGAATGTCTTCGTTCCATGGACTTTTTGATTCCCGTGTAACCTGAGCAACCCAGGTTTCGCTAACAGTAAAAATTTGGCTTAAAAATTGACCACCTTCGGCATTGTACCCCTCAAGGAAAATCAAAGCACTGGCTAAACGATTGATTTTGTGCAACTCAGTCAGGATTCTTGGTACCCAGTGTTCTGTTAACTTCCATTAATTTAAGCATTCCGCCATAATTTCACAAAGAACACTTGAGTAATATGGTAGGTATTCCGTCAGCGCCAGAAGCTTTTTTAGTATCTAGCTTCATTAAAATACATTTCATGATACGCTGCCTGAAGACAATATCGGGCATCCGTGACTGCAGTATGGGAAGTTAGTAGTGTTTTACCTTGGAAATCAACAGTAAAATGTAAATGAAAACGTTCAGTTAAGAAGTTGGGTTTCTCAATTGGTGTTGTTACAATAATATTATCTGGCCGTGTGAGTGGCGGTACAGTGGATTGAGTGACATTTTGACTAATGGTCTTAGCGACTGACCAAAATGTCCTGGAATCATTGGGGCAAGTAACAAGTTTGTTTTTAATTCTTTGATTGTATGACATATTTGTTTCATCGATAATTTCTTTAGATCTGTTCCTGATACGAATAAAGATGTCTCGATTATGACGTTCGGATTTTTACAGCAGGGATGTAAGCTAGAAGAATCAACCGAAATGACATCGAGTACCTCTTTAGGGCAGTCAGTTGGGTCCTAGGATGTAAAACAAATGTCTAAAAGGGAAAATATTCCCTACGTTCTTTCCATTTAGTAGATTTGTAGTGCCAGATTCTGAGCGATTTAGTCGCCTGTGTGTATCGGTAGGATATTCGAGGTCGAAAGTGGTTTATGGGCGGAAGAACCAGACAGCAGATTTACGGTAACAGTGTAAATCTCTGAATTGGTGGTTAAAAAGAGATTAAGAAGACTGGCGAACTCTCCTTCTCGATCAAGGATTCGTGTTGGTTCATCGATAAGCTGAGTAAAGTCAAAACGATTGAGAATGATATAGGTTCATGACTTTATTCGTTGTGGATATTAAAGTCGCCCAGGATAACAATTTCAGCCTTTGATCAATTAATTTGTAATGATTAACGGTGTCTACAAGAAAAACGAAAAGCGTTTAAAGTTAGAGTCACTTGGTGGTCGACCAAGGCAGCATATATACCTTGTGGTTTGTTGAGTGGTTATTTTTAACCACAAAACATCAAAGTTTCGAGGCACCAGAGCCTTCTCTCGTTGGCAAGAGAGATTGCCTCTAAAAAAAAGATTGCAAAGTTACGCCTAAACCGGGTCTATAAGTCGTACCTAGGACACTCAACATTCGAGTGTGCTGGTCGATGGACTGACTTTAGTTTCACAGAGAGCGAGTACATGAGGTCTATTTGATGGCAGTATTGGTGCACTGAATTTATGTTTGAGTTTACACCTCGTATGTTACAAAAATCTATTTTAAACTTGTGACATCTGCATGTTGACTCCCTCGAATCAGCCCACACGCAGAGATTCGAACGGGGGGGTATTTTATTCCCGGATTTTTTGATTTTGGGAACTTTATCATGGTATTTGGTCTCGCAGTCCGAGGACATGGGCACAACCATGAAACGTTAAGCAACTTTACGCAGTCTAAGCCGATGCGATGGTATAACATCGGGCGATGGCTAGAAGGATCTGGGCATCTACCATCTAAGTTGTTCTTTTAGTCGCTTGCTACGACAGGCAAAACGTACCGGGGGTGATATTCTGTTCCGCACCCCATGTGGGAGAGTATATATTTTTATTTGTTGTTAAGGACAACGATCCTTATTTTTAATTTTTTTAAAGTGGATTTTGTAAAACTAATGCATACAACTGCACACATAAAATGTGTGGCAACATTGTATGTTGTTTGTTTATTGTATCGTGCAATTTTCATTGTTTTGTTGGATTGTTAGTGAAAATAAATATTAAAAGTTGTGTTGCTGCATTTATTAGTGGTCGTTTACAGCCTGTGAGTGAAGATTACGAGATATATTGTTTTTTGTGAGTCGAAATTCCAAAGAAGTGACGCTTACATATGCCAGGTCTGTTCCAGGGTTGCCACGTTTATTCGAGTTTTTCCTCACGATTTGTCTCCTGACACCCGTCTATTCGAAGGAAAATAAAATAAAATGGTTTCCTGCTACAAATGTAAACGTAATTGAAATTTAAAGGAGGATAAACAACAGCTGTTTGGATTTCCTTGTGATATTTGCACTAATATAACATGTGCCGAATGTGCAAGAACCTCACCCTCGGAAGTCCGGGTTCTTCTTTTGAAAAGTAGATCCTTATTCCATTTTTGCCCTGATTGCAGAAATCATCTGGTTACAAATATTTTTGGACAGAGTAATCGTATCAGTGAAATAGAGAAAGAACTCTCAAGTCCGAACTAGACCTGGACAAAATAAATCAAAAGATAAAGAAAATAGAAAATGAACTCAAAGACTTGAAAAAGTCAAACCAGACTGATAATCTACTTGAGAAAATCAAATCAATTGAGGAACATATTCATAATATACACTCAGAGGAAAGTGAGGGAGCCAGAAATATGCAATTATGAGATGTCGAAGGCACTATAGCTAAAGTAATATCTGGCACTGTAGAAACTCATATAAAAAATATTTTGAAATCTGACAAAGCACCTGTCACTGGAAAGGTCAGAGCTCATTGCATGCATCACTAACACATTTGTCAAAAAAACTCAAGGAGTACCTGAAAATAATCAATTGGAAATATTCACAAGCCAAGGCAGAAGCATATCCTTTTCCGAAGTGGCTAATACTGTGATGCAGGCTGAGGCTCACTCTAAATTGAACGATTATATAAACTTGGAGAAAGATGGGTCAGCATCAAAACTATTTAAACCTGTATCACATAATAGAGAGAGGTCAAACAAAAATATAACAGAAATATCAGCTGCGGAAGATTGCAGGTGGATCTATATTGGAAAGTTAAATCCTAATTTTACAGACAGTCAACTGAAACAATACCTGACCTCCAAGAAGATTCGTATTCTCAGTTGTGTCAAGTTAACTACAAACAAGGAGGTCGATTATATGTCCAGCTGCAGTTTCAAACTGTGGGTACCACCTAGTGATGAGGATAAGGTGTTTACCAGTGACCTCTGGCCGAAAAATGTTGTTGTTAAGCCTTTTAATTTTAGAAGACCATGCTTCTTCACTATCTAGGCATTCAAATTTTCACAGACGACCATACAACACCCTCCACCAGCAGAAAGACAACTAAGAGACGTGTCCTCCAACCCTGTGATTTATTACCATAATGTTAGAGGTCTTAGAACAAAATTAGTAGACCTGCCTAGTAGAGTATGTGTCTGTTCATATGATATTATAATCCTTACGAAACTTGGTTAACCCCCGATTTCAACGATACTGAATTAGGACTAGCTAACTACACCATATTTAGAGCTGATAAAGACAGAGCAGCGACTGGTAGGGCCAGAGGTGGAGGAGTCTTAATAGCAATTTGAAATAATCTAAAAGCCCCTATCGTTGAATCTTCCAATACTAATCGATGTCATGAAGAATTATGGGTTGCAGTATCCATTGGTGGCATTAAATTCGTCTATTTCTGTGTTTTGTATTTCCCACCCCAAAGGATGAGTATGGGTCCCATTGTAATAGTGTAGAGAGTTTATGTGACAATAGTGAAATACTTTATATCGTTGGAGATTACAGCTTGCCTGATCTGCGGTTCTTAGACGATGAGAACGTCGGTTCTCTTGAGTCTAGAAATAGCAGTGCTGGTGATCTTTTGGTTAGCACCATGTTATTTGCTAACTGTAGTCAAGTCAATTATATAAAAAACTGCAATAATGTTTTATTAGATTTAGTGTTCACCAATAATAATTGTGAAACAAATGTTACCTGTGCTGACGATATATTTTTGCCTTGTGATAGGTATCACCCAGCTCTAACGTTTGATATACTTAATATTCATAATCATGAACCCATGCAATTTGAAGAATACATATATGATTATAAACATGCAGACTTCTATGCTATTAATAATTTTTTGATTAATGTAAACTGGGACCAAATATTAATTAATCACATTAGTTACCATAATTTATAATTGCATTGATACTTTTGTACCTAAAATGCTTATAAAGAATAATTTTCGATTTCCAATATGGTTTAGCCAGGAGCTTAAAAATATTACACTTATGCGAAGTTCTCCAATTTACGCATGTTATGTAAAACTTGAGCTGAAATAGATTATAATTTGTATATTCAAGAAACACAGAATAATTTAATTACTAATGTAAATGCTTTCTGGAAATTTATTAGCTCAAAAATGTATAATCAAATACCTTCAGTAATTAAATGCAATAACCAAATATTTGCCGAAGCATTTGCTAATCAATTTGCTAGCGTTTATGAGAAGACAACAAATATTTCTAATACCATCACTAACAGTGAATTTGAATTTAACTTAAATGTGAGCTCATATCATGCCAAAATTTCAGACATATATAACAAATTAGCCACTATTGATTTAACTAAGGGTCCTGGTACCTGATAAAATTTCTGGACTATTTCCTAAGAATTGTGCTTTTTCTTTGTTAAAGCCTCTATGGCTATTATTTAACAAATGTCTGTCGAATAGCTTGTGCCCAGAATATTGGAAAATCTCATATGTGGTGCCAGTTTACAAAAATAATGTTGATAGGGACAGAGTGGAGAATTATAGACCAATTTCCCTACTATCGTTAATATCTAAGTTATTTGAATCACTTGTGTCTGATTTTTTTAATGAAATATTTAAAAATATTATTATTCTCTCAGGATAGATCTATTGCTACCAATCTTCTTGTGTACCGTGAGCGTATTGATGAGGCCTGGGAGTCTGGCTATGTGATTGAGTCTATTTATACTGACTTTGCCAAGACTTTCGATAGGCTCAACATTGATATTCTTTTAAAGAAGCTTGATGCTTATGGTATACATGGAGATTTACTGGATTGGTTAAGGTCTTATCTCTCCAATAGCAGATAAATTGTAAAAGTCAATAATTTTCTATCTAGTCCTGTGAGGGTCAAGTCTGGGGTTCCTCAGGGTGCTCATTTGGCACCGATTCTGTTCAATATTTTTGTCAATGATGTTACACAATGTTTTAGGTTTAGTGATTTTTTAAAGTATGCTGATGACATCAAGATCTTTTTACCTATTTTGGATTCTGATTCAGCCTTAAGGCTCCAAAGTGATCTCAACAGATTTTTTGAGTGGTGCACAAACGATAATTTATCTCTAAACATCCCAAAAATTAAACATATTCGATTTAGTAGGTTGCACAATGTTGTAATAAATAAATATCACCTTAATAATGTTTGTTTGGAAAATGTTGAAGTGATTAGAGATCTTGGTGTAATTTTTGATAGTAAACTTTCTTTTCTCCCACACATAGAAGTTTGCAGAAACAAAGCGATTTTAGTAATGTAAAAGCCATAAAAAGTTTATATACCTCGCTGATGAGACGACACTTGGAAAACTGTTCTAGTGTGTAGTCGCCCTACTTTTTATCGCATCAGAAGATGCTTGATGGAGTTCTGAACAAACTTCTCAAATACATAGCCGTTAAGAATCATATAGTGGTAGATTCAGTTGATTATAATCAACTTGAAAATCGCCTTCTTAATCAGTCGTTGAAAACTCGAAGGGACTCGGCAGATGTCATACTGGCCTAAAAATTGTTGCATGGGCTGTGCAACTGCCCGGAATTTCTTCCTATACTCAATTTTCATATGCCACCGAGATCACTTCGAGAGCAAAGATGTTTTGAGCTTCGTCAGCATAGAACTGTGCATAGTCAATATGCTGGTATTAATAGAATAATGATGAACTGCAATTTGGCAAATATAGATTTATTTCATGTATCACTATATAGTTTAAAAAAATTCTTAAGGTTGGTTAATCTTTAAGGGGTGTGGAAGTGCTACCAGCTACAATATGTGTGTTTAACTATGAGTTTTAAATGTGAAGCCTAGTTTTTTAAAATTTTAATATTTTCTTCTTTTTAAACGTGTCTTTTTAGCGTTGTTTGTTGTTTTTTTATATATACTTTGGGAAAGGCCTCTGTCTATTTTAATTTTTAGGTTATAGCTGTATACTGTATTCAATTATAGGTACTACTGTAACTGATTACGTTTGATTAAAATAAATAAAAAATAAATAAATAAAACAAAATTAAGATATATACTCTCCGAGGTTTTTTACATAGTAAATGTAAACAAAAATAGTAATAAGTATAAATATTTTTAAGAAGCTATAAAATATAGCTGAGCAATATTATTTAATCTTACAACTGTTTAACCTAAAACCAAAAAAATTGAGATAAAATTTTGAAAATCGTGTTTTTGACAAAATTCTACAAGCAAATTATGTGAAATTTTAGTTTATACAAATTCCTGACTTTACCAGGTTTTTAAGAGAGACAAGGGCCTATAGGGTGTTAGTTTGGAGAACTCACTTTTTTGTAATATTTTTAAACTTTGGATAATCACAATTTTATAAGCATATTTGGATATCAGTTCTAACAAACCGAGTACCTACTGCTAAATACGGTGCCTAAGTTGTTATCTACGTGGCTGTTTATAATAAATAATTTTTTTATAATTATAATAAACTAATTATATTCAGAACATCTAAGATTTTTATTTGAATTAGATTGCCAAAATGATTTGTGATATTTCTTATCATTCTCATGTATTAATTTAAATTAAAATGCCTATATATTTTAGACATATCCACAGTCGCTACATAACTATACTGATAAAAATTAAGTAAAATTGTAAAAAATATATCATTGCAAGGTAAAACCAAATTTTACTCAGTGGTGGTAGTGAAATTTGTTTCTAATTCCTTGCCGCATGTAACCTAAATCTATATATTCTTGAATAATCCTATTTTTTCTGTTAGTTTAACGTTTCTGCTTAATTTGTTTTCACATGTCTTAAAACTGTTTACTGTTATTTCTCGTGAGTTACTCCACTTAGTTAGATAAACTCTACTTATATGGTATTTTAACTCTAAAGTGTCTACTACTGCCATGTTTAGTAGTTTGCTCAAACTAATTCTGACAATAATTTTTACTTTCAGATAGTATTTATTTACAATTACAATTTTATCAAGTTAACTTTGATCTCATTGAGTATTTCGAGAAACAGTTGGGACCGAGTCATAGCTATGCTGCACACTGAATAAGTCATAAAAATAGGAAAATGTATCCCGCTACCGACATGATAATCAGAAACGGTTAAATTTAAATTAAACGGAATTTTCAAAATATTTTTTATTAAAATCCATTAAATGCCAAAAGTCCTTTTGGACTTCATATACTTTTCCTTTTTAACGAGTCACTAGTTATAACACTAATTTTGATTAAAGAACCTAAACTTAAATTTATCTCCAATTTGTGCATGAGGAGACTTAAGAGAAAATTTGCTTGCTGCTCACAATTTCACATCTAACAGTCCAACCAATTATCAAACTTTTAATCCCCCCACCGGAACTGTCATTTTTCATTTCGTATCAATGAATCATTTATTAGTAGTTTTCAAAAAACCCAATATTAATCGTGGTCTAAATGAGATTAAATGAGAAATTATATAAATTTTTAGTTTAATTATGGTAAATTTCATCTAAAAAAGCTTTCTTCAAATAAGTTGGTGCAGTTAGATAAAGCACTTTTACGGCAAATCGGGTTAATAAAAGATCATTTATTTCATGTTCTACAAATAGTATTAGACATTATAAAATTAAATTGTGAAATGGAACAAGTTCCAATTCCATTTCACGTTCGTTCATTATTACTTACCCGCTGCACAAAACACTCAATACTTAGATCTCGGTGGCTTCTTTCTGGAATGTACTAAAATGCCGATAAGCTAGATTTCATGTACAAACTGGCTTTAAATCATAAGGCTACCCTACTAGATTGATCCAGTCTTTCAGTCTTAACACGTTCAAGCTGTCAAAGTTAACTAAAAAAAAGTTAAATCTCTTTGTTCTTAAACTTAAAATAAGACTCCATTGTAGGCTGATAGAGCAGCCATAAGCCAACAGAGTGGTTGACAAAGTAAACACTTCAATGCAGGCAGCGTAGTTTTCGTGCGATCCCCTCAGGCATATGGGGTTTCATGTAAAACTACTGAAAACAGACTTCAGTATTCTACCCACTCTCTTATTTGTGAATCCAACTCGAGACGCGTTTCGCCATATGACGTCTCATCAGTCGGGCTAGGATCGACAAACAAGAGAACAGAATTTACTAGTTCTTATCCAGGTACTTACGGAACTTAATAGTAAGATACAACAAGTTGTACCAAGTACGCACACTTAATACTTCATCGTAGGCTGACACAACAGCTATAAGCTAACATACTGGTTGACAAAGTCAACACTTCAACTCAGGCGGAGCAGTTTTCGAGGAATTCCCCTCAGGCATATGTGGTTTAATGTGAAATTACTGAAAACAGATCAAGTCCATATTTCAGTAGTCTACCTACTGTTCTTTTATGTGTCAATCCATTTGGAGATGCGTTTCGCCATATCGCGGCTCATCACTCGGGCTAGGATCGACAAACAAGAGAACAAGTGCCTGGACAAGGACTAGTAAATTCTTTTCTCTTGTTTGTCGATCCTAGCCACACTGATGAGCCATGATACAGCAAAACGCGTCTCGGGATAGACTGGAAAATAAGAGCACAGTGGGTAGACTGCTAAAATATGTATATGTACTTTGTCTGTTAGTCGTTTTTCATTAAACTACTTAAAATAATAATTTTTTTTATGCTAGTACGGATGTCAGTGGTAACATTCTTACCTATTTTATTTGGATTTAACTTATTGTTAGTATTTAGAGACTAATACCACACACATTATTTCTTGGTGGTCATTAATCTCTTCATATTTTAGCATACACTACTTTTCCCAGCCGGTATTTTGACTGTTGAAGCCTAAACAGATTATGAGCCAAATCCATAAAGAGGTACCGACTTCTATAATTGAAAATACCTAAATATTATTAGTTTGCGAACTTAAGAATTCTTATCTACCTACTTGTTTAGTTTATTAAAGGGAGTTTACCGCTTAACGACCCCGAGCGAGGACGTAAAAGTTTAGTTTTTTTAGAATATCTCCTAAACGAAAGATAAACCTTATTATAAATAGCCCACACAACACACACTGAAAACACAATTGCAATTTTAATGTGTTTTCAGTGAAATTTGATTACCGAATTCATATGTGAGTGTGAGAGAATAATAAGAGAAAGATGCTGCTAGCTTGGAAAACATTGGCCAGTGACATTAAAAAAAAAAATGGGCGCTAAAAGTAGCGGAGCTTTGAGTATTTTGTATATTGTGTCTTATGGTAATAGTAAAGTTGTAGAAAACTATACTACGAATTATTTAACATTATGTTTTAATCACCCGTAAGAAGTTCGTGTTCAATTTTGTCTAACATTGTGGAATTACGCCCCGGTAACATAAACAATCTACATTCTTATCGAAAAGAACATGAATGTTGAAAGGTAAAATAAACACTTTGTTAGAAAATAGGTTCCTGTCTATAGAAAAAAAGGTACATAAAGTGTAGTAATTTGTTTTATGACGACGGGAGACTAATTATACACTTTAGTTTATTTTATTTTTTTTGAAAACTAATAGTTGCCACTATATGTCCTACCGACTGTAGCAAAAATAGTGATAAATGCACACATTTAGCTATCCACTAGCCAACAACAGCTGATGTCAAGTAAAATAAATTTTGTTGTTCTCTTGGTACTCTTGAAAAATTCTCAAAAATAAACGGCTCGCTGTCTTCCATTATTTCTTCCTTCCTAAATTTTGAAAATAAGGAAGATAAATGTTAGTAAAATATTTTCCTGATGCCTAGTTTATTCTTCCCAAATGCATTCAATCCTATATGTCACGTAAGGTAATATAAAGAGAACAAGAATGTTGTTCGAACTAAATTGTCCCAAAAAAGGGGGTCTTTTGCTTAATCAAGATCATTTCTCGTTTTTAGTTGCATTTCTAAAAATGCTTCAGTTCATACTTTAATTTGTATATTGTACGTGTTTAAGATTATACTAAGGCACTAATTACCTGTAGTACCATATTAATGAAATTGCAAATTTTATCTCTGGTTATAAAATGCAATTTTGTGAATAAATAAAATATATCTCATAAATAACAGTATACGTAATATAAGAAAATAATATTTAAGATAACGATGATTAAAGCAAAAAAATATTTTATTTGGGCCTCGCTCAGCGTTTTATACCGCCAAAATTATTTTTTTGTTTTTTTAGATGTTTTAAATCGGGTTTTATTTCTAAATATAGCAGTGGAAGCTTTTTGGAGTGCATATTTTAAAGAAAAATATTATAATATATAAAAACAGTATATTGAGAAAAAAACATGTTGACAAAAATTACAAAAATAATTATTCACTATGAAGAATCCCACGTCTCGTCGTCCGCGCCTGAGCTCCATTCGTCGGCTTCCTCTGCAGATTCCTCCGCGGATTTCTCTTCTTCTTCGGAACTTTCGTCATTAATATTGGGTTCAGCAGAAACAAGCATTTATATTGTTTCTTTACTAAATGACATGGATCTTTTTTATGTTTTGGCCTTATACTAAATATTAAGGGATCTAGGCTGAGCAATAATCTGTTGAGGACATCTGAATTGCATGAGAATCTTCTAGCGCAATTTTGCCAGTACAGGCGAAAGTGCTTGTTTCGTGTCTCTGCTGCTTCTTCGGACAGTAATCCAATGGGCAAAAGTTCCTTTTCCATTATTGTTGAATTAATATTTTGTGAATCGAAGGAGTGATGGAGTCATCCATAGTCTGCAGATTTTTTCAAGTCGACTTTATGATATTACTTCGAAAATCACTTTCAATCGATTTATGAGGTTGAACTCGACACCGGTAATTTCAGCGGCCATCATTGAATTGGCAAAAAATCTCCTACTTGTATTTCCATCATTGGTGTTACCAAACCCAGCTTTTGGTACATCTATGATTAAATCCGTTTTCTTTTTGAATTTTGCCTGTATTTCTGCCTTTTTTTGCTCGAAATTTTTTTTGTCACTGTCCGATATTAGCTGCCACTTTTGCATAGGAAGGTTGTATGACAAATACAGAATACTTTCGAATAGTCGGATCCTAGCGTGCAATATAGACAGTCCAAAATGCAATGCTTCTGTTCAACGTTATTTTTGAAATGAGTGTCAATAATAGGCGCTCTTCTAGATTTAATTCCAAATATGTGGCCAAACGTTTAGCCGTGTGATGTAATAATTGTTGTAAGTTAATTTCAGCACATATTTCAGTTACCCGATAAGCCTCTTTCGCCGTAATAACAAGTCCTTTTTATTTGCTCGGACGGCGTAACTCCGATAACTTCTTGTTACTATTCCTTAATATTTCATAATGTCTCCTTGAGAGGTCAGCTTCTACAAACATTGAGAGGGTGACTATTGGATTTAGTTGTGACTATTTTTCATGCTGCTTTGACATTTTTATGCTTTCTGGTATGCTTGGGCAATCTGGGGAGAGTTAGTTATGCCTTTTATAATACTGGATCTCTCTCCAGAATTTTGAAGGGATGTTTGAGCGGCACACATTATTACTTTTTTATCTACAGCACTGCATACTTCCTCTGTTTTTCTACATTTGCTCCTCTCACTTGATTCTTCAAATAACTTTGTCGGTCGACCAGAAGAATGGCATTTTACCCTAGGTATTTCAAATGTTACTTCGTCATTCTTTTTAAGGAAAACTTCTGCTTTTTTATGTTCTTCAGTCAACTTTTTCTTGAATTGGGACTTCAAATATGAGGACTTATGCTTCCTTCTTTTGCTCATTACAATATTCATCTTGCGATAAAATATAACCCTCAAGATATATCAAATTTTCTTTAAAATTTAGCTGCATTTTGTCAAAAAGGAGTCTACGCGTTATTGCTCGAGCACCTGAAGTACCCTTGGTTCCTAGAACAAAATAAAAACTGTTTAAATTTAAAAAATAAATAAATACAAAATACCATGTGGTTTTCACCGTCTGATTTAAAGACCATGAAAACTTCGATTTCACGGAAAATCACGGATAATATTGATATATTTGATTAGTGCAATTACTTTTTTTTCTGTTAAAACCAATAGAAACACTGAAGTACAACAAATACCTTTTTAAATACCGAAAAACGGGTTTTCGTTCAACAATTTCGAGTAACCTTTTCTGTCTTCAAAACATTACTAATTATTTAAAAAAAAAATACATAAAAATGTATGCGTTCTTACCTGTAATATTCAAATCCATCACAATTTGCTTCAAGGTAAACTCCAAAAAAGAAAAATTACTTTTTTAAATAACTGTTTTGTAACGAATGCCGAGAAGAGAAACGAACGCTCAGAGCGACGATCAAATTTCGATTGAGACTCCAGCTCGCGTGCTCTCAAATGGGTAACGGGAGGGGTCGTCTATTGTTCCATGCCATTGTTAGGTAGCAAATTTTTTTCTAGCTGGACAAGATTTAGGAAATCGATTTATATCCGCCTAAAACCCCAACTAATTCGAGACACAAAATATATTTTTTTGAAGCTATAGAATAACGTTATTACCGTTAAAAATAAAATAAAGAGCATTTTCCCTTGCTCTTTTTGTAGGCCAACAACTTTCGTACCTAACAATCCGATCCATTGTATTTTTTCGTATCTTGTACCAGTTTTCGAATGTTGGGCCAAATATGACAGTCTCTGAAGAATATAAAAATAAAGTGAAGCAGAGCAGAATTGTTTTCATGAAAAAATCACAATCCGAGATTATTGCTTTTCTTCGCGCTTTAGTGAAAATATAGATCATAAACTTGTTTATTAATTAAATTAAAAGTTCTTTTTTTCATACTAATCGTCGATATACTGTAGGTGGAAGTATTATTTATAGTAGTATAGTAGTTATTTATACAGAACAAACGATAATTTATTTTTAACATTGATTTAGAATTTATTTTATTTCTATTAATAAATTAAGCAAATGATAATAATTATGTTATCATTTTAAAATTTTTGTGTTAAAATTTTTTTTATGTATTTTGAAAATTATAAATTTAAACTATTTTTCAAGTAGAATGTTCAAAAGTTTTGTATAAATAAGTTTATTTCGACTTATTCCCAGATAAAATGTTATAGAATATTACAAAAATTATGTATATTAACTGATTTCTAGATTTCAGTATCCTAAAAATTCTTAAAATTGTTATAATATAATCTCTTTTGTGAGTAGAATGTTGTTGGACTTGATGAAATATTGTACTTCATCTAATTTGTTACAGCATTTATATTTTCCATCTTCAGGTTAAAAGTGACTTAAGTATTTCACATCATTGTCAAGCAATTTCTAAGTGAATGTTTTAAAACTTTATACAAATTATGTAGTTTAACTGATTTCCACATAACACAATTTGTTGTCGTTGTCCTCCTCTAACGTGCAGGTAGAATATTCTAGAACCCTATGAAATCTACTTTTTTTTTCTTATCGCTCACCTTCCCGCCTCAGTAGGGATTTTACCCCTTTTCATATCCCAAGGATATCGGCGAGGATGTCGTAATACCCGTCAGCGTTGTCCAAGTGCCGAAACATACATTTTTGTATTTCACGGCGCCTTTTAGACAACGCGGTAGTGCTGCCACGGACGTTATTTTTTCATTTCTGCAAACAACTACTACCTATGAACACTCACAACACCCAGCCGACACACGGAATCGAACCGCTGACCTCCTGATCAACAGCAGGCTCCTTATATATATCTATATCTATATATATATATATATATATATATATATATATATATACATATGTATATATACATATATATATATATATATATATATATATATATATATATATATATATATATATATATATATATATATATATATATATATATATATATGGCTCCTTATATATATATCTATATCTATATCTATATATATATATATATATATATATATATATATATATATATATATATATATATATATGTTCCAGACATTTTGTCACGCACCACCTTATAAGAAAAATAAAAACCGTTCTCAAACCAAGGCCTGTAAGATCAGCAGATCATCTGTTTGCTGGCAACAACCGACATATCCATTGAGGCCACACTAGCAACCGGCGTGAGACTAGTTATCTTTACTAGTTTACTAGTTAATCAATAATTTTCATGAGATACCATCTCACGCATATTTTGGCCTCAGTGGATATGTCGGTTGTTGACACCAAAATAGTTGTTCTCGTCAGTTAAACGACAACTGTGCTTACAGACGATGGTCTATAATCTTCTTGTGTTTTTCTAACTCCCAAATTTTCTATCTTTTTACTAACTTGATGCATTCCACTAATGAGAACCAAAATGTCCGAATATATATATACATATATATATATATATATATATATATATATATATATATATATATATATATATATATATATATATATATAAATATATATATATATATATATATATATATATATATATATATATATATATATATATATATATATATATATATATATATATATATATATATATATATATATATATATATATATATATATATATATATATATATATATATATATATATATATATATATATATATATATATATATATATATATATATATATATATATATATATATATATATACATATATATATATATATATATATATATATATATATATATATATATATATATATATATATATATATATATATATATATATATATAGTCAGTCCAATAAGTCTCCATACACCACCTGCTTTCTATACTATTTTTCTCTTATGTTTAACTAGTTAATAGTTCCACTATGTGAAAACATGTTTAAATTATTATTTGAAACTTAACCAATGAGGATTAGTATTAAAAACAACTACGGAACATTTTATTTACATCACTGTTATAAAAATGTAAACAAAATTAATGTCAAAAAAGTCTCCATACACTTAACAATTACCAATAATAGATTGACGGAGTTTAACGGAAAATAACAACTTCGTTTAAATTAATATTTAGTGGGACCGCTGTTGGTCTTGATAATCTCCTGTAACCTTTTTGTCATGCTTGCAACCAGCTTCCTAGTAACTGCTGCTGGCATGTTCGTCCATTCGTTCAATATTCTGTTTTTTAACTCTTCTTTATTTGAAACATTATGTTTGCGAACGCGCCGTTTAAGTTCCTTCCATAAATGCTCAATGGGGTTAACATAGGGTGATTGCGGAGGTGTATGAAGCTACTGTCGTATATTATGGATCATCCATTCTCGCACCAAGTTTGCGGTATGTTTCGGATCATTGTCCTGTTGAAAAATGTATCTTTTTTCGAGTGCTAGTTTTTGGACACTTTCTCTTAAATTGTCTCTCAAAATGTTCAGATAAACATGCTGATCAATTATACCATTAATAAAATTTAAACTCTCAAAGAAAAGAAAGGCGCATATTGCAAGGAACTGGATGAAAAACTAAAAGAGATGCAAAATCCCTCCGATGTCAAGGAATTCTCCGAACCACTGACTGAAAGAATCAAAGAAACAGCAACCAACATAGCAGGTAACTTCCAAAGAGAAGGGTGCAAATTAAGCTAAGAAACAAAACAAATGATAGAAAGAAGAAGACTATATAGAGAAAACAAACAAAATACAGCAGAATACCGAGATATAAGAAAAGAAACAAGAAAAATGATACGTAGTGACATGGAAACATACTACGAACAAGAAATTGAAAATGCAATAGAAAACAACAAAAACATGAGATGCTTAAAAAGAAATGAAGGAAGGAGAGAAATAATAACTTTAAAAAATTCTACCAACCAAAAGATAAGAGACCGAGAAGAAATTCTAAGCATAACAGAAGAATTCTATAAAAACTTATATAGCTCCCAAACCCAACAACCTCCAGAAAAACAGGAAATAAGAAAAGTAGTTAATCGGAAGAGATTCCCGATATAATCGAGGAAGAAATATTACACGCCTTAAGCAAAATGAAAAATAACAAAACTCCGGGAAATGACGAAATAATAACTGAGATGATCAAAGAAGCAGCAGATATAATTGTCCCTAAACTGAAAATACTTTTCAACATGTGCATAGAACAAAGAAACATACCGGAAACATGGAATGAGGGAATTACTTTATAAAAACTCTTTTGTAGAATTATAGACTGATCAGCCTGTTACAACAAATTTACAAATTCTTTACAAGAGTAATTTCAAACAGGATAAATAGGAAGCTCGAAGACTACCAACCCGTAGAACAGGCGGCATTTAGGAAAGGGTTTAGCACTTGTGACCACTTCTTGACCATAAAAATTTTAATAGAGAAGGCGCTAGAATACAACATGCCCCTAAGTATAGCCTTTATTGACTATGAAAAGGCATTTGACTCCGTCGAATACTGGACCATACTGCATGAATTAGCGGGAGCCCAGGTGGACCATAGATATGCAAACGAAATTGTTTGAGTTCTTTGAGATACATAGATGAATAAGACAAGGTGATACAATGTCACCGCAACTGTTCACCTTGGTATAGGAGGGAGTGTTCAGTAGGCTAAATTGGGAGAACCGAGGTATTAATGTAAATGGAGCACCCCTAAGATTCGCTGACGACATAGTCTTGTTCGCAGAAAATGGTGATGCCTTGAAGAATATGGTAAAAGAACTAGAGAAAGAATCAACAAAGGTAGGACTAAAAATGAACATAAATAGAACCAAAACTATGTGTCTAGAAGACCCAAACAAAGAAATAAATAACCAGAAATTAGAAAACGTACGAGCCTCTATATATATCTAGGTCAAAGAGTCACTCTAAGCAAAGAAAACAAGGACATCGAAGTTGAAAGACGAATAAGGCTGGGATGGGCAGCTTTTACAAAACTAAAGAACATCTTAACGAACAAAAAGATACCCTTACACCTGCGAACAAGGCTGTATAATCAACGTATTTTACCCATGGTTACTTATGGCACGCAGACTTGGACTTTTACCAAACAAATGGTAAATAAACTTAGAGTGTCCCAAAGAGCAATAGAAAGAAAGATGCTAGGTCTCTCATTACGGGATAGAAAAAGAAACGACTATATAAGGAATAAGGATAAGAACCGCTCAAAACCGAACAAAGTGGAAAGAACTAAGAGAGACCCATGCTCAACTCTGGGCGCCAGAAGAAGATATATATATATATATATATATATATATATATATATATATATATATATATATATATATATATATATATATATATATATATATATATATATATATATATATATATATAATATATATATCCATATATATATATATATATATATATATATATATATATATATATACCATATATATATATATATATATATATATATATATATATATATATATATATATATATATATAACTCGCATCTAGTGGTCTGTCTTAAAAAAGGGATTTTGTATCCAGAGGTCTCCCGCCGCTTTAACCTAGCTACGCCACTGTTCTTATTCTGTGACCAATGCTCCTCGACTTTTCTTTTTTTTTAAGGATTCCCATAATATAAGTCATAAGTGATTTTTGTTTAATTCAATAATAAAATATTTTGTTACGCCCTGCTATTTTATAACTAAATAAGTATCCAACATTCTTTGGTGGTCCAAAAAGAAAAGACAAAGATAAACAAATGATTTTAAGTGTCGAAGCCTAAATAGATTACGCCAGACTTAATCCCAAAGACCAGCCGACCATTTACCAATTAAACTGTTAAATATAGAAACATTTTGAGAACCTTCTCAATTGCCAATTTAAAAGAACTGTTCATTGAAACGGAAGGAACAACTCGGGACTGTTTTCTTTTTCGGCATTTTTGGACTTTACATAGTGCCGTATGTTTATCTAAATAACGGATTAAAATAATATAGGCCTTTTATATTTGCGCTTTTGGGTATTTCTTGCCAAGTGAAAGAAATACGCACGGTACAGTTACGTTGTTTGTAAAGAACAGCATGGGGCACAGATATTGTAAGTATTTATAGATTTATTCAAAATATTTACTCAATCCTTGTAAAAATCTATAAGGGACTCAACTAGAAAGAAAAGTAACTAATCCTTTTACTTTTCCCGATAAAGGAAAATATTGTATTTGTAAAAACATAACCCTTCGGGGTTTTAGCATTACTTCCCTAGATTACGAAAAATATACATGGTCCTCCCATTTCCGTCAGTCTATCTGCCGGTCTATGTGTCGATCTTTTTCTGTTGTTCTGTCTGTCGGTCTGTTTATCTATTGGCACGATATCTTTCAGAAGAAATGAGATATCGATTTCAAATTTAGAATACATATCAACTTGAGGAATGGAAAGTTATAGTTTTTGAACAGTATCGCTATCAGGTGATTAAAGAAGAGGAGGTCGAAAAGTTTCGAATATTTTCAATATGAGTATGCGAATTTTCCTTAATTTTTGTTTGTGATAAAAAAAACGTTTTAAGCATAATTATTTATAGTCAGTCACACAAAGGAGTGGGGGTGGATGTTAGAGGAGTTGCTGCGTATGAATCAAGTTATGTGTTCTTTTCAGGGTTCCTATAGACTAGGAATTTCAAAACTGAATTACTTTTTCATTATTTATAATAATTGAAACATATAAAAGGTTAATGAGATGTGGCGAGGTGATGCCTCGTATATATGGTATTATACGTCCTTTTTAGGGTCCTTGAAATCTTCGAAACGGAAAAAAGCGTTATTTCAATAGTATTTTCAATTATTCAAACATATAAGGGTTGTTTAGGGAAGGAGAATATTAGAAAGTTAGAGAAATGGCAAAAGAAACAAGACGGGTAGTAAGAAAGGACATGGAAAAATTCTACGAAACCCAAGGTAAAAAGTTAATTGACAACAATAAAAGACTAAAAATTCAACAACAGATCGTATCGTCTGCTATTGTGGAACAGTTCTATTTTAAATTGTATGATATATACAAAACGGAACCCCAGCAAACACCGAAAACCCAAAAAGTTATTAATGTTGGCTTAGAAGTCCTCCCTGAAATTACCGAAGAGAAAGTATATCATACACTGAAAACACTTAAAAATAATAAATCGCCTGGAACGGATACAGTTTTGGTGGAAATGTTGAAGGATGGGGGTCCAGAGGTAACGAAGAAATTGTGAGATCTTTTTAACTTGTGTTTGATTGAAGGTAAAATCCCAAATAACTGGAATAATGCAATCGTTATCTTGCTACACAATAAAGGAGATAAAGCTAATTTAGAAAATTACCGACCGATTAGTCTATTTTCGCAAAATCTGTAAATTGTTTACAAAGCTCTTAATAAATAGACTGACACTCAAACTGGATAGCTACCAACCTCCTGAGCAGATTGGATTCAGGAAAGATTACGGTACATGCGAAAACTAATGACCATGGGAGTGTTGGTGGAAAAATCAGTGAAATATAATTTAAACATCTGCCTAGCTTTTGTGAATTTGCACAAAGCATACAGTCTGAAGATTTTTTTTTATTACTTTCAATTATTCATATAAATAAGGGTTTAATGAGGTGGGTGAGGGAGTTAGAGAGGCTGGTTCGTATACATCGTGCTAAAGGTCCTTTTCAGGGATCTTGAACTCTATGAATCTGATATATTAGATTTTCATTATTTTGAATTACTTAGGTTTAAAGATATATGGGGCTAATGCCTCTCTTTCCGTTTCAGTATCCATAGATTACGAGGCTAACTTTCAAATGAAGTGAAATATCGATTTTAAATTTATTATATATAAAATACGTGAAGTAGGAATAGAACGAATAGTTTTTTAACGTGATTGCTTCATAGCGTAGTAAAAAAGGTCAAAATAATGAAGAGATAGTTTAGATACAGCAATATTATGATTTTATCCTCTTTAGGGTATCACCACGAGTATTATCCTGAGTTTTGAACCTCGAAAAACTTATGGTCTTTTGTTTATAGACAATTTAAGTTTTCAAGACGCTTTTTTTGAGCTTAAAATGTGAACGTACATAATCTACAAAATTTATTCATTTTATTGTTCAAGTCGACTAAATGAACCGATCGGCTTGAAACTTTAAAAAAATATGCCTCTTGTTATAGCAAAAATACTCTGAAATTGAAAACCAGATGTGGAAAAAAATTTTCAATTATTTTTTCAAAATGACCGAAAAAACGCATTTGTTGTTATTGATTAATAAACAAATGTAAAAAAAACGGTTAAAATTTTTTTACTAGCATCGGAAAGCTGGCGTCGAGATGCAATTTTTTTTTTTTTAAAGAAAAGATCCATTTTTGTTTTTCAATTTTGTAGGTTATGTACGTACTTGGGCGACTTAAAACCAATGATGATTTGCTGGAAACTTTATTATGAGGGTTTGATTTTTTTGCCTATATTCTACCTATATAACCGGACTTATTCATATTTTAAGCACAAAAAACGCGTTTTGAAAACTTAAATTTTTTATAAACAATAGAGCGAGGTCCAAAACTCCGGACAATACTCCTGGTAATACCCCAGAGAGGATAGAATCATAATACTGCTGTATCTAGACTGTACAATTGCAGCCAAAGGCGATGAAAGGGATTATAAGAATTTTTCGTGGCTTTTGGTTAGGATAACTCACAAATTTTAAGCGTACCAGGTGTACAAGTATGAACCGCGGATTTTAGACAACAGATGGTGCATCAATGAAGTTTGTGCTATAAAGATTTGACATTGTGCAATTTTGTTGTGTCATCAACAAGTGTCAGACGCGCACGAGTGATAAATTGGAAAAGTGTGTTCATAGTGTTGTGTTCAATATGTCGAAATTTATACCGAACAAAGAGCATTCGCGGACAGGATTAATTTTTTGTTTTCATTTGAAGAAAACTGCTGTTAAATCATACCGATTACTTCGAGAAGCTTATGGTGAACATGCTCCATCGCAAGATACGTGTGAACGATGGTTTTGGCGTTTCAAAAGTGGTGATTTCGATGTTGCAGACAAGGAACGTGGAAAACCGCCAAAAAATTACGAAGATGTGGAATTGCAAGCATTGTTGGACGAAGATAATTAGCAAACACAAAAAACGACTCCCCGGCTACGAGAGATGGGAAAGATTCAGAAGACCGGTAGATGGGTACCACATGAGTTGAACGACAGGCAAATGGAAAAGAGCAAAAAAACACGTTTGACATTTTGCTCACTCGGTACAAAAGGAAGTCGTTTTTGCATCGTATAGTTACAGGGGATGAAAAGTGGATTTATTTTGAGAATCCCAAACGCAAAAAATCATGGGTAGACGCAGGCGCACCATCCACATCGACCGCAAGACCCAATCGCTTTGGCAGAAAGACGATGTTCTGTGTTTCGTGGGACCAGAGGGGCGTAGTCTATTATGAACTGTTAAAACCTGGGGAAACGGTTAATACTAAACTTTACCAACAACAATTGACCGATTTGGACCGTTCGCTGCTTGAAAAAAGGCCAGAATACCGAAAGAGGCAACACAAAGTCATTTTTCTTCATGACAATGCTCCATCATATACGGCAAAACCAGTTCGCGACACTCAGCTGGGAAGTTCTACCCCATGCGGCTTACTCATCAGACTTGGCTCCTTCCGATTACCACTTGTTTGCATCGACGGGTCACGCACTTGCTGAGCAGCGCTTTGGTTCGTACGAAGATGTGAAAAAATAGCTCAATGAATGGTTCTCAGCAAAAGGGGAAGATTTTTACTAGCGTGGTATTCACAAATTGCCCGAAAGATGGAAAAAATGTATAACAAGGGATGGAGCATACTTTGAATAAAGCACTTTTAATTATTCTTCCGAATTTAACATGTTTTTTTAGAAAAAAAATCCGAATTTTATACTTGTACACCTAGTAATTATTTAATTAAATTAAAGGGTATTAAACCGGTTGCTTAGTATATCTTCTGTTATATGTATTTTTCGTTTTCCAGGGAGATGAGGAATTTAAAAACTGTGTTATTTTTGTGTTAATTGTATATGCGGCTATTGAGGTGGGAGAGGTGTTATATGTTCTCTTTATGGCTCTTAGAATGGAGGAATTGGAAAAATGAATTGTTTCTTCATTATTTTCAGTTCTTATAGATATGCTAGGTAGCTTTCTATTGATGAGTTCATGTACAACAAGCATTGAATATTTAGTTCAAAATATAAACGCAAAACCCATAACAATACGGCTAGATTGTGAACTACATATATTTTGACCTCTTCTGTTCATAAAGTAGAAAATATAAACCTATAGCAGTGGCTGTGAAGATCCCCAATCAGATCTTAACAGATTTCATATCTACTGCCCAGAAAATAGCTCTTTTTTTAACTTAAATAAGTGTTTTAATAAATAATAAAGTAATAAGGAATCATAATATTGGTGAATGTTCTTTTAAAAAAAAAGAATGAAACGAAATACCTTGGGATGCTTTTTGATGTAATTATGGTTAGATAGGTACTTTGTAACTAACACGCACGCACACGCAGTATAAATAGTGTTTATAGAATGCTGAAATCTGTCATTTGGCAATGAGAAAACTTTAAGTGTTTAAATACGTTAATAACCACTGTCTGGAATCCTGTATACAATGTTTACAAATCAGGGTCTTAAAATATTTTGCATTTAAAGCGAACTTTCCGTTTGGTGATTACTCCGTACTGCGGCTTCGGAGCAAAATTGTGCCTTTGCAACATCGAACATCACTTGTTGACACACTCAGTCTCTATAATATTATTCATACAAAAATTGATTATCCTACGCTCTTAGCTGTTGTGTCAGTTAATTTTTCTTTTATATGATCTTCGGCCGAACATACTCACAAACTTTATAAAGAAGTCCATTTTTAATTTTATGTTGATTTATTCCTCTTTGGGTGACATACGGGATAATTCCTAACCACTTTTTAAAAACTCATTAAAAATTATCAATTAGCCTCTTGTTTATTCTTATTACGAGTATATTCTAAACTAACAAGTCATAAAGTCTCAGAATACAAATTAAGAAATAATCTCCTCAGTCTGTATTTAAAAATGTTCAAGAGAGACGGAGAAACAGTGTAAAGATCTTCATCACACAAAGAGATGGCACACTTAAATATCTTTAAAAAATGAAGAATTAAACTAACTATCGTTCAAGAAAACAATTATATAAAGAAAATTTTTAGCTAAACATCATATATAAGAAACATTCATTTATATAAGCGCTAAGAGCTTAGGATAATCGATTTCTGTATGAATAATATTATAAAGACTGAGTGTGTCAACAATGTCTCTCTGTCTGCCTGTCTGTCCGTTAGCGCGCTTATCTCTCAAGAACCACTTATCTGATTTACGTTTTTTTTTTAAATTTATACATTTGTTCTCTGGCCAGGTTATCTATAATTTTCTATAATACCTATAATATATATAAAATGCAACGCCTCTCCGCCTATCTGCCTGTCCGTTAGTGCGCTTATCAGTGGAGAACCACTTATCCGATTTACGTGTTTTTTTTTATATTCATACATTTTTTCTCTGGCCAGGTTATCTATAATCTATAATATATATAAATTGCAGCGTCTCTCTGTCTGTCTGTCTGTTTGTCTGTTCGTTCGTTAGTGCGCTTATCAATGGAGAACCACTTATCCGATTTACGTGCTTTTTTTTAAAATATACATATCTTCTCTGGCCAGGTTATAGGCTATATTTATTACATTAGATGATATAAGGAATAAGCAGTGACGATAATAGTGAATCAAGTCGGAAAAAAGTTTTGCCGCTAGCGCGTTCTCTTGCAATACACTGCCTAAACTATTAAATATGGAACAATATCATGTAGCAAAGAATATCTGTAATATATATAAAATGTAACGTCTCTCTGTCTGTCTGTCTGTCCGTTAGCGCGCTTGTCTCTCGAGAACCACTTATCCGATTTACGTGTTTTTTTTTTTTTAAATTCATACATTTGTTCTCTGGGCAGGTTATCTATACTTTTCTATAATATCTATAATATCTATAATATATATAAAATGCAACGTCTCTCTGTCTGTCTGTCCGTTAGCGCGCTTATCTCTCGAGAACCACTTATCCGATTTACGTGTTTTTTTTAATTCATACATTTGTTCCCTGGGCAGGTTATCTATAATCTTCTATAATATATATAAAATGCAACGTCTCTCTGTCTATCTGTCCATTAGTGTGCTTAGCACTCAAGAACCAATTACCCGATTTACGTGTTTTTTTTTTTATGAAATACAAAGGGAACAAACAGAAACAAAATGCTAATATATAGGAAAAAAGATGGTAGTTTAGCAGTAAGCTTGGCAGAAAGACTGAATAGATGGGCGGAATACTTTAAAGAAACATTAAATGGAGATGAAAATGAGGAGTTGAATGAGAAATAGGAAGCAAAATTAATTGAAGGGCAGGAGGGGACAAATAAACCCTGCAAAGAAGAAATAAGAGAAATAATCAGAACCCAAAAAAAATAAGGCTCCGGGTGGAAATTGTATAATAGCAGAAATAATAAAAGCTGGAGGAGTAGATATGGAAAATAAAATATGTCGGTTGGTGCAAGAAACATGGGAAACAGAAAAGATGCCAGTGAGCTGGAGAGAGTCGCTCATTTGTCCAAAAAAGGAGAAAAAAAAACTATATTTGCTGATTATAGACCAATAGCCTTACTGGATCTCGTGTACAAGACTATCAAAAACAGACTAGAAGAGAAAGCCGTATCTATTCTTGGAGAGTCTCAGTGTGGATTCAGGAAAAATAGATCGGTTACAGGCCAGATATTTTCGATTAACTAAACCCAAGATAATAGTTTAGAACAAAATTTGGTACTATACTTGATCTTTGTGGATTTCAGAGAAGAATATGACTCTGTAAATAGAGAAGGATTCTACAAGATAATGGAAGAACTAAAAGTTCCAAGTAAATTGATTCGCATGGTGAGAATGACCCTTAATGACGCAGAAAATAGAGCGTTGGTTGAGGGCAAAGTATCAGGCAAGTTTAAGGTGAAGAGAGGATTAAGATAGGGGGATCCAGTGTTGATATATCAATTTAATTTGGTACTAGAGAAGATAATCCGGGAGTCAGAAATAAAAACAAATGGAACGATATACCAACAAACCTACCAATGCTTGGCGTATGCGAATGATGTAGCAGTGATTGCAAGAGCAAAAGAGAACCTCAAAAAAGCTATAATTAGGATAGAAGAAAGGGGAAGGATGAAAGGACTAAAGATAAATGAGGAAAAAACAAAATACATGGAAATTAAAAAGAAGAAGGATAATAAAAACAACAAAAGTTTTAGATATAATAAACAACTTAGGGAAAACATATATGTTTGAAAAAGTAGACAAATTTAATTATCTGGGAGTAACAATAACAGAGAGTGGACAAGAAAGGACGGAGATACAAGAAAGAATAGCGAAAGAACAGAGATGTTTGGGGGCAATGAATCCAATATTGAAATCAAAGACCGTATCAAGAAAAGCAAAAGAAAGAATATATACGACAGTTGTCAGACCCACATGACATATGGATGCGAAACGTGGAAACTGAATGCAAGATAAAAGGAGACGTTGGAGGTGTAGGAAAGGAAAGCTTTGGGAAGAATCTACGGAGGAAGGAGAAGAAGAACAAATTACGAATTAAAATGCCTATATACGAAACCCCTTATAAGCCAAATCATAAGAAGCCAGCGATTAAGATGGTTGGGACACGTGGCAAGGATGAAGGAAGAAAGACAGGTAAAGCAAGCCCTAATAAGAGGAGTGGTTGGAAGAAGAGGCAAGGATAGACCTCGATCTACATGGATTCAGGCAGTAAAGCAAGATCCGGAGTTGATGGGAATCTCGCACTGGAGAAAGGAGACAAAAAGAAGTGGAGACAAGTATGTAACCAAGCCATGGGACTCAAGGTCCTCGAGCTATATAATAATATAAACATAACGAATAAACAGTGACGATAAAGGTGAATCAAGTTCACGCGAGCGGGGCCGCGGGCACGGCTAGTATATATATATATATATATATATATATATATATATATATATATATATATATACCGGTGAGCAAACAAATCGACTCAAATGATTTTGTTTCATTTAACACCGATCCTTGAATTTAATGTTCAAACAGTGGTATTATTTTTGGTATCATTAGAATGCTAATTTTCTACTCTTTCCAATAATACCAAAAACATTTGGATTTCTAAAAAATTTTACTGATTAAAACGGTTTTACTCAATAGAACCGTTTTTGCTCGCTAAGCAACGTACTCGTTGCGCTCTATTTACTATTATCTGCCTCCAGAGTCTGCAGACGTTACCAAGAGACTGGCGCCTTTACATGGAGACCAGGTTAAGGAAAAAGAAGGTGTAGCTTGGAGCGAGACGACCGCTTCATTGTCGCCATAACTCTAAGAAATCGTCACTTGACCGGCGTTGAGGCCTAGCGGAAACCGACAAGTTCGTGGTCGTGGTCGTTGGACAGTCAGAAGAAGACCAGCTAAAAGACCTAAATTGACAGCAGCCCATCGACAAGCGCGACTCAGATTTGCCCGAGAACATGTCGACTGGACCTTAAAGCAATGGCGCTCCGTTTTATGCTCCGACGAGTCCCGAATATGCCTACATGGCAATGATAGAAGAAGACGAGTCTATAGGAGGCCTGGGGAGCGCTATGCGCAGTGCTGCATTATTGAAACGATCACCTACGAAGGAGGTGCTGTCATGGTGTGGGGAGATAGTCGCTGAATGCGAAAACCGATTTGGTTTTCGTGACTGATGAGACTCATAGCAGTGGATTAATGGCTCACCAGTACATTGGTGATATGCTGCAGGAACACGTCGTTCCTTACGCTGGGTTTGTTGGCGATAGCTTTGTGCTAATGCACGATAATGCGAGGCCATATGCTGCTACATCGGAGCGGCAATACCTGGCGGAAGTGGGAATAACAACATTAGCAACTCAAATACTACCGACGAACAAGGTCGTGAAGCCGAATCATTTTCAATCAGTTGTGGCTTGACTCAGCTTATTGATGAACCAACACGGATCCCTGATCGAGACGGAGAGTTCGCCAGTCTTCTTGATCTGTTTTTAACCACCAATCCGGAGATTTACACGGTCAGCGTAAATCCACCGTTAGGTTCTTCCGACCATAAAACTACTTTCGACATCGAGTATTCTACCAATCAGTGACAGAGAGGCGCCCAAACCGCGCAAGATTTGGCACTACAAATCTGCTAAATGGGAAGATCTCATGGAATATTTTCGAACTTTCCCTTGGTTGGACGTTTGTTTTCGATCCGACGACCCATATGACTGCGCCAGGGAGGTTTCCGATGTTATTTTGGCCGGTATGGAGGCTTACATCCCTTTTTCGAAGAAATGCCCTTCCAACGGCAAGCCTTGGTTTGACCTAAAATGCAAAGAAGCTGTTGCTTCTAAACATCTTGCATACCGACAGTGGCGTGAAGATCCTAACACCATAAATCGTAACATCTTTGTTCGTGCCAGGAACAGATGCAAAGAAATTATCGACGAAACCAAGGAGGTACACAATCAACGGATTAGAAACAAACTTCTCGCTTGTCCCGGCAATTCTAGGTCCTTTTGGTCAGTCGCTAAGGCAGTTAGTCAGAATTTCACCAAATCCACCATACCACCACTCACACGGCCAGATAATTCTATTGCAACGACACCTGTTGAGAAAGCGAACTTGTTGGCTGAACTCCTTGCTTCACATTCTACTGTCGATTTCCAAGGAAAAACACCACCTACTATTCCCATAGTGCAGTCAAGGATGCCCGATATTGTCTTCAGACAGCGTATGATAAAACGTATTTTGATGAAGCTAGACACCAAAAAGGCTTCAGGCGCTGACGGAATACCTGCCATAGTTCTCAAGAACTGTGCGAGGGAACTAACACCAGTTTTCTGTAGACTTTTCAACCTATCCTACAGAAAGGAAATATTTCCTTCCTGCTGGAAATGTGCCACAGTTCAGCCGATACCTAAAAAAGGCAAGAAGACCTTGCCAAATAACTACCGACCAATCGCACTACTCTCAATAATATCGAAAGTCATGGAAAAGGCTATCAATCAGCATCTTCTAAAATACCTTGAAGGATTCAACATTATTAGTGATCACCAATATGGCTTTCGTAAAAATAGATCAACAGGAGATCTTCTGACTTATGTAACACATGTTTGGAACAACGCAATTGAACACTTTGGAGAATCTCGAGCGGTTGCTCTTGACATATCCAAGGCATTTGACCGTGTTTGGCACGATGGGCTGTTGGCTAAGCTACGTTCTTATGGTATGTCTGAAAAGTTCTGTTTGTGGCTCTCATGTTTTCTCAGAGAGCGTTCTTTACGAGTGGCAGTTGACGGATTTCTTTCTAACACCTTCACTATCAACGCCGGTGTGCCCCAAGGTTCCATACTGTCTGTACTGTACTCTCTTCCTCATTTATATTAACGATCTGCTGGAAAAGACCGAGAATCCAGTCTACAGCTTTGCAGATGACAGTACACTTATCTCTTCATTCACTTTGAACGCTCGGACATCGACTACTCAGACGAATATCCGCAGACACCAGGAAGTCATTCAACTTAACAAAGACCTGGAAGAAATTCTATCTTGGGGTGACAGTAACCAAGTGGAATTTAACGCTACAAAAACCCAGGCGGCAGTTTTTTCTAAAAAAGTTAACGTTGCAGAACCCGACATAGTTATGTCGGGGCACTCCATCTCTCTAACATCGTCACTCAATCTGTTAGGCGTTAATTTGGGAGCAAATATGTCCTGGCATGAACATGTTGCAGGCATAGCAAGAAGAGCTTCTCAAAAGTTGGGAATATTGTTTCGAACCAGAAAGCTTTACACTCCACAACAACTGTTAATTCTTTACAAAGCTCAAATTCGACCAACTATGGAATACTGCTCCCATGTTTGGAGCTCCGCTCCCAAACATACACTGCATTTGTTGGATTCTATCCAGAGAAGAGCTGTTCGTCTGATTGGACACCCGGAACTGACCGACGGCCTTGATTCGCTGGAACATCGAAGAACGGTTGGCGACTTGAGCCTATTCTACAAGTACTTTCATGGAAAGTGTTCGAAGGATGTGGCCCGTTTAATTCCTCCCAGAGCGGTGCATATTAGAGGTACGCGTCGCGCTAATGCTTCACATCCGTATGAGGTTCAGCTTGTTACTCCTCGTACAACGCTTTTCAAGCAGTCTTTTATATGGAGAACATCATACCTTTGGAATGGTTTACCCAGGACTGTGTTTCCCATCGAGTACAATCTACAGCGATTCAAGAACAACGTGAATCGCTTTCTCCGCACACGTGTCGCTCCTGTAGCGCTTTAGGGACTTCCCTGTAGCACGTGTGCTAGACCCATAAAAAAAAAAAAAAAAAAAAAAAATTAGACTGGCCTGCGCAGAGTTTTGACCTCAATCCAATCCAGCACATGTGGGATGAGCACAAAAGAAGGGTGTAAGCCAGAAATCCAGCCCCTGTATCGCTGAGGGATTTAAAGGTTGCGATGGCGGAAGAGTGGGGAAGAATCCCACAGACAGTGATGAAACAGCTTACCCGCTCCACTAAAAACCGGATGGAAGCCGTAATGAGGGCTAGAGGAGGTAATACAAAATATTGATTTTGGTTTTTATCAATAAATTTAATTGTTAAACTTAAAATTTGTTTAATTTCTCCTTTCTCTTACCACTATTTTCAATCCTTGTTCTCCTTATTTCACCTTTCAATCATTTTAATCAGTAAAAAGCATGAGGTATGCTATTGAATTGGGTATCGTTAAAAAGAGAATAGAATGGGCTTTCAAATGTTACTAAAATCCGTAAAAATAATCTAAATTCTAGAATCAGTATTAAATGTGTGTAATATATATATATATATATATATATATATATATATATATATATATATATATATATATATATATATACCAGGTGTACAAGTATGAAATGCGGATTTCAGATAACAGATGGTGCACCAGTGCAGTTTGTGCTATAAAGATTTGACACTGCACCATTTTGTTGTGTCATCAACAAGTGTCAGACGCGCACGAGTGATAAATTGGAAAACTGTGTGCATAGTGTTGTGCTGTTGTGTTCAATATGTCGAAATTTATACCGAACAAAGAGTATTCGCGGACGGCGTTAATTTTTTGTTTTCATTTGAAGAAAACTGCTGTTGAATCATACCGATTACTTCAAGAAGCTTATGGTGAACATGCTCCATCGTAAGATACGTGTAAACGATGGTTTCGGTGTTTCAAAAGTGGTGACTTCGATGTTGCAGACAAGGAACTTGGAAAACCGCCAAAAAAATACGAAGATGTGGAATTACAAGCATTGCTGGACGAAGATGATTCGCAAACACAAAAACAACTCGCCGAGCAATTGGGTGTTAGTCAACAAGCTGTTTCCAATCGGCTAAGAGAGATGGGAAAGATTCAGAAGACCGGTAGATGGGTACCACATGAGTTGCACGACAGGCAAATGGAAAAGCGCAAAAACACGTGTGACATTTTGCTCCCTCGGTACAAAAGGAAGTCGTTTTTGCATCGTATAGTTACAGGGGATGAAAAGTTTATTAATTTTGAGAATCCCAAGCGCAAAAAATCATGGGTAGACCCAGGCGCGCCATCCATATCGACCGCAAGACCGAACCGCTTTGGCAGAAAGACGATGCTCTGTGTTCGGTGGGACCAGAGTGGCGTGGTGTATTATGAGCTGTTAAAACCTGGGGAAACGGTTAATACCAAACGTTACCAACAACAATTGACCGATTTGAAACCGTTCGCTACTTGAAAAAAGGCCAGAATACCGAACGAGGAAACACAAAGTCATTTTTCTTCATGACAATGCTCCATCACATATGCCAAAACCAGTTTGCGACACGTTGGAAGCACTCAGCTGGGAAGTTCTACCCCATGCGGCTTACTCACCAGACTTGGCTCCTTCCGATTACCACTCGTTTGCATCGATGGGTCACGCACTTGCTGAGCAGCGCTTTGGTTCGTACGAAGATGTGAAAAAAATGGCTCGATGAATGGTTCGCAGCAAAAGGAGAAAAATTTTTACTGGCGTGGTATTCACAAATTGCCCGAAAGATGGGAAAAATGTATAACAAGCGATGGAGCATACTTTGAATAAAGCACTTTTTATCATTCTTCCGAATTTATATATATATATATATATATATATATATATATATATATATATATATATATATATATATATATATATATATATATGTATATATATATATATATATATACATTATTACAATAATGAAAAAAAACATTTCCTGCACTCTTTAGACTAGGGTATGGCTCAGATGAACTGGTTTCTTCGACACCTGAATACTGATTGTCTTGTCTTCAATCAATACAAGGACTTCAACCAATTTTCTGGGTAAGCGAATTTTTAGTTTACTTAAAGAACTCGGGTAATAAAGCCGTACTAACTCGTCAATCATCTGAGGTCGCTTTTTTAACCGAAACTGTTTTACAAGTGAATAATTATGTTTATTTAATTATTAGAATGGAAATAATTAATTACCTAGGCCTAGAGTAATCAACCTCATAAAAGAACCCAGTTTGTTTTATTGAAATTTCCTGGTTTTTGACTTTTTCCCCGGCTACAGAAAAGTGAGTACCAGCTGTAAAGAACAGTATATTTACACCAAACTATTTAAATATATGTCACTTAATCGATGAATATTGTGAATTGTGGGAGTAAAACAACAATATATGCAATGTATCTAAGACACGAGTACAATTTATAACTCTGCAAGTTGTGGTATCTATGATATAGTCTAGCATGCCACGCACATTCCCCTTTTACTGCATAATCAACTTTGTCCAGCTTTACGGTTGTGAGCTTGGTCGCTGTGGTAAAGTTTTTCGGTCATCTTGTAATGTGGAGTAGTCTAAGATTGGTTTTGACCTGGAGATTGTTTTCGTATTTGTTGTCTATTTTTGAAGGATTGGTAATATATTCCCGGAGTTTTTACACAGTGTCACAAGAATACCGTAATATAGCATAGATTGCCCTAACTTCTAGATAGCAAGATAGGTGTTCTATCCCTTCTGGGTGTGTTATAGTTGTGACTGGGCATCACTTACATTTTACTAGTTTCCTTTTTATATTCCGTCTGATTATAGGTTGCTTTAGCATCAGAGAGTAGTCAGATGTATTAACAGAGACTAAAGCTTGCTATCGCCAAAATATTACAAAAATGTCGTGATGATTAGAAACTGTGTGGAGTGATCTGTGGTGCTAAGTTATATAAAGACTTTCTTTTCGTGGTCGTTACCCACAGAATTGTATTAAAAAATAGAGTGAGAAGCGGAAAAACATCGTAATATCTTTATAAAATACAATTTGATAAGTGTGTTCATAATATAATATAAATACAATTAGTTACATTATTTTCATATTTGTTCATAATATTTGCCCCTTTTTTAAGTAGCTACGTATTATTTAACTAAACTTAAAGTAAATTCTCCTAGTTATTGATAAAGCAAGAATATACATTAACAGTATTAATTTTAGGTGCTATATCAGTATTTGGTTTCTATGAAAATATCTACTAGAGCTAGTATGGGTACCCTCTTTTAGTTTTTTTAATTTATTCACTGATATATAACATCCTACATATACAAAAGCTACTTCTACACTTAGTTTGAGGGAAAGGTACGCAAACAAAGTGTTTAGTTAATATTTGTACTCAATATTTCTTATCTGGATACACATCTATATTCAGCTACGGTTCGCGTAACCCAGTATTGATTAAAGTCATTTTTGTAGATATCCTATAACAGGAACAAACATTTTAAAACGTAGTTGTCTGGCTTCATGGATACTTTATATTGACGTATTTTGCATAATATGTATATATTTATATTCTGGTATAGTTTAAGTACCCCCGATACCTACAAAGATATTTTTTGTAGATATCCCTCAATCGGAATAACTATTTTAAAGCATGGTTATCTGATTTGGTGCATACGAGTACATTATATCAAATTTTTGGTTCGAATTTTAAATTTTAAATATTATTCTTTATTTAATGCGAAACCGCATACTATTTAAAAACCTCGGTATTTTATGGTAATAACCATTTTTTAATGAATTTCCAACTACTCTCCTAGCTGTATATCACGTGGATATTAAATAATATGGTAGTTTATGTAATAATATCTAGAGAAAAGTGGAAAGACACAAGAAAATAGTAAGTAGCATCCTTTATTGTTAACTGCTATGTAATCTAGTAGAGAGTGACAGTAAAAATGTGTATTATTGTTCATATATTCTTTCATTAGTAGGCCTATTTGTGAAGTTCATTTATCTTGGCTGAAACATAAAAAAGTTTATGTCAGTCTGTCAATCAGGGCCGATCAGTTATTAAGAAATCACCATTCACAATACTTGGTTCTCCCTTTCTCTTATTAGAACCAAGTTATAATTTGATTATGTATATTGTTTTTAGTAGTTTGAGTAAATTATTCTTCTTGCCTTTTTTGTGTATCGGCTGAACTGTGGCGCATTTTCATTAGTAAGGAAATATTCATTTTTCGTAGGATAGACTGAAAAGTCTATAGAAAACTGGTGTTCGTTTTCTTGCTCAGTTTTTGAGTACTATGGCAGGTATTCCCTCAGCGCCAGAAGCTTTTTTGATGTCTAGCTTCAATAAAATACGTTTGTCTTATATATGTCGATATTGTCTTCAAACAGTGTATCATAATACACTGTTTGAAGACAATATCGGGCATACTTGACTGCACTATGAGAATAGCAGGTGGTATTTTTGCTTGGAAATCGACAGTAGAATGTGAAGCAGAGTTCAGCCAATAATAACAATAGAATTATGTCGTGTGTGCTGGTATAGTGGATTTGGTTAAATTTTTACTAAATTCCTTAGCGACTGACCAAAATGACCTGAAATTGTTGGAGTAAGTGATAAGTTTGTTTATAATTCTTTGATTGTGTGCCTCCTTGGTTTCATCGATGATTTCTTTGCATCTGTTCCGGGCACGAACTAAGATGTTCCGATTTAAGACATTAGGATTTTCATGCCATTGTTGGCGCAAGATGTTTAGAAGCAACAGCTGCTTTGCATTTTCGGTCAAATCAAGGCTTGTGTTGGAAGGGTATTTCTTCGAAAAAGGGATGTAAGTGTTCATACCAGCCAAAATAATAGCGAAAACCTCCTTAGCGCAGTCAGATGGGTTGTCGGATCAAAAACAAATGTCTAACCAAGGAAAAAGTTCGAAAGAATTCCATGAGTTCCTCCCATTTAGCAGATTTGTAGTGCTAAATCTTGCTCGGTTAAGGCGCCTCTCTGTCGCTGATTGGCACGATACTCAATGTCGAAAGTAGTTTATGGTCGGAAGAACCTAACGGCGGATTTACGGTGACAGTGTAAATTTCTGGCTGAGCATCTGTCATCGAAGTTTTTAATAATAATAATACTTGACTCAGCTGCCAAAGTAGTTCACCAAGCACTAGCCACAACATACAAAATCACAGAAAACACAGAACCCTACTACAAATGCACACCAACATCCATACTTGAAAATAAAGATTACAAGCTCTACTGGGATATCAGCATCCATACAGATAAAACAGTCTCCGCCAATAGACCCGATATTACTTTTCGGTGCAAAAGAGGAAAAGTCACCTATCTAATTGACATAGCGGTCCCCAACCACACAAACATCCAAACGAAATACACAGAAAAAATTTCCAAATACACAGACCTATATCAGCCACAGGCCTTACACTAATAATATTCACACCGCACTTAGTACATTTAGGACTCAACACAAACATACACAGAAACATTCAGAAGTCAGTGATTTTGAAAACATATAACATTGTCAGGTCATTCCTTAATACATAATGGTAATAGCGTTTGTGCTGACTTGGCTTTGGCCCGTCAGCCAAACATGGAATCACATTGACCAAATGTGAGAAAGAACTTCTTTGTAATAATAATACTTTTATTTTTCCAGTGACATTTTACAATAAATGTATGGAATTCGTCATTATACAACACTAATATAAATAATAAAGATAACATTAATAGAGTATAACACAAACGATCTCTATACAATTTCTAACGATGATTAGATATTCTAAAAACTTATCCAAACTATAGAATTCTCTATTGATTAAAAAACGCTTAAGATTTCTTTTAAGCACTATTCCACAAATCTCAAAGTCTCTCTCCACACACTCTGTCCTGTCTAAATTTAGTGGTTTCGCATTCACACTACGATGGGCCCAGATACCAACCCCTCCACCCTTTTGGTTAGATCTGCGAAAGCTTGAGATATTTACAAAATTGTCCATAAATACCAAAGATAAACTTTCGGTTTTCACCACGTTTCACAAAAACACAATATTTTTGTTTTATCAGATTGCAAATATGTGCTCGCAATCAAGTCTGCTTTGACTTAGCTCAGTGATTGACAGTTCAAAAAGAGAATTTCATACCCTGTTGTGGCATTCTGACCTACCTTTTCTCTCCATTCGTTGTCCTTTTTTGAAAAAAAAATTTTGAAACGAAAGCCCCTTCAGGCCATATTTCTGGATTCATAGCAGCATCCAGATTTGATGAATTAATACACAATTTAAACGAACTAGGGACATTTCACGTCTAGCGCACAACACTCTGTCGGTTGTGTTTGGGGTTCTAATCTTGACACGAATACAAAAGTCTTTTTTGATGCAACAGAAATTGATTTCGTCGTAACACTGGTGCCTATAATTCCATTTTGTTTCTTTTTACCGAATTGTTTTGATTTCACACGCGTCCACTCTTTTTTCTCATTGCTTAAACTTTTATTGATTATAATCGGTTTCTTAGCCGGCTTTTTTGCTTGTTTATTTATTGCTGAAGAGTTTTTTTTACCTCCTCATCTGCTGATAAAGATTCGGCGTTAGACATTTGCGGCGTTGCCGAGTTGTTCTCTATGGTTGAACAGGTTTTCCTTACAATATCATTAATACCCGGATCGTCTTTTATAAAATTTATCCTATTCTGCAAGAGTTCAATTATGGCCTCTTTGTCTTCAATTATAGTGCACTTATCAGCTATTATTTGGTTTTTTTCTTTTAACAACAATTTCAAATATCCAATTTCTGTGCTCTTTTAGTCTCTTTCTACGACACGCAGAACGTACTGCACCCCCACGGGAATGCACGGGTTCTGGACATCAATGTAAAGAAGGCACTAGACGGCCAATCATTTTGATCAAAAGCTTGAATCAAGCGATTGAATCAAGCATGATTGACCCTCTAGGAACCTGTTTGACGCTTGAGCCAAGCCTTGACGGTGTGATTGATAGAATGTTTGAATGACTCAAGCATTTGTCTCAAGTGTTTGACCGTCTAGGCGGAGTTTGATCAAGCATTGCGTCAGTTACATACCAGGCAACTATGGAGGTTACACCGCTCTCCGAAAACCACGTGCAAAACGCAGAGGAAATTGTCGAAAAAAGCCAACAACCGCGATCGGAAAACTTCAACAAGTTCAGAACATGAGTTTGTCAGCCTTCTAATAGACTTGTACAGGGATTGCCCTGAACTCTGGAGGGTAAAGAGCAAGGATTACTTCAACAGGAATAAAAAAAGTGCTGCTTTTGAAAAAATAGTAAGGGCATTGAAGGCGTTAGTGAATTGAAGAAGAAAATTAATGTTTCGAGAACCAATTTCAACAGGGAACACAAGGCAATCGAATGATAAAGAGTGTCTGGGAGGTCGACGGATGACATCCCGGAACCTTCGTTGTGGTATTACAACGACCTTTCGTTCATAAAGGATCAGATAGAAGTGGCACTAACCGAAACTTCAGAGGTAAGAGTTTTATTTTGTTGTATCTAATTATCTAAATTTCTCATGTTAAACTTCGTTACTTGATTGGGATACTTCTGAGGTATTACTTTAGTTGTATGAATGGCTATAAAAATAACGTTAGACAAAGTATCAGTTTTCTCATTTTTTATTCATTTCACCATAAAACAAAAAAATTAAAAAATCATGTAGGTACTACTGCTACCCAAGTCTTGTTGATACTAATTATTCAGGCACTTGTTTTGCCATGGAACTGACCCAGAGGTGTTGAAGAATTCACAAAAATCATCCCTCACTTTTTTTTGCTTCAACAGCTGAGTTGCCTTTAGTTCTTTGAAGTGGTGCCATCAGTTGAGTGTCTTGTCTCCATGACCCAGGTTCCAGAGCACCAGTCCAAGCATTTTCAATATCAACGTCATTAGGTTGTAAATATTTGGCTCTAGTCCTCATACAAAAGTAGTTGTGCAAATGACAGCATGCCAGAACAATTTTTCTAGCTTTGTAAGGTTCAAATTTAATTTGTTTTTGAAATATTTTGAATCTCTTGGTTAATATTCCAAAAACATTTTCAACGACCCTCCTTGCTCGGGACAATCTGTAATTGAATATCCTTCTCTCGTCTGTCAATAGGGCTTTGTTGTAGGGTTTCATAAAATTAGGCATTAGTTGGAAAGCTTCATCACCAACGAACACGAATGGAAATTTTTTATCAGTACCTGGTAACTTACGAGAATCAGGTATATTAAGTTGGTTGTTAGACAACTTCTGCTAAAACAACGTATTCTTCATCATTCCTCCATCCGACACTCGACCATTCGCTCCCACGTCTACCATCATAAATTCATAATTTGCATTAAAAATAGCCATAAGCAGAATACTAAATGACTTTTTGTAATTGTAGTAGTAAGAACCGGAGTTAACGGGCTTTTGGAGTAACACGTGCTTGTCATCGGCGCTCCCGATACAATTATGGAAATTCCATTGATCTTCGAATTCCTGTGCGACTTTTTTCCATCCCTCTTCAGATTTAGGAACCTTAAACAGAAAACGAAACGAACATTTTAATAGTAACACGAGAAATAAATACATGTAATAGAACGTATTTGTACTATTAAGTTTATCATCATATTCAATAATTTATGCATTTCTTTTTGTTATAGGAACCATTGTCTGATGATGGCCCACAGTCACAGCTTGCCCCCCAAAGTGAAATATCTCTTTCCAGCAAAGCTGCTCCACCTAGTCCCAAACAAGCTCTTCCACTAAAAAAGAAAAAGAAAACTCAGCTAGATTCCACTGAACAACTGGTGGGATTAGCAACTGAGTATTTTAAGCGGCCTGAGACAGAAGAGGATATAATAGATAAGGGCTGGGCAATGAAATTAAAGAGGCTACTTCCTGACCAAAGACGCTTCGCTGAAAAAATCATAAACGACACGCTTTGGAAGCAGAATTGGGAAATTTGACAAGAGAAAGATTACGTTTTGAAATGCACCCACGTTGGTCACCTTCACCGGCATCTTCTTCGTCATCGTCTACTTCGAATTTTTTGAATCATTCAGGTCACAATTTGCAACGATATTCCAACTCAGCAAAACCAGTTTACAGTTCTCCTTCTGGCCCTTCTCCCACTTCAGCGTACTAACAACAATATCAAGAATCCTCTCATAGCGCAAATGCTGCTGATTTTTTTTCATCATTTACCTCAATGTGAACAATGTGCAATTGTTTACCAATTTTCAATTTTATAGAAGTGCATTCATTTGAAACATGATTCAGTTATTTTTACTTATATATTTAGTGTTCCGTACGGAACACCTATAAGATCACTTCGGTGTCTGTCTGTCTGTCTGTCTGTCTGTCTGTCTGTCTGTCTGTCTGTCACACCCGATTTTCTCTGAAACTATTTGACATAGAAAGGTGAAATTTGGTAATAATATAGGAATTGATGGCCTCATCAGAGCCATGTAGTTTTGAGAATTAAATTTTGACTTAAGGGGTTAGTTTTGGGGGTTAAGTCGGAAGTGAAAAAAAAAATTTTACTAGGTCATCGAGTGTGGTGTCAAATGAAAGCTTGTGAAAACACGAGTAAAAAATATATATATAATATTATACTTACGCGCACTTTTCTTTGTATTATTTTTAAAAATTCGCGAAAAATCGCTGTCCCGGGCCTTATCTCGAAAAGTACTTATCAAAAAATTTCGAAAAAATTCTGGAATATTCTCCACGGGGTGTAGATTGAACGAAAATTATCACGAGAGCATTACCTTTAATAATTTATATGGTATATAAAAAAAAACAAAAATTTCAAGGTCATCAGATTTCAGTAAAGATTGGAAACAAACTTTGTTGAAAACTCATTTGGGGTGTGTTTTGTGAAGTCACTGATCATTTTATACCACCGTAACATAAATTTTGACTTAAGGGGTTCGTTTTGAGGGGTGAAATCGGAAGTAAAAAAAAATTTTTTTACTAGGTCATCGAGTGTGGTGTCAAATGAAAGCTTGTGGAAACATGAGTAAAAAAATATATATATAATGTAATACTTGCACACACTTTTCTTCGTATTACTTTTAAAAATCGTTGTCCCCTACCTTATCTCGAAAAGTACTGATCAAAAAATTTTGAAAAAATTCTGGAATATTCTCCACGGGGTATAGATTGAACGAAAATTATCACGAGTGCATTACCTTTAATAATTTATTTGGTACATAAAAAAAAAAAAAAAAATCAAGGTCACCAGTTTTCAGTAAAAGATTGGAAACAAACTTTGTTGAAAACTCATTTGGGGTGTGTTTTGTGAAGTCACTGATCATTTTATACCACCCTAACAAAAAATTTTATTTTAAAAAACAATCAACGTACGGAACACTAATTGTGCAAGTTCAGCTTGCACTTGACCGGTTTTTACTTTATATGTTTAATAAAAAAAGTATTAAAGGAAATATAGATACATACATACCTGAATGTTGTCTTTCAATGCCTCGACAATTGCTGAGCAAGTTTCCATTATGATAAGTTCCAGAGTCTGAGGAGCAATAGCGCACAAGAATTTCAGGTCTTCTAAATCCATACCAGAAGCTAGGTACCTTAAAGTGATGGAAAGTCTCTGAGTTGCAGGAATCGCTTCACGCATATTAGTATCCTTTTTCTCGATTTTGGGACGTACCAATTGCAATATAAAATCAAAACTCTCTTCGTCCCATTCTGATGAAGTTTTTGTAATCATCGGCTTCGGAAACGCGTAGGAAGTTAAGTAAATGCTCATGAGTGAAGCGATTTCTCAATTTGTACCATTCCTTGGACCAACGTCGTTTCCGCTTTTGGTTTTTCCCTTTAACGGCAACCAACGTCAATGCTAGAAAGGCCAAATGCGTGTTGGACATCATTGTTCGAAGTGTTGTGTTCACCTTCCGAGTCGAAAAATCAGTGTGACTGAGTTTTGATAAAAAGATTGAAGGGTTAATTGAAGTTGATTGAAGCGCGCATCGATCGATTGACTGAACTGTTTGATCAAGCTGCTTGATCGTGTAGGGCCTCCTTAACACATTATGCGCTGCCAGTTTTTAATAGATACACCTTTAAATGTATTAATTTTGAACATAACATTTTTCACTAACTTACTTTTAGGTCATCGATAAATTGGTTGGAGACAATATTAGGTAGCATTTTCATACTTTAAATTATTTTTAATTGATTAATTAGATCGATTTATTCGTTTTTTACCTAGGAACTATAAAACAGGCCTTTAGAACCCTTTAAGCTTTTTTTTGTGATTTTGTTTACCTATTTTTGTTATTTATTATTTTCAAATAAAATAAACTAGAAGACATCAGACTAAAATAACTTGTTTGTTTATTTTTTGGCGATAAATAGTTGAATTATTGCTTGACCTATCTGTAAATGTAATTTTGCGGATAACGTGAAGTAATATTTTGAAAGTTAAATTTTGACTTAAGGGGTTAGTTTTGGGGGGTGAAATCGGAAGTGAAATAACATTTTTTTACTAGGTCATCGAGTAGGGTGTCAAATGAAAGCTTGTAAAAACACGAGTTCAAAAATATATATAATGTAATACTTGCACACAGTTTCCTTTGTATTATTTTTAAAAAATCTCGAAAAATCGTTGTCCACCCCTTTATCTCGAAAAGTACTGATTAAAAATTTTAAAAAAATTCTGAAATGTTCTCCATGGGGGTATAGATTGAACGAAAATTATCACGAGTGAATTACCTTTCATAATTTATCTGGTATATAAAAAAAAACAAAAATTTCAAGGTGATCAGTTTTCAGTAAAGATCGGAAACAAACTTTGTTGAAAACTCATTTGGGGTGTGTTTTGTGAAGTCACTGATAATTTTATACCTCTGTAACAAAAAATTTTAGTTCAAAAGCAATTGACGTACTGAACACTAATTACGCAAATTCAGCTTGGTTGGTTATTTTTTCTTTTAATAAAATCTTAGAAGCAAATTTTTCGGTAACCTTTAAAATTCTATTTTTTTCCTTTTTCTTGTAACAAAACACCTGTCGAATAAAATTGAGTTCATTTTCTGGTTTGAAGTGAATAGCAAATGTTAGAATGTGTAGAAACTTTTTACAAATTTTGAAGTAAAAATAAGAATATTAACATATATATTAAGTTTACTGTGTTATTATATTTAATAAATCCAGATTTGGTTTTTTCCCTACAATTTAAAAGTTTAACAACCGGTTTATAGAGTAATAAAAGAATAAAATACATTGAAAAAGAAATAGAAAAACAGTTTATGAACAATTTAGAAAGAGAAGTTGACCAAAATACCTACAGAGACTGGTGACTAAGAGTGCATAAGAATAGTGCAATATTTCAGCCACTGAAATATGTTGTTGAAATTTATATTCTCCGTGACGGTTATGAGGTAACGTTTCCACTAAAAATTTGCGAGTTTTTTATTCGTTTTAAAAAACGAGACTTAGAACTCCTATTTTTTTTTTAAATATGAAAGTATTAACACGTTGCTAAACTAACAAAATTAATTTTAAAAATTATATTGGACTATTTGGCATTGTTGTACCAGAGTTTATGTTAAACGGTAATATATTCAAAGTATGTTTTTAACACTCAAAAATAGTCTTTAGGAAAAGTAAGGAGAAGAGTAGATCTCTCTCTCTAAGTTATGAAAAATTTGGAGAAAGTTCAATTTATAATTGTTTTAGTATCCATTTAAGGTAGTTCACTGGTGATAATCGGAGTCAAAAGTATAGTCCGATAATAAATACAAACAGTTTAAAATACTCAATGGCAGAATATTTTATTTTTGTCGGAGACTGTATTCGATACATGGAAACTTTCATATGCAGACACACTAATATTGCCATCGTTAATGCATTTAAAAAGTGCTATTTCAGATCTTATGATTAAAAGAATTACATCTGAATGCATAACTTTGAAAGATCTAAAAAGTTCTTATAATAAATTGGGTTCTACAGGAATAGTGCAATTATTATCTAGTCGAAAAGACAATGACAAACCACGTGTAACCAAAGATACGCGAGTAGAAAATAAAGTAACTAATTAGTTGACAAACAGTTTATAGTACTTTATTTGCTTGTCACTAGTATCATTAATTATTTATTTAGTTATACGGAGAAGATTTATAAAACAGTTTTTTTTTTTTAAATATATATTTAACATTGTCATCAATTGATATATAACAGTGTTGATAAATAAATATAATATTAACTTAAAATATTGAAAAACTATTTTTGTTAAATATGAATCTTTTAAATACTAAGGAAAAAATAATAAATATCAAGATACAATTCAAATTTTTAATTAATATTTTTGTTTGATGATTATAGATAAAGTCGATAAATATATTGTGTTTATTCAATAAATTATTTAACCTATAAATGAATTTCTGTTTAAAAGTTAACCATTTTAAATGCTAAATGTAATGTGAAATATGACGACATACAGCATTGTCAAGTTATGATATTTGTCCCTCACTACCCGGTTATTCTTTTAAACAACTTTAAATATTTATATCTTTTTAACAAATCGATAAAAAATATATTTTTATTTAAAAAAAAAATTAATTTATTTTTTACTAAATATTAGTTTTTTAAAAAAAAATCGTAAGAAAAGTTCTTAAGATATACACGAAACTATGCCTTTTTTATATTTCATTGAACTATTGCATGCTAATTATGTGCACTTTGATTATGAATATCTCGCTTCGCCATCGGACAATTTTTTTTAATATAATGAAAAACGTTTAGAATAATATCATATTTCAATTTCATCAAATTCTTAAGAAAAGTGGATTTATGAGTGAAACTACCTGAAGTTTACTGTGTTATTATATTTAATAAATCGAAATTTGTTTTTTTTTTTTCTCCTAGAATTTAACAGTTTAACAACCGGTTTATAGAGTAATAAAAGAGTAAAGTATATAGAAATAGAAATAGAACAGTTTATGAACTATTTAGAAAGAGAAGCTCATCAAAATACATACAGCTAGTAGTGACTAAGAGCTCATAAGGATAGTGCAATATTTCAGCCACTGAAATATGTTGGTGAAATTTGTATTCTCCGTGACGGTTATAACATAACGTTTCCACTAAAAATTTGCTAGTTTTTTTTTTCAATATGAAAGTATTAACACGTTGCCAAACTACCTAAATTAATTTTAAAAATTATATTGGGACTATTTGGCACTGTTGTACCAGAATTTATGTTAAACGGTAATATATTCAAGGTATGTCTTTAACACTCAAAAATAGTCTTTAGGAATAGTAAGGAGAAGAGTATATCTCTCTACGCAAATACTTGGTATGTGATTAAAAAAACCTTGCGTTATGCAAATTATCCACCAAATTACATTACTACATAATAATATCCAACTAGCTTTTTGAGTTCAGCATGTTTAAGATGACATATTTAAAGAGCATTATGGGATCAGTGACTAGCGATATTTATTTTATATTAAACATTATCTCTTTTTCTGTTAATTTCATGTATTAAAATACAAGTTTTAATGTTTATGGCGATATGGATAATCATATACTCTAAAATATCGTACTTTATAATTTAATTTTCCGTTGAGAGGTTACACCAACAAAGTTGTTATTTCTTTAAAATGGCAAAACAGAGACCTAAATTGATACCAAATTAATGTAATATGTAATTATTAATTTCTCCTTAAAACAATAAAATTAAAATCTATTATTAAGTTATGAAAAATTTGTCGAAAATTCAATTTATAATTGTTTTGGTATCCATTTAAACTTCTTTAAAACAATTTTCGGATTTTTTTTATCGTAAAATTAACATTTCTGTGAGAAAATTCATTTTTGAAATAATTAATTGCAATACACCACATTGTTCACATCCACATGTTTATAATAACATTTTTCATGCTAAAAATCAGGAAAGCAAATTTGTTTATACATTTTATACTCGAGATTTTAGTAGCTTAAATTGCTGTAGTGCCTATTGCGAAGTTATTAATAAAATCATCATCATTTGAGTGAACTGAAGTTTTTAATTTAGGATTAAAGTAACTGGATTTTTATATAAATTAACACTGAATGCTATAACCGTTTGCCTGAAAAGTTTTGATAAATCATTAATAATTTTTTATTTAGTTTTATATTTGGAACCTTCAATCCTCCATTATTTACGAATATTATGGTTTGTCTGTAATTACAGATCAACAAACGTTTAATTTAAATGATGAATGAGAGAAAATGTGGATTTACGAGTTATTTATCCTGCTTTATTTTTTTGTTTTATTTGACAAAGGTTAGATGAGTTCAGATTCAAAATAATACAAATATGATTAAGTTTACTGTTCATTTTAAAGAAATATTTTTAGTAACACTTATAAAATCACTTCGATGTCTGTCCGTCTGTCTGTCAGCCTGTTTGTCTGTCTGACACACTCGATTTTCTCCAAAACTATTTGACATTGAGCTGTGTAGTTTTGGAAGTTTTGACTTAAGGGGTTAGTTTTGGGGGAGTGAAATCGAACGTGAAAAAAAAATTTACCAGGTTATCGAGTGGGATGTCAAGTGAAAGTTTGTAAAAACACGAGAACAAAAATATATAAAATGTAATATTTACTCACACTTTTCTTGGTGTTATTTAAAAAAAAACTACGAAAAATCGCTATCCTCCACACCTTATCTCGAAAAGTATCGATCAAAAAATGTTTAAAAAATTCTGAAATATTCTTCACAGGGTATAGATTGAACGAAAATTATCACGATTGCATTAACTTTAATAATTTATCTGGTATAGAAAAAAAAAAAATAAGTTTTCAGTAAAGATCGGAAAAAAACTTTGTTGAAAACTCATTTTGGGTGTGTTTTGTGAAGTCAATGTTCATTTTATTTTAAAAGCAAACAACGTACGGAACACTAATTGCTCAAGTCCAACTTGTACATGATCGGTTATTATATTCTTAAATAAATTTACTTAGAAATTTGTTTTTAAAAATGGATATTGATTTATCTGCTTTAGTGGTTACATCTACAAAATTTTATTGTTATGAAATTTATTAAAATCAGATTTAATTTTCCGAATAAGTTCGTATTAATTGCACATTTGCAACATATAGGCCATTTTGGTGCAGAGATGATTTATTGTAACATTTTAACAAAACTTTTGGTATTTTATTATTAATAACAATATTGGTTTTTGAAGTTTAATCAAGAAAGTGGTATTGAAATGTTGATTAATTATTTCGTAATTTCTGACTGTTTTAATATTTCGACTTCCCCTTGAAAATCAGATAGGTTAGTATATAAATTTTTCCTCTTAAAATCGTTACTTTTATAATTAGTGAAAGATTTATTTTTAATGTTATATGATGTTTTAGGCTTATAGTATACATATTCATATAGATGTTCCAATCTTGAAGATTCGTTTCTCATTAATCTGATATTGTACGATATGTGATTTGAATGAATTTCATGTGATGGATATTGCTTCATTGATATTCTCACTGATCAAACTAAGTTTAAAACAATTTGATCGAACTCTTTTTTCGTTAGACCAGGTTCTAATAATAAAGAAACTTATATACAGAATAATGTATGCAGATTATTTACAAAATACTCGAAAAAAGTGTCATTCTTCATATAGTAATAGATCGTAATCGCTACTGATTCGAACTGATTTCTTTTTATTAGTTGTCCCTTTTGGTTTTTTAATTTCCTATACAATCATAAAATTTACAATTGTATCCCATTTTACATTACTTTAATTTTATTTTAAATAATTTTCATTCCAAACGAAAGAAACTCCTAAATAAACAATAAATTGAACAATTTTGGGAACTTAAGAAATCAATTTTTGCAGCAGTTATATTAATTAAATTAATACTGATAAATTTTGCTGTCGTAGGGGAAATATTGTTTCAGTTAAGTAAATTTCCAGTGATCATATATTAGGTATATAGTTCGAATTTTATAAAGTTTTGACAAAATAAATAAATACAAAATATCAACAAAACCGATATGTATTAAGAAGACAGCACAAGATATGACAATTATATGAAGGTGAAAATTAGTATTAAATCAATTTAAAATTCATTATTTAGAAAAAAAATTACTTTTTGATTATATAGGCCACTTTATAAACAAAATTTAGTACCGCCAGAGAGATTCGTGTACTAAAAATGGTTCTTCCTTACTCTACAGTATTAAAAAAATTTCAAAATTTATATGAATTTGTTATAGGTACGATTTTTTACCAACGTCCATCGGTAATACGCCGAAGATTAATATAGGAAGGTATTGTTATTGTTTTATGAGGTAATAACATTAAGTTGCATTAGTACCAAGTAGGGAACGGTCGGCTATAAAATTGTTAACAATGACAGTTTCTAGATGTTTTGGAAAATCATATAATTTAGGTAGAGTTTATATATTTATTAAAATTTGGCGTAGTACGAGGCTGGTTTGAAAAGTCCGTGCAAAAATTAAAACTACTTATGTGTTTGGGGTAAACCTTTTTTATTTTTCGACATAGTCTCCTTTTAGACTTATACACTTCGTCCAACGATGTTCTAGTTTGTTGATCCCTTCCGAATAATAGGATTTGTCCAAGTCTGCAAAATATCCATTAGTGTCTGCTATCTCCTCCTCGTTTGAATAAAATCTTTGTCCCGCCAGCCATTTCTTCAAATTGGGGAACAAATAGTAGTCCGAGGGAGCCAAGTCTGGAGAATAGGGGGGATGTGAAACGAGTTGGAATCCTATTTCCATTAATTTTGCGACCACAACTGCTGAGGTGTGTGCTGGTGCGTTGTCGTGATGGAAAAGGACTTTCTTGTTGGCCAATCGCGGGCGTTTTTCTTGCAGCTCGGTTTTCAAACGGTCCAATAACGATGAATAATATTCACCTGTAATAGTTTTACCCTTTTCCAGATAGTCGATGAGGATTATCCCTTGCGAATCCCAAAAGACAGTCGCCATAACCTTTCCGGCCCAAGGAATGGTCTTCGCCTTTTTGGTGCAGATTCCCTCTTGATAACCCATTGTTTAGATTGTTGTTTGGTATCAGGAGTATAGTAATGTATCCATGTTTCATCCACAGTGACGAAACGACGCTTAAAGTCCTCCGGATTCTTCTGGAACAGCTGCAAACCATCCTTACAACACTTCACACGATTCCGTTTTTGGTCAAGCGTGAGCAATCGCGGCACCCATTTTGCGGATAGCTTTCTCATGTCCAAATGTTTATGCAAAATATTATGTACCCGTTCAGTCGAGATGCCCACAGCACTAGCAGTCTCACGCACCTTAACTCTTCTGTCATCCATCACCATATCATGGATTTGATCAATGATTTCTGGAGTCGTAACCTCCACAGGCCGTCCAGAACGTTCAGCGTCACTTGTGCCCATATGGCCAGTCCGAAAATTTTGAAACCACTTATAAACTGTTCTAATCGAAGGTGCAGAGTCACCATAATGTTTATCAAGCTTCTCTTTAGTCTCCTGAGGCGTTTTGCCTTTCATAAAGTAATGTTTAATCACCACACGAAATTCTTTTTCGTCCATTTCTTGAAAATCACTCGACTTCCTTGATTCACACGAATGCCAAACACAAAGAAATAGACCAATATGGCTGAAACTTGGTGTGCGTTCATTCAAGAGATGCTACTAACAAAACATGACCTCGATACGCGCCGGTGGTGCCATCTCTCGGACTTTGCACGGACTTTTCAAACCAGCCTCGTATTTGATTGAAATTGGGATAATTATCCTGTATTTCGAAAGTCGAAAAATTTTGTATTTACTTTCATTTAAAAGGGCGCGTTGATTGTACACAAGTTATGTCCAAATTATTTTTTCAATTACACGTAGGGTCTCAACGTTTTGACAAACCTGTTGTTTTATGTGTTGTTTAATCACTAACCTATTTTTATTCTGCATCTATATTATAAAATACTTGTGCCCTTTTTACATACAGATCTGACCCAATGAAATTTATAACGTATAAGTGTGCTCTGGTATGTACAAATTCTAACCACAATATCAATTTTGACTATATCTGACTTAAGTTCTTTCTGCAAAACCTATTCAAATATTTTTTGCATTACTAAAGATAAAGAAAGATGAAGAAAGTATCAAACCTCTAAATGTAAAATCTTGATACAGTCGAAGAAGTTATCAGATCGTAAAAAATACCTTATTTTCTGCAAATTTTATTCATGTTTATGTAACAACATTCACGAGTAAAAAATTGGAAAAGTGATTTACCCAGTACTCTCTTTGAGAGACGTAATGTAAAATAAATACTAAATTAATAAAAAAAAACATAATTTTTAAGTTTCTGGATATATACGAATATACTTCCCTAAAATCCTCCTCTACCCCTTCAGCCCGTTATATGATTTATTATGAACATATATGTTTAAAATTTGATCACTGTCTTTAACAAAAAAAAAATCTCATAATGGTACTAAAACTATACAATATTTAACTTATTCTTTTACCGGCTTCTGAAGCAATATCCCTCAAGAACTATTGGTTCAATTCCTATTTAAGTATTATATATGTGCCAAATTTGCAATCAAAATCTTCTTTTGTTTGAGAATTATCATGTTAACAGAACCGACAGACAGCCAGATGGACCGAGAGAGAAGGAAAACTATGTTTTTGGTGATCTAAAGACCGCAAACAAATGCGAATATCTCGAAGGATGCCCTTTTTATGAAGGGCATCTTTATTATCATGATATCGTTTCTCATAACTATGCATCTTAAACAAATATTTAACATTTAACAAGTTAGCTTGTTGTTCGCATTATTTTTTACAGTCGTGCAAATAAGAATCGTATATTATCATTTTTGAGCTAATATTTCTTTCAGAAACAAATAGTAATCTTTATTTCAAAAATATTTTACATTACAAACCTTGTCTATAACAAAAACGAATACAGCAGAAATATTACTGGATAATATGCCAACTGTCGCCTAATATCACCAAGCTTGACGAATTTGTTTACTGGGATCAGCATAAAGCAGAAAACTTCTTTCTGTAATTAGTCTCATTTGGTAAATCATGCGAACAGCTTTCATGTTGTGTAAGCACGATTTGAACTGTGCGGTTGGACTCGGCAACTTCCCAGTTCTGTATCAATAATTATACCAGTGCTCCCTGTCTTGCCGTTCAGCCTTCTGGATATTGAATGTTCTAATGTAGAATATATTCTACTATATGTGTTGTAAAAAATAATGTTATGATGGTTAGTAAAAAATCTACTCATATGAAAACTACCTAAAACTAGAAAACTTAAGACTATTAGAAAAAATAAGTTAGTTCTGCTTTGACGGTAAAGCATAGAAACATTTCATCAGTTTTATGCCTCATTTATTTATACAGTAAAAGCTGCAGAGCTACAGATAGTAATTAAACATTCCCGTCCCACATGATTATACTATACAGGTGTTATTGTGGCCGTAGAAAAATGTTCTAAAAAAAATGATTTATAAATAAAAAAAATAATCATATGTATGCAAAATGATATATATATATATATATATATATATATATATATATATATATATATATATATATATATATATATATATATATATATATATATATATATATATATATATATATATATATATATATATATATATATATATATATATATATATATATATATATATATATATATATATATATATTATATATATATATATATATATATATATATATATATATATATATATATATATATATATATATATATATATATATATATATATATATATATATATATATATATATATATATATATATATATATATATATATATATATATATATATATATATATATATATATATATATATATATATATATATATATATATATATATATATATATATGTGACGTTTCACGTCAACCGAGACAAAGCTCCGCCCAAAATTGTAGGCGACGGAAAATAATGTTTGAAGGCTCAAACTGTTCGGAATACAAAGCACTTTCGACGGCTGAGTGGCAAAACATGATCACTTAAAATGGCGGGTCCAAATGGCGGCTACGAGTAAGGTATGCGTCGAAAAAAGTTATTAAAACTATAAAAACAATTGTTAAATATTCGACGAAGCGTTCAGATTGCTATTTATAAATTTTACTTATCCACCTTCATGCCTTTGCATCACTGTTGAAAAATTCAAAATGGCGTATCCAACATGGCGGACCTCAAAATCGATCAGATCTCTGATTCTCATAGACCTTGATATTTTATGTGTTTCTGAGGCCGCTAAAGTGCGATTATAAACTAATATTTTTAAAATATGTTTAACTTTTAGATGGTAATACCTCATCTCCTAAAAAGGCTGCTCCAATATGGTGGCTGCAAGTGAGGTAAGCAATGCATAGATTGCGTCCCATATGTGTATATATGTATATATATATATATATATATATATATATATATATATATATATATATATATATATATATATATATATATATATATATATATATATATATATATATATATATATATATATATATATATATCACCTCAGCTAGCTCGTTCTTTTCGGAGAGAGGAGGGTAAGAGCTAATTTTTGTACGTCTTTTGAAAATAGTCTTTACAGTTGTTTAAACCCTAGTTGTACTGTTTTGGGCACCATTCATTTTGTAATATAGAGAATCTAAATTCAGCTCAAAAAATGAAAAAATACTGAAGAGTTATTTAGTTGTTGCTATAAAATTGAATAAAGTACAAGCTTTACGTTCTGTAAGATAGAATGGGAGTTCCGTGAAACACTATGCTAACCTTTCTTACATTTATTACACTCTTGGAATTAAATAGACTAGATTAATAACCCTTTGTGCTATGAAAGTGCATATGTTCACAAATAGTCTTTAACTTATGGATTATGAAAGTAGTATAGTAGTAAAAAGGCACAATATAGAAAGATCGTTCCAGGTTCACTTCCGATAAAAACCGACTCCGGGATCACACGTGTTACGTAATCGTCAGGAACACACGTGGGGGAAAGGAACTGAGATATTTAACTGGTATAGTTATCGACTTACTGCTTGGCTTCTCCTCGTGGGTTTTCTATCAACTGCTTGGTCTCTTCTGGTGAGTTTCCCATCAAAATATTGCCTCGCACACTACCGCCTTATTTTCATTTGGGTAACTAATCAACACTTGACCCAAAATGTTTTAGGATGGGTAGAATATTTCAGGAACGGCTCGATGATAAAAAAAAACACTCTATATCATGGACGGCAAAATGGATGCCTTCACTACTTGAAGGACGAAAAAATCCATTACTCCGTGATGGACGAAGAAAGTCACTGTTACATGCTGGACCGGAAAAAAAAAAGCCCTTAAAAATTGCAAATGGCTGTTTATATACAATCGTTCTCCTTCTTTCGAAGTGAAGCCTTTAAAATATACTAGTTCTCTCCAGGAACGTAAAATGAGACGGGAGTGTTAGACTCGCGACTTGGTAGACAAGAATGGATGATGCTCGTCTTACTCATAATCCAGACATATACAGTGCAAATAAAAATAAGTTAAATCGGTCACACTAGTACAGGTTGAGTTACACTGCTTAACCAAATATAAAAAACTGTAACAAGATTTCAACTCACTGCTTAACTTAAATTAATAATTATTGCATGAATTAAAGAAAGAACAACGGTTCTGTAACATAATCTTAAAACTTTAAAATAAATGTTACTATATATATATATATATATATATATATATATATATATATATATATATATATATATATATATATATAGTATATATTTAGGAACAGCTAATAATCCAAACACATATAAAAAAACAAAAAAAGTGGAATAATAAGAAAATGTGGCAAGAGATGAGTAGAAAATATAGTTAAGTTATAATATATAGTATAGTTATAGTAAGCATTGTAACAAATTTAAAGACGCTATAATTACAATGAGTAAAAACTTCAGCGTTTTCTTAAATGTACCACAATTCCTAGAGAAATCTGAGATAATACATTTATTAATACAAGATGCTATAGTATAGGAAAAGAACATTTGAACATACTAATGTATGTACGTCTATTCCGTAAACTTCCCTATCCAACTGTAGACTACTTTCTCGAGCGAGTATGGATGTGTTTCAAAATGTAGTCTTATAAAATAGCAAGTTGCATGTAGTATACAACGATCGTCCATAATTAACCACTTCCAATCTCTAAGTTTATGAGAAATATGTTCACTTCTCTATTTATCATATCCAGGCATGGATCATAGACATGGTCACAGTAACTTAACAGTGATAAAATCAATGATTCACACATTATATTTTTTTGGGTTTTAAAAGTATGTGTAATAAATATACAGCATTTTCGGTTGAAGCAATAAGCAATGTGTCATGTTTTCAAAATCACTGACTTCTGAAAGTTTTTGTATATGTTTGTGTTGAGTCCTAATTCTACTAAGTGTGGTGTGAATGTTGTTGGTATAAGGCCTGTGGCTGATATGACGAGGGGGACATTGGTGACTTTTTCTTGTTTCCATAGCCTTTTTATTTCTATTGCAAGACCTGTGTTTTTATGGATTTTTTTCTGTATATTTCGTTTGGATGTTTGTGTCGCTGGGGACAGTTATATAAGTCTGATAGGTGACTTTTCCTTTTTTGCATTGAAAAGTAATATCGGGTCTACTGGCGGACACTGTTTTATCTGTATGGATACTGATGTCCCAGTTGAGCTTGTATTCTTTATTTTCAAGTATGGATGTTAGTGTGTATTTGTAGTAGGGATCTGTGTTTTCTATGAGTTTGTAGTTGTGGCCAGTGCTTGGTGGACTACGTTTGCCGGTGAGCCATGTCTGGCTGTGTATTCCGTTCCAGCTAATATTTTACATCCGCTTGTTATGTGTTCTATCGTTTCTTTATGCTGGTGGCATTTCCTGCCTCTGTCTTCTGTAACAGTTGGATCTTTGATGATACGTTTTTGGTAGTTTCTAGTTAATATGACTTTATCCTGGAAGGCAAGCAAAAAGCCTTCTGTTTCAGGGAATAGCTGCCCATCATATAACCAGGTATATGATTGTTTTTTATTTACGTGGTTTTGTTCTATGTGGTATCTGTGTTTTCCGTGGAGTGTTTTTTTCCGACCACGTTTTCATCTTTTCCTGTTATAATTGAATGTAATATGGTGTGTCTGCTGTGTGGTCTGCCAGGGATAAGTCGAGAGGTGTGTAGTTTTTGTCTGTTTTCACTGTTGCTATTTGGAGGTTTGGTGTGAAAGAATTTTCTAAATGCTTGTATTTGTTTTGTATGTAGTGAATTTATATCTATGATTGCTTTTCCTGCTGCCTTCCGCTGGATGGTAAGTCTTTCTTTGTATGCGTTGGGGTGTAATTTCCTGTATTTAGTGAATTGAGAACGTATAAAGATGTGAATGTTTTGTATGTCTGGGTGTGACCATTTGAGATACCAAATAAATATGTGAGTATAGGTATAGCGAACGTGTTGATGGCTTTAGTGAGATTTTTAGAGTTGAGTTTTGTCTGTATAAGTTTCTTGAGTCTGTTTTTGAATTCGGTTTTGAGCTCTATTTCTTTTTTAATGTTAGTGTGGTTGAGTTTGGTGCTTTGATGGTAGATATTTGTATGTTTCTTTGTCGAGCATGTTTTCGAGTGTTTCATTGTTGATGGTTTCTGTCTTATGGTGGCCTTTCCATTGACCTTTGTTGATATTGATCACTTTATGTATGTTTACTTATATCAAATCCCATATTGATATCTAAGGTGAATGTTTCTGTGATTTTGAGGAGTTCTTTCAGCTGTGTCTCTGTGGCAGCGTAAAGTTTTATATCATCCATATATAGGAGGTGGTTTATTTTATGTTGGTTCACTTTTTGGTGCCTGATGCAGAAGCCATGGTCTGTTCTGTTTAGTGTATTTGAGAGTGGATTTAGACAGAGGCAAAACCATGGAGCGCTGAGCGAGTCTCCCTGTACAGCTCTTCTGTTTGGGTGCATTCGGTTTGTATTTTTAGGTGAATTTTGGTTTTCCAGGTTTTGGTTGAATTTGTAGATTCCTAGGGCTCTGATTAACCAGCTGTGGGGTATGGAGTCGAAGCCTTTTTATAGTCTATGTAACCGGTGTGAAGGTTCTGTGTTCTTTTCTTGTTTGTCCCATGGTCACGCTATCTATGATCAGTTGATCTTTGCATCCTCGGCTATTTTTCCTGCACCCCTTTTGCTCTTCTGTGAGAATATTGTTATCTATTAGGTGTTGTTCTATATTCTTGGAAATTGTGGCTGTGATTATCTTGTATAGGGTTGGAAGACAAGTGATAGGTCGGGAGTTTGACAGGTTTGTGGTGTCTGAGCTTTTGAGTTTGACGTATGTTATTCTTTGTTTAAGGAAAGTGGGGAATGTGTGTGGTTGTAGAATGGCTTTGTTGATTTGGTGTGTGAGTGCTTCGTGTGTGGTGGTAAACTGTTTGTAACATAAGTTTTGTATATTGTCTATTCCAGGGCATTTCCAGTTGTGTTTGTGTTTGATTGTTTCTGTAATTTCTTGTGTAGTTAATGCGGAATTTTCTTGTTCTGTCACATGTTTATGTTTGTCTTCTTCGGCTTTGATCCAGGGGGTGTTATTATTGTGTAGTTTGGGTTTTGACCAGATGCTTTTCCAATAATCTGTAAGTTCTTGTTTGTTTGGTGGTTCAGTCACTGCTTGCCGTCTGTTCGTTGTACATAGTTTTTCGGTAGAACTGTTTTTCGCTTCTTCGAAAGAGGTTGTCTTTCCTCTCGTTTGATTCTTATTTGCCATTTGAATTTTGGTTTTGTGCTGTTTGGGTTTCTTTGTCGTTGCGGGAGTTTTTGATTATTTTGTATTAAAGTGGTGATTGCTGCTGCGTAAAATATTGTGTAAACGTCTTCGATTGTGCTTAAGTCTGTTATGTACTGGGATATTATGTACTTGTTTATTGGGTTGAGGATTGGTTGCCTGCTCTGTTTGAAGATTAAACCAGGGGTGAGATTTCTTGTTGTGGGGTCGGTGCCTGATCATCGAGCGAGATATGACTCCATTTCTGCTTTGAGTGTTTGTATGATGTTGCGTTGATGTGGTTGAAGGTGGTGAGTGATTTTGTTGTCTGTGTGTAATATGGTGTTGTGTGGTGCATGCCATTTGCCTTGTAATATTATTTTGAGTTATGCTCCTGCTGGGTCTTGTTGTGTTTAATTTTGTGTTCGGCTGGGTGGTTGTGTGTGTAAAGTTGTTTCTGTATTTGTTCTATTATTTTTATTGTTTGGTGGGTCTGTGTTCAGTTCAGCAGCTACTGTATCTTCTAATTATTTGTTTTATGGGACTGTTATTTTATTTTATTTATTTAGCGTGGTTATTAAAATTTTAACTGTCCTTTAATTTAATTTAAGATACAATACAATAAGATACTGACAATTTCGCAAACTTATGCCAAAATGCTGCCCTTAGTTGTGGCACTACTAAAGATGAGCCACACGAGATCAAAACAATAAATTTCATGAAAGAATTCCAAATATTTGGAAAGACGCACGAATTTGTGGGTTCTTTATTTTTGTTACGATTTTTTTCTTCCATGAAATTTGTGTAAACATAATTACCGAATAAAGAAGTTACTGCTTTCCACACTTGTTTTCTAATGAAAATAGTTATAAAGTTCAACTATATTTATTTTTTTTTTAATTTTGGAATAAAATATCACTTTTCTCTCCTTTTGGGAAGTCACGGCTAACGTCGAATAACGACGGATGACCATTCCGTTCTTTAAGTTATAAAAAACATTATTACAAGGCGCAACGAGGAAAACAGCTCTGGTTGCTAGAAACAATCGGCCAGGCAGAGAAGGTGCAAAACGGAAGACGACCTTAGCAAGTGGACTAATAGACTCAAAGATTATTTCTATTGCTACGGCCAAGAATCCAAACTAATGCGAAAAGGATATATTGATGATGTGATGATGTGAGAAACATTCAATGCATTTAAACATTTTAAGCCTAAGATTACGAAACTAGTTAGCACATCTGATTTTGTTCGTATAGCTAGAAACGGTGACTCAGCAAATAGCTGAAACCTTGCAAAACGGTACATTGGCGAAAAATCAAAATCCATGAAAAAGCGATATAAAGCCCCAAACCTGGGAAATCCTAACGAAGTTCTAGAAAATGGATTAACAGAGACCCTAAAGAATGCTGTCTATCGTTTTTATTTTAGTACTGCACATAATGAAATGCAAAAAAAAATATATTGCATAGCTTCCAAGAAAAGTTCAGAATGCTCGTCAACAAAATTCCTGCGTGATTGATTATATACCAGAATATATATCTATATAGATTTTGTCAGAGAAAACAAATAATTTCAGGTTAGTTCATGATATTTCTTATGGATCACACGGTATTGAATTCTAACGAAAAATAGTGTACTACTTTTAAATAGTAGTATTGTAAAGTAGATGTTTACTATGCTTTTAAAGAAAAAGAAGGACTAACTCGCAATTCGTAAGTTAACGTTTTATATTTTTCTGTTGTCATCAGTTTATCATATTTGTACAACTTACTTTTTATGATGAGAGAAGAAATTTTTCGTTTTCTTTTGTTTCTTCCTTTTATCATGTGACATGTTTTTTCACCTAACTAATAGTGTATTTTTTATTTTAATCTTGTAGTTTGTTTTTGAAAATGTAAAAAAATTATTGACGAAATAAGGATTATTAAAAAAGGAAAATGAGTTTCTCATTTACATCCCACAGACCGACACCCGATAGATTCTCTTCCTATATATATATATATATATATATATATATATATATATATATATATATATATATATATATATATATATATATATATATATATATATATATATATATATATATATATATATATATATATATATATATATATATATATATATATATAAGTTGGATTGAATTCTTTCTTGAACCTTGGAATATATATATATATATGTATATATATATATATATATATATATATATATATATATATATATATATATATATATATATATATATATATATATATATATATATATATATATATATATATATATATATATATATATATATATATATATATATATATATATATATATATATATATATATATATATATATATACATATATATATATATATATATATATATATATATATATATATATATATATATATATATATATATATATATATATATATATATATATATATATATATATATATATATATATAATAACACATGGGCTGAAAAGTCCCGGGCCTAACACATAGATGGCGCTAGTTTTATTGCAGTCACCTTTTTTTCAGTTAATACTAACCTTCAAAAGAGAGCTGTTAAAATTTCATGATATTCTATTCATTAGTTTGTGAGTTATTGTGCTAAGAGTGACGCTACTTTTGTTATTTTCAAAACAATGGATCAAAAACAATTTCGTGTTTTAATTTTACACTGCTTCTTGATGGGAAAAAATACCGTTCAAGCGAAGCAATGGCTTGAAAAGTGTTATGGGGACTCCGCTCCATCAGAAACAACAATAAAACGTTGGTGTGCTGACTTCAAACGTGGTCGTAGAGACACCGATGATGCAGAACGCAGTGGACGTCCAAATGAGGCGGTAACACCAGAAAACATCAAAAAAAATCCATAAAATCGTTTTTTGAATGATCGAAAAGTGAAGTTGCGTGAGTTAGCTGACATCGTAAAGATATCAAAAGAAGGTGTTGGCTTTATATTGCATGAGCATTTGACTATGAGAAAGCTCTGTTCAAAGTGGGTGCCGCGTTTGCTCACTGTTGATCAAAAACAAGAACGTGTTGATGATTCTGAGCACTGTTTGGCCATGTTTAAACGTAACAAACCGGAATTTTTGCATCGATATGTGACAATGGATGAAACATGGATCCATCACTTCACTCCGGAATCAAAACGATCGTCATCTGAGTGGACAGCAACTGGTGAACCTCGTCCAAAGCGCCCGAAAGCACAACAATCGGCTGGAAGGGTTATGGCCTCGGTATTTTGGGATGTGCGTGGTGTAATATTCATCGACTATCTTGAGAAAGGAAATACCATCAACAGTGAATATTATATAGCGTTATTGGAGCGTTTGAAGGCCGAAATTGTAAAGAAACAACCGCATATGGCAAAGAAAAAAATTTTGTTTCATCAAGACAACGCACCGTGTCACAAGTCAATCAAAACAATGGCAAAACTACATGAATTGAACTTCGAATTGCTCCCACATCCACCGTATTCGCCAGATTTGGCTCCCAGCGACTACTGGCTGTTCGCAGACCTGAAAAAAATGCTCGCCGGTAAGAAATTTCGCACGAATGAAGAGGTTATCGCTGAAACTGCGGCCTATTTTGAGGCAAAAGAAAAATCGTTCTACAAAAGTGGTATTGAAATGTTAGAGCGGCGCTGGAATGATTGCGTTGCTCTTGATGGAGATTACGTTGATGAATAAAGCTAATTTTGAACCAAAAAAAACCGTGTTTTCTTTGTTAGGCCCGGGACTTTTCAGCCCATGTGTTATATATATATATATATATATATATATATATATATATATATATATATATATATATATATATATATATATACTCGTACTCACTTCCTACCGATTAAATATTCGAATTATGAAGTAAATGTATGTAACCTAAGTCACACAAAGAGAAAATAGCATGATCTTTACAATAAACTATACTAAACTATACGTACAATTTTACTTGTCCGACATTTTACTTATTATCATCGTTAGTTATTTGGTATGACAAATTCGTATAACCCAGTCAGGCGAGTATATTTGAATGGCTATTAAGTTTGTCCTTTCTACTAGTTGGAAGTAGAACTTTACAACTATGATGTTCTCGGTACTTTCAAGCGTATATAATAATCTCTGATATATTAATTTCATTGAACGGCCAATTGCAATTTTCATAATTCATACTTTTTACATTACGGTCTCTTGCAGCTTTCTTTATTATCATAAATATTGCGGTGTTGGTTTATGTCCAACAATTCTCTCTTTTTTAATCAGTTTCGTATCTCTGACGAATTCATCAGGCGTCCATTCTAAGCGACGGGTGGTACCGCATCAACACGTTAGCGCCAAATTAATATGATACAAACACGAAACATTTACATCTAACTCAGAGTATCCCAGAAAATACATTAATTTGATATTTACAGTGGCGGAGAATCCCGTTAAAATATGTTTTCATTATTTATTGAAAGGTTATGAAAAAAATATAAAAGTATGAAATATACAATGATGCACAATATTTTTCTTTTTAACTACTGTCTACACTAATATACTCAGCACAGCGTTTTTTCGACTTATTTCTTTAACTTATCCCTCAATAAACAACGCTACAGCGGCTTTGAACTCACCATTTGAGGAAAATTTGCAGTCCCTGAATATATATATATATATATATATATATATATATATATATATATATATATATATATATATATATATAACACGTAGGCTGAAATGAGTTCGGTCTGACACATAGATGTCGCCCTTTTCAAAAAATCCATATGATTTGTAGGAAGTACCAACCTTCAAACGATAAATGTCAAAATTTCATGACATTTCGACGATTAGTTTACAAGTTACAGTGGTTTTAGTGACGCTACTTTTGATATTTTCAAAACAATAGAAAAAATCGAATTTCGTGTGTTGTTTAAACACTGTTTTTTGATGGGAATAAATACCGTTTAAGCAAAGCAATGGCTTGATAAGTGTTACGGGGACTCTACCCCTGGAAAATCGCTCATAATTTACTGATATGCTGAATTTAAACGCAGTCATACAGATAAAAATGATGCTGAACGCTTTGGACGCCCAAATGGGGTGGTTACACCAGAAAACATAAAAAAATCCACAAAATTGTTTTGGATGGCCGTCAAGTGAAATTGCGTGAAATAGCTGGCGCCATCAAAAGAACGCGTTGGTTATATTTTGCATGAACATTTGAGCATGAGAAAGTTCTGTTCGAAATGGGTACCGCGTTTGCTCACAATGGACCAAAAACCACAACGTATTGATTCTGAGCGCTGTTTGGATCTATTTAAGCGCAATAAAAAGAATTTTTTGAAGCGATATGTGACAATGGATGAAACATGGATCCACCACTACACACCGGAATCAAATCGGCAGTCAGCTGAGTGGACAGCAGACGGTAAAAGCCGTCCGAGGCGACCAAATACACAACAGTCGGTTGGGAAGGTTTTGGCCTCTGTATTTTGGGATATGCATGAAATAATTTTCATTGACTATGCTGAGAAGGGACAACCAACAACGAATATTATATAAAGATATTGGTGCGTTTAAAGGCAGAAATCGCAAAGAAACGGCCCCAAATGAACAAGAAAAAAGTGCTCTTTTATCACGACCATGTCACAAGTCAATGGCTACAATGGCAAAAATGCAGCTTGTCACAAGTCAAGGGTTACGATGGCAAAATTGCATGAATTGAAGTTCGAATTGCTTCCTCATCCACCATTTTCTCAAGATTTGGCCCCCAGCGACTATTATCTATTTGAAAAACTCAAAAAAAATGCTCGTGAGAAAGAGATTTGGCTCCAATGATGACGTTATCGTCGAAACTGAGGCCTATTTTGAAGGCAAAGACAAATCCTTGTACAAAAAATGTATAGAAATGTTAGAAAAGCGTTGGACTGATTGTATTGCTCTTAAAGAAGACTATATTGATGAATAAAGTCGAATTTTGCAAAAAAAAGTGTTTTAAGTAGCTGGACCAAAAATTTTTCAGCCTACGTGTTATATATATATATATATATATATATATATATATATATATATATATATATATATATATAATATATATATATACATATATATATATATATATATATATATATATATATATATATATATATATATATATATATATATATATATATATGTTTTTTATGGGGGTGTGGAGTGGATTCACAATTTATGGAGCCTGCAGTTTTCGTGCAACAACAAAGTTTTGGTTCTCTATGGATTCGGTAATTTTTCTCCATTAGCCCACATCAGGTTGCGGATCTTTTTTTATATATTCAGTAAGCAAAATTCCTTCACAGTCCCAACGAAAGGTATCCAGTTAATCTCCAAAAGCCGAAGTTCTTACCTTTCTTGGACGTGGAAACTATTATTTTGACTCCTGCTTGCAAAATAACGTCGAAGTCTCGTTACCTGTGACAATGGGCGAAAAAATCTCTCATTATTTTCTCAAGCCGCCAGATGTATTCTTTAAAAATTTCTTTTCTCTCCAGTTGTGTTTTGGTATAAACAGTCCGTCGTGTAGAAACTTTTTTTACTTTTAAATCTTGGAAACCATATTATCATGTACTTTAACTTCTTTAGCAGGCAACAAAATTTTGATTCGTTGATCTAACAGCAAATCCTTAAAAAAGCTTTAGTAAGTTATACTGATCTGGAATCATCCTGCATTGAGTCTGGGCTCCACTGAGACCGTTTAGACCCAAATTTTACTGAATAATAAGCTGAATCGTCATACTCCTTTACCTGGAATATTCTTTTATGAATAATTTGTAGTCCATTTCCCTCTATAATGAGAAATTTTAGCTACGCGATGCTAAAAATTACTCTCACACATATTTGAAAAGAAAAAAAATCGTAAAAACTGCGAAATACAACAAACTTGTACAAAATTTTGTCAAAGTACTTAGAGCAGCGAGAGTAATGACAGCCAAGCATTTTTTTGTGTCATAATTTTCATGATTAGGTATATTACTTAAAAAATATACTAGTAAATTAAAAAATAAAAAAAGGGTAATATAAATATACAATATTTTCTTAAATTTAAATTTCTATAAGCTACCTGTAACCTGAAATTTATGGGGTTAAAAATTTTTGACTATAAATGAATTGCATATGAGGGGTAGGCCTTTATTTAAGACATTCTTCTTTGTTTAGAAATAGAAAAGATTGTTTTATACGAAAGAATCTTCTAAATTAAATATACTAAAAATATTTTTATCTGCATATTGTACACCAAAATTTTTTAACTAAATATACTATTTTTCCATAATTCAAACGAAATAAGGTAGCAAGTTGAAATTAAATATCCTGTATATTTTTGTTCACCTAAAAATTTAATTTCTTGTTGAACTTTTTTTTATGGGCATAGCATACGTGCTGCAGACAAATCCGTGTGGAAAAAGCGATCCACGTTGGTCTTGAATCGTTGTAAGTTGTTCTCGGTGGGAAATACAGTTCTAGATAAATCATTTCAAAGGGATGAGGTTTTCTATATAAAAGACTTCTTGAAGATGATTGTACTAAGAGTGAGAAGCTGAGCCTCATACGGATGTGAAGTATTAGCGCGTGTATTCCTAGTATGCACCGCTTTGGGAGGAATTAAGCGGGCTACATCCATCGAATACTTACCGTGAAAATACTTGTAGAATAGACTCAAGTGTTTCTCGATTTTTCAACGAGTCAAGTTTGCTGATCAGTCCTAGGTCTCCAATCTTCTGAATATAATTTAACAAATGCAGCGAATGTTTGGGAGTAGAGTCCTAAACAGCAGTATTCCAGCTTTGGTCGGATTTGAGCTTTATACATAAATAATATTCCCAGCTTTTGAGAAGTTCTCTTTGTTATGCTGGCAACATGTTCATGCCAAGACATATTTGCTCCCAAATTAACGCCCAGCAAATAGAGTAATGATGCTAGAGGAATGGCGTGCTCCGTCATAACTATGACGGGGCACTCCATTGTATGGATTTTTGTGGCGTTACTTGGTTACTGTCACCTTAAGATAGAATTTCTTACAGGTCTTTGTTAAGCTGAACGACTTCTTACTGTCTGCGAATATTTGCATGAGTAGCCGATGTTCGAGCATTCAAAGTGAATGAAGGAATAAGGGTACTGTTATCTGCAGAGCTGTAGATTGAATTCCTGGTCCTTTCCAGCAGATTGTTAATGTAAATAGGAAAGAGAGTATGGAGCCTTGAGGCCCACCGACGTTGAAGTGAAGAAATTCACCGACTGCCACTGGTATAGAACGCTTTCTGAGGAAACACTAGAGCCTTAAAAAAAACTTTTCAGACATACCATAAGAGTCTTAGCCAACAATCTATCATTCCAAACGCTGTCGAATACCTTGGATATATCAAGTGCAACCGTTCGAGTTTCTTCAATTGCGTTATTCCAAACATGTCTTACGTAAGTTAGAAGATCTCCTATTGAACCTTGATTACGAGAGGTGGCTAATAATTTTAAATTCTTCAAGATATTTTAGAAGATGCTGATTGATGGCCTTTTCCATAACTTTCGATATAAGCAGTGAGACTGGTCGGTAGTTGCTTGGCAGGTTTCTTTGCCTTTTTGGGTATCTGAAGAATTGTGGTACAGTTCCAGCAGGAAGAAAATATTTCCTTTCTGTAGGAGACGCTGAAAGGTTTACGGAAAAATGGTGTTATTTCTCTTGCGCATTATTTGAATACTAGGGCAGGTATTCTGTCTGCGCCAGAAGCTTTTTTGGTGTCTAGCTTCATTAAAATACGTCTGAAGACAGTATTGGGCATTTTTGACTGCACTCTAGGAATAGTCGATAGTGTTTTTCCCTGGAAATCGACAGTAGAATATGAAGCAAAAATTTCAGCTAACAATTTGACTTTCTCAACTGGTGTTGCTGCAATGGAATTAGTTGGCCGTTTTAGTGATGGTATAGTGAATTTAGTGAAATTTAGACTAATGGCCTTAGCGACTGGCCAAAAGGACCTGGATTTGTTCACGCAAGCAAGAAATTTGTTTTTAATTCTTTGACTGTGTGACTCCTTGGTTTCGTCGATAATTTCTTTGCATCTGTTCCTGGTACGAATGAAGATGTTACGCTTTATGACGTTAGCAGTTTCGCGACATTGTTGGTAGGCAACAGCTTCTTTACATATTGGGTCGAAACGAGGCTTACCGTTGGAAGGGTATTTCATCGAAAACGGGACGTAAGCTTCCATACCAGCCGACATGACATCAGAAACGTCCTTAGCGCAGATATGTCGTTGGATCTAAAGCAAATGTCTATCCAACGGAAAGTTCGAAAATATTCCATTCCAGTTACTGATCGGTAGGAGACTTAATGTCGAAAGCAGTTTATTGTCGCAAGAACTGGAAATGGTTAGGTTTAAATTACGAAATATATTTTAAATTGCAAAGTTTTATCTGAGACTTATACTCTTAACATTAACTAATACATGTTTATTAATTCTCTGTAAGTATAGTTTGTATTAAAATACACAAAACTAAAAATAAAAAATATTTAATTTCTTTAATATGACAAAAAAATATTTACGCAATTAAGAAGACAAACGCCTGTGACTTCATATACAGACATTCCTTATTAACCATATAACTACCATCTATACACCTGGCCATATTGCGCTACCTCTCAACACCTACACCATAAGACATTATCATCAGCTCCGCGGTCTTCGTTGCTTACCCCCTGCATGCTCGACGCAATTTACGGCTCTTTTATAAAACGGATTAAATTAACCAACATATCTCATTTGTGCAGACATATCACACCTTCGCAAGGTCGACAGTATGCCGCTGTTTCGAAAATTCAGCCAATTTACATATCTCATCACCATTAACGTCATCAGACTTATTTCGTATTGTCATACGGGAACTTTTTATATTTATATATAGGACATGTCGACATCTTTATTATTACATCTCTGTTTGTTAAAGATTGAGTCGGTCTCTTTAGTTATGCAAATAGGTATCCCCTTGCTTTCTTGGTCTAAAATGTAAACGAAAAGAAAATTGTTGTATTTATTTGCACGATTGAATAGCTAATTATTACCAATCTGGTTGTAAGAGCAGGACTTCTTAAACGTGTAAAAATGTACTCGTAGAGTAATTGAGAATATTCCAATAAAGACAAAAGAATTAAAACTTACAGTTATTATCTACTGCTCGTAACATGTACTAAGATATTTCAGAAACGCTTATAAAGGTTATCTTACATAAAAGACAGCGAATATTTGCGTGTAAACGGTATTTTTTCTACATATTTTAAGTAAGTTGTTTTGGTTTTATGGCATTCCGTTTTTCAATAATCCATCTTGACAACCATCCTATTACGGTTAAGTAATTATTTGTAAAGTGTAAGTTCAATTAAGATATTTGTAATCCTTGAAAAAATGACAAACGTTTAAATTACCTACGAGATGTCCACTGGTTGCTAGATGACAAAGACGTGAGACGCTAGCGCACGTTTCTGTCGCTTAAGTCGCATACAAAGACCATCAGTGGCATAATCGGGTTCAAGGGGCGAGAAAGGCATACAGACAAAAGGTGTTTCTTCAAGGAAAAAAAGAGAACACCTCCGGCGGAGTTACGTCTAGAGGAGAGGGGGCGTCAATTCGCAAACAAACAGTCAGACGACAAGCTTGACGTGAAACCCGTTGTTGAACATGCACTAGAAGTTTAAAAGCTACCAACACAATAAACTAAAAATCAATGACTGGAAGTGAACATTTTACAAAATAAAGGTTGGTTTCTAAGGGGCGTTTTCTACATCCATACTGATATATATCTATATTTATATATATATATATATATATATATATATATATATATATATATATATATATATATAATTATCAAATCAACAAAAAAGCCAAAAGAGCGTTAGTATTAAATAAGTTCCCAACTAATAATAAAAATACATTTAAAAACGCATATATAAATTTTATAACAAATTTCAGTATCAACGTAACCACCAAACTAACAACAACCAATTTCTCTCTCACTACCTTATATTCCAGGTTTATTAAAAAAATTCCAAAATGTTTTCAAAGGATACAATATTACGATCGCTTATTTAAAAATAATTTCAGTAAATTGAAATAAAAAATTTCGTTCGACAAAAAAAGTCATATAGTAGATGAAATTCCCTACAAAGGCCGTAGTGGTGCCTATATAGATCAAACTAGCTACTATTTAAAATCAGAAATTGATAAAAAAAAAAACAGCTTTTACCACTCATACAATGAACTGATTTTGAGAACACAGTATATAAGTACAATTTAATTTTAATTGTTGAAGAAAATCGTATGTTTGGAAGAACTTATGCGTCTGTGCATACAATGCCGGCCTGTCATGGTCGGGTGGGTTCGGCCGATTAAATCCAGTTGTATCCCTGTTTTTATTTTTCAAAAATTTTCAACTTTGAAAACAAGGATTGACTGTGGCTCCACGAGTTATCCCTTTCAATATATGCATTGAATTTCATAACACACTATATATATATATACATACATATATATATATATATATATATATATATATATATATATATATATATATATATATATATATATATATATATATATGTATATATATTATTTCTTAACTTTGTTTCTATTTGAACTGATTTTGTGAACATAAACTAGCCTACTTATATCGATCAAGCTGATCACACTTTATTTTTCAGAAACCTCAAAAGCACATCGATATTATTACAAATGTTTGCGGTATTGTGTCACAACAATAGTCCTTCCAATAGTCCAAGTTAAATGTTACATATACTGTAAAGTACGAAACGAAAAACGTTTTTATTTGCACAACTATAGGGGTTAACTACCCTTCTCCACTCTAGTGCAGCTGCCAAATCCGGCTATTTATTAAACATACGTGTTAATCTGGGCCCCATAAAGTCTTCATGGTTTTTATGTATTATATTATGTAAGGGTCTAACTGTGTAGGGTGATTTGTAGGGAATTGTTAACACTAATATCTCCATTATTATACTAGAAACCGCTGTTGGTATTTGATTGAGCACGTTCAGATTAAGGGAGAAATATTTGTTAGGTTTCAAGCTTCTATTTACTGATATATTCGTTATGTTTAACAAATTCCTCTGCTGACGGTTAAAGATCTAATAAAATATTGTTTATTGCATGGGAAGCTGTAGCAAAGCATTTGACAGTTTTTCTTTAAAATAAAGAAGATACCTATTGATAATTATGACATATGTAAATACTGTAGTTGTAATTTTCAGCTATATTGTAAGATTTTTTGCTGTTTTATTTATTTCAAATCATCAGTAGTGCATATTATATTAGGCTAATTTGTATAAACTTATTTGAAAATGTGACTTTTAAGTAAATATTTACTTATATACTACATATCATCTAGGGTATCTAATATACTTCGTTTCTTACAGTTACAAATAGTGCCGAAGGAAATATTAAACTTTAAAAATTAATAAGTATGGTTCATTGATATCCAATACACGATCATACAGCACCAAAAACCCACGCTAAGTGCTGAAAGTATTAAAAATCCTTTAAGATTTTACTAACCGACAAATTATGAGAGTAACCTTATATTTCTGGCTTGTCGAGTATTTTTTCCTTCAAATAAATATCTGACAGCTGAGTTTCTTTTGTACACCACCGCTTTCTAAAGACGTTTTAACCTATACATTTAAATTGATTGAGCCGGCGGTATAACTTATCAAAGATTTAAGCCATCTCGCGTGGTTATCAGATCTTTGACTCTATCAAAGTAAAGTTATTACATTGCAATGTATGTTATTGTTGTGATGCCATCCTTAAACACTTACTATTAAGACTTGTATATGTTCATCTTTTTACCTTTAGTGAAATCGCTTCGGTCGATAATCCTAAAAGCCTCTTTGTTTGAATTTATCCAGCAGTAGTTTTGAGTTGCAATGATATTTATAATAAATTCGATTACTTTAGAACAGTGGTTCCCAACCTATTTTAATCACGACCCTTTTTAGATTTTTTAAAAATGTTCGCGACCCCCTTTTCCCATCGGCCAAATTGGATCAATAAAACAAAAAATAAAGGGTTTAAAAAAATATATTTTAGGACTTAATAGTGATATTTTTTATAAAGTATCAATTATTAAGTATTAATGAGTAATTTGATGATTGAGTTTGCATCTGCTTTACAAGTGTTACACTGGGTTGAGTTTTTGTCAAGGCCAATCTCAAGTCATCTTGAACATCCAGCTTATTCCTGGCTTTTCTCTTGATCTGCAGAAGAGTTGAAAATCCACTTTCGCAGAGGTAAGTAGAAGCAAATGGCACTAATATTCAAAAAGAAAGCATAGAAACTTTAGGATATGAATAACGTATAGCACACCAAAATTGAGGTAATGATTTTTCCTGAAATAATCATGCGCTGAGGAGTCATTTCGCAGCTTCAAAAATCCATCCTGCACTTCATCGAGGATGTCGGTAACATCCAACGATAGATGAAATGGGTTTCGTACTAATGCAGCTTCTTGTTCGGAGAACACCGGAAAATAACGTTGAATTTCGGATTCAAGGGCTTGAAGGTGGTTAGTAATTTCCTCTCTTCGATAATCTACAATTCCTATCTCCGATTCTTTAGTCTTGGTGCAAAGGTGTTCAGACATGGTAAAGTTTCTAAGATATTATCTCTGAAGTAAATAATACCCTGCGCTTTCAAATTTAGCTTGTTTAGCTAGTCTAAGATATCAGATAAATAAGCTACTCTTTTGATTCATGTCTCATCATTAAAGTGTGTCATAAACTCATGTTTTCCTTTCATTTCTAGGAACTGTTTTATCTTGTTTTTCAATTCAAAGACTCGGCCAACAACATTTCCTTTTGATAACCAACGAACAGCAGTGTAGAAAAGAAGAACTTTGTGATCAGAGTTCATGTTTTTGCATAGTTCCTTAACAGACGAGTATTGAGAGCACTAGATATTATATAATTGACAATTATCACCAAAGAGTCGAGCACTTCTTGCAAGGCTTTGGAAGAGTCTTGGTAACAAGGGCAAATCGATGAATCATGCACCCTTTGCTTGGGGTGCATGATTCACCGCAACTTTTGACTGAAAGCCCGACCTCTATCCAAGCATGGGTGGTGCTCCATCGGTACATAACATATTCCACATAAGTTTTTCCATTTTAAGTCATTACTTTCAAAGAATGAACTTATCAGCTTCATGATGTCTTCACTTTTCGTAGTAGTTTTTAGTGCTTTACAAAACATAAACTCTTCTTTGATGTCCTTCAAGTGAATATATCTCACGAAAACGAGTAACTGGGAACATGAACTAACATCAGTAGACTCATAAAGTTGAAAGGCAAAAACAGGAGATGCCTTTATTTCAGATAAAATTTGTTCCATCACGTCTATTAATATGTCTGAAATGCATTGTATTGTTGGACGAGGATATATTACACATTTTTTCTCACTCGCTTCTCCAAGAATTAGCTTAACCCACTTTAATAAACAGGGTTTGATTATAGTTTCTGCAATTGTATAGGGTTTTTTATTTTTTGCAATTTCCAAAGCTATTTAACACCTACCTTTAAATTTTAAAATTTAATTTTGGTTTTTAAAATTGATAACCGGCGACCCCCAAAAAAGCCAAGATGACCCCCCTCGTGGGTCGCGACTCACTGATTGGGAACCAATGCTTTAGAACTAACTAGTAATTATTTCAATTGACAATTTTGGATACCTTCAGAAAATTGAAAGTTTAGTTCAGTTTTTAATGAACTGATATTGGTTTACTTTGCCTTAAGGGTGACTTAGTATAAATAGAAATTTCGACACTTACACTGTAACTATAATTTAAAGGCCAACTAGACAACAGAATTTTCCAAAAGTTTTAAAAATATTGAGCTAAATTTATTCCTCTACTTGTGTTTCTGTCAAATAAATTTAAATACCACATTGTAGTAAAAACCAAAGCTTTAATATGTATGTAGTTTTTACATATTTTGATGAGAGGGGTCGGCTTTTCAAAGAAGACGTCCCAAAGGGGACCAGAATATGCGACAAAGGCGTTTATTTGTTTGTTGTCCTTCTTGGTCGTATATTTTTTTGTGCTACGGTTTTGGAGAACGTTATTAACAGAAATGTTTCATGATAAGGAAGTTTTTTTTTTTTGGAAACCTTAACGGTTACTGGTTTTTGGAAGATAGCAAAGTGTTATTATAAAAGAGTTTCTTTTTTTCCAGAAAGATTTACTGCCTGTCATGAATCTTTAACCGGATAAAGTGTTATTATAAGAGAGAGTTTTTCCCTCTAAAAATTTTCCGCCGCTCATTAACTTTCGAAGGTGGTTAGGTTTAATTATAAGAAAGGTTTTTTTTTTGAGAAAACGGTATCTTTTGGTTTTTGGTGGAATAGTAAGGAAGGTTGTTTTCGGAAGTTCTTTTTTTTGAGAAGCCACCTTTGGTTGTCGAGTTCCATTTTTAGAAACTGTTTTTTTAGAAGGGCTTGTAGAAGCCCTAAAATTGAATACCTTGGTCTGATTTTTTTTCATAGCCCTGTGGAAAACGCTTGTTTTCTATGAAAAGTTATATGTGAAAAAACTGATGATAGAATAACAATTTTGACGCGAAATGATTTAAGTACCTTATTAGATGCGATTTGTGTTAATAAAATAAATGGATTATTTATATTAATATTATCTAAAAGAAAAAACCCGACGATACAAATTATCTGGCTCCTACCCATATATGCAATCACGCGGTATGGTCAGATACTGATGTTTAAGCTTCACAGCTGTTCCATTAATGATCGTCTACCAAAACTAATCTGCTTGAGCAACCTGAGGAACCAAATGATAACTGCCCTCTGCATTATTATTCCAAATGAATTTGCCCAGATACAGCAAGTTGGTATTCTCTTGAGGTTTTTCCTAAACTTCTAATTATTAGGTCCACCATTGTTACTGAATATAGTGAAAGTAGAACGTGAAATTCATATTTTAAATCTTTATACTTAGAACGTTTTTCCTCCTCTTAGATTGTTATATGTGTTTCAGCAGGTTCCGAAAATCCAACTAAAAAATACATTTTCTGTTGTTTTATCGAGAAGTACTATATCAGGTTTGTGGGCTTTTAACTGGCTTGTGGTCGAAAAGATAAAATTTTGGCAAATGCAGCTCTTCCGAAAGATACAATCAACGTCAAAGATGGTAAAATAGGACGCGCAACTCTGTATTGTGGCGATGAATGTATAAGGATATAACGTAAATTGGACTCAATACACATTCCGTGTTGAGGCTTTTCTGCATGCAGCCTATTATCTAAAAGAAAAAATCCGCCGATACAAATTATCTGGCTCCTACCCACATATGCAACCACGCGGTATGGTCAGATACTGATGTTTAAGCTTCACAGCTGTTCCATTAATGATCGTCTACCAAACTAATCTTACTGTTTTAATAATTGTTTTAAGCGGACACCAAAAAAGCTTCTGGTGCTGACGGAATACCTGTCATAGTTCTCAAAAACTGTGCGAAGGAGCTAACACCAGTTTTCTGTAAACTTTTCAACCTATCCTATAGAAAAGGAATATTTTCTTCCTGCTGGAAATGTGCCACAGATCAGCGGATACCTAAAGAAGACCTTTCCAAATAACTACAGACCAGTCGCACTGCTTTCAATTATATCGAAAGTCATGGAAAAGGTTATCAATCAGCATCTTCTAAAATATCTTGAAGGATTCAACATTATTAGCGACCATCAATATGGCTTTCGTAAACATGGATCAACAGGAGACTTATGTAACACATGTTTGGAACAACGCAACTGAACACTTTGGACAATCTCGAGCGGTTGCTCTTGATATATCCAGCTACGCTCTTCTGGTATGTCTGAAAAGTTCTGTTTGTGGCTCTCATGTTTCCTCAGAGAGCGTTTTTTACGACTAGCAGTCGACGGATTTCTTTCTAACACCTTCACTATTAACGCCGTTATGTCTCAAGGCTCCATACTGTCTCCTACTCTCTTTCTCATTTACATTAACGATCTGCTAGAAAGATTAGGAATCCAATCTCCAGCCAAGTGGAATTTAACGCTTCAAAAACCCAGGCGGCAGTTTTTTCTAAAAAAGTTAACGTTGCTGAACCCGACATAGTTATGTCGGGGCACTCCAATCCTCTAACATCGTCACTCAATATGTTGAGCGTTAATTTGGGAGCAAATATGTCCTGACATGACCATGTTGCAAGCATAGCAAAGAGAGCTTCTCAAAAGTTGGGCTCTGCCCCCAACGCTCGAGTACAGTTTATAGCGATTCAAGACCAACGTGAATCGCTTTTTCCGCACACCTGTCGCTCCTGTAGCGGTTTCGTGATTTATCTGCAGCACGTGTGCTGGACCCATAAAAAAAAGCCTACACGACTTTAAATGTAGTATGTAAATCTCACCATCTTGTTGTACCACCACGTCGCTAAATTTTACTGTCAGACCAGACTCTGTGCTTTCCGTAGTCCTAAATAGAAAGGCAGCCAATCGTCTCTGTTTACCACCATCTCCTGGGGAGAATCGGACCTCTTTGTAACCTTGTACGTCAGTCCGACTAGAATTTGGTTATTCAGACACTCTAGGCTCAACTTAAAAGTTCTTTTCCACCTTAATGATGCGAAAGATATTTTCGAAGAATAGAGGATCAAGAATGGAGTCTTCGATACATGTACATACTTGTGCATATATATATATATATATATATATATATATATATATATATATATATATAATATATATATATATATATATATATATATATATATATATATATATATATATATATATATATATATATGTATATATATATATATATATATATATATATATATATATATATATATATATATATATATATATATATATATATATATATATATATATATATATATATATATATATATATATATATATATATATATATATCTTGCAGTTATTCTTTCGTCCACTTCACCACTTCAACGAAATAGAGAAGTACCGATATAGCTAACACACTTGTAACAGTATCTTTATTACATCCTGAGATTTCTAATGACCATAACTTTTTTAGTCTAATCTAATACACCTGTTGCGAAGTTGTGCCATATCAGATGCTCTGCATTTAAATGATGTAGAATTTTTGCATGTTCTTTAGATGTTTACGATACCATCCTCTATTAAGTTTGTTAACAGCATATTTATCAAATCCAGATCCCATACCAATTGCCTTCTTGTATTATTCAAGTACTCTGAGTGATTGATTTAAGTCTAATTTTGAAGTGGTACAAAGTTAAAGTTCAACCATCTAAATCGCTGCTATTTTATGGTGGATGACAGTTATGTCCACGAGTTTGACGTAGGGAAAACGATAGAGAAGGCAGCGAGATATAGAATAAAAGTAGGTTTTGATAAGCAACTTTGAAAAATTCTTCTTTTAAAAGTAACCGGCCCAGTGTCTACATTTTAAATACCCGACGTAATCGTAAATTGTCTGCAGTTAATTAAAGAAGGCGTCACTTTTAATCTTCCTAATAGGTGAAATATTAGTATGTGAGATATATTGAACACGTAAACAGGCTTCTTTCGCAGTCCCCTGGGTGATACATTTATCAATCATAAAATTCCACTTGCAAATCGCAGATCTTTTTTTTTTCTTCACGCTGCTTACTGATGTCTTGAGAATCGGTTCCATGTGATGAGTAATCTGCTGTAGATAATACAAGTAAATATTTCGTAACAATAACTTGAACACATGGAAGGTCTATAGTTTTTGAGACCTCTCAAGAAGCCATTTTTTAGAATAAGTATCTTTGGACCCTTGACAAATCACTCAGGAACTGGTTGTCTTTTATTCAGACAAGTATTAAATATTTTAGCTAGATGCTAGTGGTCGCTAGAAAAATTCCTGGAATGGCGAAGCTCTTCGTGCCTTTAATGACATTTGAAAACTACTCTTTCTTTAAGATTGCCATCGTTTTATTGTTGGAACTGTATGTACAAAGTTCCAAAGTAGTCTAGGGTAGGAATGTCCGCATTTAATGTTTCATTTGTTTTATAAAAGTTCTTTCAAAATATAGTTATTTGTTCTGTAGAGGGATTATCATTCATGTTATCGGTATTATTAACAATGATTTAGCCATACCGTCTTTGTGTTTAGTCGATGGGTTTACATTAGCTCATTCCAGATTTATTCAGATATCATAAGGATTGACCTGCTAAGCGGGAGTAGGGGGCTTTCATGTTATCGGGTTCTGGGTGACATTGTGCGTTTTCCAGTAGTATTTATTAAGGTTGGAATGCTTAATGTTCTGGATAAAATTGTTTGAAATACCCCTACTTGTTGAAAGGTTTATTCGAATCATTCATATGCTATCTATTTCTCTATGTGTGTTTGACATCAATATCTGCATTTATCATTCTATGGAGAGGTATCAAAAAGAATATATTTCAGATAGTTTGTGGTTGGAATAACGTATTCCGGTATATCTACTGCAACCTTCCTGACAATAGCCAGTTGTTTTTTAAGTGATTTCATTTGGTTGTCATCCGTGGAGAGGATTTGCAAACCAGGCTTATAGTGCCTGTTGATCTGTTTGCTGGTGACAGTGCATTTTATATTCCCAGTCCTAATGGGATTGACTCGTCTGTTTCGCATGTTGTCTGCTTTAGTATCGAACATTCGGCTAGCCTTCGGAAATAAGTAAGTAGGTTTATTATTGGTTGGTTGAGTTTCTTGCTTATATGCATTAATTCTCTGCCTCTTTAATGTCGAGGGATAGAGCATCCCGAGGAGGGTGTTTCTAAGTTTAGGTGAGAAGTGGTCTAATGTTTTACTACAATAATGTCGGTCTTTCTCCAGTTAACTATTTCAAAATGATTAGTTAAGTGTGAAGTATGTATATGTGTTGAGTGTCTTAAATAAGTTTAAGCTTAACTTGATTTGCACTACACTCCTTGTAAATTAATCTGTTAATTCCAACCTTCATTGTTCTGTGATCGGTTCTTATTGTTTGCGTCATGCCCAGGTACATATAAGTTTATACATCTTCCATCGTCATGATTTATTTACCGTTTTCCATACAAATATATGCAATTGAGCTCTTATTCCAGTTATATTTAGAATGCCACATTAGTCTAGTTAAAACTGCATTCCTATATCTCTGGAGATGAGCTTCGTGACAGGCTTTCGGCATTGCCAGGTTTGGCAGTAAAAGATATATTTTTTTAAAGACAACTGCAATTCGGCAAATGAAAGCTAAGTTATATGGAGACCCCTTAGAAGTACGGAAGACCGAAGAATACCTACAGGAAGGAATGCTATCGCCGCTCCTCTGTGACTTAGTGATTGATGAGCGGCTGACCCGGCTAAATTCTCAGGGTCTTTACGCCCAGGGATATGCTGATGATATAGATATACTCATCCACTGGCATCCGTTGGCACGATGGATTATTGGCTAAGCTGCGCTCTTCTGATATGTCTGAAAAGTTCTGTTTATGGCACTTTCACTATCAACGCCGGTGTGCCCCAGGGCTCCATACTCTCTCCTACTCTCTTTCTCATTTACATTAACGATCTGCTAGAAAGATTAGGAATCCAACTTCTCGCTTGTCCCAACAATTCCAGGTCCTTTTGGGCAGTCGCGAAGGCAGTTAGTCAAAATTTTACCAAATCCACCATACCACCACTCACACGGCCAGATAATTCCATTGCAACCACACCTGTTGAGAGAGCGAACTTGTTGGCTGAACTCTTTGCTTCACATTCTACTGTCGATTTCCAAGGAAAAACACCACCTACTATTCCCATATTGCAGTCAAGGATGCCCGATGTTGTCTTCAGACAGCGCATCATAAAGCGTATTTTCTCAAAAACTGTGCAAGGGAACTAACACCAGTTTTCTGTAGACTTTTTAACCTATCCTACAGAAAGGGAACATTTCCGTCCTGCTGGAAATGTGCCACGGTTCAGCCGATACCTAAAAAAGGTAAGAAGACCTTGCCAAATAACTACCGACTAGTTGCACTGCTTTCAATAATATCGAAAGTCATGGAAAAAGTTATCAATGAGCATCTTCTAAAATATCTTGAACGATTCAATATTATTAGCGATCACCAATATGGTTTTCGTAAACATAGATCAACAGGAGATCTTCTGACTTATGTAACACATGTTTGGAACAACGCAATTGAACACTTTGGAGAATCTCGAGCGGTTGCTCTTGACATATCCAAGGCATTTGACCGTGTTTGGCACGATGGACTGTTGGCTAAGTTACGCTCTTATGGTATGTCTGAAAGGTTCTGTTTGTGGCTCTCATGTTTCCTCAGAGAGCGTTCTTTACGAGTGGCGGTCGACGGATTTCTTTCTAACACCCCCCACTATCAACGCCGGTGTGCCCCAGGGCTCCATACTGTCTCCTACTCTCTTTCTTATTTACAATAACGATCTGCTGAAAAAGACCGGGAATCCAATCTATAGCTTTGCAGATGACAGTACGCTTGTCTCTTCATTCACCTTGAACGCTCGGACATCGGCTGCTCAGGCGAATATCCGCAGACAGCAGGAGGTCGTTCAACTTAACAAAGACCTGAAAGAAATTCTATCTTGGGGGTGACAGTAACCAAGTGGAATTTAACGCTACAAAAACCCAAGCGGCAGTTTTTTCTAAAAAAGTTAACGTTGCTGAACCCGACATAGTTATGTCGGGGCACTCCATTCCCCTAGCATCGTCGCTCAATTTGTTGGGCGTTAGTTTGGGAGCAAATATGTCTTGGCATGAACATGTTGCAGGCATTGCAAGGAGAGCTTCTCAAAAGTTGGGAATATTATTTAGAACCAGAAAGCTTTACACCCCACAGCAACTGTTAATTCTTTACAAAGCCCAAATTCGACCAACTATGGAATACTGCTCCCACGTTTGGGGCTCCGCTCCCAAACATACACTGCATTTGTTGGATTCTGTTCAGAGAAGAGCGGTCCGTCTGATTGGGGACCCGGAATTGACCGGCGGCCTTGATTCGCTGGAACATCGAAGAACGGTTGGCGACTTGAGTCTGTTCTACAAGTATTTTCATGGAAAGTGTTCGAAGGATGTAGCCCGCTTAATTCCTCCCAAAGCGGTATATGTTAGAAATACACGTCGCGCTGGTGCTTCGCATCCGTATGAGGTTCAGCTTGTTACTCCGCGTAAAAAATGCTTTTCAAGCAATCTTTTATATGGAGAACGTCATCCCTTTGGAATAATTTGCCCAGCGCTGTGTTTCCCACCGAGTACAATTTACAGCGATTCAAGAACAACGTGAATTGCTTTTTCCGCACTCGTGCCGCTCCTGGAGCGCTTTAGGGACTTCCCTGCAGCACGTGAGCTAGACCCATGAAAAAAAAAAAATCTCCAGCTTTGTAGCTCGATATATATATATATATATATATATATATATATATATATATATATATATATATATATATATATATATATATATATATATATATATATATATGTAAGTGAGGTCATCGATAATCCCTATTGAATGGTCATAACTGGGAAATGAAAACAACTTCTACAATTTGTTTCTGTAAGAGTTATGGATCTAACCAAACTTGAATATGCAATTTGGCCATATAACAACGTCGTATAATTTCCAAAAAACTATATACAATTAGATGCGAGCCAAATCTATGGACGCAGGTGTAGACTCCTACGAAGGCAACGAATCTGATCTATTACACAGACGGATCAAAAACTTCGAGCAGAGTAAGCGCTGGCATATATGCAGAAAAACCCAAGTGGAGTCTTAGTATTTTACTGGGGACAAGTTCAACAATATTCCACGCAGAAATTTGTGTTATATAAGCATGTATTTAATTGAAATTTAGACGGGATTACCACAACTAAGATATATAAATATATACATACATACATATATATATATATATATATATATATATATATATATATATATATATATATATATATATATATATATATATATATATAAAGGCTTTAGATGGCTATCAGGCCAACTCCTATATTACGATGGAGTGCCAATGTAATCTGCAAATTGCGGCTATTCTTCAGGAACAACAGGGTTGAACTACTGTAGGTTCTAGGTTTCGGAGATAAATTAGCAAGATTCAGAGCTACAAAAATATTCAGGAGTCCAGAACTAACGTTTGGTATATCAAAATAGGTGCTAAAATCGACAATCAACAGATGATCATATCAGCAACATCTAGATTGTTAGCTCGCAACATCTGGCCAAAGACATGCAAGAGATGTAATTGGCGGCCCCTCAAAGAAACTAACAACTGATGTTCTTTGTTTAGCAAGGGCTCAGACTAAACTAGTGGTGGGACTGACCACCGGCGACTGTCACCTGAGGAAATATTTACAGAAAACGGGTATCTACAATGGTAACACAATATGCAGGTTATGTAAATCCTATATGAATATGTGGCTTGAACTCGGAACAGACATAAACTGTTAAGAGATCTACATCGTGGCGGTAAATAACCACACTGGGATTGAAAGGGAGCTAATAAATCTTCTTAAAAGGACAACGCTCTTGTCACCAAGACAAGGAAGCACAATAAGCCAAGATGATGCAGTGCATAAACAGATACGATCTTCTACCCCACCTACAGCCAACCAACCATCAGTCCACTCGAAATGTCCGTCTTCATTGTCAGGGTAGTCACCAAAAGGCACTCTTCTACAGCTATTCTAACTCCTCCTTGTCTCTATCCAATCGAGACGGATTGTCAGGAGCATCTACCGCATTGTTCCTCGCAACAACGGGTTTTCCGAGTTAACGTTTTCGATATTACATGGGAAATTGGCACGATTTGGGCTCATATGAGTCACTGATGTTTACTTAATCCCTTAAAGTTCGCCCGCAGTATCGTCTTACATTTCCTAACGGTTCTTGCGGTCGTAAAAAGCACTGCCCTCTGTATGATTCTTTAAAATATTTTCTAGGAGATTCGTAGGTATAACACAAGGTGTTAATAAGATTATTGAAATCGTTTAGATACTATTTATTTTCTGTGATCTACCCTAAAAGAAAACATGTTTATTGATTAAAAAATTAGTTATATTAAAGGTGCAAGAAAAAATGATTTAGTTGGAAATTCTAGATAAAACTCTTACAATTATAAAGTATGAGTATAAACAATGAGAGACAAAAATAAGTTTTAGTCCTCAGATTTAACCAATTTCTACAAACATGCGATAAAGTGAAGAAGGTTAGGTTAGGGAGATTCGATCCGTAATGCGGAAGATAGACATGATCAGCGCTTCAATTGTCTCTCAGATTTGCCTAATAAAAAGATAATAATGTTTTTACTTGCTTTCAGGTACTGATGTCATGCCGTTTCAGTATAAAACAAAAGGAGGTTCTACCCCCAAAAAAGTCATCAAGCAGGAATTACAAAACGCTATTCAAGAAGTGAAATCTGGTGTTTCTTTTCGAAAATCAGCGGTCAAATATGGGATCGACTGGACCACCGATACATTAAACATGAAGAAAAACTGCAAGTGTTTGACCAAAAGGGTAGTTCATATAAAGCTTCTCAGATTTTTACAATTCCAGAAGAGAAGCTTTTGGTAGAATATTTACTAAAATGCAGTAAAATGAACCATGGCTTAACTCGGATAGAAGCTACGAAATTAGCTTTTGAATTTACTTCATCAAAGTCTAAAAAAATGCAGACAGTTGGTTAAAAAATAGTTCAGCTGGAAAAGACTGATTCCGCCGTTGCGAGTCCTGAAGCAACTGGCTTATCATGAGCGACTAGTTTCAACAAAAAAATAGCGATTTTTTTGAAAATTTTAGATCTGTTCAAGAAAAGTATAAGTTTGAACCGCAAAATATTTATAATTGCGATGAGACCGGATGTACCAGTGTCCAACTAAGGTGTTAGCAAGTAAAAAGTCGAAACAAGTGGAACAGATTACTTCTGCTGAGAGAGGAGCTCTGGTTACACTCTGTTTTGCAGTTAATGCAACTTGAATTGTCAAACCCCCATTTTTTATATTATTATGTACAAAGAGCTTCTTAAAATTTATGGAACATTTCAGAAAGTATTTCTGTCCATCAAAAGAAAATCCCGTCCTGCTGGTTCTTGATAATCACGAGAGTCATGTAAGCGTAGATGTGGTAAAGTTTGCCAAAGATAATGGTATAACAATACTGACGCTTCCTCCACACTGCAGTAACAAATTGCAACCGTTAGACGTTGTTGTTTACTCTTCATTTAAATCAAGGTACAACACTGTGATGAACAACTGAATGCTGTCAAATCCCGGGAAAACAGTTACAAATTATAACATTCCTTGGTTCATAAAATCTATGATGTCACAAACCTTCAATCGGGGTAACGTCCTAAGTGGATTCAGGAGTACCGGCCTTCATCCATCGAATCCTGATATATTCGGAGAAGGAGACTTCATGTGCTCTGCAGTCACAGACAGAAATTTATCGAATGATTACTTACTCCCTGCAGATCTCACTTCATCTAAAAACCGTCAAGCTCAAATTATCTTCTCTACCGATGTGGAAGATCCATCATCTTTGCAGCACGATTTGGATAGCATTCCTCATGTTCCTCCTGAACTAAACCCTTCTGGAAATTCTCAGTCATCTGTAAGCATACTCCAAACCGAAGCAAATGATCTGCAAAGCTCGGGCATTCTTCAGCCTCTACCGTTACGAGAGAAAAATGAGGATGATGTTGATTTAGCTTCACGCGTTCTTCCGGAAGTTTCGGTTATTGCTGAATTAGCTATAAGTGACCAAGGTAAGGCTGACGTTGGCCCAGCCTCATCCACTTGTCAAGAGATCTCAGTCGTAACTGAAACCTCACCTTTACGCGACCAAAATGATGCTGGTGGTGCTGAGGCTGGCGCCTCAACCACTCGTCAGAAGATCTCAATTGTAACTCCAGAAACAATAAAACCATACCCAAAAGCTGCACCCAGGAAGACTGCACGGCGTGGCCGCCAATCAGGAAAAACAAAAATACTAACGCAAACTCCAGAAAAAGACGCTACAGATGATTCAACACACAGTGGGATATCTAATAAAAGAAAAATTAATAACAATAACCAAAAGAAGGGAAAAAAGCCTAATATAGGAGAAGCGAAAAGAAAAGGTTTGCAGGAGAGTGGGAGCGAAACAGATTGTGAGAATGATTGTACCAAAGATGTTGCAGTCAAAAAGAAACCAATGAAGAAGAAAATAGAGAAGAGAAATTTACAAAGTAAGATAAGAAATGAAAATAAAAATAGAAAAACATGTAACACCAAGATCAAAAAACATGCTCAAACCAGTGAAACCGAAACTGAAGACGAATGTGTCATTCCACATGCTGATAGCTCTAATGATGGTGATAGGTGTTGGTATTGTTTCGTATGCCAAAGAGAACGAGTTTTAGACATGAGACTCTGTATTTCTTGTAAGAGATATGTTCACGAAATATGTGTTGGGTTGACCAATAAAGATGATGAAAATTTCATATGCCATGAGTGCGAAGCTTAAAGACTAAAAAATTGAAAAATGAACGTGATTTTGCGTGTGCCTTTACAAAATTAGAGACTGATTATTGATCTCTTTAACTAAGATGCTCAATTAGAGTAACATTTGTTTTTTATATATTATTTTTTCTAAAAAAAAGCTAAAATGTCTATTGTTTATTTGCTATATGTTTATTTGGAGAGTAATTTGTTAATAAAACGCCAATATTGACTGTTTTCATGATACCTAGCATTCCTCTTTTCAATTAGAAATAGTTGTTGACGTTTGAGATACCTTTGTTTTAAAATATGTGGCATTTGCAAAGTGTTTGTCATTATTTCCCTATACAAATAGATATGGTCCCCCCTCTGATCAACTTTCCCATGCGTTGGGAGATTTAAACCACACATCGATTTAAAAAAAAATGAATTAACAGCTCAAGTTAGTGGATTACGGAAACTTTGACATTAGAAAATGGTACCTATTTACTAATGCTTTGTATACGTTATTGAGCTGTCAAGTTTCAAGTCATAGTTACAATTTTATGCATGTTAGAGTAAAAGGGGGTTCAACTCTCCCGGACTTTCTCTACATTATAAAAATAATTTACTGAAATTTCATTTTTTTTATACGACTTGACAAGTCTAATCGCAAATTTTGAGCAATAGCCTGTGAGCAGGCTTGACACTGAGTCCTTTACTTAATATAAAAATATAAAAATTTATTTCAAAAGCTAATTAGTTTTATAAATAAATTTTTACTTAGTAGGGAGTTTTTGCCGAAAAATGCAATTTTTTCGCTGAGCAGTTAGCTGATGTTTGTACCAAAACATTTCAAGTATACCCAATACAGTATTAATTCTCTGAAATTTCATAGAAGGTTCATGTGTTAAAGCCAAAACCACAACCCAAAATCCTGCCTCTTCTATTAAATTACATAACAGGCATTAAAAAAATTAAACACATTACGAATAGTTCCAAGACACTTACAAGTTCAGTCTCGTGCTGGGTTCAAGTATCCTTAATGCAGCTGCTTTTATGTAATATAAAGTAAATTATAAAGAATTAAGCAGTTTTAATAGACCCCGGTTTATGAAGCGTAGACAGTTACAAACTATTAAATACGAGGTGATACAAGAAACTAAAAAGCTTCAAAATCATTGTGTTATGAACTGATTTCGTCTCATCTTTTTAGAGGTAACAATCAAAATTTCATTTATTTTAGGTTGAGCTTTAGGAAGGAAATACAGACATGCGATACTCAATTTTTATGGCATTGAAAATAAATTATCAAATTTAGCATTTAAAAAACAATAAAACTATATATAACACATTTAAATATATGTATGTTAGCAAACAAAGAGTAATATGTATAGTAGCAATTTCGGCTGTAAGATTATAGAATATAATAACGGCAGTTTTCACTTCTCTACCGATTTGTAATACTGAGCTTTTGTCTTTTATTTATAGTTTTCTTCTAATGAATTCTTTGGCAGTGAAATAAATTTCAGTAACTCATTATTAGTTTTTAGTAGGTAATAAAATATACTCCATAATGTAATACTTGTGCACTCTTTTCTTTGTATAACTTTAAAAAAACTGCGAAAAATCGCTGCCCTTTTCTCGTAAAGTACTAATCAAAAAACTTTGATGTGGTGTGATTGACGAAAATTATTACGAGTGCATTACCTTTAATAATTTATCTGGTATATATAAAAAAAAAACAAAAATTTCAAGGTTATCAGTTTTCAGTAAAGGTCGGAAAAAAACTTTGTTGAAAACTCATTTGTGGTCTGTTTTGTGGAGTCATTGATCATTTTATACCTCCGTAACAAATTTTTTTTTTTTAAAAAAGCATTCAACGTACGGAACACTAATTCCGCAAGTCCGACTTGCACTTGGACGGTTTATTTAATTATTATTTTTAGTTTTATAGGCGAATACTTTCATTGCAAAACTGTCCTCTATCATTATATGGTGATATGACATGCAAGGCAATTTAAAACACCGCTTCAATTTTATTTGCTATCAAAATTATGAGTCTATATATACGCGTTGACAGTAAATTTCTAATGACTTAGAGACAACAGCCTAAATGAAATGACCTAAAATCAGCTAAGTTAATTACATAAACAAATATGTTGTATTAATTACATAAATAAATATACATATATATATATATATATATATATATATATATATATATATATATATATATATATATATATATATATATATATATATATCTATATATATATATATAATATATATATATATATATATATATATATATATATATATATATATATATATATATATATATATATATATATATATATATATATATATATATATATATATATATATATATATATATATATATATATATATATATATATATATATATATATATATATATATATATATATATATATATATATATATATATATATATATATATATATATATATATATATATATATATATATATATATATATATGTATGCAGTAACCTAGAAAAAAAATAGTGAACAGATTCCAATAGTAAAGTCAAATGAATATAGAAGTAATGTTAGCATGAGGTTTTTGGTCACTTTTCGAAACTTGGCAGCCATTTTATTTTTTTAGAAAAATGTATTTTATATCTAACGTCTTCTCCAAATTGTATTCCTTTCAATTAACCTATGGTTTAAGTCTTAACCCTTTTTGTGAATCTAACCGTTAATATATTCTTACACTAATTGCCAGAGAATACTCATGCAATAAAAATCTCAGTTTCTCTTATCAACAGTCGTACTTTAACTTGAAATACTTCAGAACGTTGTACATATATATTTTGATGAACAAATTTGTTAATAATGAAATTAATGTGTTAAATAAATAATTTATTTATTATAACAAAATACGGTATATAATTTACACAGGGTTTCAGTGCTAAATGTCACCGCCACATATAACTTGTTAATACCAACTAAAATAAAAAAGAAGTTAAAAAAATGTCAACACTTTTTCAGCGAAAGACATATTTTACCATAGTCCTATATTTATTTCTCTATGCCCTCTCTAGCAAAAGCTGTTTTCGAGTTATTTCAGTCAAATTCGAGTTCAAGAAATCAGTTCAAGAAACAGAAAGAGGAGATGTACTAGGCTCGGCTGTACTGCTCAATTTTGATTATATAGATTCCTACGAGTTATTTTACGAGGCCATTGGAGATTTTTTGTTATATGTGTTTAAATTCGAATTCGACCTAATCTAAATTTGAGACATACACAACTAGATCAAACCTTCTATCGACAACTATTTTCGCCAAAAGTAATATATGCTTTTTTTCATAGGTTCATCTACACTTAGTTTATAACATTTTCTATTTTAACCATTTTAGTCATACTGTAAATCAGATGACAGGGCCCGTCAGGTCAGAAACGCTTCCGATGGTACCTTGATTGTAGTTATCTCGTTTTTCTTACAGTTAATGTGATTGTTACAAACCGCATACTATTGAAAGATCCACAACTTGTATACCGAATGTTCCTAAATACGATATTAATGTAATACTTAGAAGGGTAAGAAAAAAAGGTTTCTTTAAATATATGTCCAACATACGTAGTTGTTGACATACTGGTTTCGTCTTATTTATGTTAAACATGGTTAAAGATAATTTATTTAATTCCAGTGATTTTTGAGGTAACTGGGGAATATCCTTATTACCCTAAGAAACGATGTATAGGAATAGGATGTATTCTGCGTCATTACATAAAAATACAAATATTTTATATTTGGATAGGTAACTTTAATTTAAATTTAAAAAAAAATTTTCATTGGCATATTTTATTTTAAAATAATAGTAATAATTTTTTATGAGTATGGTACTTTCTTGACTCATCCTGTAAAGAATGAATGTAAACATAGCATGACATACTACTGCAAGTGCTAGTCTGGTCAATTATTTAATTCACTGGATTAAATTGAACGGCATTTGGTAAGTTTTGTAATGGACCAAGCACGAGTTATAATAAATATTATGACCCTACTTCCTGTGTACAACTACTAGACATTAATTGATTAAGTGAAGAAACCAACCAAATAAAAATACAAATGGTAGGAACAAAAATTAAGATAAAGATGTGGGATAAGTTAGTGCACTTAAAAAATTGCCTTTTCAACATTTTATAGAATCCTGGTTTCGTTAAAATTTATGAACTTCTGAACTAAGATGATAAAATATTATTATAAAAGACGTAGATATTATCGGCAAGATTTATTGAAAAAATACAAAGCACATCACTGACAAAAAATATACAAACGTTTTCTATTTATTGTAATTTCCAAAAAAAATATGTAGTAAGACAACTTCATATTATTTTTATGAGCAAGAGATTCTTCCCATTTTATTATTATTTTTTTTTTTCCCTATATGTGCAAAATTACTTGTTATTTTATAGTGCACTACTACCACAGAATATATTGTCCTACGAACTTATTTTAGTTATTGTATATTCTGTCATTACTGAGAGCTAAAATGATTGTTATCATAATATTTAGCCCAGTCGTCAGAGGCAAATTTGACAAAAAGCCCTCATTAAATGTCAACATGCCGCATTTTGGTATACAGGTAGTTTTTTAGACGTAGAATACGATTAAAAAAAGTTTGCTGCTCTAAAGTATACGCTAAGACTACAAAATCGAAAATAAAATGAAGAATTCGGCTTTTCTCAAATATCTCTAAAAATAATAAAGATTTCAAAAAAATAATAGCATCACGTGAAAGAACAGGAAATTTTACAAAAAAAATAGAATATAGATTATCTTTATGTAGTTTTAACGTAATTTAAAAAAAAATAAATTAAAATAAAATGGCTTTTGTTGCAGTGGGAATCATGCTTCCAACCTCATTTATGATTAAATTAATACCGTTCAATATTTTGAAATTGGCCATTAAGGGGTTTCTTGGGGTGTTGATTAAGAATCCGATTACAGATTTGAAAAATTCAAAATGACGGATCCGATATAACGGCCAGAGAGTACGTAATTCATTTAATTTCTTCGAGTAATTTAGAATTTTTGTGTTTTCAATAACTGTTTTGTTTGTACCTGGATGTTGAAATGAAATATAAACACTTTATACTTAAAGCTTACACTTTTATCTTTTGTTTCCTACAATTAAATATATTTTTTCTATTTTAAGTTTAAGTTGTATGATTAATAAGCAAAAAATACGTTTATCATGAATACTTTTTTAAGAGCAAAATAACAAAAAAGAGAAAGTTTTTTTTAAGGTTTTAATGATTTCCTAATATCAAGTATACTTTTAACTGTAACTAAAAAAAAAACAGAAAAAAGTTTTCCAATTTTTTTTACCATTTCGTATTGCTTTGAACGCAAAATTGCCGGCGGCGCCTACAGCAGGCAAATTTTCATATTTTAAAACTTAATTTTTAAATAAGACAAACAAATTGGGTATTTTTAATTATTTCTGTATTGAAACTTAAGGTATGGTAATGATATATGCACAAGGAATTTTTTTTCAATGTTATATTTTATTAAATATTTGTAATTTACTGTATGCCCGTTAAAATCCTGCAAATAAAAATTTCGTTTTTAAGTTTTACTCATTTTAAACAATAAAAATAAAAACTGTTAGTATCATCGGAAAGCTGAAAGCATCTTCTTCAAAAGGTATCTTTTAATCTTTTTTAACACTCTGAAAACAAGTAATATGGATTAACCTTCGAGCGATGCGCGTATACTTTCAAATTAACCTGTTTGGAGCGCTAAAGTTTTTGAATCACCTATCCGAATTTTTAATAAATTGTCACGCTAATAAAAAAAATCTGGAAAAAAGATCTATATACTATTTTTTCGTATTTCTGATTTTATTTTGGATTTTATGAGCTTAGCGTACATCAAACTTTAGTAAACTTTTTTTATCCTATTCTACGTCCAAAAATCTCCCTATGTGCTGTGCTGTTAACATTTTATGAGAGCTCAAAACCCCTGGCGACTTAGTTAATTGTGGTTACATTGACCGTTTATTTGATTGTGACTTGATTTAACTTTCTGAATAGTTTGTTGCTAAAATAAAGAATTCGAATACTAATTATGTAATCAAGTATTAATAAGAATATTATCAACTCATCTACGCTTTTCAATGATTACGCTCCATTTGTTAATATTCTTTGTCTCTTACAAACCCGGGAGAATTGAATTGAGAAAACAACGGAATCATATCGCAGACTTACGTTTCCAGCCCTTTACAATCATAGTTTCGGCTGAGACAACTAAGAAGTGAGAAAGCACTTGGAAAGTATAGAAGACTCAGTGAAGAGGCGAAATATTATATTTTTATATCGTCTGCGTACTTATGTAATAAGTATTTTTAATATTGTTTTTAAAAATACATAATAATATGGCCTTAATCAGGTGTTCCTTTTTATTTTTGCAATTTGCACTTAATAATTACTTACACCACGGAAACTATTAATTCCTAAATAGAGGTTTACGAGAGTGTAAGTAATATAGATATATGAAGCTACACATAAGCAATCAATGCTAACTTATATTTGACTTAAGTTCAATATTTTATTTTGGGTGAGGAAAAAAGATCTAAAATTTAAAATAAGGCTAGGAAATCAATATTTTATTTTCTCCTAAATTATACAGGCCGACAAAATTTGGCCGAACCTTTTACATAGAAGCCAAAATATACTTTTCCGAAGGCTTTTGATGATCTGAATTCGAATCCGAGGTCAGAATTTCTCTGAGGGCTCCAGTTTTCGAGATATTCTAACCCAAAAGTGCGAAAATCACGGTTTTTCGACATATTTGAGGTTATGTTACATCGAAAGGTATTTTTTTTTATCAAACCATGAAAGAACTACTCTTCCTCTTCAAAATGCATTTAGATTTGTCCGGATATCTTTTTTCATCTTTGAGAAATCGTATGTTGAAATCAAATATTTCGACTTATTTCTCGATTTTTGGAAAATGAAAGGCGTCGAATAGATATAATTCTTCGATGCATTAACTTTTGTAACGATTGTGAATTTATGCTGAAGGATGTTTCAAATTAGACTTATTTTGAGTTGAATAAACAAACAGAAAAATCGAGAAATGAGTCTAACTACTCAAATTCAACATACGGTAGATAAAAAAGATATCTAGACAAATCCAAATGCGTTTTGAAGAGGAAAGAGTAGTTTTTTCGGACCTCATTAATGGTTTCATAAAAAAAATTATCTTTCGATGTAACATAACCTCAAATATCTCGAAAAACTCTGATTTTTGAACTTCTAGGTTAGAATATCTCGAAAGACAGAGCCATCAGAGAAATTCTGACGTCGGATTCGAATTTAGCGCATCAAAAACCTTCGGAAAAGTATATTCTGGTTTCTGGGTAAATAATTTGTCGGCTTGTGTTATGTATTAATTAAAGTTACATAAAGTATTATATTCCTGTATAAAATATGTAATATCATGTATATATTGTTGGGTAATATTTAGGATTTCGTTCTGTGGGAAGTTCTTTTAAAAATGCTTATTTTAATGCTGGCAACAAAGTTATGCGTTTAGTATTTATAAATTAAAATACGCACACACGCACACTTAAAACACAAAATAAAGAATTTAATAAACCCTCATCCTTGTAACTCTTTAGTTATTGAGATGAGTCTCATTAAACTGCATTTATTTTGCTTCCTGCTGTGTGGTAACAATACAGATGACGAACATCGACGGACGTCAATCTTGTTTCCGACGCCGTTCTATTATGTAGTCACGTGTTTGGTGTTATGTTGCTTATTTGTTTCCAATGGCTCGTATGTGACTAGTTTGAAGTTTCGGTTCAGCATGTTTATCCACCCAAAAGAACTGTAACATGAGAGTCCAAGTTTGCACCTTGTTAGCGTATACAACAAACCACGGGGTGTCCGAATTATTATTATTTTTGCAATGACGGTTAGTTGCATGCGTACAATTTATTGTTTTGTATTCAAAACATGGACCAATTACGTTAAATACCACTTGTTAAATATTTTAATTACAAATTTTTAGCAAAATGAATATTTTACCGACTTGGAAGATATACAAAAAAAGCCAACAAAAATATAGAAAGGCGAAAATGCATCAAATGCATTTAAATATATATATGTATATATATATATATATATATATATATATATATATATATATATGTATATATATATATATATATATATATATATATATATATGTATGTATATATATATATATATATATATATATATATATATATATATATATATATATATATATATATATATATATATATATATATATATATATATATATATATATATATATATATATATATATATATATATATATATATATATATATATATATATATATATATATATATATATATATATATATATATATTTATATATATATATATATATACATATATATACATATATATACACACACACACACATATATATATATATATATATATATATATATATATATATATATATATATATATATATATATACACGAGGCTGGTTTGAAAAGTCCGTACAAAGTCCGAGAGATGGCACCACCGGCGCGTATCGAGGTCATGTTTAGTTCGTAGCATCTCTTGAATGAACGCACACCAAGTTTCAGCCATATTGGTCTATTTCTTTGTGTTTGCCATTCGTGTGAATCAAGGAAGTCGAGTGATTTTCAAGAAATGGACGAAAAAGAATTTCGTGTGGTGATTAAACATTACTTTATGAAAGGCAAAACGCCTCAGGAGACTAACGAGAAGCTTGATAAACATGATGGTGACTCTGCAACTTCGATTAGAACAGTTTATAAGTGGTTTCAAAATTTTCGGACTGGCCATATGGGCACAAGTGACGCTGAACGTTCTGGACGGCCTGTGGAGGTTACGACTCCAGAAATCATTGATCAAATCCATGATATGGTGATGGATGACAGAAGAGTTAAGGTGCTAGTGCTGTGTGCATCTCGACTGAACGGGTACATAATATTTTGCATAAACATTTGGACATGAGAAAGCTATCCGCAAGATGGGTGCCGCGATTGCTCACGCTTGACCAAAAACGGAATCGTGTGAGGTGTTGCAAAGATGGTTTGCAGCTGTTCCAGAAGAATCCGGAGGACTTTAAGCGTCGTTTCATCACTGTGGATGAAACATGGATACATTACTATACTCCTGAGACCAAACAACAATCTAAACAATGGGTTACCAAGGGGGAATCTGCACCAAAAAAGGCGAAGACCGTTCCTTCGGCCGGAAAGGTTATGGCGACTGTCTTTTGGGATTCGCAAGGGATAATCCCCATCGACTATCTGGAAAAGGGTAAAACTATTACAGGTGAATATTATTCATCGTTATTGGACCGTTTGAAAACCGAGCTGCAAGAAAAAACGCCCGCGATTGGCCCACAAGAAAGTCCTTTTCCATCACGACAACGCACCAGCACACACCTCAGCAGTTGTGGTCGCAAAATTAATGGAAATAGGATTCCAACTCGTTTCACATTCCCCCTATTCTCCAGACTTGGCTCCCTCGGACTACTATTTGTTCCCCAATTTGAAGAAATGGCTGGCGGGACAAAGATTTTATTCAAACGAGGAGGTGATTGCAGACACTAATGGATATTTTGCAGACTTGGACAAATCCTATTATTCGGAAGGGATCAACAAACTAGAACATCGTTGGACGAAGTGTATAAGCCTAAAAGGAGACTATGTCGAAAAATAAAAAAGGTTTACCCCAAACACATAAGTAGTTTTTATTTTTGCACGGACTTTTCAAACCAGCCTTGTATATATATATATATATATATATATATATATATATATATATATATATATATATATATATATATATATATATAGACATATATATATATATATATATAGACATATATATATATATATATATATATATATATATATATATATATATATATATATATGTATATATGCCTTTGCTTGTGAAACCATACACAAACATTAACTCGGCCTAAGAAAAAACAGAGGCACCGTCTCTGAATCCCCTTAGGTATTTCCCAGCAGGCGGTGACTGCTGGGGACCCAGTATCTCGGGATCGAGTTATTCTTGCCCAGGGATACGGGCGTAGATGGAGAAGACAGCCTTCAGTACAGCAGATTTGGCAAAAATGGCTGTGAAAAGGCATCCTTTGGTCTCTTAAGGCGGACGAAGCACAAACTGACGGTCGACGGCAGAAGATCAGAGAGGGAAAGGGAAACCACCTGATGATTTTCCCATGAGAATGTTATGTAGAAATGACAGGTAATATGATGATCGGTGTGCCGAGTGATTCGGCTAGCGACCGGCGCCAGGACCGTTCCAAGCCGATTGGCGAGAAATGGGCTACCAGGCGTCCTGATGTAGGCAACCAGGTAACGCAGACCAAATGGGCTATTGAAAGACAAGAATATCCACAACTCAGAAATAAACTATCCATAGGCACATGGAATGTGAGAAGCCTATTGCAAAGTGGTAAACTGCACATTGTAGAAAGAGAGCTAAAACAAGAGCGTATCAAAATATGTGATATTTCTGAAACGCATTAGAAGGACAAAGGACATTTTAATACAAATGATCATGCGGTGTATATATATTAAATGCTGTCAAAACAGGCAGTAACGGAGTAGCAATTGTTGTCGAAAAATCCTTGGCGAAGTTTGTTGAAGGTTATGGAACCATAAGCTACCGTCTCATCAAAATCACCCTTACATGCAAACCGGTCAAACTTTACATCATCCCAGTATACATGCCCACCTCAACATCAAGTGACCACGAGGTGAAACGAGTATATACACGGTTGGAAGAAACAGTAAACAGAACACCAAAAAGAGATGTGTTAATAGTAATAGGGGATATTCATGCGAAAGTGGGCAATACCGAAAAAGATGAGCACATCCGGAATATTTTTGGGAAACATGGACTTGGTGAAAGAAATGAGAGGGGTGAAAGACTCATTAAATTGACGGTAGGTAGGGGCTTCGTGGTTACCAATACAATATTTAAACATCACCCTCGGCGTTTTTTCCCTTGGACTTCTCCACCAGGAGAATATAAAAACCAAATTAACTTTGTACTAATTAGAGAAAGATGGAGATCCTCAATAACCAATGTCAGGACGAGGTCGTGAGCATATTGTAACTCAGATTACAAATTACTCAAGGCGGAATTGAAAATGAAATTACGAGCACCAATTAAACAAACAACTAATCGAAGAATGGAAATTCACGATAATTATATCTTTCAGGAAATACTTCAAAAACACTAAGTTCAAAGAAAACCTCAGAGGAGATGTGGCAATATACAAGAACCTTGATAATAAAGGGAGTGCTAGTAGATCAATTAAAAAGTTAATGAATTAGCCCACAAAAACGCAAGAAATCAAAAAACTAGACAAAGAGATAAAAAACCATGTAGGAGAGACGAAAACAAGCACATCAGTAAAATTTGTCAAGAGATAGAACATCATGCAAATAAAGGCGTAGCCCACGAACTCTAAAAAAAAGCTAAGTACCTGGCCAGAGAGTTTAAACCACGCACACAGCTAATAAGAAATGACCAAAACGAAATCATTATAGACAAAGCAGGAATACCCAAAATCTGGAAAAAAATACTGTATGATCTAAATAACCAGAAAAGGAATGCCATATACTGAGATCAGACGTACAAAAAAACCCTTAACACATTAAAAAATTACAAAGCTCAAGGAATAGATCACAGGCCAACAAAAAAATATTTGTAAAAACTTTTTAAACCAATACATCTAAGTGTTATGTATTTTTGACTGCTGAAACCGTATCTGGTATCAGTTTTTTTGTATCACCCACAGTTCTCTCATAATATGACATCGATTAAATTTCAAAATAGGGATCATGACAGTAAACCAAATCCTCTTCCTGCTTGAAAAACTGAGCAAACTATTGACCTCTTGTTCTATAGTGGTTCCAGATTCCAATAAATGTTTTTCTTTCAGTCTAGAACCAAGCAATTCTACTTTTTCCTTAGTCAAACCCAAATCTCTCACTAAATCATTTAACTCAGCTTGTGTAAACAACTGTGGTTTTAAATTTTATAGAGAACATTGAAACTCATCATAATCCGGTCGACTTTCAATACATTCAGGACTGGACTGTAAAACGTCATCAATAGACTGAGGTGGCTCAGGGACAGGAAGTCCCAGTCCATGCCCTACCGGCCGATTAGCTGAAGTAAAGTTAGGATAGACAATTACTTTGTTATTTTTAGAGTTATATTCAGAAACATCAACGCTACAAAAATAACAATCATTTTAATGATTTTCTTGCTCTCTCCATACCATGGGTACTGCAAATCTAAAAGCTTTCTTTTCTTTCTTATACCATTTCCTAAGATCCTCTACACAAACATAACATACTTTGTGAGGAGCCCAACATTTTTCTTAATTACCGATTTCTACACCAAAATATGCAAAAGTATACTTTTTTTACAAAGTCAGTAATGTTTCTTTGATGTTTTTTAACACCACATATATAGTAAAAAGTGTTGGGAGAGTTTTTACAACCACGATTAGCCATACTTTGAGTGTGAATTAAAGCACATGGGTTAAACACTGTAATGCGAGGTTATATTAACTGGAAGAAAACAAACAGCTGTGACATTTGTCGGAACTACCAACCTAATAACATTTGATTTTACTGCCAACCTTATAAAATTCCGATTTTATTGCCAACATTCGAATGAAAAAAAAAAACTTTTTACATTTTGAATATTAAAATGTGAAAAATTGGTGGGTGATGCGACTTTTTTATTATTATTTTTGGACTCGGCACACCAAAAAACATAGGAATCAGGTAAAATTATTAGAAAAGTTTTTTCATCGTTGTCCTGTGTAGTATAACTTCAGAACTATTAAAAACTAAGAGCAATCTGGGAGTGCAGATTTTTCATGGAATCTGTACCTTAATATAGGAGTCTGGCAAATGGTCTAATGACTGCACCGAATGAGTATCCATCACACTTGTTAAAAAAGAATCGCCTACAGAATGCAACAATTACAGGACAATTTTTCTAATAAGCCACGCTAGTAAAGTAATGCTGCAGATAATCAACAACCGGCTAAAATCATTTATACTAACAGAAATACCTGAGGAACAGACAGGTTTCATTCCAGGGAAAGGCACAAGAAAAAATATTCTTAATGGACTATAGATCATAGAAAAGATGTGTGAATTTAACATCAAGGCTTATTTATCCTTCGTAGAATACACTAAAGCGTTTGATTGTGTAAAATGGCACAAGTTATGGCCAATACTTAAGAGTATGGGAGTTCCTTTACGCCTTATCCATCTTATAAGACTCTTATATAAAAATAGTCACGCTAGAATAAAATTCGATCAAACTCTATCAGACTCAATCAAAATGGAAGCCGGTGTTATACAGGGATGCATCTTAACTCCGTTGTTTTTTAACGCATACTCTGAATACATTAAGAGACGAGTTCTGGAGGACTGGGATGGAGGTATTTCTGTGGGAGGCTGAAAAGTGAACAACCTGAGATATGCTGATGATACACTCATTATAGCATCTAGCGGTATCGAATCGGAATGAATATATTAAATATAGTAAGCGAAGGATATGGACTACTACTTAACAAGAATAAAATCAAATTATGGACCCCCAACGAACATCGAGGAAATAGCGGGTTTTGAAGCAGTTGATGAATTGGTAAACCTCGGTTCATCACATTCAAGTAGAAGGGGTTGCTATAAAGAAATAAAACGAAGACTAAACAGTTCGAAATGCAATAACCAGACTGATCAAGAATTGGAAGGGCTAACAAAAATCTCAAAATAAAAATTAAAACTTATAAATGTACTAGTATTTCCCATAGTTAGCTACGAATCAGAAACTTATACGATAAATGTTGTGGCCCGAAGAACAATTGACGCCCTTGAAAAATAAATACACAGAAGAATGTTGAGGATACGCTAGATACAGCACCGAACTAATTCCCCTATTCTAAACCAACTGAGTATAAAGAATCGTATATCTACCAAAATAAAACAATCGTACTTGAGATACTTTGGGCATATCTCTAGAAGAAACGATCTAGTAAAACTTATGGTGGTGGGAAAAACAAATAGGAAACTACCAAGAGGAAGATCTCCTAATCGATGGGCAGAACAGGTGAAGCCGCTCATAGGACATTCCATGCACGAAGCTAACAGCTTTACAAATCTGAATAAAATTTGACTTGACTAGAAATAAGATAGAGGCTATAATTAACAACTACCAAAACTGAAACACTTATACAGTCAGTTCAAGAAGTCTCCATATACCACCTGCTTTCTATATTATTTTTCTGTTATGTTTAACTAATTAATTGGAACTATAAGGAAACATGTTTAAATTAATATTTGAAACTTAACGAACGAGGATTACATCAATGTTATAAAAATGTAAAAAAAATTAATTTCGAAAAAGTCTCCATCTACTCAAGAACTGCATTTAAAAAAACATGTTATAATCAGCCGCATTTTGTCAAGCTATCTATTGCTCGCTAAACTGAAAACAAATCAATAATTTTCGGCCATACTTTATAATCTGTTACTTGTTGTTAGTAATTTTGCGGTGGGTTTTCAAAGTAGTATTAAAAATGAGCGAGAGAAATTGTGAAATGCCTTTTCAAGTTCGAAAGATCGTAATTGATTTGTGGAAAGATGGAAAATCCTACAGAAATATAGAAAATTGTTAAAAAGTCACATGCCACTGTTCAGTACATTGTAAACCAGTATAAATCAACGGGTTCCTATAAAATTCGATCACGTTCCGGTCGTCCCCAGAAACTGACTCAACGTAAAGAGTCCAGTATTGTTAGATAAATAATCATAGATCCCAAGAAAAGTGCACCAAAATTAAAAGAAGAAGTACGGGAACTATTTTCGAAAAATGTTTGTTCACATACAGGGCAGGCTATAAGGGGTGTGCAGCCATGAAGAAGCCGTTAATTTCGGAAGCCAATCGCAAAAAACGGTTAGCTTTTGCTAGGGAATACGTTACTAAATCTCCTAAATTTTGAGAATCCGTAATCTTTACTGATGAAATTAAAACACCTTTGATGGCAGAACCAAAGTTTGGAGAAAGAAGAATACCGCATTCGATATTAATAACATTTGTTCCACGGTGAGACAAGGGGGTGGCAACGTTCTGTTTTGGGCATGCATGTCCGCTGGAGGGGTTGGAAATTTACATTTTATTAATAGTATCTTGGATCAGCATGTTTATCTTAACATTTTGAGAGACAATTTAAGAGAAAGTGTCCAAAAATTAGCACTCGAAAAAAGATACATTTTCCAACAGGACAATGATCCGAAACTTACTGCAAACTTGGTGCGAAAATTGATGATCCATAACGTGCGACAGCAGCTTCATACACCTCCGCAATCACCCGATGTTAACTCCATCAAGCATTGATGGGAGGAATTTAAACCTCGCATTCACAAACATAATGTTTCAAATAGAGAAGAATTAAAAAACAGAATATTGAACGAATGGGAGAACATGCCAGCAGAAATTACTAGAAAGCTGGTTTCTAGCATGACAAAAAGGTTACAGGAGATTATCAAGGCCAACGGCGGTTCCACTAAATATTAGTTTAAACGAAGTTGTTATTTTCCGTTAAACTTCGTCAAACTATTATTGGTAATTCTTAATGCATGGAGACTTTTTTGACATTAATTTTGTTTACATTTTTATAACAATGATGTAAATAAAATGTTCCGTAGTTGGTTAGGTTTCAAATATTAATTCAAACATGTTTTCTCATAGTGGAACTATTAATTAGTTAAACATAACAGAAAAAATAGTATAGAAAGCCGGTTGTGTATGGAGACTTTTTGGACTGACTGTATATCCTCTATAAACAATGACAATTATGCTAGGTGTTTTTTTTTACGCTAAAACTTTTCTTTCAAACAAATTAATTTTATATTACTTAAGCTGTATTTCTGCTGGATGGGTTAAGGTGCAAAGGCTATTCTGGTGATAGGCAATAGAAGAGATATTCCTGTGACCTCTAACATTTGAAAACTAGAAAGCAGAAAACAGGAACTATTTTGTAGGTAATCTACGTGAGACTCGAACCAACGAAAATAAAATAGGGAAGAAAGGTACGGACAGTTATAATAACAAAAGGAAAAGGGAAAAATGAAAACTGTCTACGAAACTATCGAAAGCCCTGGTCTATTGCTAATTTCCATGAAGTAGAGATGCGCAGGTTACCATTGCAACTTCCTTGGTGATGTTGGTTTTTGTAAATTACATAATTAATTCACAAATTAAAACTACAAATGTGTTTACTACCTGCTATCGATGTCGCTATTCTTCCGGCGTATTATGTTTATAAGATTTATTTAAGAACAGCATTCGCGTCCGTGGGATTATTCTCTGCTAGCTTTTAAGACGTGTTAAAGCTATACAAGGAAACAACTATAATTATAATTTTGGGAGCTAATAATATAACTAACTAAGTCTGGTATCCAAATGATGATGATGACTATTATTTTTCGGTTGACAAATATTTTTCGTGTTAGTGTTAACTATATTGTTAAAATTCATTAATGGTATGTTAAAGATATATTTTGTCGTTAGTTCAGGCGGTCGATCTACTACTCAATTAGAATTGCGCCTAACGAGTAATTTATTTTTTGAGTTATAGACTTGATCTGAAAGAAATCCAGTAGAAAAGGCAAGTTTCATATATAATAACCACTACTAGTTACTGGTTTGATTCATGGTCTGACTGAAATTGAAACAATTAAAAACTGAATAACACAATTGTAAGTGATAGAAAAACCATTCGTTGAACTTATCTAGTTGTAATATAATTTAATTTAATTTTGACGAAAAGGTCTAGTTAATTGTTAACAGGCTGCGTTTTGGGATACAGGTGGTTTTTTGGACTTAGAATAAGATAAAAAAAAATTTGCTGCTCTAAAATGTACCTTAGCCTACAATATCGAAAATAAAATGAAAAATTCGGTTTTTCGTAAATATCTCTAAAAATAAAAAAGATATCGAAAAACTAATAGCACCACGTCAAAGAACGGGAAATTTTACAAAAAAAATAGTGTATATTTTATCAATTTTTTAGTTTTACCGTAATTTAAAAAAATTATTTAAAATAAAATGGCTGGTTTAACCCCTTCATAACTCTAACATTATTTATGATTAACTTAGCGTTTCTGTATACCGTTAAATATTTTGAAATTGGCTATTAAGGATTTGAAAAATCCAAAATGGCTGATCCAATATGACGGCCAGAGAGTAATTCATTTAATTTCTTCGAGTAATGTAGAATTTTTTTTGTTTTCAATAACTGTTTTCTTTGTACCTGGATGTTTAAATGAAATATAAAAGCTTGGACTTTTATCTTTCATTTCCCACTTTTAAATATATATTTTTTATTTTAAGTTTAAGTAGTATGATTAATAATAAGCAAAAAATACGTTTATCATGAACAACGAGAAATTTTTTTAAAGTTTTTAATGATTTTCTAATATCAAACATACTTTTAATTGTAACTAAAAAAAATGTCCGACCATTTTGTACGGCTTTGAACGTAAAATAGCCGACGGCGCACTAAAGAAAGCAAATTTTCATATTTTAAAACTAAATTTTTAAATAACACAGACAATGTGGGTATTTTTAATTATTCTTATATTGAAACGAGGATTTTTTTTTTTTCAATACTATATTTTATTAAATATTTGTAATTTACTGTATGCCCGTTAAAAAATGCACACAAAAATTTCGTTTTAAGTTTTACAAATTATAAATCTACAAAAATTAAAACTATTAGTATTATCGGAAAGCTGAAAGTCTTCTCTTCCAACAGCTATCTTTAAATTTTTTTTTACACTCTGGAAACAAGTAATATCCAGTAACCTTCGAGCAGTGCGCGTATAATTTAACCTGTTGAGCGTGCTACACTTTTTGAATCACCTATCCGAAGTTTTAATAAATTCTCTAGCTAATAAAAAAAATCTATATGGTGTTATTTGTAAAATTTCCCGCTTCTTCAGGGGGTGGTATTAGTTTTTCGATATCTTTTTCATTTTTCGGGATATTACCAAAAAACCGAATTATTTATTTTATTTTGGATTTTGTAGGCTTAGCGTACATAATACTTTAGCAAACTGTTTTTTTTATTGTGTTCTATGTCCAAAAAACATTTACTGAGAACTTAAAACCCTTGGCGACTGGACTAATATACATATCTACATCAAAATTGACAAATACGCAACTGTTCTCTAATATTGTTTTTGTTATAACTCTAATAATCTTATTGATTAAATATTTCTAAATTGGGTTGTGGGCGTTAATCTTGCCTTTACCCTTATAATTACTGAGTCCCACGGCCTATTATTGTGTATAAATATTGACCTCTGACTGATATACACATTCTCGTATCTAGGTCCATATTAGTCTACCTACATGCAATTAAAGATTAAATGGTCACTTAAAATGTACCAATTGAACGTGTTTTTAGAACAATATTTGTGTCATCTTCGTTTAAATCTGGCCAAATAAAATGTTTCGTGATTAAAATAGCACATCTTTTTTTTTTATTATAACACTTGACAGTATTAAAAAATGTACTTTCTATATTAACTTAATAATCAATATATTAGGTGTATTTTACACTATGTCGTTGTTACGTTTGGATAAATGTTACACAGAAAAGTGTTAAAAAAAAATTATAAATTAGTTTTATTTATACAGTCTGTCAAGTAAGAACGTGACCGTCCGTATTCTTGAAAAATTGTGTTTCGATAACATTTTTTGCCATCAATGTATTCTTTGGTGTACTAACAACGGCGCAATTAACTTAGTATGTTGTCCAATCGCCTCCTTCATCAATAATCTCGCGAGATAACTGAGTCAAAGTCCTCAGAGTCTTTCCTCTGAGCTTCCTCTTTACAAGGGACCAAATATTTTCAATAGAGTTTGCACCCGGCATTTGTAAGGGCCACTCTAGTATCTTATCGTGGGCCCAACGAGCCGCTTTGCGACGTGATTCTCGCCCAACGAAGGTTTCTGCAACATGCTTCAGAATTTGACATCATAAGCACGAAGATGTTGTCAAATGGTCTCATGGGACACATTCAAACCCGATTTTCTTATTTTGCCGCTCCCTGACGCAGTATCAATTTCGGGTCACGTGAAAACAAAGACACGAATCGTTTTTCGACTTTCGGAATGACTTGGCCTACCAAATGACACAAGCTGTCGACATTTTTCGTCCCGTTAAAATGATTACCAACTACAAGCGATACCGACTTTTTGATATATTTAGCGACCGGGGAATGTGTCATTTTTGGCCTCTTTAGATGGGAACAAAGAAAGACTGCCTCGAACCGACGCGCAAACAAGTGACTCATTTTGGATTTTACGTGATTTCGATGAAAGTTCGGAATCGACTGATACTTTTACTAAAATGCGTGGTAGACAAAGATTCCCTCTACGGATTTTTGTTGAATCGCTAGAATCACATCTACCAAAAATGAATTATCGCGGACATGTTCTTACTTGATAGACTGTATATATTTCTGTTTAAGCTGCGAACTTATGTCGTGTAAAGATTAGTAAGTAACATTTGTTTTACCTTGTATGAAGGTTTACTTATTTACAAACAAAACACACTGATTCGTTCGTAAATTATGAATTTAAAACTTATTGCTCTTGACTCATTTACACCTAGATATAATTATCAAGTACATGTTTAATTGTTACTTTTCACTAAATTGTAAGTTGTCTTTTATCAAACTGTAATTTTATTAAATTTATATATTTATATTTTTTCGTTTAACATACATTTTTAAACATTATCCTTACGTTTTATTTAGAAAAGGTGGATTAAGAAATTAACACTGTTATTCATTCATAACGCACACTTGAACAGGTTACAGTAGAAGCCATTTAATTTAGTATTTGTAACATACCAATTCTTTTAATTTTAAATAAAAAACTGTGGATTGCAACCCAATTTTAACTAAACTTCTTTATAAAGTCTGATAATAGACTGTTGCCACTTATTTTTTAATGTCAAATAACACATAGGCTCAAAAGTTTTTGGTCTAGCTACTTAAAACATATTTTTTTTTGCAAAATTCGACTTTATTCATCAATATAGTCTCCTTCAAGAGCGATACAATCAGTTCAACGCGTTTCTAACATTTTATATCTTTCTTGTAGGAGGATTTGTCTTTGCCTTCAAAAGGAGCTTCAGTTTTGGTGATAACTTCTTCATTGGAGCCAAATCTCTTTAATAGTCGCTGGGGGCCAAATCTGGAGAATACGGTGGATAAGAAAGCAATTCGAACTTCAATTCATCCAATTTTGTCATCGTAACCATTAACTGTGACAAGGTGCATCGTCTTAATGAAAGAGAACTTTTTTCTTGTACATTTGGAAACGTTTCTTTGCGATTGCTTCCATTAAACACACCAATAACTTTATATAATATTCGCTATTGATGGTTTTTCCTTCTCAGCATAGTCGATGAAAATTCTTCCATACGCATCCCAAAATACAGAGGCCGAAACCTTCCCAGCCGACTGTCGTGCTTTTAATCGGACGGCTTTCACCGGGTGCTAGTCGCTCAGCTGACTGCCGATTTGATTCCGGTGTATAGTGGTGGATCTATGTTTCATCCATTGTCACATCTGTTGTTTTTGGCTCACTGTGAGCAAACGCGGTACCCAGTTCGAACAGAGCTTCCTCATGCCCAAATGTTCATGCAACATATGACCAACACGTTCTTTTGATATCTTTAGAGTGTCAGCTATTTCACGCGATTTCACTTTACGGTCATTCAAAACAATTTTGTGTATTTTTTGTTTTCCGGTGTAACCACCTCATTTGGGCGTCCAGAGCGTTCAACATCATTTGTATCTGTACGTCCGCGTTTAAATTCGGCATACAAGTAAGTGATAAATGATTTTCCAGGGACAGAGTCCCCGTAACACTTATCAAGCCATTGCTTTGCTTGAACGGTATTTTTTTCTCTATGTCAATGCTGTTATTATATTCTGGTCCAAGCAGTGTGTGGAACCGATTATCGTCTTTAGACCTGCAAAAAGAAAAGAAATTTTAGTATAAAACAGAGATAATTATTATAATGTTTATACATAAAAAATTATGCTTCTAGTGGAACAGCCCTATGATTTTTTTTTTATGTAGAGATAAATATAGTGAAGTTCACAATCTAAATAAAAAACACAATAAAATGCAATTCGACATAATAAAACAAAACTGTAAACAAAAACTGACATTCAGAAGGTTACAAATCTGTCACTCTTAAAGAGAGCTGTTCGAGTTAAGAGTTTTTACACTGCATCCAACGTTGATACTGGATTTACAAAGTTTGCTCTCAAAACTAATCAGAGGGAGATACGAGGTTTTCTGTACCCTAGATTTAAAGTGCAGTTACGAGTTTTTAAAAACCTTTATTTTAATTGTCTTGTACTTATTTAGGAGATACGAGGTTTTCTGTCCGGTTAATTTACTACTAAGCTAACAGATGACAGATGAGTAAAATCTGGATTTCAATAAAAATAGAAGTTACGAGGTTTTCTTATGAGGCCGACGATTTATAACATAAAAAGTTCAAGGTCACTCCGCCCTCTCCTAATTCGATAAACTTCCTATAGTTTTGATAGTATGTTAATATGATAGTTTTTCCTAGGTTTTTGTTATGATAATAAACAAATATTATGCATAAATGCTTATAGAAAAATATAAAAGCGTGTAGGGAGTGGGGGAGAAGATTAGAGGGGTTGTTTCGTCTATATAGCGTTATATGTATTTTCCAAGGTTTTTTGAATCAAGGTATCCAAAAATTAGGTTATTTTCTTTATTCCTTTCAATTTTAATCTAATATGAGGTGAATGTGTTGGGGCTTGTTAAATATTGTATAGTTTCAATAGCATTTTGAGAATGTTTGCAGGTTTTTTGGTTGATGTTATTGATAAAATTTCATGTTAATATTCATACTAAAATATATAAAGGTGTAATGGGGTGGGATAAGCAATTAGAGGGATTGCTTCATGTATCTAGTGCTATACGTCTCTTTCAGGGGTTTTGTACTGTAAGAATATGAAAATTAGATTATTGCTCACTACTTTCAGTTCTAATAAGGAAAAGGGTAAAGGAGGTGGGAGAATATTGTATAGATTCAATAGTATTATAAATTTTTCCCATGTTTCTTGGAGGGGAGAATGGAAAATATAAATAGGTGAAAAGGATTGGGGAGGAGATTAGAAGGATTGTTTCGTGTGTATATATAGCGTTATATGTCCTTTTCAAGGTTTGTTGGGTCAAGGAATTTAAAAATCAGATTATTTCTTTCATAACGTTCAATTTTAAACTAAGAAGGGGTCGAAAGAGGTGGTGCTTCATAAATATTATTTAGTCTCTATTGTATTTTGAGAATTTTTCCAAGTTTTTTATTTCATGTAATTGGCAAATGGCATACCATAATATTTAAGAGGTTAATAGAGTGGAGTAGAGGCTAACAGGAGTTGCTTCATGTATATCGTGCTGTATGTCCTTTTTAAGGCTCTTGGACTGTAGAAATTTGAAAATTAAGTTATTTTTTCATTATTTTAAATTTGAGTAGGAGAAGAGGATAAATGAAATGGAAAAAATCTTTTTTAGTTTCAATGGTATTATGAGAATTTTTTCAGGTTTTTTGGATTGGAAAATGGGCAAATAATCATTTATAATAAAACATATAAGGGACCAAGGAGATGGAGCAGGTAGGTAGAATAGCGACTTCATATTTATCTTGACATAGGTCTTTTTCAGGATCCTTTAGTCAAGAAATCGAAATTTACAATTTTCAGTATTTTCTTTGTTAGTATGGGAAGAGGACAAAAGGGGTGGTTTTTCCTGGTTCCTGATTGATATATCCAATACTTATATAAAATAATCTTTTTATGGTAAAATATATATCGGGTGAAGAGGATGAAGGTGCTTATTCAGTGCTCTTGTTTTCCCATCATTTCCAGTTATAACAGAAATAGTAAATAGAATATGATTATGCAGTAGGTAACCTAAAAAAAGTTGAGTTAAATATAGAAAGAAAAAGGTTTAGGAATACAAACGGTTAAATTGGCGGAAATGTACGTCTGGCAAAGCAAGTGAGTTTACTACTTATTTGCAAAGAAAATGCTAGCGCAAATCATCGCTACGGCTAGCAAAATGTGGCCATCAAAAAAATTGGCCAATGTTATTTATCTAATTCCTGACTCGCCAGGCGAGGCGAAGATGTTTGACGATGATAGAAATAAAATGTTAACTGACATAGTATTTATGGTACGTAGCATACAAGGAAAATAGAGACAGCCATTATTATACCATTTTAACAGTAGAGACACGAAATTTATAGAGCTAGCAACCACAATTAACATATGTATAGTAAGTCACATATCCTGCTACGCTACTTGGTTTTCAAGTAGTTGCTCACTTCCTGACTAAGTTGGATCTTACCGAGCGGCTACCTAACTAACATTATGATGATGTGAAAATTAATTTTGCCTACTAAATGACCAAGTTTTAAAATGTATTTATTAAAAATAATCCTTTCGGCAGAACCTAAATATTTATTGAATAAGTGCGCGCCTTTAAGAAAATTCTATAATTTTGAATCCAATGAGGATAAATATTAAAAAAGGCTTCCTAAAATAAATTTTTATGAACGAAAACATATAGCTTTCTAATTATGTAGTTGGAAAATTGTAAAATTGTTGAAAAACTAACTCAGTGGTTTAAAATATTGAATATTTTACTACAATATTCGCCGAATCTTCCTTCTTGTTTAACTCTTGTTGAAATATTTCAGGAATAAATGGAATTTTGATATTAAAAGGATATTCCTAAAAGATGTTCTAATACTAATGTAAAATGAATATTTCCTTAATATAGATGAGCTAAATAAGAAAATCATTGGATGGCTTACTTTTTTCTGAAAGGAAGACTAAAAATATGCTTTGTATGAGACAAAATTTATAAAAAGTTATCCGGTAAACAAGATCGAATCGAACTGTTTCCCATAGAATTGGAAAGAGTTAGATGTTTTTTAACGGAAGAAATTTTTAGTGGTGTCAACGAAGTTTGTTTGAATGATGGTTTATTTAAAATTATGTCCGTGTAGTTACCAAAACTTTTACCTGAAAAATAAATTTTATTCACCTTGGAATATACTTTTATTCATAGAAAGATTAAAAAGTAACTAAGTAAACTAATTTGAACGGATTAAGACCAATTTTATCCTATTTGTGGGCCACAGGTGCGCAATGTATAGACTTATGTGACAGTTGAAAATAAACTCATCATAACAGCTTTTAAGCTTTCAAAGCCGAGCTGAAAATATTATAATCCGACACATCATTAAAGTTGCCTGCACCGATTTCTCTATACCTATTCAACCCACGCTATGCTTATGTAACACAGCGCTTCGTGTAATCGTATCACCTGAAATGACACAACACGAGATAGGGCTAGCTCTTTTAGATATCAACAAACTTAATACTATTTAATATTTTAATTTATACCGTACTTCAAACATCATTAAGTTTATTGATAAAATAGTTTTAATAGTTATACTCGTATATATTTAAAAAATTGGTCTGCTCAACTAGTAAGTAGCTGCGAGCAAGTTGGACGCAATTAATTTCATATGACTTTTCGTTCAGTTTTTACTTGTATATGCAACTTTCAATATTTTCTTATTGGAGATTGAACGTTTCTATATATCAAAAGCGATTTTTTTTTTCTAAACCGATATTATGAATGTCAGATTATTGTTTCTTGTATATTTTCACTAAAACGCCATAAATATGTTGGACATATGCCACCCAGCACAATCAATGTATCAAAGAATTATGAGAAGCATTTATATATTCTGAAATATCTAATAACATATATTGCATAAAAATTCTGTACGTTATACATTATATTTTTGCATATTAAAGAAGATATATTATACAAAATTGTATAGGCTAGTACCTGTCCAATAAATTTATTACATTTTAGCGAAAATATACAAACTATAACAATAATTTCTAAAAATTGTTTGGTTTTGGTCAGATCAGGCTCTCGTATCATTAGCGGTTTTGAGTTCCAATGGAATTGCTTTTGTTACTTTCAATATAATAAATTAATAACCGGGTTTAACTTTCCTAAACTAAATTATAGCTAGACATTCCGAGTAAATATACATCGTGTGTCATGCAGAATAGTATCTTCTAACTACTTGTATGTCAAACCTAACTCATATATTTTTGACGAAATTATAGTTTCTTTTCTCAGCTTTATTTTAATATCTTGTAGCTTTATTAGGCATCCATTTGAAAATGCTAATAGAGAAAAGATGATTGCAATTTTAAAGTAGTTTATATTGAACATCGCAGTGAACGTTAGACAATTCTAACGAGTTTCATTTCATCTGAGCTAAAAAAAAAGTTGAGGTTTCGGTTATATTCTTGGTTTGAGGCTTTGATTTCTTTTAAGCTCAATCACTTCACAAGTTCTGGAACATATTTTATTGATGTTGCTCACTTTCCTCCTTGCTACATAGAAATCATACTAATGTGATTTTCTTCATCATTAGAATCTTGCTTTTGTTTGTGCAGAAATATAGGTAGGTTTCGGGGGTGAGGGGAAGGCAAATGGATCAAAAGGATCTTTTAGGTGATCAACAAAGAAAGTCTTAATGAGCTAAAATAGGCAGAAGCAACTGACTATGGTTTTTAATTACAGGAAGAGCGCGTCGTTCTAGACCCTCCTCCCTTAACTCTGCCATTTCGACTGTGGTTTTTACTGATGAATATTGAGTTTGCCTTTTAGTTTCCGTATCAAGTGTGCAAGATGTCAATGTTAAAGCTTATGACAGTGATAAACGTCTATGGGATCTCATGTTGTTGCAGATCCTTCATTTTAAAAAAGTAAAAATCAAGGTGCTTCATCAGAGAATCAAAATTTTCGTCGAATAAAATTCGAATTGATGCGTACTAAATTATATACGGATATTATTATTTTATCTACTACGCAATTTCTTTTTGTTTACTTGTGACTAGAAGATTGATCGTGTCAACAGATATTTTAACGCGATATCTCAAGGATTATGTATTTCGGGATTTCATGTAGGTCAGACCATGTATTGCTTGTTACTTTTTAGTCGAAAATTTTATTGATTTGAGAACAGCAAACGGCAAATAAAGAAACATCATTCTTATTAGTTACCATATGACGTTTAATCAAGTGGGATGGTACTTATCTTGCAGATAGAACTATTTAGCTTAAATATCTGAAACGATTTAAAAAATGAATTTCCTCATCTCGCATGAAAAATAATAATTACATCTAGATATAAAGAGTCGCCCAATGGGAATAATCAGAACCGATATTACTCGAATTTTGAGTTGAGATAATATAATCAGGCTGCACATTAAACATTTACGTTTAGTTAGATGTGTAGGAAGTAAGCATGAGCAAAAGTTTGAAAATTCATTTGACTGATTACGACTATTTACGATGTCAAGTAAAATATTTTCAAATAAGATAATTACGTACAGATTTAATGCAAGAGTTATTCTATAGCCTAGCAATAAGATTCATAAAATATCTTCGGACCTTTATGAAAAAGACAAAAAAAATAAGCCACAAGAATACAATCGTATCCAAATTTTAAATTTTAAAAAAATCTACGCAAGCTCTTATGAAATCTGTAAATATTTTTGTATGGTATTGCTTGTGTAGTAGTGTCACTAATCGCCAATTAATTTCGTCAATTACTAATTACTTATTCTATGTTACTGAATATATGTGTATATATATATATATATATATATATATATATATATATATATATATATATATATATATATATATATATATATATATATATTTCTTCTTCAGACCGTAGAAGCCCACTCCTGGATATAGGCCTTTTCTAGAGATTTTCATGGGGATCTTTGCTGGACGGTTTGAATCTAGTTTTTCCTTGCATGATGCTGGATGTCGTCCCTCCATCGCGCCTGCGATTGGCCAATACTTCTCTTTATCTCCCTTGGTCTCTATTGCATTAGGGCTTTGATCCATTGAGAATCACTCCTGGTCACGTGTCTTGCCCAACCCCATTTTAGTCTGGTCACACGCTCGATGATATCGCAGTCTCCCGTTCTTCTTCTTATCTCATTGTTCTGGATTCTGTCTCTCAGGCTTACCCGATCCATTGCCCTCTGACAAACCCAGAGGCGATTGGCACCATTTGCGCTGAGCGTCACGGTCTCAAGTCCGTATGTCGCAACTGGTAGGATACATGTGTCGTAGATCTTCTTTATATATATATATATATATATATATATATATATATATATATATATATATATATATATATATATATATATATATATATATATATATATATATATATATATCTGTATACATATATATATATATATATATATATATATATATATCTGTATACATATATATATATATATATATATATATATATATATATATATATATATATATATATATATATATATATATATATATATAAATATATACAACCTTGACCAAAAGTATTTGCCAATTAACAAAAACTTAAAACTCTGTTATATATAATATAATAATTATTATACACTCTTCGAACAGGATGCGTTTGAGGATATCTTTGGATATAATTGAGTGTTTCTTGATTCTTCCCTTGAGGATCGAGCACTCATAGAGTTGAGATCTGGTGGCTGTGGTGGCCAATTTAGAAGCTCTACTCTATTATCTCCGAACGACTTCATGTGGCTACCACTGTGCGTTATCTTGCTGGAAATACACATTTTCCAAGTCTGTATCACCATACAATTCAGAAAATGATGATATTTAGAACTTCTATATACTCTTGCTAATTAATTCAACCCTCGAAAACTACTATTTCGCCCACGTCACTTGTTGACATGAACCCTTACACCATAATACTGCCGCCCCTGTGTTTTACTACTGTACTATGCAATCGAAATTGTGCAGCTTTCCTATTCGGCGCACAGTGGGTGGAAAAAAAAAAACATTACCGTTCAGAAATCCCTACAGACCTCAAATTTTATCGGATCACCATATTTTTTTTTTAAATCATCGTAAGAAAATTTAGAAAAGAACTGTCGAGCCATATTTTGGAAATATATATTTAAATGGCCATTTTACGCAAATACTGTGATAAAAAATTGATCAATCCGAGAAAAAAAATTCTATTGACTTTACCGTTGATTTACTATTGATTGTACATATGTACTCCTACATATTTTTGGTCGCTGAACCCAAATATGATAACCGATTTACTAATAAACCTATTGAATTCGAGTATTGGTCCAAAAACGGCCTCAAAGTGGTCAAAAGTCGTCAATAATACCGAGAAATACATATTCCGATGTATTTTTAGTCACTGAATCCAAATATGATATCTGATTTGCTCGTACACCTACTGATTTCGAATTAAGGTGTAAAAATAGTCACACAATGGTCAAAATTGGTTAAGTCAGGAAACATATTTCGATGTATTTTAGGTTACTGAATCCAAATATTATAAAAATGGTCAGATATTTGTCGACGTAATATTGGTCAATAAATTCAATTCAAATGTCTGATTTGCTCATGTATCTATACGATTTGAAGGTCATAAAAGAGCACCTCATGTATCTATACGATTTCAAGGTCATAAAAGAGCAGAATATAACGAGCCTTAATCCTAACATAACCGTTAGGATTAAATCATAAAAAAGAAGAGAAGAGACTTTTTGTATCTGGTTGTCATATAAAACTTTATTGTAGGTGGCGTGCGAAGATATGAATTATTAAAGTAAAAATTTTTAAGACACATAATCGTTTTAATTTTTTTCTAAGAATTTAAATTTATAATTCTTGTTGGAAAATTTCAATAAAAAAGTGAAAAATTGAAAAAAAATGTTACAACTTGCATAAGAATGAATAATTTGCATAATAGTTTTCTCTCGCAATCAAGATGCCCATAAAAGTATATCAGCAATATACAAGTGATAACGCGAACTGATATTTATAATTTCATCTTTTCTTCAGAAATTTTTATTAGTGTAGGTACGTTTACGAGGATTTTAATTTGTCAGCCCCTATATGCTAAATGAGTTGTTTACTGACCTTCCAAGCTCTATTTTAATAACTAAAAAATTTACTTTAACCTGTTTTCTAGTCTTAAAATTTTCAGTCTCATAAAAATATTCTTTATCATTTTTATCCTTTAGTCAATATAAAATTTTCTGGTTTTGGTAATATGGATGACGTAAGTATATCTTATTAAAGTTTTATGTGATTTTTTTGATAATAGTGATGTAACGGAAAAAGATTTAGCTTTGTACATAAAAAATAGTACAGTCTTCATTGCTTAGTGTTATTGAATAAAATTGAATACCATTGGTATTTATTAAAAATTTTAAAAGCAAGTATACAATTTTTTTTTATGATAAATATAAATTGAACCTCAATTACAAGAACAAGCTGTAAGAGGCAAGGAGACTCACGTTTATCAAGAACACCAAGCCGTGAGAGGCAAGGGGACTCATGTTAATCAAGCACTCCAAGTCGTGAGAGGTAAGGAGACTCACGTTAATCAAGCACCCTGAGTCGTAAGAAGCAAGGTGACTCACAGTTACCAAGCACCCAGAGTCATTGGAAATAAAGGAGCTTACGTTAACTAAGTATCCCAAGTTGAAAAAGGCAATATTCCATAAATCGAATGCATGATTGCAAGATAGATAAAAATGCACTTTTGATCATGTTGAGCCTATTTTTGGACCTTAAGTCGAAATCAATAGATGTACGAGAAAATCAGATACCATATTTGGATTCAGTGACTAAAAATACATCGGAGTATGTATGCCTCGTTATTACTGTTTACTTGATGAGTTTTGACCACTTTGAGGCCCTTTTTGGACTATTACTCGAATTCAATAGGTTTGTTAGCAAATCCGATATCATATTTGGATTCAGTGACTGAAAATACGTAGGAATACATAGGTATGTCTGGCCAATACTTAATCAATAGTAGAGTCAATAGTATTTTTTTTCTCGGATTGATCAATTTTTCATCACAGTATTTGCCCAAAATGGCCATTTAAAATATATATTTCCAAAATATGGCTCGACAGTTCTTTTCTAAATTTTTTTACGATTATTTATAAAAAAAAATATGGTGATCCGATGAAAATTGAGGTCTGTAGGGATTTTTGAACGGTAATATTTTTTTTCTACCCACTGTGTATCAGGAGTACCAAAAACCTAAAACAAGCGAAAGAAACAAGCATTGGGCAAAATAAAAAAAAATACTTTTGCCTTACTAATTTCCTAAAATAAATGGTTTAAACAATATCCAGACTTAATAAATAATAAATACCTCGAAGTTAGATTCGTTCGACCACGCGATATTGCATCAATCTTCGTTGAAAGATTTATGTTTTTGGGTCCATGCCAAGCGCAGCTTTTCTTTTCCGATAGACAGCGTTTTTTTCTAGTTTTATATCCTTTGAGCCCAGCATTTTGTTCGAGTAAAATTTTTTCCGTAGTCTTTTTGCGATTTTTCAAATAAGCATATATCAACTGCCGATATTTTTTCACATTTGTAATGCGATTTTGACTACTTATTTAATTTTTTGTGCGTTTTTGTTTTTTGAAATAATTTATAGTATATCTTACCATACTATGAGGATATTTTATTATCTTTGCAGTCTGATATATTTTTTTCACTTTTAACAATAAACTATATTTTCATACTAAATCCATTTCACCTTTTTTGGGATCTTTAAAATAAAAATACACTTAGCCCTTAGTGAAAACTATTAAAATTAATAGATTATTGACGATGTATGAGATCTCGCAATATACTAAATAATTAATTACAGGCATAAAGCAGGTCAGCCAGTGTTGTCTTCCAAAAATTTGGGATTTATTTTTCTCTTTTTGACATATATATATATATATATATATATATATATATATATATATATATATATATATATATATATATATATATATATATATTTATATATATATATATATATATATATATATATATATTTATATATATACATATATATATATATATATATATATATAATATATATATATATATATATATATATATATATATATATATATTAATTTACGTGTTCTTGAAATTAGATCATTAAAACTATTCTTGGACCTGTTATATATTTATTGACGTTTCGACCTTCGAAAGAAGTCTTCTTTAAAATTCTCTTCCGAAGGTCGAAACGTCCATAAATATATAACAGATCAAAGAATAGTTTTAATGATCTAATTCCAAGAACACGTAAATTGTAAATATATATATATATATATATATATATATATATATATATATATATATATATATATATATATACGTGTATATATATATATATATATATATATATATATATATATATAAATATATATTTTTTTTTTGTTGAGTGTTATATATTTATTGACGTTTCGACCTTCGGAAGAGGTCTTCTTCAAAATTCTCTTCCGAAGGTCGAAATGTCAATAAATATATAACAGATCCAAGAATAATTTTAATGATCTAATTCCAAGAACACATAAATTATAATATATATATATATATATATATATATATATATATATATATATATATATATATGTATATATATATACAATTCATCAAATGGTATCAGTAGGTTAAGTTGACACATACTGTTTTATTTTCCTTTCCATTTACGAAATATTAGCAAAAAAATACATTCTTATGCATGAAATGCATAACATAATACTCTGCCCACATCCCACTATACCAACATTATATGAAAACCGAACTATATTGACATTATTCAACCGGAACGCTTTTACCTACAGTTATTGTTTCCTGAAATGCTTGTGATAATAAAATATAAATAAAGTAAGAACTGGATTATCACATTTAGCCTTAAAAAATCAAATTCACTGGTATTATAATATTAAAAAATGGATACTAGATGCCATTCTTTGACTTAAAATTTGGGCTACTAAGTTAATCTTCATCTTACGAACTCTGTCTTTATACCAATATTGATCTGACAGCGTGTAGAATAATTTGTAATAAGCTGGTATTCGACATTCCGCTCATAAATATCCTGGAATTGCTCTTTCTTCTATGCAAAGAAGCAATCTTCCTTTAAAAGAATATTTCTTATTCTTTTAAGAAGCTAGTTCAAAAAATGAACAACTTCTTTCTCATTGATTTCAAAACCAAACGATTTTTGATCTTTTTTTCTACTTAAATGCCTTAGTAAATCATTTAGGGTCGTTTTTTAGTGCGGTATTCATCACATAGAGTCGCCACAATATTAAGTTCAGCATCTATAGCGGCTTTAATAACATCTTTAATTAATCTTATTAAATCTGCCGTCTTGCGGACGACCCTCCATAAAATAAAAAGCTTTATCTACATACTTGGTTCTTCTATTGTTTTTTCTCGCATTCTTGTTTTCAGTTTGAATAAAATCTGCCGCTCTTTCTAAACGAGTTTTGACATTCGCCAAATACTCATTTAGCTCTAATGTAATCCTTTTCAAAATCCTATACAGCTTTTTAGGAGTTAATTCTGTCTTATTTTTACCCAAGCATGTTCTACGTAAATTTGAAAAAGAAAAATGTTGTTTAAATGAATGCGAAAAACATTTATTTTTAAATCAGGTATTTTCTATCTAAAAAATAGCATAACATTTCTCTTATTAAATTATATGATGAGGCAAATTAAAAAGTTAGAACAAATTATAGAAAGAAAGTTTTCTAAACCCTAAAATATTTTAAAAACATTTTGTAGTTTTTCCCTGACTTTCATTTAAGAGAAGTTTTGTTTTATCATTAGAAAGCTATTAAAATATTTCGTTCAAATGGGTTACCTTTTTGTGACCTAAGAATGCTCTAATTAAAATAATTTCTGATTTCAGGAGTTTGAACTTTTTATTCTACAGCAACAGGATTGCCTAAAAAATATGAACTTACTTGGCCAATTTTTTTGTACAATTACATTATGATAAAGATTTATAAATGTGTATATATACGTCCACAATTTGTGTCTATATTTTCTTGGATTAACAGGAACCTTAACTTTAAATGAAGATTCTGTCAGTTCTTTAACTTCAAATTCAAGTTTCTAGAAAGACAAATTTAATTTCAGGATCATATGAAAACATGTCAAATGAAATTACAGTTCATATATCCTGGTTCTTTATTTAGAGCTTTTGAAACGACAGACAGAAAGAGGCATAACTAAATAACATGAATAGAGTTTTTATAATTTTGTTTTAAATTAATTTCCTCAAAAAGTAAAAAATTAATAATATGTTTTTAAATCACTCTAAATTTGTGTTCTTCAGGATAGCTTGTTGAGATCACCAGCTTTTACAATAGGTATTAACAATAGAAAAAATATTGTCACTTCATGTGTAAAACACCAAGATATTTACTTGAACAAGGCTGCTTTTTATCAGAAACAGTTATTGAAGCTGTTGTCATAAGATAGAAATAAACTGTTTTTGGAAGATTCCACACAAAATCCGAAAACCGTCAACAAAATCATATGCATAAAATGTTTATACATATACATATACAAAATTAAAAACTACTTCAAACTTGGTAACTTAATAGTCCAATATCCTCCAAGAAAAAAGTTGTGTCTAAGAAGCGCTATTTTCTACGTCCGTAGTGGCGGGTGGGCATATGCTCCCCTAGCCCCGCCATGGCTACGCAACAGATTAATAAAGAAACAAAATAATATATATCACTGCCAACTATGCTCCCTTTTGTCCCCATGGATGTACTGGAAGTAATTATTCGGAAAAAATATTGACCACACGGTCATCCATTTTGAGATTCGGTATGGAACAGTTTTGTTTTGCGAAAAATCTTCCTGTCATTAATTTTTAATTTAGATGTAAATTTTTAAAATTCTACTTTATGAACGACGAACTTTTTGTAAAAAATTTCTACCTCGTCCTCTGTCGTATTGCCCTTGGCAGGGCGTGGTGACTACTCTTGATCCATTCAGATCTCTCGGCTTAGGATCCTCCTCTTGCAGACTTTTTCCAACAAGGGGCTGCAGTTGGTCTATCCATCTTGTAGGAGAACTGCCTCTTGATCCTCGGCCTCTGACCTTTCCTTCGACCACCAGTTTCTCCATGGCGTCTCTTCTTTTGGCGATGTGACCAAAATATGTGAGGTAGGCTTGGTTTATACGTTTGAGTAACCTAGTTTTCACGTTCGTCTCCTCCAACACTGATGGGTTAGTCCGGTGCTCTGTCCAGGAGATTCAAAGAACTCGTCTGTATATCCACATCTCGAAACTTTCGGCTTTTTTTTGCCAGTTTGCTTTAGTGCCCAGGTTTCGGCTGCATACAGTGCAATGGAAAATATGAGCGCATTAACGAGTTGTAATTTGAGCGTCTTCGTTATTATGCGATCCTTCCAGATTTCAATTATTTGGTTGCTGTCTTGGCTATCGCTATCCTCTTCTTGATCTCATCCGAGCATCCTCCAACGTTGATGATTAACAAGCCTTTGTATACGAAGCTTTCGACTACTTCGCTCCCAGCTACCACTCGCCTCTATTTGGTTGGTTATTAGTAGGTCTGTCGATGATCATAACTTTAGTTTTGGTCTTGTTTATTTCGAGTGGACTTACTAGCTAGCCACAAATATATAATTAACTAAGAAAAACGTGAATATACATATTGAGTCTTAAGATAAGAAGAACTGTCAGGAACCAAACTCACTTAGCCTAGATAAAGATTTTATATAAATATGTTGAGAGGCTTAAGATATTTGAACTTAAGATATTTTAACAAGATATTTCATAATATAAGCTTAAGGTTAAACTTAAAATTAATTTGAGGGTAACCTAAGCTAATCCAGGGGGGAGTACCACTTCCCGTTAGTAGAGAAAGTAAATATAATAACTTACCTGCTTTTCCATAACTTAGCCCTTTGTATTTTTAAAACTTATTCCATATTCAACTCAATATTTTTTGAGGTTACTCTGTAATCTGTAAGATCTCAATTCCTCCAACATATTATTTCTATTAAAATTGGACATGACGGAAAAACAAAAACACTGAAACAGAAATGCATTACGACATACCCTCAATTATTTTATATTAAATATTCAATATACCAATCAAGAAGCATTAAAAATTTCATGATACTATTAAAACAATACAATGACTCCCATCCCGTTTACCTCCTTTCCATGGTAACAATAAAAATAATGAAAAAAAATGTAATGTTTCGATTCTGTGACTCAAAGAACTCTGAAAAAGTTGCATGACAAGACAAATTGGATTCATTCTTCTACCTCTCTTCCCCACCCTTTTGACACTTTATATATATATATATATATATATATATATATATATATATATATATATATATATATATATATATATATATATATATATATATATATATATATATACATATACATATATATATATATATATATATATATATATATATATATATATATATATATATACACAAATATAAATATATATATATATATATATATATATATATATATATATATATATATATATATATATATATATATATATATATATTATTAGTATTAGTAACCATAATGCCTATTATCCCATTGCAAAAACCTGGAAAATTTCTCATGATACTATCGAAATTATATTCTCTCCACTCTTTCACTCCTTTCCTCCACTAAAATTGTTAGTAATAAAAAACTAGTTAATTTTCAGATTCCTACAGTCCAAGAACCCTGAAAAGGGCATATAGCACGATATATAAGGAGCAACCCCCTACCTTACCACAGTAATCATTTATACAGTATGCTTAAAATTTGTCAATTACATCAACGAAAAAACCTGCAGAAAAACCTTGAAAAAGACATATAACATTATATAATATATATATATATATATATATATATATATATATATATATATATATATATATATATATATATATATATATATATATATATATATATATATATATATATATATATATATATATATATATATATATATACATACATACATACAAAGGTAATAACAAGGCTTGATGTGTACTAGTGAGTAGGGTAAAAAATGGGGTAGCCTTAGTGTGACAGAAAAGTGAGCAATAAAAGGTCTTGGATACTCAATGTGAATTGCTATATATTCTTAAGTCGAGCTTTCGCCCATCTATATGGGCTCCATCAGGAGTTCTACAAAAGTTACATAGGATCTATTAGTTATTGTTCTTAATACTAAATATGTAATTGTACTTACAAAACTTATAATTACCTCTTCCAAAAGAATGAAGAGTTACACCTAATGTTCCACATTTATGCAGAAAAGTCGAACTTACAACACATATTTAAAATAGGAAAAATTATTATACATATAAAAAGGTTACAATTCATTAATTTTTTAAATACAAAAACAAAAATATGCACATAACAATTGTGGTTATTTTTTGTAGAACTTACCATATTATTATTAAAACCTTACAAAATTTATCGACCCCCACCTTTTTTAACCCATTCGCCCTAAGCGATATAATTCAACCATTAGGTATTATATATACCACAAATAGTAATATGGTTTCTAATTAACAGAAAATAATATTACAATATTTTAGAATAGTTTGTAGTTGTCACTCGCCCTAGTTCAAAATTTTCTACTTTTTTTTTCCAAGAAGGGGTAGCTTTGTGAACAAAGGGTATATATACTTTAATTCTACAGCTGAAAATAAGCTAAAATAGTTTTTTTATCACACATATATAGATCTTTTAGTGGGGAAAATTACGACTAATTAAATGGCCTATTTGTATATTTGATAATGCGGACGGCATCGGCAGATAGAGCAACACTGTAATTTATTCATTATTACTTACTTGAATCGGTGTAAGAGACTGGCATTTAAGTACGATACTTCAAATTGACTTTTGACACTTTTATCAAGTTCATTCATAAAACCATTTGTCCAGTTAGTCTATGTGTAATCATGTAGGCCGGATGTGATTCACTACTTCATTCTGCTAATTGTCCAGATTGCTAACTTGTTTATTGAGTAAATTTTGTTACATCGTAATAAAAGCGTACGATAACATTTTTGGATTGCAAAATTAACTATTAGTTTTATCGGTAGTTCTTCTGTCTTCTTTTTTCAGATAATTGTTAGATTGTAGGACTTACTGCTTACAATTTTTTTTCTTAATAACTTCGCATTATTATTTAAAGGATGTAAAGATGAACCATTTTCTCCAGTTCCCCTAAAACATTACTTGTAATGAAAAACAACAATTTCTACAAAACCATTGTGAGATTTGCGAGGAGGATCAAAATTATCAACGTTTAATAATATACCTTGAAGAAAGTAGAGGGTAGACGTGACTTCCCCCAAACTGGTTTTATATATAATATAAACAGGACACGGAATATTTATTAAACTGAATTCTATTTAGAAATAACATTCATAATTTTTTAGAAGCTCCAACATTTCCTGCAGGAGCATAACATCGATATTGCCTTAGTTCAGAGAACTTTTCTGAAACCCAGCCACCGCCTCAAAATCCCCAATTACATAGTCTACAGCAGGGGTGCTCAAACTTGAACTGCTGGCGATCTACCTCAATATTGTTAGACTATGATCGATCGACTCTGAGAGGCTGCAAGTAAGTGTGATGCAGGATTGTCGTCTAGGTAGGGTGTATCGTGGCATAGATATTAGTTTTCCGCACAATATGCATTTTTTTAGTCAAGGTAAGTGTAGGTCTGCTCTAAAATGTCAATGAAAAAACTCATAATTATTCAAAATTGCGAGTTTATTGGTTCTTACAAAACAAACGAGTTCTAGTGTCTAAACTTAACTAAAGAGTGACTTTGGATGTTTAAGCGTGGCACTGCATGTCCTCAGCATACTTTTCATAAGATGGTACGTAATTCCCGAGTGCTAATCGCAAGCATGATGACATATGTTCATCGGTTAGTCGATTGCGATATTTTGACTTAATTATCTTCATTTCAGAAAATGGAGACTCGCACAAGTAAGTTGACCCAAACATTGCCGTCAGTTGAAGGGCGATTTGCCTTAGATTCGGATATTTATCTTCAGATATAAAACACATCAGATGCTGTGGCTTTGAGATGTATATCTGATATAATCTGCGCTAACTCATTTTCAACAGAACATGAGTCCATGTTAAACTGACTTGCTATTTCAGTAGCTAATTCCTTAATGTTTTTACACGAAAAGGGATAACTCATAAATGATGCGATATTTGCCAATTTACTGAAATCATAAAAACATATTTCGAATCGGCCCAAAATATTTAATAATTGTGCCTCATAAATATCATAATTCAACTGAGGAATCCTTGTTTTCAAAGACGGAAAATTATATATATATATATATATATATATATATATATATATATATATATATATATATATATATGTATGTATGTATATATATATATCTATATATATATATATACTAAGTTGGGAATGTGGAATCTTTGGCACAATGACACTACTCAGTATATATCACCACTACACCAAACACTTTATTTTTGCACTCGACGCGCGTTTCGCTAACCATGTTAGCTTCATCAGGAGCGATGATTGACTAAAGGTAAACTACATATCTACCCTATTTATACTTAGCCTAACCCTAGAATTACTCAAGCGGAACTAATGACATAGGCAAGGCCATCAGTTCCGGTCTAGTAACCAGTAGAGGGGACTATAAGGAATAGGCCCTCTGTCTTTATTTAAACTACTTTTACATTTTATGATTTCCATACTTTCGTATGCGTTCAACAATCTCCTATCAGATACATTTTTTATTAATCTTAGATTATCTAATGTTACAGTATGATCAGCTTCAAGGGCATGTTCGGCAATGCTAGACTTTTCTGTTCTATTGTATCTTAAGTGTGCTAAATGTTCTTTAAATCGTGTTTTAATTGACCTTTTAGTTTGCCCAACATACTTTTTGTCACAATCATTACAACTAATTTCATAAATTCCACTTTTCTCACAATTGGGAATCTTATCTTTGGGATTTCCTAAGATATTCCTCAGATTGTCTGATGACTTATAGACTAAGGTGAGGCCTACCTTATTAAATACCTTATTGAGTCCCTTGCTATATTTCGGATTATATGGTATGGAGACATACTTGGTGTTATTTTCTTCGCGTGTAAAAAAGGTGGAATTCTGAATATTAGACCTAAATTTATGTCTATTTATTAGCTTATTTACTAAGTCATCGTCATAACCATTAACTCTAGTTATATTTCTAATACGATTCCTTTCTTTATTAAAGTTTACTCTACTCAGAGGGAAAGTGACCAAACGATGAACTAAAAAATGTATTGAGGCTAATTTATGTTGTTTGCAATGAAATGAATCATTAGGAATATATCTATCTGTTATTGTGTCCTTCCTATAGATATCAAATTCTAATCTATTATTATTTTTAATAATTAAAATATCTAGAAAAGGCAATTGTCCTTTGTTCTCAATTTCGTACGTGAATTTAATTGAATCATACCGGCTATTTAATTTAGAAACAAAATCATCAATATTTGCTTTCTTTGTATCAAAAATCGCGAAAATATCATCCACATACCTATACCATACCCTTGGGAAATATTCGAATTCTTGACTGGCTTCGATTTCAAACTTACTCATGAATAAATTGGCTATGAAAGGTGACAAGCAATTACCCATAGCTGTTCCTTCTTTCTGAACATAAAATTGATTGTTATATTGGAAATAATTTTGTTCCATGCAAAGTTTAGATAATGTTAAGTATTCACGATTAATTTCGTCTTCAAAGTCATTCATTCTAAGTAATTCTTCGAGATATTGTAAAGTTTGTGGAATTGGCACACTTGGGAATAAAGAACTAACATCAAAAGAAATTAAGACTTCACCTTCATTAAGAACTAGATTTTTTGTTTTATTAATGAATTCTAACGAATTCTTCACTGCGAAAGTATTTAATGGTGGAACTGATGGCCTTGCCTATGTCATTAGTTCCGCTTGAGTAATTCTAGGGTTAGGCTAAGTATAAATAGGGTAGATATGTAGTTTACCTTTAGTCAATCATCGCTCCTGATGAAGCTAACATGGTTAGCGAAACGCGCGTCGAGTGCAAAAATAAAGTGTTTGGTGTAGTGGTGATATATACTGAGTAATATATATATATATTTATATATATATATATATATATATATATATATATATATATATATATATATATATATATATAATTTAAGTAAAGTTGCAATTTACTTTTGAATGCGTTTATTGCGCTAATCATCTCAATAATAGTCTTTTCCTTTACCTTGAAGCTCCAAATTAATGGTGTTTAAATGCATTGTGATGTCTGTCAAAAATGCCAAATCAGTCAGCCATTTTCCGTTTTTCAGCATCTGAGTGTCATCACCTCTTTCGTCCAGAAAAGCTATTATTTCGGACAATAATTCTTGAAACCTTTCTAGGAATTTTCCGCGACTCAACCACCTGACGTCCGTGTGAAGAACTAAATCAGTGTGTTCAGCTGACTCACTATCTTCCAACTGCAATTTAAAGAGCCGTCGTTGCAAGCTACGTGCACGGATAGAATTCACAATTTTTATTGCAATGCCCATAATCTCCTCCATATTTAGAGCTTTTGAACACAAAACTTGTTGATGTATAATGCAATGGAAGGAGAAAAATGAAGGGAAATCATCATTAGCTCGACACAATGCCACAAAACCGTTTTTCGTTTCCAGTCATTGCTGGTGCTCCATCGGTTGTAATGCACACTAGTTTATATATTGGTAGCTTGTAGTTTGTTACAAAATTGAAAAAAAAACGTCATATATATTTTCGTCACGGGTCTTTCCTTTCAGAGGAATCGTTGTCAAAAACTCTTCCTTAGCCGACATGTCATTGAATACCATACGAATAAAAATACACAGCTGGGCAGTGTCTGTCATATCGGTGGATTCGTCGAACTGTAAAGAAAAGTATGTACATTCCATGATATCATGTTTTAGTTTATCTACCATGTCCTGACTCATGACTTCAACACGCCTTGTGACAGTCGGACGAGATAACTGAAGTTCTCTAATAGCAGACATAATCTCTGTTTTATTTTTAAAATCTCCAAATAAAGTCGCACCCGCTTCAATAAATGCTTCCTTCACAACCAATCGATCATCAAATGGTTTCTTGTGTTTCGCCAATATATGAGATATTTTAAATGACGCGATCGTTGCAGCTTTTGATTGTTTGGCTGGTCTTGTGAACATGGTTTGTTATTTTTTCAAACAAGTTATCAAATCACGTACTTTTCGTTTTCTTAATTCACTCTGTGACGGAAAATCCTTTTCATAGTTTTTATGAACCGTTTTATGATGCCTCTCTAAGTTCCCACGCTTAGGTATTGCAACTGACGCATGGCAAATGAGACAAATGCACTTATCCTTTACCATACAAAAGAAAAATTCTTCCTCCCAATCGTTATTAAAATGATAAGTTTTACTTTTCTTCGCCGCACTCATTTTGGACTATTTATTAATAAACTTTGTATCGATGTATCGCCTTCAAGTTACAACTCAGACTGACTCCTATTCCTGCAGGCGCAACATTTATATCGACGCGAACGAAGTCTCGAATATTCCCGTCAAACACGCCGCCTGAAGTTTCTAGAAAAATCGGCGGGAATCAAAAACGCGGCTTTTCTTTGACAAGTACCGCGCGTTCCTTTGATAAAGCCGCCTTTTGCCGCTAGCGGGGGGTTATTACGATAAAAGAAAGTGATGAGGGGGTTATTCTGGCCTAATTGTGGATCGAATAAATTTTAGTAGTTTATTCATTACATTTTGTTTTAGTTACCTAAAACAAAATCTGTGAATAGTTCTATATCGGAATTTTTTTCCCGAGATCGACGCAAAAGACTTGTCGATCGCGATCGACCGTTTGAGCACCCCTGGTCTACAGGGATGATAGAATCAAGAGCCGCCTCGGGGGGACCATTATTCTAATCAAACAATCCCTAAATCATCATCAGCCACCTCTTCTTAGACTAACTCAAACAGAAGCCACAATTGTAACCGTTTCCATGGCAAACAATAGTATCATCCAATTCTCTTCCGTCTACCAGCAAAACGGACAAAATCACTCTATTGACCCTGTAGATTATTATACCCTTTTCGGCCCAAATAACCAGAAGTCGGTCATGGGTGGCGATTTTAACGGTAAAACCGTTCTCTGGGGAAACCTAGTCACGAACGAAAATGGCTGCGATATCGAAGTCATACAGAACCGACTACTTTTTAATATCATCACTCCACGACGAGCCAACATTCATAGGCCGCGGAAGGCCTGTCTTTCTCGACCTCCTCTTAGTCAGAAATGTCAACCTCCACCATAACATCACTGTTCTTCCCGAGCTCTCCTCTGACCACTTACCAGTTATACTTACTCTGGGCCACCCGGCCGACCGGATTAACGATACTGTCACCTCCAGCATCACAGACTGGGAGCACTTCCAAAAGCTCCTAGCAAACACCGCCCCCATTCCCACCATCCACACCACAAGGGACCTGGATAATGCAGTCAATAAATTGACAGCAGACATCCAGACAGCTTTAGCCCAGGCCACTGTCACCAGATTCGAACCCCCAATATCAAAGAGCAGATCCGGGAGAAAAACCGCCTGCTTAGGAGAGCCATCCGTACTGGCGACCCCTACTTCAAGAGGCTCGCAAACCGTGTCATAGCTCAAGTTAGAGAAACTTTGTTCGAATACCACAACAGTAGATGGAATTCTAAGCTTGAATCCCTCAATATCCAAGATATTTTGTAAAATATTGCGGTCTCTACGTGAAGATATGTATAAATTGAAGAGTTCTACATGCTCCCGAAATATCGTTGATAACGAGACAACAACTGAGGACGTTTATTCTGAAATGCGGGATCGCGCAAATAGGAAGAAAAATATTATGCTGTATGATGTACCTGAAAGTTCCGCCCACAAACCAGCAGAACGAATTGCTCACGACAAGACCAAAATAGATGGCATACTCGATAGAGTAAATGTGAATTGTAACAATTACAGGGCTTTTCATTTGGGTCGTCCGGGCAATAAACCCAGACCTTTAAAGGTGACACTTCATGATTCAGATATGGCATTGGCATGTCTCAAGAATAAAAGAATGTTGAAGGAGAACAACATCAACATAGGAGCTGATCTTACACAGCGACAGAGAAAAGAGATAAGAGCTGCCTACAGGGAACTTGAAAATAGGAAACAAAATGGTGAGTTGAATCTTTATATTAGATATTCACCTAAAATAGTGGTTTCTAAAAGCCCCGAGGCCTCAAAAAACGAAAAAAGACTTTGAATGTTTATTATCAGAATGTCGGTGGCATGCGTACAAAGCTTGATGATTTGAGACATGCCGCAGCACTCTGTACCTATGATATTATAATACTGGTCGAAACGTGGCTGACAGCAGAATATGGTGATGCCGAATTGGGCTTGGGGCAATATTGCGTGTACAGACGTGACAGGGATAGTGATGCGAATGGCAAGTGAAGGGGTGGTGGTGTTTTGGTAGCAATTCATAGAAATCTCAACTCTACTGCTATTAACGTTAGCGAACATATTGTGGAACATGTTTTTGTTTCTGTGACATGCGGTAGTCAAAAGATTGTAATTGGTGCGGTGCACTTCCCCCCACAGTCCTCGATGCAGGTATATAATGAGCATGGTAGTGCTGTGATTGAATAAATAGAACGATTTAACAATGGTTGTGGTAATTATAACTTGCCCGATGCTATCTGGTTGGATGGAGACGATGGTTTAAGTGTGCAGTGTCCCGCGTCCTCTTCGGCGAATATTATATGTGCGTGCTATGGATATCTCCATATGAGACAACTAAACTCTATTCTCAATATACATGGAAAATTTCTTGATCTTGTGTTTTGTAACAATCAAGAGGTCAATGTTTCTGTTGCCCTTGAGTGTATTTTAAATGTTTCTCGGACCCTATTGCATATGAAATATCGATTCCCATCTATGTTGGCAACAATAGTTTGAAATGTGACATACTATACTACGATTTTAAGAATTGCAATTTTCAATTAATCAATGAATTTTTAGCCTACGTTTGATGGGAGTCGGTTTTCAATGAAACTGATATAAATGTTTGTGTCGAGAATTTTTACAATATTTTATATGATGTTATGCCATCTTCGTACCGGTTAAACGCTTTAAAACGACAAATTTTCCAACGTGGTTCTCTGCAGACTTACAAACACTGGTTATGCAAAAGAAAATTGCGCACAAAAAGTATAAACAAAATGGTTCATTTACCTCTTACCAAGAGTTTTCTTTATTGCGTGATAGATGTAAACGTCTTCAATCAGCTTGCTATAAAGAATATTTGTCTAGAGTTGACTATGACTTAAGAGTCAACCCTGCGTTTCTTTGGAGACACGTTAACAATTCGAGAAGGTGTATTTATTATCCGCATAGCATGTTTTTGATGGATTCACTTGCTAATGGCATCGTGGATTTGTTCGCGCGTCATTTTTCGGCTAGTTATGTGAGAGAGAACTGTGACTTTTCAGCCTGTAACATTGATAACTGGACGTGAACGTTGTGAGGGTCTCATTGGCCGAAGTATTTGAAGGCATTAATCAGCTTAAGATGAGTTATTCTTATGGCCCAGATGGGATTCCATCAGCATTCCTGAGACAATGTGTGTTTTCCCTGAGCAGACCACTACATTATATCTTCTGTTTGTCGTTGGACTCCTGCGTTTTTCCACAATATTGGAAAACTAGCTTTTTGACACCCATTTATAAATCGGGAAATCGTGAGGATATAACCAATTACAGGGGTATTTGTATTCAGTCGGCTATACCGAAGCTCTTTGATAAGCTTGTCGCGGATCAACTTTCATGGATTTGTAGGAACTTTGTGAGGTACGAGCAGCACGGCTTTTCTCGGGGAAGATCCACAGTCACAAACTTACTAAGTTACGAGCAGTATCTGTTGGGCGCGTTTGAGAGAGGTATGCAGGTTGATGCTGTATACACTGATTTCTCGAAGGCGTTTGACAGGGTTAATCATGAGCTTTTAGTGGAAAAGTTTCGAGCCCTGTGATTCGGCACAAGTGTGACTAGGTGGATCAAGAGTTTCTCACGTTATGAATTGTATATGTGCATTGTGTTTTAACATTATTTTGTTTTTATATTACTATTGTAATTGGCTTGTCCGTTAAAATAAATAAATAAATAAAATAAATAAAATGGCCCGTGCCCTTTCCAATGACACCCCACAATTAATGCCCACAATTTCTCATGCTGAAACCACTGCTGTCACTCAACAAGAAAAAGCTGATCTTTTAGCAGAAATGCTAGAAGATCAGTTTCGCTCAAATCCCCAGGCCCGCACAAACCCTGCCCGAGGCCAAAGGGTGGCCTCCACTATCCAGATTTTCGAACAGGTCCAGCCTCCACCCAACACTTATTTCACCACCCCCTCCGCCACCCAAATCATCATAAACTCATACTCAATCCGTAAAGCCCCAGGGCACGATAAAATCACTGTCAAAACCCTGAAAAAACTCCGAAAAAAGTAGATGACAGAAAGCACAAACATAATAAACGGAATCCTGAGACTCAGTTACTTCCCTCCTTTCTAGAAGAAAGCTGAGATCATCCTAATCAGGAAACCCGGCACCCCCGCACGAGGCTAACAATTATCGGCCGAAAGTTATACTCGAAATCATCCGAGCTCAAATGTCAGAGCTCAGAACTATCCCAAATGAACAGTTCGGTTTTCGTCCCTCTCACGGCACCGTTCATTACACCACAGGTCTCTCCCAACACATCGTAAACAGCTTCAATCTCAAACACAAGGTTGGAGCTGTCTTCATCGACGTGTCCAAAGCCTCCGACTGAGTCTGGCAGGAAGGACTCATCCTCAAGTTCATCCGCCACAAATTCCCCACATATATCACTCGATTGATTCAATCCTTCCCCTCAGACCGCAGATTCGAGGTTCCAGTCGACCAGACTATTTCCGAAGTCGAGCCCATCCGAGCTGGAGTCCCGCAAGGCTCCGTCCTCTCCCCACATTTATTTAACATATACACAGCAGACATACCCAAAGCGGATTACATTTCTTTTTTCATGTACGCCGATGACACCGCCATCACTGCTACCACCAAGTCGACGAGAATCATCACCAGCCGCCTCCAACGCCACCTCAACATGCTAGTCCCCTGGTTCTAACACTGGAGAATCCAGCTCAGGGTCTTGCGAATACCCAAGCCATTATGTTCTCAAAAGCCGGCTTCCCACGGCCAGAAAGCCTCATCCTCCAAAGAACCCGACTCCGATGGTCCAAGAGCGTCAAGTACCTGGGACTCCACTACGACAAGCGGCTAGTATGGAAGGACCAAGTCACCGCCTCCGCCCAGAAAGCCAACCAACTCCTCGGCAAACTTTTCCCCCTTCTCAAATCCAGAAAATTGTCAACGCGCAACAAGTTAACAATCTACAAGACGATCATCCGAGCTGTTCCAGACCATCCAGATGCCTACAATCCGGGAATTCATTAGCAGCACACAGCTGAAATTCCTGGACAAAGCCACTCTCCACCCCAACCCCACAGTCAGAACCGCCTACCGCCCGCCTTCTCGCCATACTCGCTGCAGTCTGCAAAGACCCAGTGACCCTATGGCTCCGGATTAACTTAAAATTTAATCAAGTTTAATTTTAAGTTTATGTTCATGAAATATCTTAATTTGAAATATCTTAAGTTTGTCAATACCTAGGCTAAGTTAATTAGGTCCCTGTCATATATATATCTTAAGATCTAAATTGTAATCATGCTTACTCTATGTACGTTAGTTATAGTTTTTTGTTACTAGCTAATTTGTCAATAAATGAAATGTGAATTTTATAGAAATTGCATAGAAATATCTATGCAATCAACGGAAAAATACGAATCATCATTAAAATATATTTGTCCAGTAATTTCTAGCAATATACTATTAGTATCAACATCAATTAAAAAACTATAGCTCTCTTACTTATATACATATTTATATACATATATATATATATATATATATATATATATATATATATATATATATATATATTTATATATATATATATATATATATATATATATATATATATATATATATATATATATATATATATATATATATATATATATATATATATATATATGTTAATAGAGGTTTTCCAAAATCTCATTTGGGATTTTCAAGTGCTCTTGCTACTGCTGCTACTCGATACTGTAATCTACGAATGAATTTGCACAACATTTCGCCAAAATCTCAATTGGCATTAAGTTAGCTTCGAGCGGCAGCAGCAGCGAGTTTACAGTATCGAGTAGCAGCAGTAGCAAGAGCACTTGAAGATGCCAAATGAGATTTTGGCGAAAAAATATAAATACAAATATATATATATATATATATATATATATATATATATATATATATATATATATATATATATATATATATATATATATATATACATATATATTCAATCTAAATGGAGATAAATAGGCTATATAGCCCGGAGGGATGATAATCGATGGTGTAAAAGATTAATAGAATGGTAACCCAGAGAAGACAAAAGGAACAAAGGTAGACCACCAACTAGACGGCATCAGGACACAGAACGGTGGAAGTTCTTAGCGGAGGCCTATATCCAACAGTGGATGAGGACGGCTGATTGATTATGATGATATACAGATATTAAAAACAAAACTCATTTATGGCAACTAGAACATATTTAAATATTAAACGTTTTTAGTGAATATGGTTGGCAATAATAATAGTGACAAATACTTAATCTGCATTGCAAATATCGAAAAAATAACTGACAGTATGTTTTTAATAGTAGTGATAAATAATTGCTCTGAATATACGTAGAGATACAAATATTTACCATTATTTTTGGCCTGAAGTTACAGTAGATATTATTTTTACTATTTTTATATACAATTTCGTTAAACGGCATTTGTTTTTCTTTATAAATTGGCGAGATAATTTTTGATGCGCGCTTAGATGCAGAAATTATATAGTCATCACACAGACAGAAATTCTAGAAAAACCGATTCAATTTTCAAGTTTCTTTTTCTTATGTTTACGCAAGTTGTACTGCAAAGTCATAATCTGTGTTTAATTATAATTGACTAGAGGTTTTGGAGAAATAATAAGTGTTATCGATGTGTTGGTAATTCATGGTGAAGTTTTTGGGATTAAAGTAGATGGTAAGACAAAGCTTTGGCACATTTTTATGTCTGTTATTACTGAAATAAAGTAAATCGTGTAGTCTACATGCTAGTTTATATAATAGTACTACATAATTAAACCAAATTTCTACATTATAATTAAAATATTGATACATAAGGTACGATTGATTAATCGCCAGAAATTAACAAGTTCCGTGATTACATCATTTTTGGTATGAACACTTTTTTCAATGTTAGTAGTTAAAATGATATTTTGCACTTTGATGAGCTGCAAATTTTAAGAGCGAAGCTTGGAGGAAACCAACTTACGTATTTTTCTTGCAACATATTTCGTTACAGAGATTACTTTGATTCTTCGTTTAAAATCTGTGCCTCGTTATCACCTGACACATCTATTTTATCTAGAACCTGAGCACCCATAACTTCTTTATAAGCAAATATATTTAGTAGGTAGTTTAGAAATTTGCTTAAAATGTAATTTTAATTACAATTTGACTTGAAATTTTAGATCTTTGAAGTTTTGGTATACTTTTTCTGAGTTTTTTTCGCGTAAAGTGTGCTGAAACAACGGCTGACTCCATCACAATAGGCGATGACATCACAAGGAAGTGCTATGCTGTGGTGATATAGTTCAAAGATATGCATGTTGTTTTCCAAAAAAATGTTAAAAAAATGCAGTGAATCTAATCAATCACGCAGGGAGCCAATTTGCTAGCAATATTTTTTTCATTTGTTTTATACTGGTGATTAAAATTACAAAACAATGTTCATGAGCAAATGTCTTTTATTAAGTGGTTATAATTAATTTTTATGCTGGTTATTTTATATATAACAGCAACACCTGTTAAACCTCGCTAGTTCTTTTTTTATACATAAAATATGCCGTTTTTGGCTTCCTAGGTAACAATAAAAGCCGACCGCGACTGGCGGCGTTTTTGAAACAGGGTCTTTCACCCAAGTAAGATATATTTCTTAAAAATGCAAATTAGGATAGTTAATTGTAGGATATAGATGTTACGTGTGTGATTTAGTGAAAGGACTAGTAAGCCTGTTCTAACCACCGTGACAATTGACGAGGTTAAATAAAGCAGTAGCGTACAGAATTATATATATTAAACAAGAAATGTAATTGCTTATTATTCTGGGCGATTGATTTTACTGCATATATCTTATTTAAAAATAACTGGTCAAGTGCAAGTTGAACTTGCACAATTAGTGTTCCGTACGTTGATTGCTTTTAAAATAAAAAATGTTGTTACGGTGGTATAAAATGATCAGTGACTTCACAAAACACACCCCAAATGAGTTTTCAACAAAGTTTGTTTCCAATCTTTACTGAAAATTGATGACTTTTTTTTTTTATATACTAGATAATTTATTAAAGGTAATTCACTCGTGATAATTTTCGTTCAATCTACACCCCCTGGAGAATATTCCAGAATTTTTTAAAAATTTTTTGATCAGTACTTTTCGAGATAAGGTGGGGGGACAGCGATTTTTCGCGATTTTTTAAAAATAATACAAAGAAAAGTATGCGCAAGTATTACATTATATATATATATATATATATATATATATATATATATATATATATATATATATATATATATATATATATATACATATATTACTCGTGTTTTCACAAGCTTGCATTTGACACCACACTCGATGACCTAGTAAAAATTTTTTTTTTTCACTTCCGATTTCACCCCCCCCAAAACTAACCCCTTAAGTCAAAATTTGACTTTCAAAACTACACGGCTTTGATGAGGCCATAATTCCTATATTATTACCAAATTTCAACTTTCTATGACAAATAGTTTCGGAGAAAATCGGGTGACAGACAGACAGACAGACACCGAAGTGATCTTATAAGTGTTCCGTACGGAACACTAATTAGTATCATAAATTTCACCATTGCTTGCTTAATATTAATTTCAGTTAAAACTAAGTCCGAAATAGTTAAGCTGAATTAATTACTTAACAAACTCCTATAGTTAATAAACTTGCGGTAACGTCTTCTGGATTTTTGTTTCTAGAGGAACCATAAGTAGGTTAAAAATATAAACTAGTCAAAATTTTTTTTTTAGTATAACGTTTTTAGCGAGGAACTTTGAATTTCAGGAATAACATAGAGTAGGATATATAATTATTTTGCTATTGTTGTAAAAATGGTTAAACTATATAGCATTGGAATTTTGCGAGTCTTATTTAGCTCAATATACACCTATCATATAATATTCTATTGCTATAATTTTTAATTACATTTCAATTAAACTTATACTTGAAGTGCATTTTTGAAAACTACCTCAGATATACCTTGCTTTTTCAACTTGCTTAAAAATTATGCTTCTTTTTCATGTTATGTAGAACTCGAACACTTTTAAAAGCCCTTTTCTACCAGAGGAATATAATTTAATATGTACAGGGTGAGTCAACGATAGAGTAAAGTTCATTACCTCATTTGTTAGGGGAACGACGAAAAAATGTTAAATACAATAGTTTTAGGGAATGTTAAGGGTTTAAAATTATTTTTAAGTATACAGGGTACTTCAAAAAACATATGTTTTTTTTAAATGGACCGTCTAATTTTTTTTTTAATCTTTGTAAAATTTTATAACTTTTTTATTAATAATAACCTAAACCTAGTAGTTTTTCTAATATTTCAATTTGTTCTAAAAAATACTAGTTCTCAGTTCTGTAAAAAATTGCCAGTAGCGCCATTGTTTCTGAAGATGGAATACTCATAATTGCTACGAGGGTTCTATAGAGATAAAAAAAAAGATAAATGTAAAGAAATTTAAGCTAGATGCTACAGGGTGTTCAAAATAAATTTATATATATTTTAAATTGAAAAATCTCAAATTTTTTAAGCGACACACCCTGTATATTATTATTTTTTCTGATAAATATTACAAAACCCTTCAACTTTTATTAAGTATGTCATATACCTATTTCTAATAGTTTTCGATTTATTTTAAATTTTTGAATGTTTACCCTTGTTTTTAATACACTTACGCTATAACATCATAGTTGCCAAGACAAAACAAAAATGGAGGCATTGTCAAATTTTGATATGTCTATTAGGCAAGTAAAAATAGTTTAATTTGTTGTAGTAAGTGACGTATAAAGATAATAGTTATGAATTTTTCTAAAAATGAATTAATTGATATGGTTTATATACTGGGCGAGGCGGGAAAAAATTGTCTTTTGGCTGTAAGGCTTTACGGAGCGAAGTACCCAAATAGACATATACCATCTAGAAAATCTTTTCAGTGCTTAATGGAACGGTTTGATGGTAGTGGTAGCGTGGAGTATACCAAACGGAAAGTAGTAAACTAGAATGCTACCAATGAGGAAAAACAAATATAGATTTTACTTCATGTTAAAGATAATCCCCAGGTTAGCAGCCGTCAACTGGCTGACTTATCTGACACATCCCAGTCTACGGCTAATCGCACTACGAGAAAATACAAGTATTATCAGCAATAAAGGCCGTTCCAAATTTTTTATCCAAAATAATGTTTTCTGATGAAGCTACTTTGCGTAGTAATGGAGCAGTTAACAGTCATAACATGCATTATTATTCAACAGTTAATCCATTTTGGGTCCGGGTTCAAAACCAAAACCATTGGTCGCTTAATGTATGGTGTGGAATATTAAATTTTCTAATTATTGGTCCATATTTTTTCCGCTTAACGCGTCTAGATATCTAAATTTTTTGCAAAACGAATTACCCCAGCTTCTTGAAGAAGTTGATAAATTTGAAAGGGAACTAATGTGGATTCAACAAGGCGGAGCTCCTGCTCATTACCACCGGGAAGTTCGGGAATTTTTAGAAGATCGTTACCCACAAAAATGGATCGGTAGGGTTAGATTCATTCGGTGGCCCCCTCGATCAGTGAAGTGAAGGAAAATATAGTAAAACGAATAAACATGTGTATTCAAGTAGACGGGCTTATTTTTAAACATTTATTAGATCATAATAATTAATCATTAGATAAGTTAAACTACATTAAAATTATTATTAACTATTTGTTTGTTTTCACAATAGCGTAAGTGTATTAAAAATAAGGGTATCTTGAAAAATTCAAAATAAACCGGAGGGTTTCGTAAAATCTATCAGAAAAAATAATAATATACAGAGTGTGCCATTTAAAAAATTTGAGATTTTTCAATTTAAAGTAGTCGAAATGCATAAATTTATTTTGAACACCCTGTAGCATCTAACTCAAATTTCTTTACCTGTATCTTTTTTTTCATCTCTATAGAACGCTCGTACCAATTATGAGTATTCATAAACAATGGCGCTACTGGCAATTTTTTAAAAAACTGAAAACTAGTATTTAAAAAAAAAATTAAAATATTAGAAAAACTACTAGGTTTAGGTATATAACATTATTAATAAAAAAGTTATGAAATTTTACGCAGAATTTAAAAATAAGTTAGAAAATAGGATGTTCCATTTAAAAAAACGTATATTATATCGGCAACACATTTTTGAAGTACCCTGTATACACAAAGACAATTTTAAACTATGCACCTTAACATTCCCTAAAACTATTGTATTTAACACTTTTTCGTCATTCCCGAAACAAATGAGATAATGAACTTTACTCTATCGTTGACTCACCCTATACATTGCAAATTATATTTTCACAAAAACTGCTAAGCATTAAAAAATAGGCTCTGTTTTTATGTGTTTTAAGTTTTCCGTACGGAACACTTATAAGATTACTGTCCGTCCGTCCATCTGTTTGTCTGTCTGTCAGTCTGTCTGTCCATCCGTGTGTCTGTCAGTCTGTCTGTTCGTCTGTCTGCCCGTCTGTCTATCTGTCCATTCGTCACACCCGATTTTTTCCGAAACTATTTGACATAGAAAGTTGAAATTTGGCACTAATATAGAAATTGAACGTCCTATCAGACCTGTGTAGTTTTGAAAGTTAAATTTTGACTTAAGGGGTTAGTTTTGGGGGGTAAAATCGGAGGTGAAAAAAAAAAAAAGTCATCGAGTAGGGTGTAAAATGAAAGCTTATAAAAATACGAGTTGAAAAGTATTTATGATATAATACTTGCGCTCACTTTCCTTTGTATTATTTTTAAAAAATTGCCAAAAATTGCTGTCTCACCCCTTATCTCGAAAAGTATTGATCAGAAAATTTTGGAAAAAATTCTGGAATATTCTCCACAAGGTGTAGATTGAACTAAAATTATCATTGTGTATTACTTTTGATAATTTATTTGGTATATAAAAAAAAAATCAAGGTCATCAGTTTTCAACAAAGATCGAAAACTCATTTAGAGTAACAATTTTTTTTATTTTAAAAGCAATCACTATACGGAAAACTAATACCGCAAGTCTGACTTGCACTTAGCCGTTTTTTTTATTCATATAATAATGTTTTGGCCAAAAGTAATAGGATTTGAAATGTTTATTATTTAAAAATCTAAAATAAAGGGGATTTCGACAGCCGTAAGAATGAATTCTAGTGGACTCTTAAATTAAATACATAGAAAGGTAAAAGAAAATTATTTTTTAACTATTTCTTTACTATTTTAGGAAAATTGAAGACTGATGAAGTTTCTGTTATACAAAAATGAAATGAAACGAAACTAAAATACATTAAGGGAATTTCTAATCTACAATCACCTGAAAATGATACGTCCCAATCTTAGTCTGCTTTCTCATATTACTGCCAAGCTGAATAATGTTTAAATTTGGAGTTATTGTACTGCAAAAAATATGTTACAGATATTTTACTAAATAAATAAATATTTGTGACAGAGTTTTTTGTTGTTTTTAAGTTTTTTTTATATAGCAATTTGGCGCATACCTAAAACTTCGGATTGGGTTTACATTCGTGGGAATTTGGAATAGAGTGCCACCCTTGGTACGTTTTGCCTGTGGTAGAAGGCGACTAAAAGAATAAACTATATGGTAGATTTCCATATCCCACCAGACCGCGCATCGGCTTAAGCTTGGTGAACTTGCTCTTACGAGCTAACGTTTTGTGACTGTGCCGATGTCCCCAGACTCCACTGTGGGAATAGAATAGCATATGAAGTTACTAGGAAAAAAAATTACGAAGGTAAAATAGTACCTCGTTTGGATCTCCGGATGGGGGCTGGTTCGGAGGAGTCACCATGAGGAGATCGAATGTTTATAAAAGATTTTTGTCATATTCGAGGTTTAAACTCAAACATAAATTATTGAATCAACACCTGCAGTCAAATAAACCTCGCTCTCTGCGAAACTAAGGCCACTATACCACTACTCACACGGCCAGATAATTCTATTGCAACAACAACTGTTGAGAACACGAACTTGTTGGCTGAACACTTTGCATCACATTCTACTGTTGATTTTCAAGAAAAAACACCATCTACTATTCCCATAGTGCAGTCAAGGATACCCGATATTGTCTTCAGCCAACGTATCCTAAACCGTATTTTAATAAAGCTACACACCACAAAGACTTCTGGCGCTGACGGAATCCCTGCCATAGTACTTAAAAACTCCGCGAGAGAACTAACACCAGTTTTCTGTAGACTTTTCAACCTATCCTACAGAAAGGGAATATTTCCTTCCTGTTAGAAATGCGCCACTGTCCAGCCGATACACAAAAATGGCCAGAAGACTTTACAAAACAACTACCGACCAGTCGCACTACTTTCAATAATATCGAAAGTCATGAAGAAGGCTATTAATCAGCATCTTTTATAATATCTTGAAGGATTCAATATTATTAGCGACCATCAGTATGGCTCTCATAAACATATAAACAGTTTATTTTCTAACACTGTACACATGCTTGGAACAACGCAGTTGAATACTTTGAAGAATTTCGAGCGGTTGCTCTTAATATATCCAAGGCATTCGATCGTATTTGGCTCGATGCATTGTTGGCTAAGCTACTCTTTTCTGGTATGTTTGAAAAGTTCTGTTTGTGGCTCTCAAGTTTCCTCCACTCTTAACGAGTGGCATTCGACGGATTTCTTTCTAACACCTTCACTATCAACGCCGAAGTGCCCCAAGGCTCCATACTGTCTCCTACTCTTTTTTTCATTTGCATTACTGATCTGCTGGAAAAAACCAGGAATCCAATCTACAGCTTTGCAGATGACAGTATGCACATCTCTTTATTCACTTTGAACGCTTGAACATCGGCTTCTTATGTAAATATCCGCAGAGAGCAGAAGGTCTCTGAATTTAACAAAGACCTGGAAGAAATTCTATCTTGGGGTGATAGTAATTAAGTAAAGTTTAGCGCTCCAAAAACCCAGGCGGCAATTTTTTCTAAAAAAGTTAACATTACTGAACCTGACATAGTTATGTCAGGGCACTTCATTCCTCTAGCATCGTCTCTCCATTTGCTGGGCGTTAATTTGGGAGCAAATATGTGGAGTGAACATCTTGCAAGCATAGCAAAGAGAGCTTCTCAAAAGCTGGGAATATTATTTCGAACGAAAAAGCTTTACACTCCACAACAACTGTTCGACCAACGATGGAATACTGCGCTCATGTTTGGGGCTCTGCTCCCAAACATACACTGCATTTGTTGTATTCTATTCAGAAGAGAGCTGTTCGTTAGAATGAAGACCCGGAACTGGCCAGCAACCTTGATTCATTGGAATATCGAAAAATGGTTGGTGATTTGAGTCTATTCTACAAGTATTTTCATAGAAAATGTTCGATGGATGTATCCCGCTTAATTCCTCCCAGAGCGGTGTATGCTAGAAATACACGTCGCTATAATATGGTACATCTGTATGGGATTCACCCTGTTGCTTCTCGTATAACTCTTTTCAAGCAATCTTTTCCGGCCGAGTACAATTTACAGCGTGACCAACGTGAATCGCTTTTTTTGCACACGTATCTACCCGTAACGCTTTAAGTATTTCCTTGCAGCACGTGTGCTAAGCCCATAAAAAAAAAGTTGAAGTTCATCGACCAGTACAGTAAAGTTTTCCTATCCTGGATACGACTTCTATTCCCGGTTGAGCTGTATCTTCTCAATCGACCTTTTTGTCAGAAGCGATCTCTCTTTCAAAAGAGAAGAAGCTCTGCAGCCCCAAAACTTTTATGTTATGTAGTTAAAAATAAGTACATAACAAATCACAAAATTCATCTGTTGCCTCTATCGATTACCAAATGATGCTAACTTAAGAATACTTTTTGCTGAAATTGCCATCTTGGGCGACCTTAATGTCCACAATATCAATTGGCTTAGGTATTCAAAGACCACCGACAAATAAGGCAGTTGTGACTTACTCAGCTTATCGATGAACCAACACGGATCCATGATCGTGATGGAGATTTTGATAGTCTTCTTGATCTGTTTTTAATTACCAATCCAGAAATTTACACCATTAATCTGTCATTAAATTCTTCTGATTTAAGTGTCGAGTATTCTACCGATCAGTGAGTGAGAGACACCTAAACCGCGTAAGATTTGACACTACAAATCTACTCACTGGGAAAAACTCATGGAATATTTTCGAACTTTCCTTTGGTTAGATGTTTGTTTCGGATCCGACGACTCATTTTACTGCGGTAAGAAGGTTTTTGATATCATTTTGGCTGATATTGGAAGTTTACATCCCGTTTTTTAACAAATATCCTTCTAACAGCATGTCTTGGTTGGATCGAGAATGCAAAGAAACTGTTAGTTCTATACATTTTGCCTACCGACAATGCCGTGAAAATCATAATATCATAGATCGCAACATCCCCGTTCTTGCCCTAAATAGATATAAAGAAATAACGAACGACGAAAACAAGAAGGTATATAATCAGAGAACTAAAAATAAACTTCTTGCCTACACAACACCTATTGAGAAAGCATACTTATTAACTGTTTGCTTCACATTCCACTGTCGATTTCCAGGAAAAAACGCCACCTACTGGCCCAAATGTGCAGTCAAAGATGTCCAATATCGTCTTCAGACAACGTATCAGAAAGTTCACACCAAAAAAGCCTCTGGCGCTGATAAAATGCCTTCAATAGTACTCAAAATTGCGCGAGGACTACAGAAAGGGAATACTATCTTCCCGCTGGAAATGCGCTACAGTTCAGCATACACTGAAGAAAGGCGAAAATATTTTACCAAAGAACTATTGGCCAGTGGCACCGCTGTCGGTAATGTTGAAAGTTGTGGTAAAAGAATCAGATCAACAGGAAAACTTCTAACTTATATCATACTTGTTTGAAATAACGCAATTAGGCATTTTGGGGGTTGCACTTGATATATTTAAGACATTCCATCGTGTTTGGCTTGATGAATTGTTGGCTAAGCTACGTTCTTATGGTTTAACTGAAAAGTTTTCTTTATGGCTTCTATGTTTCCTCAGAGAACGTTCTGTACGAGTGAGATTTGACGGGTTTCTTTATAATACCTTCATATCAACGCCGGTGTGCCAAAAGGCACTGTCTCCTACTCTCTTTCTCTTTTACATTAATGATCTGCTGGAAAGGATCCAGAATCCAATACACTAGGTTGGTCGATGACAGTACGCCTATTTCTTCATTTATCTTGAACGCTCGAATATCAACTACTAATGCAAATATCCGCAAAATTCGTCATAGTTGGGTAGGGACACTCCTTTACAAAGCTCAAATTCAACCAGCAATGGAAAACTGTACCTATGAGAGATCTGCTTCTAAACGTGAACTGCAGTTGAAGGATTATATTTAGAAGAGAGCTGTTCACCTGATTGGAGACTCAGAACTTGCCGTCTTAATTCGAATAAATTCTACTAGCAATTTTCACGAAAAATTGGAGGCTTAGACAACTTTATATTTTGATAAAGCCTAAACTATATTCATAAATTATGATGAAATTAAATATTATTATAAAATATTTGCCATGCGTGGAGATTATGTCAAATAAGGAATAAATTTAAATTAATTTAATTTTATATTTAAAAGTTCTTCATCATTATTAATTGACTAAAATTTCAGGTGATATGTAAGTTAAAATCAAGTTATCAAACATTCTTGAATCCTGGATACACCGCTGTTATTTCAGTGATAAAAATTAAGACGGAAGTTTTTATGTGAAATCAAATTCATTCAATAAATCCGCTAGAACTTTGTGGGAATAAAGATCTTCTTTAAGTATATTTATTATTTGTTTTTATTTCCATTTTTTCCCTTAAAAAATTCAAGAAGGAGAGACATGAAGAAAAGTGTATAGTACCAAATCATTTATGCTACTACATGAAGAGAAATTTACTTTAACAGCAACTAACTGATACACACCAGCTCACTGCTAAGTTTACGTTTTGACTATATTTATGCGGGTATCTGATCAGTTTAAAATAACTTCATTAAGTAAAGTGTTCTAGCTACTAGCAACTAAATTTTCGCTTTATTCAGTGCTGCCACCCAAAAATGCTGAAAATGTAAGGATACAATTTGAAAAATGAAAATTAACCGTTGTTTCTAGGGAGTGTATCTCGAAGGAATGATGAGCAAATTTCATAAGATATAATCACAATGATCAGAAAATTGACTTTTTTATTTTTATTATTTTCCTAAATTGTGTATATTTTACCGCATTCCTATAATTTTACAAGCTACCCAAAAAAAGTTAAAACAAATTGGAGAAAAGTATAGAGAATTTCATAAATAATATCTAGAAAAGGTTCTTTCATATATTTTCTCTTTTACATTGGCGGAAACAACTATTTATTACTGTTACATTCCCATCTTATATATTACGTACCACAAAATGTGTTCTATCAATATAAATTTAAGAGAGTCAAACATACATTATTATATTTAATATTTGATATTAATTATTAATTGTTGAATTCCTTACAGAAAATATTAAGCTTTGATTAATTAAATTTCACTTTACTGTTTAACATCTAAAATATATATAAAATGCAAGTCTCTCTGTCTGTCTGTTTGTCTGTCTGTCTGTTAGTGCGCTTATCACTCGAGAACCACTTATCCGATTTACTTGCTTTTTTTTAAACAAACTTATGTTCTCTAGCCAGGTTATAGGATGATATATTTTATTACGTTAGGTAAGGTAAGGAATAAGCAGTGATGATAATAGTGAATCAAGTCGGAAAAAAGTTTGTCGCTAGCGCATTCTCTTGCAATACACTGGCTAAACTATTAAATATGGGGCAATATCATGTAGCAAAGAATATAATATATATAAAATGCAATGTTTTTCTGTCTGTCTGTCCGTTAGTGTTGAGAACCACTTATCCGATTTACATGTTTTTTTTTAATTCATACATTTGTTCTCTCGCCAGGTTATCTGTAATCTTCTATAATATATATAAAATGTAACGTCTCTCTGTCTGTCTGTATGTCTGTCTGTCTGTTCGTTAGTGCGCTTATCACTCGAAGACCACTTGTCCGATTTGCGTTTTTTTTTGTTCATACATATGTTCTCTTTCCAGGTTATATAATAATAATAATCTATAATCTATAATATATATAAAATGCAACGTCTCTCTTTCTGTCTGTTTGTCCGTTAGTGCGCTTAACACTCGAGAACCATTTATCCGATTTACGGGTTTTGTTTAGATTTATACATATATTCTCTGGCCAGGTTATCGGATATATTGTATTACATTAGGTAATATAAGAAATAAGCAGTGACGATAATAGTGAATCAAGACGGAAAAAAGTTTGCCGCTAGCGCACTTTCTTGCAATACGCTGCCTAACCGTTAAATATGGAACAGTATCATGTAACAAAGAATACAATGTATATAAAATGCAACGTTTCTCTGTTCTGAACTACTTATCCGATTTACGTGTTTCTTTTTAATTCATACATATGTATGTTCTCTGGCCAGGTTAAAATAATAATAATAATCTATATAATATATATAAAACGCAACGTCTATCTGTCTGTCCGTTAGTGTGCTTATCATTCGAGAACCATTTAGCCGATTTATGTGTTTTCTTAACTTAATATTTCTCAAAAAAAATTTATAATATATATAAAACGCAACTTCTCTCTGTCTGTCTGTCCGTTAGTGCGCTTAATACTCAAGAACCACACAATTTACGTGTTTTTTTTTATAAAATACATATGTTCTCTGGTCAAGTTATAGGATATATTTTATTACGTTAGGTAACCTAAGGAATAATCAGTGACGATAATAGTGAATCAAGTCTACGCGAGTGGAGCCGTGGGCACGTCTAGTATAAGATATAAAATAGAATATGTAGGATTGCTATAAAATAAAGATGAAAATTATTTTTTTTATACAAATTCTCAAAAAATTTCCGTTTACTTTTTAAAAATTCCTTACATACGTACTTAAATCGACGCCTATGAAATAAACCCAAAATTAATTCAATAGAAAACATATATCCACATTGTTCCCTTATTCTCAGGATATAAAAATTCAAAGTTGGTATGTTTTCGCTTATTTTAGGGTGGCTTAGAATTGTTGCCCCTAAATAAACTATTTCATAAATCATATTTAAGGCCTATTGTGAATTGCGGACAGAATGAAATCGGAGTCAAACTTTGTGTGTTAAATTTCTAGGGCACTTAGAAAGAATCGTAGCAGTCAAATAGTTTTTAAAATAAACTTATCTCAGTAAACACATAAAATAATTTTTCTTTTATTTTCGTTCTTGTCGATTTTTCGGCAATTTAACTATGATTATTACATACATATATCATATTCAAAAGAAAATATGATTTCTTACCTTTGGAAAACCTGTCCGTCAACATTTGGAGTAGTTTTTAAATTTATAAATTTTATTACTAATATCAGTGGCATTTATATGAAACAAATAGAAAATTAAAATGAGAATTCTGAAAGCTAATATCGACGTCTAAATTAATCTGCTCCTTTTCACAAAAATATTAATAGCCATTAACAAGAATCATTGGCGCAAGTGTAGAATGCTATATATTAATGGAAAGAAATAAAAAGATAAATGAAAAATCTTGTCATCGTTCTTGGGATTCCAACGTATCAAGTTAAAGTCACTTCCCAGGTTTTGCCTACAATTGGGCGAATCTACATCTAAAGAAATCTTTACCTTTCCAGACTGAAACACTAAATTAATTCAATATGTTTCAATAACCATTTCTTATCTAACCTAAACTTCCTTTCTGTTAAATAAAATACTTCAGACGAGAAATAATATTACTTCATATACATATTCACTTTAATAACCTACTTGTTATAAACTATCTTGGGAATGTGGAATCTTTGGCACAATAACACTACTCAGTATAGATCACCACTAGACCAAACTTTGTATTTTTGCACTCGATGCGCGTTTCGCTAACCATGTTAACTTCATCAGGAGCGACGATTGATTGAGTCAATCATCGCTCCTGATGAAGCTAACATGATTAGCGAAACGCGCGTCGAGTGCAAAAATAAAGTGTTTGATGTAGTGGTGATATATACTGAGTGGTGTACTTGTTATAGAGTAGAGCAAGACAGTAACTTACCGGTTTTTGTTTGGCTACGCTACACGTCACGTCGTCAAGCTCTCAATAGATATTATTGTTGAGAGTTTCGACTATCATTGTTTTTATATGATGAAAAGAGAGTCACGTTGACTAACTCTGACAAGTATACTTCCATCGTCATGTTACAAAACCTTTAAAAAATAAGAGGTCTGACTCCGAAATTAGTGTTAAGCGGAAAGTGTAAGAATCAGAGCGTAGAACATCTGTGCTATGGGCTCCATCTGCCGATTATGTGGTTCGGATACCACGTTAAACTGTAAGTCCTATCTGGTTGATGTAAACAAGGCAGAAAAATGCCTCTAGTCTATTTGCCTGGCAGCCGAATAGGCTCTTACTACGACATGTCGTCTATCAAATTATTCAATTGACAGTGTATTTTAGTACTTAAGAGTGAGTAATAAAAGAAAATAATAATTCATTTATTAAAGCATAAATGTTGTAATTGCAGTTAGCTACCACTCAAATCGCACATCTGTACCAACTCAGAGTTATTACCCTTAATTTTAGTCTAATCCAATATTAGAATGGCCAAGAAGACTTTACGTTTTGTATATCAACGATCAAGAAAAATTTCTTTTTGCTAGAATGTTATAATTAGATTGTACTATTATTCTTGCGAAGATAATTAGTCTAATTTTTCGTAAAAGAGAAGGAATATCATTATCGAGAAATACACGTAATTTACAAGTAAATGTACTTTTTCAGTAACCCCAATATATCTGTTCTTAAACGAGCTAAATTTTTAAATAGAACTCTCCTTGCCACTAGTAAGAAGCGAGCATGTACAGGGTTATTGATTATAAATTGACCACTCCTCCAATTCACTTATTTGACAAGTTATGTCCAAATATTAAATACTGAATTTGGATCATTTTTAAATATTTTTTTGCATCACATTTTCGATATAGGACAAACTTCATATTTTTTAAAAGGAACAATTTGTATATTATTTACCTGATTTATAAATTGCATTTAAACACAAAAAAAAACATTAATTATATTTTCACTTATCTAAAAGACAAAGATGAAATCACAAAAGTTTCAGAAGTCATTTCAGCATCCCTTGCTCCCAATGTGAAAAAATATACATAGGACAAACATCAAGGATCCATAAAAGTGATTGTAGATTAAAAAAAAAACTCTTGTGGGCTTGCCCAACATAGTAGCCAATTTTCGCATGAATTTGATTTTGCTGAAACCAAAATCCTGTGTAGAGAGAAATCTCGGCAGGAGAGTCTTTAGGAAGATGGTAGAGATACACCTTGAACCTAACTCGGTCAATAAAAAAACTTACATTGAAGATCTGAGCTTAATTTTCTCCAATCTATTAGAAATGGGCAGTCAAAACGAAAACTCACATAACATATCTGACATATCTCTGTAACAATAATCACACTAATTTCTACAAACACCATAAACTTATAATAATTAAACAAAATGTCAACGTCATTCTACTCTCAAATATAAATTAACCACGGCCTAACCAAAAGATAGAAATACGCTGCCTTTACCAAAATGACAAGAAAACATATTAATAAAAAAATCCTTTTATATTAAAATCACCTTAGAAACACACAATTCTTTCACAATGAAGTAAAAACATTATATATTTCCTAGAGAGGATTATGTCAAGGTTCTCTCATGTTTTTTTCTAATAAATAAGTGTAATAATGTACACCCACAAAACAGTGCTTGCTGAACATACCACTTAGCAGTAAGTACTTTAATGTTATGAATAAAATACGAGGTGTTCTTTGCTTTGAATCTCAAAAATACTGATAACACAGGGCAACAAAAAAATATTTTTGTTTTGGTGCCTGGGATTTTAGAACTGATTTTAACTATATTTGGGACGCTAAATCTATACATGCAATCCGTTTTTCTCTATCAGCTCTACTTTTTTAGATACATCAACTTATCTACCAATGTGGTTTTTATTCAGTATATTCATTTATGAGAGTTCTAAAATTATTATATATTCATTAATGTAGGTACAATGGTTTTATTGTCAGTCTGTAATTGAGTAAATTCCAGGTAAATCTATAAATAGTGGAACCATTGCCTATCAGGTACCTTAACTGACTCTTTTAATCACCTAACTCGGGTAAGTCTCGTCAGTTTGTGCGTTCTTACTAATGAGAGTAGATCGAATTCGGCGTGTTATTTTATGTTAAGAAAAGAGTGTTTTTGTGTTATTGAACAGAATTAAAATGAGTTCAGGTTCCAGTTCAAGAAGAAGTTGTGTAAATCAACCTGACGTGTTTTGCTATATATGCGGAGAATACATGTTTCAACAAAACAGACAAACTATTACTGACTTTGTAAAGCGAGCGTATCTTGGATACTTTGGAGTTAAGCTTGGTGATCAGGACAAAACGTGGGCCCCGCATCTCGTATGTAAAACTTGTACAGAGCCTTTACGGCAGTGGACTACCGGGAAAAGAAAATGTCTAAAATTCGGCGTACCAATGGTTTGGAGAGAACCAAAAAACCACTTCAATGATTGTTATTTGCCTGGCAGCCGAATAGGCTCTTACTACGACATGTCGTCTATCAAATTATTCAATTGACAGTGTATTTTAGTACTTAAGAGTGAGTAATAAAAAGAAAATAATAATTCATTTATTAAAGCATAAATGTTGTAATTGCAGTTAGCTACCACTCAAATCGCACATCTGTACCAACTCAGAGTTATTACCCTTAATTTTAGTCTAATCCAATATTAGAATGGCCAAGAAGACTTTACGTTTTGTATATCAACGATCAAGAAAAATTTCTTTTTGCTAGAATGTTATAATTAGATTGTACTATTATTATTGCGAAGATAATTAGTCTAATTTTTCGTAAAAGAGAAGGAATATCATTATCGAGAAATACACGTAATTTACAAGTAAATGTACTTTTTCAGTAACCCCAATATATCTGTTCTTAAACGAGCTAAATTTTTAAATAGAACTCTCCTTGCCACTAGTAAGAAGCGAGCATGTACAGGGTTATTGATTATAAATTGACCACTCCTCCAATTCACTTATTTGACAAGTTATGTCCAAATATTAAATACTGAATTTGGATCATTTTTAAATATTTTTTTGCATCACATTTTCGATATAGGACAAACTTCATATTTTTTAAAAGGAACAATTTGTATATTATTTTTCATTTTAATAGACCCCTTAACGTTAATATATGGTGTTAATTGGGAAGCAGGAAAAAACGCTTTTTCTAACTTCACTCAAGTAGGCTACGGTAACACAATTTATAATAGTATTTGTTTATGTTAAGAATATTGATATTATTAAGCCAAAATTAAGTGCTAGTAGAAAATGGTTTCTTCAGAGAGTGAAAATGGAATATATACGAAATATTTATTAAAAGTGGTTATAAAAACAACGGAACCCCAACGGGAATATACAAAAATATACGGAAAGTAAAGAAAAGAATCCCTAGCTTAAATACATTTCTAAAAATATGTAACCACTTCTTAATCGAAATAACGTTTAAACGAGAGAAAAAAAAGGCATAAAAAGAAGAAAACTATGACATTGAGGAGTTAAAATTTTTTGTACATTTTCATGGTGCTTTACGGTTATGAACCCAAACGAAAATCAATATTTAATATTTTTTTAATTTGAGCAAATCGTTCACATTACAATAGATGTCGTTGAAGATTTTGGTAAAACATACCACCAAAGAATACTTTACAGAAGCATGGTTTTCACCTATACTCATACAAGTACAGCATTTAATACTTGAAAATAATGAATTACGTTTGAGCTTGGTGCACTATACAACAAAGTAATTGTCTAATATTTTCTAATAGAAATTTAAACAGTACACCATACAATAACGAATATGTTAAAAAAATTGGGTATTTCATAGTAATAGGGAAATAGTCTAGCAGCAGAATGGCACCCCCATTTTCACAGTAATCGATTTTTTAAAGTTTCCCTTTATGGATTTGGAACATTTAAACGATATGAAATAGTATAATAGTTAGAGTACAAGTAGTAAAAATTATTATTATTGTTGAGTTAAATGTTTTTTTCTTATTTTTAGTTAAATAAAAAGTAACAAATGAAATTAAGTCGTACAATTATCCCTTTATCAAGTTACTTAAAATTTGAGAATCTGAGATTCTTATGTTAAAAATTGTATATCTTCTAAAACTATATTTTCGTTGGAAAATAGAGGCAGTTCTTTTCTTAAAAATCCGAATATACGATTGATATTAGCAACCAAATTAATGTAAAAACGTTGTATTATTAATAAAAAAACGTCGCCCTAATTTTTGTGTATTTTTCAATTAGGCACAATTTAGTTAATCGTTATGAATCAACCGGCATGTCAAATTATAGAAGCACGTCAACATTTATTTATTATACAATTGACCTGCAGGGCAACATGAGCAACACTGTACACCTACATTCATAAAGTTAATAAGTGTACGTACATCTTCAGCTAACCTATAAATAAAATGTCAACAAGTCGAGAAATAAATTGCTTCAAGCCTTTATATTTTAACTTCTAAATGAAAAATTGCCTCGACATTAATAAATGACTCGAAGTAATTTAAGTAAAACAGAATATATATATATATATATATATATATATATATATATATATATATATATATATATATATATATACATATACATATATATATATATATATATATATATATATATATATATATATATATATATAATATATATATATATATATATATATATATATATATATATATATATATATATATATATATATATATATATATACGAGGCTGGTTTGAAAAGTCCGTGCAAAGTCCGAGAGATGGCACCACCGGCGCGTATCGAGGTCATGTTTAGTTAGTAGCATCTCTTGAATGAACGCACACCAAGTTTCAGCCATATTGGTCTATTTTTTTGTGTTTGGCATTCGTGTGAATCAAGGAAGTCGAGTGATTTTCAAGAAATGGACGAAAAAGAATTTCGTGTGGTGATTAAACATTACTTTATGAAAGGCAAAACGCCTCAGGAGACTAAAGAGAAGCTTGATAAACATTATGGTGACTCTGCGCCTTCGATTAGAACAGTTTATAAGTGGTTTCAAAATTTTCGGACTGGCCATATGGGCACAAGTGACGCTGAACGTTCTGGACGGCCTGTGGAGGTTACGACTCCAGAAATCATTGATCAAATCCATGATATGGTGATGGATGAGAGAAGAGTTAAGGTGCGTGAGATTGCTAGTGCTGTGGGCATCTCGAGTGAACGGGTACATAATATTTTGCATAAATATTTGGACATGAGAAAGCTATCCGCAAGATGGGTGCCGAGATTGCTCACGCTTGACCAAAAACGGAATCGTGTGAAGTGTTGCAAGGATGGTTTGCAGCTGTTCCAGAAGAATCCGGAGGACTTTAAGCGTCGTTTCGTCACTGTGGATGAAACATGGATACATTACTATACTCCTGAGACCAAACAACAAACTAAACAATGGGTTACCAAGGGGGAATCTGCACCAAAAAAGGCGAAGACCGTTCCTTCTGCCGGAAAGATTATGGCGACTGTCTTTTGGGATTCGCAAGGGATAATCCCCATCGACTATCTGGAAAAGGGTAAAACTATTACAGGTGAATATTATACATCGTTATTGGACCGTTTGAAAACCGAGCTGCAAGAAAAACGCCCGCGATTGGCCCACAAGAAAGTCCTTTTCCATCACGACAACGCACCAGCACACACCTCAGCAGTTGTGGTCGCAAAATTAATGGAAATAGGATTCCAACTCGTTTCACATCCCCCCTATTCTCCAGACTTGGCTCCCTCGGACTACTATTGGTTCCCCAATTTAAAGAAATGGCTGGCGGGACAAAGATTTTATTCAAACGAGGAGGTGATTGCAGACAGTAATGGATATTTTGCAGACTTGGAGAAATCCTATTATTCGGAAGGGATCAACAAACTAGAACATCGTTGGACGAAGTGTATAAGCCTAAAAGGAGACTATGTCGAAAATAAAAAAGGTTTACCTCAAACACATAAGTAGTTTTTATTTTTGCACGGACTTTTCAAACCAGCCTCGTATATATATATATATATATATATATATATATATATATATATATATATATATATATATATATACAGGAGAAGGGTAGTCTTGAACGACTAGTTAAACACCAGTTATTTGTTTTTTGGGGTAAGCGGTCTTTGGGAAAGAATTAAAAAGTTTTTGACGCCTTTTTAGCTACGCCAAGCTTTCGAAAATATTTCATTTTCTTCCTCAGAGCTACAATTAGTAGTAGTAGATTATCAGTATTTTTGGGATTCAAAGCAAAGAACAACTCGTATTTTATTCATAACATTAGAGTATTTACTGCTAAGTGGTGGGTTCAGGAATCACTATTTTGCGGGAGTACATTATTACACTTATTTATTAGAAAAAACATGAGAGAACCTCGACATAATCTTCTCTGGGAAATATATGCCTTTAGTCCATTTTGTTAGTAAGATACGAAAGAATTGTGTGTTTCTAAGGTGATTTTAATTTATAAAGGATTTTTTTATTAATATGTTTTCTTGCCATTTTGTTAAGGGCAGCGTTTTTCTATCTTGGTTAGGTTGTGGTTAATTTATATTTGAGAGTAGAATGACGTTGACACTTTGTTTAATTATTATAAGTTTTTGGAGTTTGTAGCAATCAATGTGATTATTGTTACAGAGATATGTCAGATATGTTATGTCTTATGAAATGTTACTTTTCCTTATATAAAAGAAATTTCCACCAAAACAACCAAATTCTTTAACAAACTACCTGATTTATAAATTGCATTTAAACACAAAAAAAAACATTAATTATATTTTCACTTATCTAAAAGACAAAGATGAAATCACAAAAGTTTCAGAAGTCATTTCAGCATCCCTTGCTCCCAATGTGAAAAAATCTACATAGGACAAACATCAAGGATCCATAAAAGTGATTGTAGATTAAAAAAAAAACTCTTGTGGGCTTGCCCAACATAGTAGCCAATTTTCGCATGAATTTGATTTTGCTGAAACCAAAATCCTGTGTAGAGAGAAATCTCGGCAGGAGAGTCTTTAGGAAGATGGTAGAGATACACCTTGAACCTAACTCGGTCAATAAAAAAACTTACATTGAAGATCTGAGCTTAATTTTCTCCAATCTATTAGAAATGGGCAGTCAAAACGAAAACTCACATAACATATCTGACATATCTCTGTAACAATAAGCACACTGATTTCTACAAACACCCATAAACTTATAATAATTAAACAAAATGTCAACGTCTTTCTACTCTCAAATATAAATTAACCACGACCTAACCAAAAGATAGGAAAACGCTGCCCTTAACAAAATGACAAGAAAACATATTAATAAAAAAATCCTTTTATATTAAAATCACCTTAGAAACACACAATTCTTTCACAATGAAGTAAAAACATTATATATTTTCCTAGAGAGGATTATGTCAAGGTTCTCTCATGTTTTTTCTAATAAATAAGTGTAATAATGTACACCCACAAAACAGTGCTTGCTGAACATACCACTTAGCAGTAAGTACTTTAATGTTATGAATAAAATACGAGGTGTTCTTTGCTTTGAATCTCAAAATACTGATAACACAGGGCAACAAAAAAATATTTTTGTTTTGGTGCCTGGGATTTTAGAATTGATTTTAACTATATTTGGGACTCTAAATCTATACATGCAATCCGTTTTTCTCTATCAGCTCTACTTTTTTAGATACATCAACTTATCTACCAATGTGGTTTTTATTCAGTATATTCATTTATGAGAGTTCTAAAATTATTATATATTCATTAATGTAGGTACAATGGTTTTATTGTCAGTCTGTAATTGAGTAAATTCCAGGTAAATCTATAAATAGTGGAACCATTGCCTATCAGGTACCTTAACTGACTCTTTTAATCACCTAACTCGGGTAAGTCTCGTCAGTTTGTGCGTTCTTACTAATGAGAGTAGATCGAATTCGGCGTGTTATTTTATGTTAAGAAAAGAGTGTTTTTGTGTTATTGAACAGAATTAAAATGAGTTCAGGTTCCAGTTCAAGAAGAAGTTGTGTAAATCAACCTGACGTGTTTTGCTATATATGCGGAGAATACATGTTTCAACAAAACAGACAAACTATTACTGACTTTGTAAAGCGAGCGTATCTTGGATACTTTGGAGTTAAGCTTGGTGATCAGGACAAAACGTGGGCCCCGCATCTCGTATGTAAAACTTGTACAGAGCCTTTACGGCAGTGGACTACCGGGAAAAGAAAATGTCTAAAATTCGGCGTACCAATGGTTTGGAGAGAACCAAAAAACCACTTCAATGATTGTTATTTCTGTTTAGTAAATACTAATGGAATCAATCGAAATAACCGCAGTAAGTGGACTTATCCCAATTTAGACTCGGCAATACGCCCTATCCCGCACTCAGATGAAATACCGATTCCAACATTTCATCAGCTACCACATATCTCTGATGACGAATATTTTCCCTCTGATCGCTCTTCTGATGCTAATAAAAGTTCTGATGCTAATGAAACTAATAGTGACTATGAGGGGACGTCATCAGTTTCTCAACGCTTCAACCAAAATGAATTAAATGATCTCACCAGGGATCTCAATTTATCGAAAAAAGCTTCTGAAGTACTGGCTTCTAGGTTGAACGACAAAAATTTACTGGAACAAGGAACCAAAATTACCTTTTACCGTACAAGAGAAAAAGATCTGCTACCATTCTTTTCTCAAGAAGACAATCTTGTATTTTGTCACGAAATTAGGGGACTCATGAAAGAAATGGGACTTTCTGAATATATTCCAGATGATTGGCGCCTATTTATTGACAGTTCAAAGCGAAGTTTAAAATGTGTCCTTCTACATAATGGGAATAAATATGGTTCAATACCACTAGCTTACTCAACGAAACTGAAAGAAGAATATAATACCATAGCTTTGGTCTTGCAGAAGATAAAGTATTACGAACATCAATGGATGATTTGTGTAGACTTAAAAATGGTAAACTTTCTTCTTGGGCAGCAAAGTGGTTACACGAAATATCCGTATTTCTTGTGCCTCTGGGATAGTAGGGACAAAACACACCACTGGGTTAGAAAAGATTGGCCTCAGAGAGAAAACATGGACGTTGGGGAAAAGAATGTCATTAACGACGCTTTGGTTGAAAGAGAAAAAATCATACTTCCTCCGTTACATATAAAGTTGGGCTTAATGAAGCAATTTGTAAAGGCTCTTGATAAGAATGGGTCTTGTTTTGCATATATAGGGGTAAAAATGCATCAGTTGAGCACAGAAAAACTCAAAGCAGGGATATTTGACGGCCCACAAATAAGACAATTAATTAAGGATCCTGCCTTCATAAATTCAATGAATCAAGTTGAACGAGAAGCTTGGACATCATTTGTTGCAGTTGTAGAAAATTTTCTAGGCAAACATAAAGCTCAAAACTATGTTGAAGTGGTTAACAAGATGCTTAATAGTTTCAAATCCTTAGGGTGCAATATGAGTATTAAAATACACTATTTACACAGCCACTTAGACCGTTTTCCAGAAAATTTAGGAGACATGAGTGAGGAACAAGGTGAAAGATTTCACCAAGATATTAAAGTTATGGAGGACCGCTACCAAGGAAGATGGGACATGCACATGATGGCAGATTACTGCTGGAGTTTAAAAAAGGGACTGTTTAAAAAAACACTCAAGAATGTCGCGAAAAAGAAGCTTTCCAAGTGTTGAGTGCCTATTTCATTTCTTCAATGTTTTTTTTTTTTGTTTGTAAGTACGACATAATATTGTATTTTGTATAACTAAAATAAAAATTTCGTATCTACTTTTGTTTACTACACTTACGGATTTGAGTTACAATAATGTAACTTATATTTCTCTAAAATTGTACATCTTAAAAATTTGAGCTCCTAGGTACAAATGAATACGTTATTTGAATTTAGGACATCAAATTGATATAGAATCAGCTCAAAAAACCTCGACACCAAAACAGCTGTTCCCCTGTGTAATCTGCTATAATTGTGGCGCTGAGGAAGAAAATGAAATATTTTCGAAAGCTTGGCGTAGCTAAAAAGGTGTCAAAAACTTTTTAGTTCTTTACCAAAGACCGCTTACCCCAAAAACAAATAACTGGTATATATATATATATATATATATATATATATATATATATATATATATATATATATATGTAAATATATATATATATATATATATATATATATATATATATATATATATATATATATATATGTATATGGAATAGAGCAAGATGAAAAACATGCATTAAATAAAACTGGTATTTATTATAAAAATCAATATTTGGTACAATTTCCTTTAGCTGCAATACATTTGCGAATGCAGAAATTACCTTTGTGCATCCTTCTTGGGAAATAGCGTTCGCGTTCCATTCATAAAGCAAGACGCGTTTGACGGTATCTCTTGATATGATTGAGTGTTCATTGATTCTCCGCTTGAAGATTGACCACACATTTTGTATACGGTTGAGATCTGGTAACTGCGGGGGCCAATCTCGAAGCGTCACCCTATTCTCTCGGAGCCACTTCATTGTCGCTGCAGCTCTGTGTATGTGTGTATCACCATACAATTTACAAAATGATATTTTCAAATATTTCCAATGCAGTATTTAGATCTTCTATACACTCTCATGAATTCATTCGATCCTCACAAACTACCATATCGCCCACGCCACTTGCTGACATGCACTTCCACACCATAATGCTGCCATCCCTGTTTTTTACCGTGGGTATTACGCAAGTACTAAAAATCTAGAACAAATAGAGAAAAATAAAAATATATTTTTGGATTATTCATTTACTAAAATAAATAGTTTAAACAATATCCAGAGTTATTCAGATATATAAACAATACATACTTTGAAGTTAGACCGGTCCAACCACACGATATTAGACTAATCCTCTTCGTTGAAAGATTTATGTTTCTGAGCACACGCCAAGCGCATCTTCTTATTATTCTCCGATAGCCAGGTTTTTTTTACCATTTGTAAGCCCTTTTTTCACTACTTAAGCTGACATTTTCTTTCCAATATGTTCAAAAAAACATCGGCATCTAGTTCAGAAGACCTCTTTTTGTAATGCGTTTTTGACCACTCTAATTTAGTTCTTGTGCGGTTTTGCCTTTTTAAAACGATTTATGGTATATCTCACCATACTATGTGGAAGTTTCATTATTTTTGCAATGTCTGATTTATTTTTTCTACTTTGAAAAATAAACTGTATTTTCTAAATTTGATTCACGTTTTTTTTGACACTTGTATATAAAAGTACATTTAACCTTTGGTGAAAATTACTAAAATTAAGAGATTATTAACGATCTGTAGACTACAAGATCTCAAGGTAAACTAAATAATTAGAAGAATAAAGTCAGTCATTTTTAACGTCCAAGAATTTATTTTTTTGTTTGTGTGCCAACTCAGAGAAATAAACATAAGTTCGGTAAGAAATAAGAAACATCTAGTTTCTAAAAACTGAAGAGGATAGTTTTAAATTTTTTATTATTTTTTCGCACGTTTGACAAGTTTTATATTAGGTTGCATATTAAAAGTCAATGGATTATTTGTGGAAAATCTAGGTATCCTATTTTGTCGTAAGGAGAGCCTATTTCAGGATGTACCCCATTAAATTTAAAACTAGCGGACTTTAAAAAATTTTGTCGGATTTTCTTAAGACTTTCAATATGTGTCTGACAAAAACCGCACCACTAGTCTAGATGGTCTCCTTCAAAGTCCGCAGCATTATGTACGAAACAACCCACTAATTTTAAAACCATTTGCTGTAGTCTTTGCCGTATGGTCTTGGAAAAATAGTGTGGAGACCAACATATTATACAAATAACGCACTGATTCGCATACTCGTATGTTATTATCCGCACGCTATACTCGTATGTTATTATCTGCAACCATTTAAATTTATTGGTAAGATTAACCACATTAAGTTTGGATACATTTAAAAGTTATGTGTTTTCGGTACACAATTCGGTTAAAAATATCCTAGAGTCTAATGTAGTCACTCGACCCGTTAACTGAAACATAACTTTGCATCATCCACATAGAGCAGGAAATCAACATCCAATGTAAGAACAAGATCATTTAAGAATAGATTAAAAAGTTAAAAATCCACCTGCGGTCCTTGCTGTAGGTAGCTCATGACAACAAATATTTTATAATTGCAACCATGACATGACATGACCATGACACAAACTGTATTCCGTTTAATAACACTTGTCCAATAAAATACCTTGATCCAGCCGGTCAAGTTCTTCAAAACAACCAGTATATATTTAGCATCAAAGATTTCTGCAAAATCTTGCTTCTTCTAAAGCCAAGCAAACGTGAAATCATGGAACAGTTATTTATAGAACCTTTCGGTTTTGTTGAAATCTGTGAAGTAACTTAGTTAAAATAATCAAGTAAACTTGTGAAAAACTATTAACAATGATCTACAGTCTACAACTATTATTGTCATTCTTGAAAACGTGACCTATTCCTTATATCTGAAAAACGACTACCGAGTAATACAACAATATTGTCTAAAATTTTATCGAAATTTTTTGGTTTAAAAATTGTTCATACAATAAAAATGACTTATTTCACTTTACATATTTTGCTGTGAGGGAAATGAATAGTTTTTCAAATAGCTAAAAGCTATATTTCTAAAATCATGTGGAATATTATTACTTACATGATAAAACTTCAGAATTTTTATAATATGTTCAATATTGCAATAGTAAGTATATCTTGTAATAATTGGTCGCAAATTCTTAAATCTACACAATTTGTATCTTTTAGAATGTTTATGTTTTGTTTACATACTTTTTATTATGTTATTGGAGAACTCTGGCGAACAACATGGGTTTTTGTCTGTTTTGAGGATATATATCCAAAATATTGTAGATTACGTCATAGAGTTTTCACATGCTTCTTGCGTTTATAAATTTAGATAAGAAATGCCAATTTATATGTGGAGGATTTTGGCATAGATTTACTGAATTCGCCATTTTAAAGTTACTACGTTTGAAATATTATTATATTTTACCGTCCGCTATTAAGATACTTACCTATAGATCTTTTTAAGACTACCGTTGTTATTGGTCAATGCAAGGACGAGATGTTTATCACATGAGTTTTTGCAGGGAATCATTTGAGAAAGGCTGGACAAATTTATAAATTGCCTATTATTGCTTTAATACTGTTGCTAAATGTATTTTCAATTACCCTAAGACCCCGCCAGAACGTCATCAGTTATCAACACTTTACTGTCCATGATTTTGTGTATAACTCCAAAATATAAAAATAAAAGTTTAGCACCAGCCATATCAAGATATCTCTGGCAGTCTCACGTGGATTCATCTACAGGAAAAACCTAAAGTTCAGTTTTGGAAGTTTAAATAGCTCGACCACCACTCATCGTAGTAAACAAGTGACACTTTCTGTCACTCCTTATTGTTTTTTAAATTTTGTACGTTTCGGTAGACGATAATTTCACAGTTGTAAGAAGATGTAGTAGGTATTGTACATATCATTAACTCAAAACTGATACGTGAAAATTACCTGACAGTTTTAAAAATACGTTATTTCAGACTATATATACATAAATATATATATATATATATATATATATATATATATATATATATATACATATATATATATATATATATATATATATATATATATATATATATATATATATATATATATATATATATATATGTAAGAGGAACTATGTATAAAAAAACATATTGTCAACATAAACAAGTTTCCAAAACAATAAGCTGAACCAATTCTTTTTTTATTTTGACATTGTTAACTGTACCATAATTCATTCATAAATTCTCAAGTACTCTTTATAATATCAAAACTATGTCAAATGTAAAAATATGATCAAATTTGTGTTCATATTAGTGTAACTCTTTGAAAAAAAGCGTAATATTACACTCTTGAAAAAGCTATGAAAATATTTTTGAATTCAATTTGTTTAAAATAAAATGGTATTTTATTTCTTCTTTATATTTATATATATATATATATATATATATATATATATATATATATATATATATATATATATATATATATTAAAATCACTGTAACCGTACTGAAATATATAAATCCCAAAATTCACGCAAGATTTGAATTTGGTGCCATTTGTACGGTAAAGTGTTGCCAACAAAACAAAAAACACAGCATGACAGCTAACAGTTAAGGGTTATTAAAAATGGAGCGCTACACGAAAGAATAAAGTGTTTTCATTGTTAAGCAATATTTTAAAAATAATGAAAGTTTGGCAGCTACAGTTCGGAATTTTCGTACAAAATATGGTCGGAATAGTGATTTAATCTCATCAACTGTGAAGAGATTAATTGAAAAATTCAGGGAGACTGGATCAATTAGTGATCTTAAACGCTCTGGCCGTACTTCAACCAGTCGTTCGACACAAAACATTGAAGCAGTTCGCGAGAGTGTTGCTGAGACTCCAGGAACATCAATTCGGCACCGTGGTCAAGAACTGGACATTTCGAGAAGCTCTCTACAGCGTATTGTCACGAAAGATTTGCATCTTCAGGCTTACAAAGTTCAATTGACTCAAGAACTGAAGCCTACTGACCATGCACAACGAAGAGAGTTCGTTGAATGGATTATGGAACAAGTGGATACTGATTTTTCGAAAAAAATCATCTTCAGCGATGAGGCTCATTTCCACCTTGATAGCTTCGTTAATCGACAAAATTGTCGCATTTGCGGTTCAGACAATCCACACGTAACTGTTGCGAAATAAATGCATCCACAACGTGTCACGGTTTAGTGCGCCTAGAGGCATCATCGGACCATTCTGTATACTTTACGAATCAATAAAAAAATTACAATTTTTAATTAAAAACCTCTTTTTCTAACAAAATTACTTCTTGCGTGAATTTTGGGACACCCTTTACATATAAAATCTTTGAAACCGGTGTATTTTATTACATATGGAATATAAAATAAATATAATTTTGTATGTGTGCTTATATGTTTATCCCTACTAATTCTCAAACGGCCGCCGGATAAATGGATATACCATGCCTTCGCTTAACATATAGCGTACATTTTATCCCAGTGAAATTCTCTATTTTTCTGCGATACAGGAAATAGAACTATGCCATTCCACTTTTTATTTTTAGATTGTTAACTGTACCATAATTGGCCCCCCCTCATAAATTCTCAAGTACTCTTTATAATATTAAAACTGTGTCAAATATAAAAATATGTTCATATTTTTGTTTACATTAGTGTAGGCATAATATTGCACTCTTAAAAAAGCTATGATATATTTTTGAATTCAATTTGTTTAAAATAATATATATATATATATATATATATATATATATATATATATATATATATATATATATATATATATATATTATAAATATATAAGGTGTGGTACCTTCGTTTAACATATAACTTACATTTTATCCCAATTAAATTCTCTATTTTTCTGCGATAGAGGAAATAGAACTACGCGGAGACATTTCCTTTTCAAGAAGTTAGAGTCGAATTGAAGCCATATTAAAACTGATATCAAGGTAGAAAATTCTTATTGAGGGTTTGTTCTAGGATAGATAACAACCATTTTTAAACTTTATTTCTGTGCGATTGTCTATCGAAAAAATACTTCCTATTGACATCACTCTCAAGTTGTTGATAAGATTCTCAAAAAATTTAGCTAAACAATATAGTTGATTCTGGGTAAACCTTTAATAACTGATTTTTTTATTTTCTTTTTTTTTCTGTTAATAAAACCCAAAGACTTTCTATGCTTTAGACATCAAAATGACAGTGACTTAATTACAAGAAAAATGTTAATAATTTACTACAAAAATATGCACGGCATTACAAAACTCTTTAAAATGGGACAATTTTGAAGTAGATTTACTTTAGGTATAAAGTTTTTGTTTTTTTTTTATATCAGAGGATTCGAAAAATTTTAAAATTGACAAAAAATATTACTAATTTTTAATTAGGAATATTACTAGAAATTATTCGAGAAATTTAAAACTTTCTCTGCGTTTCAGTATTTAATTTTATAAGATAAGTAATCTGCTCATGTAAATGTTGGTTAAACATCTAAAAATATCTGATTTTATGTGGCAATCGTGGCTAAAATCACAAGGTTTTGAATTTAAAATATGTAGATTCATTTATTTTTATTTAAGGATCTTGTGACGGAGTTGTAGTAAACAAATCTATTTTAGCTTAATCTCCAAAGAGAATTAGTGAAGGTTGGCTTAAAATTTTAACTATCTTAGAAGCTATCAACTTTTCATACTAAACGGCCCTATGGCATTGTGTCTTTAATAGCTTTATTGCTAACAAACCATAAAATGCCATAAAATTTGTAAAATGTGGATACCTAAACCATAATAGGATTGAGAAGAATGTTGTAAACCAACAATATAATGTAAAATCTAATGGGCACTTATTTCTTCAAATATATGGTAAGATTTAAAAATTGAAACTATTTAATTTAAAAACTTTCTTATTTTTTGTATCTAGAGGTATTGTTATTTTAGAGTAAAACATCAACTTATGATATTATACTTTATATTGTTTTATTACTTATGAAACACCATTTTCTTACAACTATATCACATTCTGGTGTATTTAATTTATTCTAGTACTATATTTACAACTAAAACTATATTTAAAGCCAATTTGTATTTCTACAGATAAACAAAAGGATAAAATATTTGGTATTAGCACAAATATATCTAAAACATGTAAAAGTCTTTTTTTTTAATTATTTTATGTCAAGGTAAGTATATCACAATTTAATAGTTGAGCAGTAAAAGTATCAATCTAAAATTAATTTCATTACATAAGTCGGTTGTGTTTTAGAAAGACTCTTTAAAAGCTCTAATAGTTCATAAACATTTTTTTAGACTCTATGGGCACCCCTTATATATAATAAATTAGGATTTTTAAAAATATTTACACAATAATTAATCATAATTTAACATGGAGATCATTATTAATAGATATGTACCAATTTGTTCGAAAAGAAAGCAATTAAATTATTAATTATCAATAAATGATACTAATAATGAGATCCACAACAGTATTAAAAAAAGTATGCAAAAAATGTTTTAACTCATTCTTGGAATAAGAACAGGACTAGTTCTTGGATCTGACACACTAGAACTATCAGACGGCGAAGCTGCTGAATGAGAATTCTGGTACTGGTGCTGTGCTAACATCAAATGTTCAGGTAACACTAAACCGGCGTATTCCATGGGTCTTTGGAAAAATGGACTTGTCAGGTTTGCCCTTGGGGGTTGGGCATTTATCAATCTTTCTATGCTGTACGGTTGTGGTGAAAGTGGAGATGGCCTCAGTACCGTTGGAGCTGCGGTTTGCATGTACGGCCAGAATCCAGTATTAGTAGGTTGATATAAATGAGGGTACATTACTTGCAATGGATTGTATACGTGTAAACTTCTTCTAAAAGCAGCTAATCTCGATCTTGATGCAGCAGTTGATCTCCTACGAAGCTTTCCAGTGGTACCTCCAATGAAAACATCTTCCGCGGATGGGTCAAGCATCCAATAATTGCCTTTGCCGGGATCATCGTAACTTCTGGCAACTTTTACAAAACACTTATTAAGACTTAAGTTATGCCTAATGGAGTTTTGCCATCCTTGTTTATTTTCCTTGTAATATGGAAAATTTGTCATTATATATTCATAAATACCATTAAGTGTAAGTCTTTTTTCAGGTGAATTACGAATTGCCATCATAATAAGAGCGTTATAGCTATAAGGAGGCTTATCCTTGGATTTTTCGTCTCTATCTTTTTCACTTTCAGGGTTAGATGATTTTGAACAATCTAGAGGGGATTCATCTCCATCACCAGTAACGTCTAACTCACAATCAGACTCGAATTCACTGGATTCAAGAGTTGATTCGGTGTTCGGTTCCGTATTCGCAGTAATTTTTGGAGCTTCAGAAGCAGTTTCAGACGATAAAATTGACACTATCGAATGTGACAACTTCAAGGGAGTATGAGCCATTGTTAATACAGGTGGTACAAAGTTTTCCTGATTCACCATTATTTAGATTATAAGTCACTGGTTTCAATTTACACTAACTGCACTGGGGAATCAAATCACGAGAGCACTTCCACTCCAATCGACTTGTCTAGTAAAACTGACTCGACAAACTGGCAGACTGAAGGACGTTTAGATGGCAAGTTGTTTTTACTCTCCCCTCAACTCTAGCCAATAAAACTTACCCAATAAGGACGAACATTTCTGAAACCACGCCTCTATAGCTCCGCCTTTGTCTCTCGTATTTGTTATAGGTTGGTTTGAAGATTTCTAATGTTTGCTCACTGTATTCAGGGCTTTTCTTGTTTTTCTTTGTTTGATGGAGAAGTTGCTATAAATATTTTCGTAATACGGCATAATTTTTAAAGAGGGGGAAATTTTTTTATAACTCTATTTTAAAAACAGACATTAGATAACGTCATGTAACACCGGTTTGTTTCGATTTTAATTTAAATGTATATAAGAAACACCCTTAAAAATGTATCCAATTGATAGAGTAGGAAATAAGTACTTTTTGAGGATGAGGTGTATAGCTACTAATAATTTTGTTTATTTTGATGTTTTTAGCGAATAAATATGTAAATTGATTTTTTATCAATATGTCCGGTACCAATCTGTTGACCGAATTTGTGTGACGGTTAGACTTATATTTCATAGTATAAGACAAGAGGTCAGGGTTTTTGTTTCTGAGGAATCTCAAGATCGTGTTAATTTTTGATTAGTTTCAATGTTAAAACATGTTGAGGGAAATATAAGGCTTCAGTTACAAATATCTCTGAATCAATTCCACTGTCAGATTTTGTTTGTAATTAATGGCAAATATTTACTGCCCTAATCGACTTAAAAAAAATTTCCGCATATTAACGGCCATTTTTTTATATAAGAATATGCATTTTAAGGTGAAGAAAGGGTTTTTTAATTTATATTTACATAATATATATTTTTATCTATAAATGAAATAGGTTATTTATCATTATTTTACATTATTATTGTTTTTGTTTTTCTTTCTCACATTTGATCAATGTGGTTCCATGTTTGGGTGACGGGCCTAAGCCAAGTCAGCACAAACGCTATTACCATTGTGTATTAAGGAACCTTGTCACTGTTACATGTTTTCAAAATCACTGACTTCTGAATGTTTTTGCGTATGTTTGTGTTGAGTCCTAATTGTACTGTGGTGTGACTGTTGTTGGTGTAAGGCCTGAGCTAATATGACGAAGGGGATAATGATGACTTTTTCTTGCTCCATAGCTTTTTTATTACTGGTGCAAGGTCTGTGCACTTGGAGATTTTTTCAGTGTATTTCGTTTGGACGTTTGTGTCGTTGAGGACTGCCTGGATGGCAAGTAAGATGCCTTTCTGCCTATCCTGTAACCAAGTGTATGATTGTTTTTTATTTACATGGTCTTGTTCTATGTAGTATATGTGTTTTCCGTGGAGTGTTTTTTCTGACCACGTTTTCATCTTTTCCTGTTGTAATTGAGTGTGACTGTGTGTGTCTGCTGGTTGGTCGGAACCGGATAAGTCGAGAGGTGTGTAGTTTTTGTCTGCTTTCACTGTTGCTGTGTGGAGGCTGGTTTGCTTGGTGTGAAAAAAAGTGCCTGTATTTGTTTTGTGTGGAGGGATCTTATATCTGTGATTCCTCTTTCTCCTGCCTTCCTCTCGATGGAAAGTTTTTCTTTGCGTACGAATTGAGAACGTATAAGGATGTGAGTGTTTTCTGTGTCTGTGTGCGACCATTTGGTGATACCAAATGAATATGTGAGTATAGGTATAGCGAACGTGTTGATGACTTTAGTGAGATTTTTGGAGTTGAGTTTTGCTTGTATAAGCTTCGTGAGTCTGTTTTTGAATTCGGGTCTGAGCTCTGTTTTATGGTGAGTGTGGTTGAGTTTGGTGCTGTGATGGAAGTATGTTTCTTTGTCGAGCATGTTATCGAGTGTTACATTGTTGATAGTTTCTGTCTCATGGTGGCCTTTCCATTGGCCTTTGTTGATCTGGAGCACTTTCCATTGACTTATACCAAGTTCCATATTGCTGTCTAAGGTGAATGTTTCTGTGATTTTGAAGAGTTCTTTCAGCTGTGTTTCTGTGGCAGCATACAGCTTTATGTCATCCATATATAAGAGGTAGTTTATTTTATTTTGGTTCTTTTTTTGGTGTCTGATGCAAAAGCCATGGTCTGTTTTGTTTAGTGTATTTGAGAGTGGATTGAGACAGAGGCAAAACCATAGAGCGCTGAGCAAGTCTCCCTGAAATATACCCCGTCTGATGTACAGCTCTTCCGTTTGGATGCGTTCGGTTTGTGTTTTTAGGTGGATTTTGGTTTCCATGTTTTCATAATTTGTGCGAGAAAATGGTTTTGGTTGATTTTGTAAATTTATAAGGCTTTGACTAATCAGCTGTGGGGTAGGAGTCGAAGGCTTTTTTATAGTCTATGTAAACGTGTATTCTTTTCTGGTTTGTCCCATGATTACGTGATCTATGATCAGCGGCTCTTTACATCCTCGGCTATTTTTCCTGTACCCCTTTTGTTCTTCTGTGAGAATATTGTTGTCTATTAGGTGTTGTTCTATTTCCTTGGAAATTGTGGCTATGATGATCTTGTATAGGGTTGGAACACAGGAGATGGGTCGGTAGTTTGACGGGTTTGTAGTGTGTGAACTTTTGGGTTTGACGTATATTATTCCTTGTGTAAGAAAAGTGGAGAATGTGTGTGATTGTAAAATGGCTGTGTTGATTTGGTGTGTGAATGCTTCATGTGTGATGGTAAACTGTTTGTACGAGAAGTTTTGTATATTCTTTATTCCAAGACCAGGGTTGTCCATTTTAAGGTGGGGGAAGTGTTTTTTTATTTCTATTTATATAATATATTTTTATCTATAAATGAAATGGGCTATTTATCATTATTTTACATTATTATTATTTTTGTTCTTCTTTCTCACAATTGGTCAATGTGGTTTCACCTTTGGCTGACGGGCCCAAGCCAAGTCAGCACAAACTCTAATACAATTGTATATTAAGGAATGACCTGATAATGTTACATGTTTTCAAAATCACTGACTTCTGAATGTTTTTGTGTATATTTGTGTTGTGAGTGTTGTTGGTGTAAGGCCTGTGGCTGATATGATGACTTTTCTTGTTTTCATAGCCTTTTTATTTCTGTTGCAAGGTTTATGTATTTGGAGATTTTTTTCTATGTATTTCGTTCGGATGTTTGTGTCTTTGGGGACAGTTATGTCAATTAGATAGGTGACTTTTTTCCTTTTTTGTATTAAAAAGTAATATCGGGTCTATTGGTGGGGACAGTTTTATCTGTATGGATACTAATGTCCCAATAGAGCTTGTAATCTTTATTTTCAAATATGAATGTTGGTGTGTATTTGTAGTAGGGATCTGTGTTTTCTATGACTTTGTATGTTGTGGCTAGTGCTTGGTGAACTACTTTTGCCGGTGAGTCATGTCTGGCTGGCTAATATTTTACATCTGCTTGTTATGTGTTCAACCGTTTCATTATGCTGGTGGCATTTCCTGCATCTGTCTTTTGTAATAGTTGGGTCTTTGATGATATGCTTTTTGTAGTTTCTGGTTAATATGGTTTTATCCTGGATGGCAAGTAAGAAGTCTTCTATTTCAGGGAATAGCTGTCCATCGTGTAACCAGATGTATGATTGTTTTTTATTTAGGTGGTCTTGTTCTCTGTGGTATCTGTGTTTTCCGTGGAGTGTTTTTTCTGACCACGTTTTCATCTTCCTGTTGTAATTGGGTTTGAATTTGTGTCTGCTGGGTGGTCTGCCCGGGATAAGTCCAGAGGTGTGTCCTTTTTGTCTGCTTTCACTGGTGCTGTATGGAGGCGGGTTTTCTTGGTGTGAAAGAATTTCCTAAGTGCTTGTATTCGTTTTGCATGTAGTGATCTTATGTCTATGATTTCTCTTCCTCCTGCCTTCCTCTCGATGGTAAGGCTGTCTTTGTATGCATTGGGGTGTAATTTCCTGTATTTGATGAATTGAGAACGTATAAGGATGTGAATGTCTTCTATGTCTGTGTGTGTGACCATTTGACAATATCAAATGAATATGTGAGTTTTTACATTATTATTATTATTATGACTGTTCTCGTTTTTCTTTCTCACATTTGGTCAATGTGGTTCCATGTTTGGCTGACGGGCGGAAACCAAGTCAGCACAAACGCATTATCATTGTGTATTAAGGAATGACCTGACAATGTTACATGTTTTCAAAATCACTGACTTCTGAATGTTTTGTGTATGTTTGTGTTGAGTCCTAATTGTACTAAGTGTGGTGTGAATGTTGTTGGTGTAAGGCCTGTGGCTGATATAATGAGGGGGACAATGATGACTTTTTCTTGTTTCCATAGCCTTTTTATTTCCGTTGCAAGGTCTGTGTATTTGGAAATTTTTTCTGTGTATTTCGTTTGGATGTTTGTGTCGTTGGGGACAGCTATGTCAATTAGATAGGTGACTTTTTCTTTTTTGCACTGAAAAGTAATATCGGGTCTATTGGCGGAGACTGTTTTATCTGTATGGATACTGATGTCCCAGTAGAGTTTGTAATCTTTATTTTTCAAGTACGGATGTTGGTGTATATTTGTAGTAGGGATCTGTGTTTTCTATGAGCTTGTATGTGGTGGCTAGTGCTTGGTGAACTACTTTTGCCGCTGAGCCATGTCTGGCTGTGTATTCCGTTCCGGCTAATATTTTACATCCGTTTGTTATGTGTTTGATCGTTTCTTTCTGTTGGTGGCATTTTCTGCATCTGTCTTCTGTAATAGTTGGGTCTTTGATAATATGCTTTTGGTAGTTTCTGGTTAATATGACTTTATCCTGGATGGCAAGTAAGAAGCCTTCTGTTTCTGGGAATAGCTGCCCATCCCGTAACCAGGTGTATGATTGTTTTTTATTTACGTGGTCTTGCTCTATGTGGTATCTGTGTTTTCCGTGAAGTGTTTTTTCTGACCACGTTTTCATCTTTTCCTGTTGTAATTGGATGTGACTGTGTGTATCTGCTGGGTGGTCTACCCGGGATAAGTCGAGTGGGGTATAGTTTTTGTCTGCTTTGACTGTTGCTGTGTGGAGGCTGGTTTGCTTGGTGTGAAAGAATTTCCTAAGTGCTTGTATTTGTTTTGTGTGTAATGATCTGATGTCTATAATTCCTCTTCCTCCTGCCTTCCTCTCGATGGTAAGTCTTTCTTTGCATGCGTTGGGATGTAATTTCCTGTATTTGGTGAATTGAGACCGTATAAGGATGTGAATATTTTCTAAGTCTGTTTGTGACCATTTGATGATACCAAATGAATATGTGAGTATAGGTATAGCGAACGTGTTGATGGCTTTAGTGAGATATTTGGAGTTGAGTTTTGTTTGTAAAAGTTTCGTCAGTCTGTTCTTGAATTCGGTTCTGAGCTCTGTTTTGATGTGAGTATGGTTGAGTTTGGTGCTTTGTTGAAAGCCTAGATATTTGTATGTTTCTTTGTCAAACATGTTATCGAGTGTTTCATTGTTGATGGTTTCTGTCTCATGGTGGTACTTCCATTGGCCTTTGTTGATGTGGAGCACTTTGCATTTACTTATACCCTTATTATTATTATTATTACAAAAAGTTCTTCTTTCTCACATTTGATCAATGCGGTTCCATGTTTGGCTGACGGGCCAAAACCAAGTCAGCACAAACGCTATTACCATTCCGTATTAAGGAATGACCTGACAATGTTACATGTTTTCAAAATCACTGACTTCTGAATGTTTCTGTGTATGTCCGTGTTGAGTCCCAATTGCACTAAATGTGGTGTGAATGTTATTGGTGTAAGGCCTGTGGCTGATGTAATGAGGGGGACAATGATGACTTTTTCCTGTCTCCATAGCCTTTTTATTTCCGTTGCAAGGTCTGTGTATTTGGAAATTTTTTCTGTGTATTTCGCTTGGATGTTTGTGTCGTTGGGGACAGCTATGTCAATCAGATAGGTGACTTTTCCTTTTTTGCACTGAAAAGTAATATCGGGTCTATTGGCGGAGACTGTTTTATCTGTATGGATACCGATATCCCAGTAGAGCTTGTAATCTTCATTTTCAAGTATGGATGTTGGCGTGTATTTGTAGTAGGGATCTGTGTTTTCTATGAGTCTGTATGTTGTGGCTAGTGCTTGGTGAACCACTTTGGCAGCTGAATCATGCCTGGCTGTGTACTCCGTTCCGGCCAATATTTTACATCCGCTCGTTATGTGTTCGATCGTTTCTTTCTGCTGGTGGCATTTCCTACATCTGTCCTCTGCAATAGTCGGGTCTTTGATGATATGCTTTTGGTAGTTTCTGGTTAATATGACTTTATCCTGGATGGCAAGTAAGAAGCCTTCAGTCTCAGGGAATAGCTGCCCATCCCGTAACCAGGTGTATGATTGTTTTTTATTTACGTGGTCTTGTTCTATGTGGTATCTGTGTTTTCCGTGGAGTGTTTTCTCTGACCACGTTTTCATCTTTTCCTGTTGTAATTGGGTGTGACTGTGTGTGTCTGCTGAGTGGTCTGCCCGGGCTAAGTCGAGAGGTGTGTAGTTTTTGTCTGCTTTCACTGTCGCTGTGTGGAGGCTGGTTTGCTTGCTGTGAAAGAATTTCCTAAGTGTTTGTATTTGTTTTGTGTGTAATGATCTGATGTCTATAATTCCTCTTCCTCCTGCCTTCCTCTCGATGGTAAGTCTTTCTTTGCATGCGTTGGGGTGTAATTTCCTGTATTTGGTGAATTGAGATCGTATAAGGATGTGAATATTTTCTATGTCTGTTTGTGACCATTTGATGATACCAAATGAATATGTGAGTATAGGTATAGCGAACGTGTTGATGGCTTTAGTGAGATTCTTAGAGTTGAGTTTTGTTTGCAAAAGTTTCGTCAGTCTGTTTTTGAATTCGGTTCTGAGCTCTGTTTTGATGTGAGTGTGGTTGAGTTTGGTGCTTTGTTGGAAGCCTAGATATTTGTATGTTTCTGTATCGAACATGTTATCGAGCGTTTCATTGTTGATGGTTTCTGTCTCATGGTGGTGCTTCCATTGGCCTTTGTTGATGTGGAGCACTTTGCATTTACTTATACCAAATTCCATATTGACATCTAAGGTGAATATTTCTGTGATTTTGAGGAGTTCTTTCAGCTGTGTTTGTGTGGCAGCGTAGAGTTTTATGTCGTCCATATATAGGAGGTGGTTTATTTTATGTTGATTCTCTTTTTGGTGTCTGATATTGAAGCCATGCTCTGTTCTGTTTAGTATATTTGAGAGTGGATTGAGACAGAGGCAAAACCATAGAGCACTGAGCGAGTCTCCCTGAAATATACCCCGTCTGATGTACAGCTCTTCTGTTTGGATCCGTTCGGTTTGTGTTTCTAGGCGTATTTTGGTTTTCCATGTTTTCATAATTTGCGCGAGAAACTGCCTGAGGTGTTGGTTGATTTTATATAGATTTCTAGGGCCCTGATTAACCAGCTGTGGGTTATGGAGTCGAACGCTTTTTTATAGTCTATGTAACCGATGTGAAGGTTTCTGTGTTCTTTTCTGGTTTGTCCCATAATCACGCTATCTATAATCAGCTGCTCTTTGCATCCTCGACTATTTTTCCTGCATCCCTTCTGCTCTTCTGTGAGGATATTGTTGTCTGTTAGGTGTTGTTCTATTTTCTTCGATATTGTGGCTGTGATGATCTTGTATAGGGTTGGAAGACAGGTGATAGGTCGGTAGTTTGACGGGTTTGTGGTGTCTGAGCTTTTGGGTTTAACGTATGTTATTCCTTGTGTGAGGAAAGTGGGAAATGTGTGTGGTTGTAGAATGGCTTTGTTGATTTGGTGTGTGAGTGCTTCGTGTGTGGTGGTAAACTGTTTGTACCAGAAGTTTTGTATATTGTCTATTCCAGGACATTTCCAATTGTGTGTGTGTTTGATAGTTTCTGTAATTTCTTGTGTATTAAATGTGGTATTTTCTTGTTCTGTCACATGTTTATGTTTGTCTTCTTCGGCTTTGATCCAGGGGGTGTTATTATTGTGTTGTTTGGGTTCTGACCAGATACTTTTCCAATAATCTGTGAGTTCTTGTTTGTTTGGTGGTTCAGTCACTGCTATCTGTTTGTTGTACATAGTTTTCCGGTAGAACTGTTTTTCGCTTCTTCGGAAGAGGTTGTTGGTGTCTTTCCTCTCATTTGATTCTTTGTATCTACGGAGTCTTGCGGCATATACAGATAGTTTTTTGTTTCAAGGTATCGAGGATTTCTGGCAGTGTTCTGTTGGGAGACTTAGATTTGATCTTGTTTGCCCCCTGTGTGACACGTTTGGACGCGTTCCCGCTTATAAACTGGGTAAGATGTCCTAGATCTCTCCTGATGTTGTTGATTTTGTTTTCTATTCTTATTTGCCATTTGAATTTTGGTTTTGTCCTGTTGGGGTTTCCTTGTCGTTGAGGGAGTTTTTGATTATTTTGTGTTAGAGTGGTGATTGCTGCTGCGTATATTATTGTGTGAATGTCTTCGATTGTGCTTGAGTCTGTTATATACTGAGGTATTATGTGCTTGTTTAGTGTGTTGAGGATTGGTTGCGTGCTCTGTCTGAAGATTAAACGAGGGATGGGATTTCTTGTTGTGGGGTCGGTGCCTGACCATCGAGCTAGATGTGACTCCATTTTTGCTTTAAGTGTTTGTATGAGAGGTGATTCGGGGTGATGTTGTGTGGATGTCGTTGAGGGTGGCGAGTGATTCATGTTGTTGTCTGTGATATGGTGTTGCGCGGTACTCGCAATATTATTTTGCGTTATGCTCCTCCTGGGTTGTGGGTATTGTTGTGTTCGACTGGGTGGTTGTGTGTGCGAGGCTGGTTCGGAATCTGCTTTATTGTTTCTATTGTTTGGTTGGTCTGTGTTCAGTTCAACAGCCACTGTGTCCTTGATGGTTTGCAATTCGAGAGGTGTGAGACGATTGTTCTTGGTAATAACTCTTTTTTGGTCTACTACTCTCTGTTCTGAAACAAGTAATTGCAGATGTGGATATTCGGTCAAGAAAAGTCTGTGCAGTTGCTGTCTGTAGCCCGATGTTATTGTTTCGAGTTTGGTGGCGGTGTAGTAACAGCGCATCACCGTCCTATTCATCTCATCCGTCCACTTTAACCGCTGTCTTGGTTTTCCAGCCTTGGTAGTTGCATGTTGTCCTTGCAATACATACGGGCCCTGGCCTGGCTTTGGTAGTTGTGTTTGTCCCGTATCTACGTCGGTTGCGCTTGGGATTGATGTTGGTGGGTCCAAGCGGCGAGTGATTCTCTTCTCAGTGATTTCTTTGTCAGGTTTTGTGTTTTCATTACAGCAACGCATGGCGTGTTCGTTGATTCCTGTGGTGCAACTCATGCGCTGCTGTGATTTTCCCGCCTTGGTGGGTGTCGGCTTAGTCGCCAACACAACACTTTTGGCAGGTCCATTTTCGGTTGCCTGGTCTTCATCGTTTTGGTCGAGCTGCCATTTCCCGCGACGTCCTCGACCGTTACGTCGCTCGCCCGATGCTTCTTTTATTGGTCTGTTGTTCTCTGGAATGTTTTCAGTGTTTTGTGGTGTCAGAAGCTCAAAGTGTCCCGACATTGGGTTGCCTGTTAGTAGAAGGTAAATGGTTTTGTTGTATTTTCCCGTGCTTATTATTGTTGGTCTGTCCGTAAAAGTTATTTTTGTATGTCTTGTTCTTCGTTGTTTTTGAGAAGATATGAAAGTTGCTATTTTGTGTTTCCGAGAGGGCAAGTATCTCTAGGCTCGTTCCATAGGTGCCATTTTTCCGCATATAATTATAATAGTTATTGAAGTCTTTTATATCGTCGACTTCAATTAATGAAAATGTGTGAAGTTCCGACCAGTTTTGTTGTAAATATCTTAGAGCAACCTCTCGGAGTTTCTCATGATGGTTCTGGTGGCCATATAAGTATAAGCTAACTGCACGGAAAAGGCAATTTCCATCACCTACAATGTCGGATCTGGTAAAACTATCGGGAGTAGTTTCGACTGAGGCGGTTTTTTGGTTCGTCTGTAGTTGTTGTTGTGGTGTTGCTGTAGCTGTTTGTACGACAGGGGTCCGCCTCCGCAACACCCTTCCATTTTCATTATTATAATTATTATTGTTTAACATAGTATTCCCACGAGTATCCTAGGAAAGAAAGGTCGACTGCGGCAGAGCCTGGATGCCACAGCAAGGCTACTTACTCCCGGAGGGCGCCCGGTATCCGGGGGAAACCGTTCGCGACTCATAAACGCTGAGCCATTCATCTTCTCGGCACGGTAAACACCTTAAGATTGCGTTTTTATTACACATAATCTGGACAACACAAGACAGCACAACATGACTCAGGTACCTCGGGATCGTCAATGCCCGTACTAGGAGAATCCTGGGATTCCCCTAGCCCCTGAGGGATTATTATTATTATTTATTACAAAAAGTTCTTCTTTCTCACATTTGATCAATGTGGTTCCATGTTTGGCTGACGGGCCAAAACCAAGTCAGCACAAACGCTATTACCATTCCGTATTAAGGAATGACCTGACAATGTTACATGTTTTCAAAATCACTGACTTCTGAATGTTTCTGTGTATGTCCGTGTTGAGTCCCAATTGCACTAAATGTGGTGTGAATGTTATTGGTGTAAGGCCTGTGGCTGATATAATGAGGGGGACAATGATGACTTTTTCCTGTCTCCATAGCCTTTTTATTTCCGTTGCAAGGTCTGTGTATTTGGAAATTTTTTCTGCGTATTTCGCTTGGATGTTTGTGTCGTTGGGGACAGCTATGTCAATCAGATAGGTGACTTTTTCTTTTTTGCACTGAAAAGTAATATCGGGTCTATTGGCGGAGACTGTTTTATCTGTATGGATACCGATATCCCAGTAGAGCTTGTAATCTTCATTTTCAAGTATGGATGTTGGCGTGTATTTGTAGTAGGGATCTGTGTTTTCTATGAGTCTGTATGTTGTGGCTAGTGCTTGGTGAACCACTTTGGCAGCTGAATCATGCCTGGCTGTGTACTCCGTTCCGGCCAATATTTTACATCCGCTCGTTATGTGTTCGATCGTTTCTTTCTGCTGGTGGCATTTCCTACATCTGTCCTCTGCAATAGTCGGGTCTTTGATGATATGCTTTTGGTAGTTTCTGGTTAATATGACTTTATCCTGGATGGCAAGTAAGAAGCCTTCAGTCTCAGGGAATAGCTGCCCATCCCGTAACCAGGTGTATGATTGTTTTTTATTTACGTGGTCTTGTTCTATGTGGTATCTGTGTTTTCCGTGGAGTGTTTTCTCTGACCACGTTTTCATCTTTTCCTGTTGTAATTGGGTGTGACTGTGTGTGTCTGCTGAGTGATCTGCCCGGGCTAAGTCGAGAGGTGTGTAGTTTTTATCTGCTTTCACTGTCGCTGTGTGGAGGCTGGTTTGCTTGCTGTGAAAGAATTTCCTAAGTGTTTGTATTTGTTTTGTGTGTAATGATCTGATGTCTATAATTCCTCTTCCTCCTGCCTTCCTCTCGATGGTAAGTCTTTCTTTGCATGCGTTGGGGTGTAATTTCCTGTATTTGGTGAATTGAGATCGTATAAGGATGTGAATATTTTCTATGTCTGTTTGTGACCATTTGATGATACCAAATGAATATGTGAGTATAGGTATAGCGAACGTGTTGATGGCTTTAGTGAGATTCTTAGAGTTGAGTTTTGTTTGCAAAAGTTTCGTCAGTCTGTTTTTGAATTCGGTTCTGAGCTCTGTTTTGATGTGAGTGTGGTTGAGTTTGGTGCTTTGTTGGAAGCCTAGATATTTGTATGTTTCTTTATCGAACATGTTATCGAGCGTTTCATTGTTGATGGTTTCTGTCTCATGGTGGTGCTTCCATTGGCCTTTGTTGATGTGGAGCACTTTGCATTTACTTATACCAAATTCCATATTGACATCTAAGGTGAATATTTCTGTGATTTTGAGGAGTTCTTTCAGCTGTGTTTGTGTGGCAGCGTAGAGTTTTATGTCGTCCATATATAGGAGGTGGTTTATTTTATGTTGATTCTCTTTTTGGTGTCTGATATTGAAGCCATGCTCTGTTCTGTTTAGTATATTTGAGAGTGGATTGAGACAGAGGCAAAACCATAGAGCACTGAGCGAGTCTCCCTGAAATATACCCCCGTCTGATGTACAGCTCTTCTGTTTGGATCCGTTCGGTTTGTGTTTCTAGGCGTATTTTGGTTTTCCATGTTTTCATAATTTGCGCGAGAAACTGCCTGAGGTGTTGGTTGATTTTATAGATTTCTAGGGCCCTGATTAACCAGCTGTGGGGTATGGAGTCGAACGCTTTTTTATAGTCTATGTAACCGATGTGAAGGTTTCTGTGTTCTTTTCTGGTTTGTCCCATAATCACGCTATCTATAATCAGCTGCTCTTTGCATCCTCGACTATTTTTCCTGCATCCCTTCTGCTCTTCTGTGAGGATATTGTTGTCTGTTAGGTGTTGTTCTATTTTCTTCGATATTGTGGCTGTGATGATCTTGTATAGGGTTGGAAGACAGGTGATAGGTCGGTAGTTTGACGGGTTTGTGGTGTCTGAGCTTTTGGGTTTAACGTATGTTATTCCTTGTGTGAGGAAAGTGGGAAATGTGTGTGGTTGTAGAATGGCTTTGTTGATTTGGTGTGTGAGTGCTTCGTGTGTGGTGGTAAACTGTTTGTACCAGAAGTTTTGTATATTGTCTATTCCAGGACATTTCCAGTTGTGTGTGTGTTTGATAGTTTCTGTAATTTCTTGTGTATTAAATGTGGTATTTTCTTGTTCTGTCACATGTTTATGTTTGTCTTCTTCGGCTTTGATCCAGGGGGTGTTATTATTGTGTTGTTTGGGTTCTGACCAGATACTTTTCCAATAATCTGTGAGTTCTTGTTTGTTTGGTGGTTCAGTCACTGCTATCTGTCTGTTGTACATAGTTTTCCGGTAGAACTGTTTTTCGCTTCTTCGGAAGAGGTTGTTGGTGTCTTTCCTCTCATTTGATTCTTTGTATCTACGGAGTCTTGCGGCATATACAGATAGTTTTTGTTTCAAGGTATCGAGGATTTCTGGCAGTGTTCTGTTGGGAGACTTAGATTTGATCTTGTTTGCCCCCTGTGTGACACGTTTTGGACGCGTTCCCGCTTATAAACTGGGTAAGATGTCCTAGATCTCTCCTGATGTTGTTGATTTTGTTTTCTATTCTTATTTGCCATTTGAATTTTGGTTTTGTCCTGTTGGGGTTTCCTTGTCGTTGAGGGAGTTTTTGATTATTTTGTGTTAGAGTGGTGATTGCTGCTGCGTATATTATTGTGTGAATGTCTTCGATTGTGCTTGAGTCTGTTATATACTGAGGTATTATGTGCTTGTTTAGTGTATTGAGGATTGGTTGCGTGCTCTGTCTGAAGATTAAACGAGGGATGGGATTTCTTGTTGTGGGGTCGGTGCCTGACCATCGAGCTAGATGTGACTCCATTTTTGCTTTAAGTGTTTGTATGAGAGGTGATTCGGGGTGATGTTGTGTGGATGTCGTTGAGGGTGGCGAGTGATTCATGTTGTTGTCTGTGATATGGTGTTGCGCGGTACTCGCAATATTATTTTGCGTTATGCTCCTCCTGGGTGGTGGGTATTGTTGTGTTCGACTGGGTGGTTGTGTGTGTGAGGCTGGTTCGGAATCTGCTTTATTGTTTCTATTGTTTGGTTGGTCTATGTTCAGTTCAACAGCCACTGTGTCCTTGATGGTTTGCAATTCGAGAGGTGTGAGACGATTGTTCTTGGTAATAACTCTTTTTTGGTCTACTACTCTCTGTTCTGAAACAAGTAATTCCAGATGTGGATATTCGGTCAAGAAAAGTCTGTGCAGTTGCTGTCTGTAGCCCGATGTTATTGTTTCGAGTTTGGTGGCGGTGTAGTAACAGCGCATCACCGTCCTATTCATCTCATCCGTCCACTTTAACCGCTGTCTTGGTTTTCCAGCCTTGGTAGTTGCATGTTGTCCTTGCAATACATACGGGCCCTGGCCTGGCTTTGGTGGTTGTGTTTGTCCCGTATCTACGTCGGTTGCGCTTGGGTTTGATGTTGGTGGGTCCAAGCGGCGAGTGATTCTCTTCTCAGTGATTTCTTTGTCAGGTTTTGTGTTTTCATTACAGCAACGCATGGCGTGTTCGTTGATTCCTGTGGTGCAACTCATGCGCTGCTGTGATTTTCCCGCCTTGGTGGGTGTCGGCTTAGTCGCCAACACAACACTTTTGGCAGGTCCATTTTCGGTTGCCTGGTCTTCATCGTTTTGGTCGAGCTGCCATTTCCCGCGACGTCCTCGACCGTTACGTCGCTCGCCCGATGCTTCTTTTATTGGTCTGTTGTTCTCTGGAATGTTTTCAGTGTTTTGTGGTGTCAGAAGCTCAAAGTGTCCCGACATTGGGTTGCCTGTTAGTAGAAGGTAAATGGTTTTGTTGTATTTTCCCGTGCTTATTATTGTTGGTCTGTCCGTAAAAGTTATTTTTGTATGTCTTGTTCTTCGTTGTTTTGAGAAGATATGAAAGTTGCTATTTTGTGTTTCCGAGAGGGCAAGTATCTCTAGGCTCGTTCCATAGGTGCCATTTTTCCGCATATAATTATAATAGTTATTGAAGTCTTTTATATCGTCGACTTCAATTAATGAAAATGTGTGAAGTTCCGACCAGTTTTGTTGTAAATATCTTAGAGCAACCTCTCGGAGTTTCTCATGATGGTTCTGGTGGCCATATAAGTATAAGCTAACTGCACGGAAAAGGCAATTTCCATCACCTACAATGTCGGATCTGGTAAAACTATCGGGAGTAGTTTTCGACTGAGGCGGTTGTTTGGTTCGTCTGTAGTTCTTGTTGTGGTGTTGCTGTAGCTGTTTGTACGACAGGGGTCCGCCTCCGCAACACCCTTCCATTTTCATTATTATAATTATTATTGTTTAACATAGTATTCCCACGAGTATCCTAGGAAAGAAAGGTCGACTGCGGCAGAGCCTGGATGCCACAGCAAGGCTACTTACTCCCGGAGGGCGCCCGGTATCCGGGGGAACCGTTCGCGACTCATAAACGCTGAGCCATTCATCTTCTCGGCACGGTAAACACCTTAAGATTGCGTTTTTATTACACATAATCTGGACAACACAAGACAGCACAACATGACTCAGGTACCTTGGGATCGTCAATGCCCGTACTAGGAGAATATTGGGATTCCCCTAGCCCCTGAGGGGGTACCTCGGGATCGTCAATGCCCGTACTAGGAGAATCCTGGGATTCCCCTAGCCCCTGAGGGATTATTATTATTTATTACAAAAGGTTCTTCTTTCTCACATTTGATCAATGTGGTTCCATGTTTGGCTGACGGGCCAAAACCAAGTCAGCACAAACGCTATTACCATTCCGTATTAAGGAATGACCTGACAATGTTACATGTTTTCAAAATCACTGACTTCTGAATGTTTCTGTGTATGTCCGTGTTGAGTCCCAATTGCACTAAATGTGGTGTGAATGTTATTGGTGTAAGGCCTGTGGCTGATATAATGAGGGGGACAATGATGACTTTTTCCTGTCTCCATAGCCTTTTTATTTCCGTTGCAAGGTCTGTGTATTTGGAAATTTTTTCTGTGTATTTCGCTTGGATGTTTGTGTCGTTGGGGACAGCTATGTCAATCAGATAGGTGACTTTTTCTTTTTTGCACTGAAAAGTAATATCGGGTCTATTGGCGGAGACTGTTTTATCTGTATGGATACCGATATCCCAGTAGAGCTTGTAATCTTCATTTTCAAGTATGGATGTTGGCGTGTATTTGTAGTAGGGATCTGTGTTTTCTATGAGTCTGTATGTTGTGGCTAGTGCTTGGTGAACCACTTTGGCAGCTGAATCATGCCTGGCTGTGTACTCCGTTCCGGCCAATATTTTACATCCGCTCGTTATGTGTTCGATCGTTTCTTTCTGCTGGTGGCATTTCCTACATCTGTCCTCTGCAATAGTCGGGTCTTTGATGATATGCTTTTGGTAGTTTCTGGTTAATATGACTTTATCCTGGATGGCAAGTAAGAAGCCTTCAGTCTCAGGGAATAGCTGCCCATCCCGTAAACCAGGTGTATGATTGTTTTTTATTTACGTGGTCTTGTTCTATGTGGTATCTGTGTTTTCCGTGGAGTGTTTTCTCTGACCACGTTTTCATCTTTTCCTGTTGTAATTGGGTGTGACTGTGTGTGTCTGCTGAGTGGTCTGCCCGGGCTAAGTCGAGAGGTGTGTAGTTTTTGTCTGCTTTCACTGTCGCTGTGTGGAGGCTGGTTTGCTTGCTGTGAAAGAATTTCCTAAGTGTTTGTATTTGTTTTGTGTGTAATGATCTGATGTCTATAATTCCTCTTCCTCCTGCCTTCCTCTCGATGGTAAGTCTTTCTTTGCATGCGTTGGGGTGTAATTTCCTGTATTTAGTGAATTGAGATCGTATAAGGATGTGAATATTTTCTATGTCTGTTTGTGACCATTTGATGATACCAAATGAATATGTGAGTATAGGTATAGCGAACGTGTTGATGGCTTTAGTGAGATTCTTAGAGTTGAGTTTTGTTTGCAAAAGTTTCGTCAGTCTGTTTTTGAATTCGGTTCTGAGCTCTGTTTTGATGTGAGTGTGGTTGAGTTTGGTGCTTTGTTGGAAGCCTAGATATTTGTATGTTTCTTTATCGAACATGTTATCGAGCGTTTCATTGTTGATGGTTTCTGTCTCATGGTGGTGCTTCCATTGGCCTTTGTTGATGTGGAGCACTTTGCATTTACTTATACCAAATTCCATATTGACATCTAAGGTGAATATTTCTGTGATTTTGAGAAGTTCTTTCAGCTGTGTTTGTGTGGCAGCGTAGAGTTTTATGTCGTCCATATATAGGAGGTGGTTTATTTTATGTTGATTCTCTTTTTGGTGTCTGATATTGAAGCCATGCTCTGTTCTGTTTAGTATATTTGAGAGTGGATTGAGACAGAGGCAAAACCATAGAGCACTGAGCGAGTCTCCCTGAAATATACCCCGTCTGATGTACAGCTCTTCTGTTTGGATCCGTTCGGTTTGTGTTTCTAGGCGTATTTTGGTTTTCCATGTTTTCATCATTTGCGCGAGAAACTGCCTGAGGTGTTGGTTGATTTTATAGATTTCTAGGGCCCTGATTAACCAGCTGTGGGGTATGGAGTCGAAGGCCTTTTTATAGTCTATGTAACCGATGTGAAGGTTTCTGTGTTCTTTTCTGGTTTGTCCCATAATCACGCTATCTATAATCAGCTGCTCTTTGCATCCTCGACTATTTTTCCTGCATCCCTTCTGCTCTTCTGTGAGGATATTGTTGTCTGTTAGGTGTTGTTCTATTTTCTTCGATATTGTGGCTGTGATGATCTTGTATAGGGTTGGAAGACAGGTGATAGGTCGGTAGTTTGACGGGTTTGTGGTGTCTGAGCTTTTGGGTTTAACGTATGTTATTCCTTGTGTGAGGAAAGTGGGAAATGTGTGTGGTTGTAGAATGGCTTTGTTGATTTGGTGTGCGAGTGCTTCGTGTGTGGTGGTAAACTGTTTGTACCAGAAGTTTTGTATATTGTCTATTCCAGGACATTTCCAGTTGTGTGTGTGTTTGATAGTTTCTGTAATTTCTTGTGTATTAAATGTGGTATTTTCTTGTTCTGTCACATGTTTATGTTTGTCTTCTTCGGCTTTGATCCAGGGGGTGTTATTATTGTGTTGTTTGGGTTCTGACCAGATACTTTTCCAATAATCTGTGAGTTCTTGTTTGTTTGGTGGTTCAGTCACTGCTATCTGTTTGTTGTACATAGTTTTCCGGTAGAACTGTTTTTCGCTTCTTCGGAAGAGGTTGTTGGTGTCTTTCCTCTCATTTGATTCTTTGTATCTACGGAGTCTTGCGGCATATACAGATAGTTTTTGTTTGTGTTATTATTATTATTATTATTTGTAAAATAATTCTTTATGGCAACAGCCCATTCAAGTATTTGCATGGTATGATGCGGAAAATGACTCCTGAATAGAAAATCTACGATATATCCATCTATATGGTATTCGCGACGACCATATTTGGACATCCCTCACGAGCATCTCGCCATACTCTCTTAATATTTTCAGTGTCTGCCCTTGAATTAGTATCAATAATGTTATAGGAGTGGTTGACAGTAAGGTTCCTTTAACCTGAATAAATAAATATATGTGCGGCCTATATGTATATATGCATGTATGAATGTATGTATGTATGTGAGTGATCAATTAGATGTAAATAGTTCAGGTAAGTTTAGATTAGTTCAGGTTAGTTCAGATTAAGTTCATGTTACTTTAGGTTAGTTCATGTTAGTGCAGGTTAGTTCAGGTTGTATGTGATAAACACATCTTTTTTTTTTTTTTTTATTGGTCTAGCACACGTGCTGCAGGGAAGTCCCTAAAGCGCTCCAGGAGCGGCACGAGTGCGGAAAAAGCGATTCACGTTGTTCTTGAATCGCTGTAAATTGTACTCGGTGGGGGAAACACAGCGCTGGGCAAATTATTCCAAAGGGATGACGTTCTCCATGTAAAAGATTGCTTGAAAAGCGTTGTACGCGGAGTAACAAGCTGAACCTCATACGGATGCGAAGCACCAGCGCGACGTGTATTTCTAACATGCACCGCTTTGGGAGGAATTAAGCGGGCTACATCCTTCGAACACTTTCCATGAAAATACTTGTAGAACAGACTCAATCTATTTCAATTTAATGTGTTCAACAAAATTCGAATAAAAAAAACATAAAACTATATATTGTAATAGAGAAATTGTGTCTCTCCCGCCTTAATATTTATGTTTGACGCCTTAGAAAAGATCCCCAATAAGTGGAAAAGGGCTGGAATCCCACTTGTAAATATTTACGTATTTAATATCTTCACTTATCATTTAAAATATTAACTTCTATTGCTTCGATTAACTTTTCCTTTAGTGTAAGAGAGTCAAATTTCCTACTTACTTTTGAACTATGTATCTATAGGGGAAGTACTGGGTAAGACACTTTTTTTATTTCTTCTAAACTGTATTGATTATATTCCTTTTTTTTATTTTTCCCCATAATAAATTACTTTATTGTATATGGCTTAATTTTATATTTTTCTTGTGACCAGGTTCAGATGCGATCACTTAATGCCGAGTTTATCATCAGAACGATATTATTTAGCAGTGTGTCCATACTTTAGACGTTTAAAATAATGTATATTTTTACCGTAATAAGTCTAACCGAAAAAAATAAGATGGTTTATTTTAATTTTGGTAGGGAGGTTCAGTTTCCTTCTAAAGTCTGTCTGTTGTCCTTACTGGAGTAAAAAGTAAGGCTACGCCTCTTACTTACATTTATGAAAGTAAAAAACTTAATGTAAAGGTTTGCTTATACTACTTTAACCTAAGCTCTTAAACTAGTAGTCCTATACTAATTTAACCTAGGCAATGAGTTTCTTGTTACATGATTTTCTTATCCTAAGACTTATACCTACCTTAGCCTAAGACTTACGCTAACTTAACTTAGAACTTAGTGTTAACTTAAACTAGGACTTATTATATAATTTAATCTAGATTAACAATCTTCTGTCACGGCGGGCGAGCAGAGTCATCGTCTTCATCCGAGTGAGGGTCAGATGGTCTCGGGAATTGGCGGCGTGCATGTGGTGGGAGTCGGAAGGCGTCCCTGAGACATGGGTTGCGGTGCTGGGACGCCTTTTCCAAAAACTTCAACTGGGCTTCTAAAGTAATAACAAATTATAGCCTTTTTATTGAAATAGTTTGATCGTGAATGTGTTAATGTTAACAATAGGTAGTTCAGCTTATATATTATCTAAAATATATTCGTCATCAAATATCGGTGATGTTGTTACACATATATTTGACATGATTTTTTCCTATTTATTTAACACCAAGAATACATATATTTTTTTCGCTAGAACGTGTGTTTGTGTGACACTTTAGTATACGGGCGTTCCTTTATTAGGAAAAAAGAGAACAATAAAAGCGGGGTTACTTATTGAAGGGGGGCGGTAAACAACAATTGAGGAACGAAACTCATTGATAAAAAAAAACCTCCATTACACTGCCATTCTAAAAGCCTAGACCCTCTCAACACAGTAAACTAAAAATTGATGTACGGATATTTTTCACAAATAGAGCCCCTACCTATAATGGAACTCTAATAACTTCGCACTCATTTTAAAAATTGAAGTAGCGTTAATTAGTAATAGAACTTATTGAAACTCCCGATATATATATTTATATATATATATATATATATATATATATATATATATATATATATAAATATATAAATATATATATATATAATATATATATATATATATTTATATATATATATATATATATATATATATATAATATACATATATATATATATATATATATATATATGTATATATATATATATATATATATATATTTATATATATATATATATATATATATATATATATAATATACATATATATATATATATATATATATATATATATATATATATATATATATATATATATTTATATATATATATATATATAAATATATAAATATATAAATATATATATATATATATATATATATATATATATATATATATATATATATATATATATTATATATATATATCTATATATATATATATATATATATATATATATATATATATATACATATATATATATATATATATATATATATATATATATATACATATATATATATATATATATATATATATATATATATATATATATATACATATATATATATATATATATATATATACATATATATATATATATATATATATATATATATATATATATATATATATATATATATATATATATATATATATATATATATATATATAATGAATAAAATATTTAATTAAACAACAATAAAGAAACAATTTTAGCATGCAATTATCTGCCATCAGGAGGTCGTTTAACTTAACAAAGACCTGGAAAAAACTCTATCTTACGGTGACAGTAACTAAGTAAAATTTAACAGCCCGGCACTTCATTCCTCTAGCAGTCACTCAATTTGCTAGGTGTTAATTTGGGAGCAAATATGTCTTGGTAAGAACATCTTGCAAGTATAACAAAAAGAACTTCGTAAAAGCTGAGAATATTGTTTTGAACTAGAAAGCTTTACACTCCACAACAACTGTTAATTCTGTACAAAGCTCAAATTCGAACAACGATGGAATACTGCTCCCATATTTGGGGCTTTGTTCCCAAACATACACTGCATTTGTTGGATTCTATTCAGAAGAGAGCCGTGCGCCTGACTGGGAACCCGGAACTGGCCAGCAACCTTCATCCATTGGAACATCGAAGAACGGTTGGTCACTTGAGTCTATTCTACAAGTATTATCATGGAAAGTGTTCGATGGATGTAGCCCCCTTAATTCCTCCCAGAGCAGTGTATGCTAGAAAGACAAGTCGCGGTATTACTTAACATTCGTATGAGGTTCAGTTTGTTACTCCTCGTACAACCCTTTTCAAGCAGTCTTTTATATGGTGAACCTTTGGAACAATTTGCCCAGGACTGTGTTTCCGACCAAGTAAAATTTACAACGATTCAAGACCAGCGTGAATCGCTTTTTCTGCACACTTTTTGCTCCTGTAGCACATTAGGGATTGCCCTGCAGCACGTGTGCTAGGTCCATCAAAAAAATCTTACGAATCACGTCATAAGGATACCAATTACTACTTGTTGAGATTCTTGTATGGTTTAAATGGAGAAATTAATAAAAAACCTAAAAAATTTTTGCGTTTTTATTCCCTTTGCTAAAAGAAAGTATTATCTCCAATCGTGAAAAAAATACCCACCAAAAATTTTCGAATTTCCTCATGTTTCAGGGTATCTAATTTATGAAAAATGTAGTTTCTCATAACCATTGGTTTGGTTGTTGGCAGGATAACTCTCAAATAAAATGAGATATATTAACTGTTACTCGTGTTCCGGTGGGCGGGGGGCGCGTGGGAGCGGGTGGAGTCAATACGTTGTGACATTAACTAATCTGAATTAACCTGAACTAATATTTTTTAAAGTTAAAAAAAAATAGGTATTTCTTTTACAAATAAAGCCAACATTCGATTTTTTAAAGAGTGTCGAAGTCTCTATTTTCATTTCCTTACTCGTTTTTTTTTATATACAGTTGATAATTTTAATATTATCAATTTTGAGTAAACAAAACATATGAATACGGTAATTTGCTATACATTTTATCCTTATTTATTGCATGAAGAACTGTTGTGACACTTGAAAGTCCACTGATCCTTCTTATTAAGACATAAGCTTCTGTTAGTTCAGGTTAACTCAAGTAAGTTATAACGTATTGATTTCACCCTCACCGCGCTCCCTCGCGACCCGCAACACGAGTAACAGTTAATGCTTATTATTTTCAATATCTATGATACATATTGGCGGCTGGACGTTTGATATTATGGTAATTTGTTTTTCATTTTATACTTTACCTAACCTCTTATCTGCATTCTATAGAGCTCCTAGAGATTCTATAGATTATTTAGCCAAAGTATATAATAGCTAAAGAAAAAGAAAATGTTTTATATATGCCTGAATTATATACTTTGCCGGTAGCATATACATGCTATTTATTAAAAACCACATCAAAATAAGTTACCTCTCAGAAATTCATTTTTATTACACGGTAAAATGTTAACTTTATTTTTTATGTTAAACTTGACTAACATACAAACAATTAAAAAGTTTATTTAGTGCCAAAACTTTGGTTGTCATAATAACGGTTTCTATGGAATCTTTTTCTATAAATGATTAAATGATAAATAATTGATTGGTGGTGTATAAACCAATTAAATAAATTTAGAGGATTAAAAGTATATATACTCGTATATATATATATATATATATATATATATATATATATATATATATATATATATATATATATATATATGTATATATGTATAAGTATATATATAAATATATATATATATATATATATAATATATATATATATATATATATATATATATATATATATAACCTTTAATGTTTTATATTGGAATAAATTTAAGTTGTTTGCAATCATGCTATACATGTGTTTTAGTGCGAAAGGTTTTTATGGACTAGAAAACTCTCTATTAAATGATTCACATGTTAAAAGTTTCTAATTAGATCAATATTGAGGCTAATAGAATTTAATATATGTAGAAAATGTTTAGAACAACGTTGTTCAAGAATAACGTGAATCGCTTTCTCCGCACACGTGTCGCTTCTGTAGCGCTTTAGGGCCTTTCCTGTAGCACGTGTGCTAGGCCCATAAAAAAAAGAAAACAACTGTTAAAGTGAGAATAGTGTCAATCATTTTTCGTAGCTTACGATGAAAGTACTTACATAGTAAAAAGGAAAAGAGAGAAAAATATTAGGCAAATTTAAAACTGCAACAATTCGTGGAATAAGAGATAAAAATTATTTAAAGATTTTTATCATTCTGTTTTATAACTTTAAACCAACTTATTATTAAACCAACTAAGTTGGTTAATCTTCCTTAATTTAAGCGTTGTGCAGGTATAAATTTCAGCCTGAACCCCTAACAGATTTGGGTAGCCAGTGTTACAACAAACAAGTAAAGGTAATATAAATAGGCACATTTACCTATTCCCTATCATTTTAAAGTTAATGTTATTTTTATTAAACTATACTTTTAAGAAAAAGAAAAGGTTTAAAATGGGCGGACTGTTGCCTTTCTAAAAGCTTTACAAATTAAGAAAGTTAATCTGATCAGTTGAGTTTTCATGATTTACAACTTAAATTTTAAAGTCTTGTAAACAGTGGCATAATTAATTTTACAACAATTCCGTCCGCATTCCTAAACGATATTTTAAGTTTGACGACTGTATTCGCCTTTATTATCGGTATTCCAAATTTGATATTTCCAAATAAGTCTTAAAAATTACTTGGATAAATCGCTTATGTAATTCTTTTCTTGTCAGTATAAACGTGAAGACTTCTTAACCATCTTTTTTCATAATATTTATATGAAATAAAACGACCATTTATGCATTAATATATTCTATTATTGGTGTTCCGTACAGAACACTTGTGGGATCACTTCGGTGCCTGCCTGTCTGTCAGACTCTATTTTCTTCGAAACTATTTGTCATAGAAAGTTGAAATTAGGCACAAATATATGAATTGATGGCCCAATCAGAGCCGTATAGTTTTGAAATTTAAATTTTGACTTAAGGAGTTATTTTTGGAAGGTAAAATTGGAAATGAAAAAAAATTTTTCTTGCAAAGTCATCGAGTGGGGTGTCAAATGAAAGTTTGTGAAAACACGAGTTCAAAACTTTATATGATGTAATACTCGCGCAAAGGACCCCGCACATTTCTTATGGGAAGTGGCCCTCGGTGAAATTGTCTGAAATCTATATATGTTATTCCTCTCGAGCTCCTGATCAAAAATTCCTATGGGCACAAAGTCGGAAAATGGACAGTTTTTCAGATATCGGGGGTATAAAGACGATTTTTGTAGAGCTTGTTGACAACAGCGTAGAGCCGTGAGGTTGTTTATGCGCCGTTCCAAATCTGGTGTCAAAAATGACATTTGAGAGTTGGTAGCAGTCAAAAAAACTGTCAACTCACCTTATTTCTAATAAAATGCCCTTCAGAATATACATCGGGACGTTTCTGCAGGCGCTGATTTCAATTCCGGTGTCAAAAATGACATTTAAAACTTGGCAGCTACCAACAAAATGTCAACTCGCCTCACTTGTAACAAAATGTTCCTCAGAATATAAATCAGATGGTTTTTTTTATCTACTTTTAGCATTACCCGGGAACAACGACGTGGATGTAGTAGATTTCTGCTTCCTTTGGAGTGCTTGTTTACTGTCCCCGTGCCTCTCACGATTGGAGACTCGATTAGAGTGAGTCCCCGTGCCTCCCACGATTGGGGTGCTTGATTAGGGTGAGTCACCGTACCTCTCACGATTGGGGTGCTTGATTGGGGTGAGTCTCCGTGCCTCTCATGATTGGGGTGCTTGATTAGGGTGAGTCCCTGTGCCTCTCACGATTGGGCTGCTTGATTAAAGCGAGTCCCCTTGCCACTCACTGTAGGGTGCTTCATAATATTTACCATCATTCCGGTGGGAGATTTGCCGCATTCATGGTGGTATTCAGAAGATTTGATTGTGGCCACTTCAAGTTAGCTTGGTGGCGGGCATATCTAAAGGACCAAAGAATGCCCTACGCTGTTGTCGACAAGATCTCCGAAAATCGCCTTTCTACCTCCGATATCTGAAAAACTGTTCATTTTTCGACTTTGTGCCCATGGGAACTTTTGATCAGGAGCTCGAAAGGAATAACATATATCGATTTCAGACAATTTCACCGAGAGCCACTTGCCATAAGAAATGTGCTGGGTCCTTTTTCTTTATTCTATTTTTTAAAAATGGTCAAAAATCGCTGTCCTCCAACCATATCTCTAAGAGTGGAATATTCTCTACGAAGTATAGATTCAGCGAAAATTATCACGAATGCATTCCGTTTGATAATTTATCAGGTATAAAAAAAACTTTTCGTGTAAAGTTGTGAATTTAAACGGGACTAAGAGCTACGAAATATCAATACTTATTCGGTGCAATCAGTAATATACTCATATACTTTTCAGTACACTACTGCTTTAAGCATATGGCCAAGCACAGATAAAATAAATTTCCATTATGACTAATAACCAACGGATAGGTACCGAGACAAAATAATTTTATTTTATTTGCCTATAATTAAACAAATATTTAGGTACTTAATATTTGTTTTAAACTTTTACTACAAAGAATATATAAAAAGCGAGAAGCTTTTTATATATGGTATTCTTGGTAATTCTTATATTAAAGATTATAAATGACTGAATTTCATAGAATGCTTCAGCAATCACGGTACGGAACACTAACTGTGCAAATTCGACTTGTACTTGGCCGGTTTTTCTTAATACGGATTTTTTTTGCTACATTTTATTTGACTGTAACATATAATACACATATAAAAGTCGAATTTGTGGAATGTAGCATCTGAGATTAAAACATACTCCATGATTTTGTTGTCAATCTATTGATTTATATAAATTTTTTAGGGCCCTTTAGAAATAAAATCGCACACAAAAATTATTTCATAATTATAATATATAAAAATAAAATAAATAATTAACTAATAAATAAAATACTTTAATTTTTCAATATTCCTTGTTTCAAGTATCGGCCTGTCTCGCCAACATAGTACTAAAAATACCTGTCAATTTTGCCCTTATCAAGAAAAACATTTTTTATAAACCAAGCAAAGGATGAAATAGAAGTTGGTTAAAAGGTCTTGAGTTGTTACTAGGTATATTTTTTCCAATAAATGGGGATTGTTTTCACACTCTTAGTTACAGAACTTTTGTGACATGGCAACTAATAAAACTTTATTATTTAAAGTGGAATGAACATTTACAGATAATTCTGGTCGTCGAAATTATTTAACCTTCATTGCAGTCATTCTCTTAATGAACCTTTAAATAAATTGCAATCTTATACATATAACTATAAATGCTTAACGTTTTTGTTTATTCTTAATACTTTATTAGAAGCATTTAATAAGTATTCATGTTTTCCCCTAAACTGTAAATAACCGCCCCTTAAAAAACTGACTCAAATTAAACTATACTTGTTGCGGAAATTTTTGAGATATTGACGATACCATGCTTTTCATGAGCACACACATACGCTGCAGGGAAATCCCTAAATTGTTCCTGAATGAGCATCAGTGCAGATTTAGTGATTCGAATTGGCATAGATTTGTTACACGTTGCATTCGGTAGGAAGTGACTTAGACAGTTTATACAAAAGGAATGAAGATCTTCATATGAGTTGTTAAAGAGACTGCAGGGCCGGCCCTAGCTTTTTTTTTCCGCCGTAGGCAAACTCAAAAAATTCCGCCGCACCCAAGCTTAAAGAAAACCAGGAAAATGACATATAATTGAATTAAGACATTAATACTAATACAGATTTACGAAAAATTATTTTATTGAAAAACAAAGTTTACACTTTTAACGAGCTAACGACAACGAACTTACTAACTAAAACTAATACCAACTATTTTTAGAGATAATTTAAATATACTTTTAAAATATTGAACAAAACTAGTACAATAATATACAAAGTTTACACCTAAATTACACAAGTTTTTTCGAAGTTTCATTTCTGCAAAATTGCGAATAAATTCTTTCGGATCTAATTTACTACTTAATTCGTGTTCAATGGCCAACCTTGCTTACCGATGAAGACGATTTTATGTAGTCATAGTTCTTAAGTAATTTTTTATTGTTTTTAATTCAGAAAAAGTTCTTTCGCCAGTAGCAACAATTATGAGCAGCGTTAACAAAATTCTTAGAGCAATGCTCAAATTTGGCCCAATTATAAGGGAAGTAATGAATTTAAGAAGCTCACCTGGACCTTCTGTCTTAGTTAAAAGTGAAGAAACAAGGCCTATTTCGTCAGCCAAATCTAAAGCGTTAAGATCGGACGAATCACCATCTGTCAAGATGTTTTTAAGGTCTTTACAATGTACCAGTAATTGATTTATACGCATGTCTTTTTAGTTTATAAACAACCTGAACTAACCTGAACTAACCTAAACTTGTTATGACTCGAGTCTCGAAAACATACCTACAGAAGATACTCAAGTCACCAATTTTCATTGGATATTTTGAAGAGTTTCTGGTTCCAATCAGGCTTATAGATATTGTCTGTATAGATTATATATGGGGGAGCGAAGCTCCAAACATGGGAGCAGCATCGATAACCGAATTTCAGTTTTGAAAAACATTAAGAGATTTTGTCAAATATACCGTTTTTACTATAAAATAGTATTCTGAGATTTTAAATAACTTTCCTTAATGTTCCTAAATTAATATCACGTAACGTCGAATCTTCGTTAAGTAGTGAAACTTCTTACTCTGTAAATATTTTTATGGATACTTAACGTCTAAATTAGTGAAAAAACATACGTACTGTCACCTAAAAATTATATTTTTCGTCTCCTTTAACAGATTGTCAATGTAAAGAAGAATAGTCTGGGAAATAATATGGATCATTTAAGATCTTATTATTCAGTTTCCAATTTAAAATTTACGTTGAGCCTGAAAAGACAAATCTGACCGTAAATTCCATATAGATGGACATTTTTGTGCTTAGTGTTTAAATATATTTAATAGAATTAATGAAACTTAAGGGTTCTGCTTTTGAATGCTTTTATTTTTTATTAATTATATTTTTTACGATTTTCATTTCTTTTGAAGTTTATGTTGTTATTGATTGCGCTTTTTGTTGATATTTATTTTTGCAAAATTATTATATAGCTTAGTGAGTGAAGACATATCGTAAAACATAAAAAAAAAACATTGTAATATCTGACAATAACATATTGAGTAATCACTTAACTTTTTGCTCATCGCAACGGTTATACAGTTAAATTGAAGATAGACGGTAATACTTCACATCCGTATGAGGTTCAGCTTGTTACTACGCGTACAACGCTTTTTAAGCTTTTTCAAGTCTTTTATATGGAGAACATCATCCCTTTAGAATAATTTGCCCAGGGCTGTGTTTCCCACCGAGTACAATTTACAGCGATTCAAGAACAACGTGAATCGCTTTTTCCGCACACATGCCGCTCCTGGAGCACTTTAGAGACTTCCCTGTAGCAGGTGTGCTAGACCCGTAAAAAAAAATAATACAATTAATAAACTGTGAAAACAACAATTATATTCATGAAATGTACTCTTTTGAATCTTATATTTGATTAAACCTATTCTAAAATGGTACAGCATGTTGAGTAAAATACATTGAAAACAAACTATTATTTATATTATTTACTTTTTAAGAGAATGGAATGCTGCTGCTTAAAATATATTGCGATAAGAAGAAACAAAATATTAATAGTTTCTCAACTAAATCTGACAACCATGTGACTGAGCGAAAGTTATTCATATTTCAAAAATATGCCCTTAAAAAGAATATGTGGCATTAAAAACAAATATAAAAAAATATAAAATCTGAGAGTCCATTAAAAATATTCATTATAATTTTGTTCTACGTCTAAAGGTTCAGTTCCAAGTAAGAATCTTTTATTTTCAATAAATTTCGCAGTTTTCCATTTTACTGGTTTAACTGAAACACTATTTTTATTATTATATGCTTAGGACAAGTTCTAAACTAGGTAACGTTGTGAATGAAATGACAATCCCGCATAATAGGGAATTAAGTTTACCCTTAATGATGTTTCTTTTTATACTCTTCTATTCAAATTTCCTTAATATAATGTATCGGTATTTTTATTTAGAAAAAAAAATGTTAAATAAAATTTACATGTGGATCTAGATCTCAGGTATTTTGTAACTAAAATGGTATAAAAAAATTATACTCTGCCTTAAGCATCGAATAAATTCGACTTGGTTTAAAATGACTAATATTTTATTGTTTTACTATTTTATTGTTTTCTTTTTTAAAATTAAAAGTACTCTGATTATTTAACTTTTGTAGATAGTTATACCAACTAAATAAAGTTATTCTAGCGGTTTTTTTTGCCGGGTGTCATTAAAGGGACCCAAACCTCTCAATCATTTGCGTTTGTGTGAGTTGAGATTTTTGACGTTTTGTCATGGTCTGGTTACCGAGATACATTCGTCATATTCATTTTTGTGTACAAAATTGTAGATAGGTTTGAATGAATATCCATCATGCGACTTAACTTGTTTGAGCCAATTTTCTTGGAATCTAAAGATGTGTTTAGCTGCTTAACTATATATTGAATACGGATGTGAGCTAAGAAGAAAAGGCAAGAATTATACTCATGTAAAATATTCTATATAATAGGTAGAAAGAACACTTATATATGTTTTATTTTATTAAAAATGTAGGATATAAATGAAGTATATTATCGTTCGTCTGGAAAATTAATAGTTATTTATGATTATATTATTAGGAATTTATTAATTGTATAATCCTGTACGTTCTTAAAATAGTGCTTGTTCTTAAAACTATGTAACGTGTTTCTATCACTACTAAAGTAGTTTCGTTTTTCGTTTAGTACTTGATAATTTAAGAACAAGTCTTCTGTTATATACTCGAGCTGAGAGAGTTTCTTAGTTATAAATGTATTAATTGTTGTGCAATTTATCAAAGTGTCTTGCTTAGACAAGGTTCAACTAAAACGTATAAGAAACAACTTAATTACCTATTATGAGTAGGAAAATAATGATAATGCTAATGAAATTAGTCTTATAAAAACTCTAGCAGGTAATGCAGGACAACCTTAACAATAGTAGACATATTAGGCAACTTATAATTTATTATAACAAGATAATCTTAGAAGAAGCAAAAAAATAAAGAGAAATTAAATAAAATTGTAGAGTCAGAGAACTTTGTCGACGATTTAAAAGAAAAATAGATTACCTGGATTAGCTAAAAGGAGAGCTACAGATACTGCCACACAAGATGTGATGACAGGTGTTAAAATGGCATCCACAACATGAGAGCAGGTCAATCTAATTATTATTATAGATACACACCATGTATTTACTTAAACAACTCAAAATCAATAACTTCATATAACTAATGTCTACACACACTGAGTACAATTAATTAGTCTAGCGAGGCAACAGCCTAAAGGTACAAAGGTAAATTGTACTAAACTCTAACCTCTTCTCTCTCTATCTAAACTCTTTTTGGGACATGAATGTGCTAAATACTAAAACCAGATATTAGAATCAAAATGGAATCCTAATTAAGTTATGTCATCAACTCCTAACTGAATACGCCAATTTTCTTGGAATCTAAAAATGTGTTTTAGCTGCTTAACTAACACGTCGGTCTGACACATAAATGTAGCTCTTTTAAAAAATTTCATATGATTTTTAGGAAGTACCAACCTTCAAACGATACGTTTCAAAATTTCATGACATTTCGATGATTAGTTTATAAGTTACTGTGGTTTTAGTGACGCTACTTTTGATATTTTCAAAACAATGGAAAAAAATAAAATTTCGTATGTTGATTAAACACTATTTTTTGATGGGAAAAAATATCCTTCCGGGAAAGCAATGGCTTGATAAGTGTTACGGAGACTCAGCCCCCGGAAAATTACTCATCATTTACTGGTATGCTGAATTTAAACGCGGTCATACAGACACAAATGATGGTGAACGCTTTAGACGCCCAAATGAGGTGGTTACACCGGAAAACATAAAAAAAGTCCACAAAATTGTTTTGGATCACCGTAAAGTGAAATTGCGTGAGATAGCTGACACCCTAAAGATATCAAAAGAACGTGTTGGTCATATTTTGCATGAACATTTGGGTATGAGAAAGCTCTTTTCGAAATGGGTACAGCGTTTGCTCACAGTGGACCAAAAACAACAACGTGTTGATGATTCTGAGCGCTGTTTGGACCTGTTTAAAACGCAATACAAAAGGATTTTTTCATGAGGTATGTGACAATGGACGAGACATGGATCCACCACTACACACCGGAATCAAATCGGCAGTTAGCGGAGTGGACAGCAGCCGGTGAAAGCCGCCCGAAGCGACCAAAGACACAAAAGTCGTCTGGGAAGGTTTTGGCCTCTGTGTTTTGGAATGCGCATGGAATAAATTTCATCGACTATGCTGAGAAGGGAAAAACCATAAATAGCGAATATTATATAAAGTTATTGGTGCATTTGAAGGCAGAAATCGCAAAGAAACGGCTCCAAATGAACAAGAAAAAGTGCTCTGTCATCAAGATGCCGTTTCGAAAGTGAATGGTTATGATGGAAAAATTGCATGAATTGAGTTCGAATTGCTTCCTCATCCACCGTATTTTCCAAATTTGGCCCCCAGCGACTATTATCTATTCGCAGACCTCAAAAAAATGTTCGCGGGAAAGAGATTTGGCTTTAATAAAGAAGTTATCGGCGAAACGGAGGCCTATTTTGAAGGCAAAGACAAATTCTTCTAGAAGAAAGGTATAGAAATGTTAGAAAAGCGTTGGACTGATTGTATCGCTCTTGAAGGAGACTATATTGGTTATTAAATTCGAATTTTGCAAAAAAAAATGTGTTTTAAGTAGCTAGACCAAAAACTTTTCAGCCTACGTGTTGTATATTGAATACAGAAGTGAGCTAAGAGAAAAAGCAAGAATTATACCCATGTAAAAAATTCTCTATAGTAGGTAGTAAGAACACTTATATAAATTTTATTTTATTGAAAATATAGGATATAAATGAAGTATATTATCGTTCGTTTGGAAAATGAATAGTTATTTATGATTGTATTATTAGGAATTTATTAATTGTATAATCCTCTACGTTCTTAAAATAGTGCTTGTTCTTAAAACTATGTAACGTGTTTCTATTACTACTAACGTAGTTTCGTTTGTCGTTTAGTATTTGTTTATTTAACAACAAGTATTCTGTTATATACTCGAGCTGAGAGAGTTTCTTAGTTATAAATGTATTAATTGTTGTGCAATTTATCAAAGTGTCTTGCTTAGACAAGGTTCAACTAAAACGTATAAGAAACAACTTAATTACCTATTATGAGCAGGAAAATAACGATAATGCTAATGAATTTGGTCTTATAAAAAACTCTGCAGGACAACTTTAACAACAACAGACATATTAAGCAACTTATAATTCATTAAAACAGGATAATCTTAGAAGAAGCAAATAATAAAGAGAAATTAAATAAAATTGTAGAGTTAGAGAACTTTGTCGACGATTTAAAAGAAAAATATATAACCTGGATTAGCTAAAAGGGGAGCTACAGATACTGCCACACAGAATGTGATGGCAGGTGTTAAAATGGCATCCCCAACATGAGAGCAGGTTAACCTAATTATTATTATAGATACACTCCATGTATTTACTCAAACAACTTCAAATCATTACATTCATATAACCAATGTCTGCACCCAAACACCGACTATACTGGGTACAATTAATGAGTCTAGCGAACCAACAACCCTAAGGTTACAGATACAATTGTATTAAATAAGACTCTCCTTTTGGGAGACGAATGAGCTAAATACTAAAATCAGATATTAGAATCAAAACGGAATCCTAATTAATTTATGTCATCAACTCCTAACTGAATACGCTGAAGCACCTATGAGAAATTTACCCAGTAGTGATTAGTTAAGGTAGTTCACTCTTGACAATCGGAGCCAAAAGTATAGTCCGACAGTAAATACAAAAAGTTTAAAATACTCAATGGCAGAGAATATTATTTTTGTCGCAGACTGTATTCGATAGATGGAAGCTTTCATATGCAGACACATACTAATATAATCACACTTTTAATGAAAATAAATGTGGTAACGCTACCAATGCGTATACCGAATGCTCTATAGAAGTAACGTTTTTATAGGTTATATTTATTATACTTTGTGTATGTTTACTCTTTAGACTACGTTACTTCTGATTTAAAATAATAAAAAAACATAATTAAATAAAAAAATGCTTTTTGATTATAATAAATTGCGACATAAAGGCAAATTTGCAACGGAAAAGCTCATCAATAAAAGCAAAAAAAGTATTTCGGGAATGAATGAAAATTAAAAACTGAAGAGCGTAACCTGTGTAGTAGTCGATAGATCGAGTTAGGAAAAAATTTAAAGTGTTGTCTGTGTAAAAAAGTTCTTTCATTAGAAAAGATAACTCATGAGAAATGTTTAGGTTGTAATTACAAATTACGTATGGCATAAAGAGTGCGTCATGAAAAAAACTAATATTGCCATCTTTAATGCCTTTAAAAAGTGTTATTTCAGATCTTATGATTAAAAGATTAAATTGCATCTTTTGGAAGATCTAAAAAGTTTTTACGATAAATTGGGGTTCTACAGGAATAGTGCAATTATTATCTAGTCGAAAAGACAATGGGAAACCACGTGTAACTAAAGATACGAGCGTATTAAATAAAGTAATTAATTACTTTACAAATAGTTTATAATACTTTATTTATTTATTATTAGTACATTAATTATTTATTTAGTTTTACCGAGAAAATTTATAGAACCGTTTTTTTAATATATATTTAATATTATTATCAATTGACATGTAACAATGTTGATAACTAAACATAATATTAATTTAAAATTTTATCGAAAAATTATTGAACCTACAAACATATTTTTGTTTAAATATAAATCTTTTAAATACTAAAGAAAAAAAATAATAAATATCAATATACAAATTCAAATTTTTAATTAATACATTTAATATATTTATTTGATGATTAAAGATAAAGCTGATAAACATATTGTGTTTATTCAATAAATTATTTAACCAACAAATTAATTTCTATTTAAAAGTTAATCATTTTAAATGATGTTTGAATGTTGGCGCGTAAAGTATGACGATATACAGCGTTGTCAAATTGTGATATCTGTTCCTCACTACGCGGTTATTCTTTTGAAAAAATATCAACTTTAAATATTTATATCTTTTTAACAAATTAACAAAAATTATTTTTGTATCAAAACTTTTCTAATTTTTTTTTAATTAAATATTAGTTTTTAAAAAACTCGTTAGACTGGTTCTTAAGATATACATGAAACTATGCCTTTTTTATACTTCATTGGCCTATTGCATGTTAATTATGTGCACTTTAATTATGAATATCTCGCTTCACAATCGGTCAATTTAGATTAAATTCATATTTCAATTTCATCAAATTCTTACGAAAAGTGGATTTATGAGTGAACCGAGTGACTGATATTAAATATTTTAAAAAAATATCCACGGAGAGTAAAAACACAGTTTTATATGCAATTTTTACGGTATCAGTAGTTCTGAGATAAATTTCTTGGTGGTAGGAAACGATATCAGACAATTCTTGACAAGCACTAGTATTTACCTCTTTTTAGTGTAGGGAACACTTATAAGATCACTTCGGTGTCTGTCAGTCTATCTGTCTGAAACATCCTATTTTCTTCGAAATTATTTGACACAGAAAGTTGAAATTTGGCACAAATGTAGGAATTGATGGCCCGTCAGAACCGTGTAGTTTTGAAAGTTAAATTTTGATTTAAGGGATTAGTTTTGGGGACTGAAATTGGAAGTGAACAAAAAATTTTTTTACCACGTCACCGAGCGAGATGTCAAACGAAACCTTGTAAAAACGAGTTTGAAAATATATATGATGTAATATTTGCGCACACTTTTCTTTGTATTATTTTTAAAGAAATGCCAAAAATCGCTGTCTCCCCCCTTATCTTGAAAAGTACTGATGAAAAAATTTTGAAATATTCTGGAAAATTCTCCACAAGGTGTAGACTGAACAAAAATTATGCCTTGTCTATTGCCTTTGACAACAAAAATTTCAAGGTCATAAGTTTTCAACAAAGATCGGAAACAAACTTTATTGAAAATTCATTTAGGGTAACAAAATTTTGTATTTTAAAAGCAATCACCGTATGGAACACTAATTGCGCAAGTCTGACTTGCCCTTGGTCGGTTTTATTTCAAATATATATAATAAAATAAATTTAATTGAGCTTTTATGTAAAAGGTATAATAAATATTATACGACAAAATCAACCCAGAATTAACAAGGACACGAAAATTCAAAATATTGATTAAAATATTATTTTGCTTCAAAAAAATTAGTCTCATTCTGATTTAGCAATCATAATATTTCATTCTACGGTTATCCATTTGACTACATAAATACTCTCTCAGGTAAAATGGTGTTTGAATGTTTGAAATGTATAGAAAATATTTGCATTATTATTTTTTACAGATCATCTTAAGGTAAGTTGATTATTTTATACCAATTTTAACGAAACTTTTAGTTAAAACTGTCTTCAATTCTAATTTCTTTCCTCCGTCGGCCAGGCGCTAGTATAAATTATAAAATTATATGAAATGTTTATCATTTTATTTAACATCTTTGGTAAATACACCTATAAGAATTTATGCTCAAGCGGAGCAAATCTCTCAATCTACTCTGGATTATGTTGCCATTAATTTCCCTAATCATATAAAAGTTTAATTCATGTATTAATGTTTTCTGGTTACTTTTTAATCTCTCTCTTCCTTATTTAGTCATAACATAATAGTTTTATAATCTTCACTTGGAGAATAAGACCTATAAATGACCTAAACATTTAAGAAAGGCTTTATCGATTCAAACTTGAGGTGTTTTTCAGTGATTCTCATGAAGAATTTGGTAGGTTTTGCTACTTTTTGTTGAATATCGTAATCACAGAACTACAACAAAATTAACAGTAAAATTCAGTTTGTGAGCGAATGCGAAACTTATACGAAGAATTTGAAAATCGTAATATGGATTGGAAATAGAATTCAAGATGGATGGAAAATTTTAAAATTTAAGAAGGGAAAAAATCTATACTTTAGTAAAAAAATCTTAAGTGTAGAAATAGAACAAGAACAATTTGGAATATTATTAACAAACCTTGAGATAAACAATGCTCAAAAAATTAAATTAATTTTAATATTAATGATAATTTTTATGAGATAAACCAAATTGTCATCTTCACAGAGCACAAAGTAACTACAGGCTTTCAGTCCATATTACCGACATCCTGTACTACAGCTAAAAAAGTAATTTAGAGATTAATTTATATTAATAGTAGCCGTGCCCGCGGCTCCGCTCGCGTGGACTTGATTCACTATTATCGTCATTGCTCATTTCTTATATTACCTAAAGTAATAAAATATATCCTATAACCTGGCCAGAGAACATATGTATGAATTAAAAAAAAACACGTAAATCGGATAAGTGGCTCTCGAGTCGTAAGCTCACTAACGAACAGACAGGCAGACAGAGAGACGTTACGTTCTATATATATTATATATTATTATATAACCTGGCCAGAGAGCATATGTATGAATTTAAAAAAAAAAACACGTAAATCGGATAACTGGCTCTCGAGTCGTAAGCTTACTAACGAACAGACAGGCAGACAGAGAGACGTTACGTTCTATATATATTATATATTATTATATAACCTGGCCAGAGAGCATATGTATGAATTTTAAAAAAACACATAAATCGGATAAGTAGTTCTCGAGTGATAAGCGCACTAACGGACAGAGAGAGAGACGTTACATTTTATATATATTATATTCTTTGCTACATGATATTGTTCCATATTTCATGGTTAAGGCAGCGTATTGCAAGAGAATGCGCTAGCGGCAAACTTTTTTCCGACTTGATTCACTATTATTGTCACTGCTTTTTCTTTATGTTACTTAACGTAATAAAATATATCCTATAACCTGGCTAGAGAAAATATGTACGTTTTAAAAAAAGCACGTAAATCGAATAAGTAGTTCTCGAGGGATAAGCACACTTACAGATAGACAGAGAGACGTTCTATTTTGTATATATTATAGATAACCTGGCCAGAGAATATATGTATGAATTAAAAAAAAAACACGTAAATCGGATAAGTAGTTCTCGAGTAATATGCGCACTAACGGACAGACAGACAGACAGAGAGACGTTGCATTTTATATATGATATTCTTTCCTACATGATATTGTTCCATATTTAATGGTTAAGGCAACGTATTGCAAGAGAAGGCGTTAGCGGCAAACTTTTTCCGACTTGATTCACTATTATCGTCACTGCTTAATCCTTATGTTACTTAACGTAATAAAAAATATATTCTATAACCTGACCAGAGAACATATGTATGTCTTTAAAAAAAAAAGCACGTAAATCGGATAAGTGGTTCTCCAGTGATAAGTGCACTAACGGACAGAAAGACAGGCAGACAGAGAGATGTTGCATTTTATATATATTATAGAAGATTATAGATAATCTGGCCAGAGAAAAAAAGCATGAATTAAAAAAAAACATCCAAATCGGATAAGTGGTTCTCAAGTCATAACCGCACTAACGGACAGACAGACAGACATAGAGACGTTGCATTTTAAATATTATATTCTTTGCTACATGATATTGTTCCACATTTAATGGTTTAAGCAGTGTATTGCAAGAGAAAGCGCTAGCTGCAAACTTTTGTCCGACTTGATTCATTATTATCGTCACTGCTTATTCCTTAAGTTACCTAACTTAATAAAATATATCCTATAACCTGGCCAGAGAACATAAGTATGTTTTAAAAAAAAAGCACGTAAATCGGATAAGTGGTTCTCGAGTGATAGGCGCACTAACGGACAGACAGACAGAGAGACGTTGCGTTTTATATATATTATAGAAAAATATCCTAGAAATATAAAGTAGTAGCTATTCAAAACTGGTTAATAAGAAATCATTACGAATCCGTCAAATATAATTAATCTAACAGTCGACATACGAGGGTGGATTGATAAGTCCGGTAAATTTCTACGAACTCGCGGGAAATTTTGAAAATGATTACACCCCGAGACAAAAAAGGCGGGAAAAGTGATGGCAACTGCTTTTGGTATCCACACGGTATTACAATGGTTGACTAGTTTCAAAAGGGTAAAACGTTATTGGACTATTTACATAGTGACTTGAAGCAGACGCGATTAAGATTAGTGATTCTTCACCAGGACAATGCGCCGGCTTACACATCGGTCATTGCAATAGCTAAAGTACGCGAGCTGGGCTTCGAAACAGTTCCCCACCCATCTCCAAATTTGGTCCGGACTGATTTTTTTGTTACCTAACCGCAAAAATTCGCTTGGGTTAAGTAATTTTCGTCGAATGAAGAGGTTATCTATGCTATAAACAAGTATTATATATAGTTCGAAATATTTTTTTCTGAGGGAATAAAAAATTTGGAATCTAGCTGGACCAAATGTATTAAGAGCAATAAAGAATATGTTGAGAAATAAATTTTACAAGACTTTTCAATCGACCGTCGTACAGATTGCTCCTGGCAATATTGCTAAATATGCCATTCGTTGATGGTCACTTGTTCGGAAAAGGCAACGTGCCTATCTTCGAAAATGTGATGTATATGGAAAATTACAGACTAATTTGTATTTCAAGTACTTTCTCCAGAATATTCGAAAGAATTGTTTACGACAGGTTATCAGACTTTTTAAAAAATATAAAATTTCAGCAAGCGATCAGTAAGATTTTAGAAATGTTTTATCAACAGAATCGGCAACTGCTCCAAGATAGATAATAAAAAATGATTTTATATTATTATATTTTTGTAGATTTGACGTAGTTAATAAAAATTTTGTTCCCGAACTATTTATGTAAGAGAAAACTTGAAATTTTGGATAAAACAATTTTAACTGTTTGGAAAATTTGTCCTAAGGCTCAAATTTCTGAATATTTTCATCTACATTTAGATATTTTACAAGGCAATTCTTTTCTCCACTCTCATTGTTTTTCCTCCTTATTAATGACTTTTCTGATCACATCTTTTGAGATTAAGTAATCATATATGCCGATGATATATCGATAGTTACAAAGGACCAGTCATAAAAATATCTGTCTCTTATTTACCTCCACATGTTTTCAACTTATTGTAATGATTAACCATTAAAAATGCTTTGAATTTATTTTCTACTTTGGAGGACACTTGCTTTACCACAAAAGATCATTAATTTTGTCGAACTGAACATCAATTCGTATGTTACTTGACTTAAACATATTGATATTGTTTGTTCTAGACTGAATAAAAGTTTTATATTACATAGAATTAAAATTGTTTACTATACATTGATCTATTCAGCATGTTTCTATTATAATAATCAGCGGATATTTATATTGTATGTGTCATTCATAATAGAAAAATTCGTGTTATATTTGATTTAGCGTATAATTTTACGTGTCGCGATAAGTTTAAGAAATATAATCGGTTATTTCAATAGTTTAGTTAAAAATGGGATAACGAATTGTTCTATGGACTCAAAATTAACTACAACTTAATTAAAAATAAGCTAAATACTTGGATGATATTATTCTGGCTATTCATAGTAATAACAGCTAGGAATTTAGTACTCCACTCTAAAGGTGGTCAGAGATAAAACTTTACTATTTTTAGATATGTTAGGCACAGGAGAAATAATCGTAACATAATAGCGCATTTATAATCTCCTAAAAATTTAATATAATTCAGAAAGTCAAAAACGTAGCAAATGAAACATCTTGTTTTTCTGAGAATAAATAATATTTGTTAAAAACCTAATAAACTTATCAGCTAAACTCTTAATAAGCAGCAAAACGAAATTAATACTGGCACAAGTTAAATATTTTCTTTAAAGGCTTTTTTATAAACAACTAGAACGTATCGTCCTTCTGTTTTTTAATGTCTGACAACACAGAACCCCTTTTTGTACATGCAAAATGCATATTATCTCTTAGGGAGTGAGGTTATTGTTTTTAGGAGTAACTGCATATCTGCATATTTTTTGTTATAATTTAAGTAGATAGTATAAATTTTGTGGATAAACCTCTACGTATGTTTTGGGACGCAAAAGAATCCCATCGTTTTAGTAATGATTAAAGAGAATAGTTTAAGATAAATATTTTACCAGTGAACGATATTTAAAAACGTGGAATGTTTTAATTGTGATTTTTGTTTTATCACTAATACTAAATATTCTTTAATATATATATATATATATATATATATATATATATATATATATATATATATATATATATATATATATATATATATATATATATATATATATATATATATATATATATATATATATATATATATATCCCTTCTACCATATGGTGTGGGGTAGTTATACATTTTCCTTTTTCCCTCTCAATCTTATTATTCATTGTGTAGTAAAGTTTGTTCGTTGTTTCGATTTTTTCATTAATTTCCTTGTCTTGTTTCCCAGTTTCGTCCATTATTACTTCCAAATACTTGTACTGTTCCACTTGTTGTATTTCATTCCCTTCTATGTTTCGTTCGTTTGTTGGTCTTCCATTGTCATTACTTTTGTTTTATCTATATTAATTTTCATACTTAAACGCTTCATTCCAAATATCGAGGTTTCCTTGTAATTGTCTTTCATTTTCCACCAACAGTACAATAACATCAGCAAAAGCCGCTTCAGATATTTCTATTCTTTTTAGCTTCCAGTATCCAATTGTCATTTTTTTCATTTTTATTCCACATGTATTTAATCATTTCAGATGTTATCTTATCGCAGCCTGGGACTTTCCCGTTTTTCAATTTTCTTATAATTTCTTCCAACTCTTTTCATTCTATTTGTTTCATATTTTCTGTTTCTTCCATATTTCGTTGTTTCAATTCTTCATAATTTGTAGTCTCTTTTTCTTCATTATCTCCTAATAGTTCTTCAAGGTATTCTTTCCATCTTTCCATTACTGCTTTCTCTGTTGTTAAGGTTTCTTGGTTGTTGTTTTTCACATATAATTCGGTTATAGGTTGCCCTTTCTTGAATGATTTAAGGACTCTGTAGTATAGCTTATGATTTTCTTTACTATTTTCTTCCATTTTATCTCCGAATTCTTTCCATGACTGTTCTTTTGCTTCTCTTACCAACTCTTTAACTCTTTTCCTTTTTCCCTTATATAGTTCATATTGTTCTAGTGTTTTTGTTTTTAAATATTTCTTCCATTCTTTCTTCTTCCCAATAATTTCTTCTTGGATATTACTATTCCACCAAGCTGTTTGTCTTTTACTGTTGTTTGCGTTGCACACTCCACATACGTCGATTGCCTCGTCCAGAATTATATTCTTGAAGATGCTTCATTTTTCTTTTAAATTTGCATATTTTATATTTCTCTATCTTTCTTCGAATTTCTCATCAGTTATTTGTCGATATTTGATCATAATTTCTTAGTTTATATGTCCTTACTGATTTGTATTTTCTTATTGTTGGGTTTTCATCTTTTGGTAACCTTTCTTTGATTTTTCTTACGTTTTTCACATATTTTCGTTTACTCCCTTGTATCAGTATATAATCTATAATCGACCTTTCTTGTTTTGTATGTTTCTATGTTAGTAGAATGTATTTGTTATGATGAGATCATGTATTTGGCAATAGTCTAGCATCCTCTCTCCAGTATTATTTCTAATCTCTTCACCGCGCTGTCCTATTGATGTTGTTTTTGTATTGTTTCCTCTGCCTACTTTAGCATTAAAGTCACCGGCAATATACAGCCTTCCTCTGGCTTCTTCCGTTATTGTACTTAATTCTTCCCAAAATTTGTCTTTTTGTTCGGCCTTTTCATTTCCATCTGGCGCATGTACCGCTATCACTGTGATTATCTCTCCTTTGCCATTCTTCAGTTCTACTGTGAGTACTCTTTCGGATACTGCTTCTCAATATATTATTTGTTTGTTTATTCTTCTGTGTTTTATACTTCCAACCCCGGCCGCTGCTTTTTGGCTTTGTTGCACTCCACTGTATATCAATGTATGTTCATTATTTAAACTTATTCTCCCTTGTCCTTTTCTCTTTGTTCCACTAATTGTCAATATTTCCAAGCCCGTTCCTTTAAACTCATCTATCAGTTCCACCTCCTTCCCATTCAGTCCTCTTACGTTCCATGTGCCCAATTTCCAAGTTTCTATTGTTCTTTCTCTCTTCTCTTTCATATTAAGTTCTTGTTCCTTTTCTCCTTTCTTTCCCGTTCCCTTTTCCTTTTTCATTGCGGTTTTCGTCATCATACTATCTTGGTCTGTCCTCCTCGTTTTTATTGGTTTTTTGGATTTTCTTTCTTTTTACATTTTTCAAGTATGTTCCTCTCCATATTCCAATTCCATCTCTCTCCATCTATCATCATTCCTCTAAATTCTACCTTAACTCTCTTCCCATCTATTACCTCCTGTTTGGCTTGCATTCTAATTTTCTTCTGTATTAGTCTTTGTTCTGGCGACATATCATCATTGATGTATATCTTTTGTTCCTTTATTCCTTTCAGCTTATTTTTATTTTCCATTACTATTCGTTTATCTCTTCCATTTTCCAATTCAAGCAGAAAAGTTTTTTTCTCCTATTTTTCTTGCGTTAACTCTTACCTCCACTCCCATATATTTCATAATGAATGATGAATGAATGAATATTCTTTAAAATTATCAATAGTATTTTTATTTACTTTATTTTATTATTATAATATTGTATCGATTTTTCTCCAGAGCTTCAAGAAATTTTTACTGTTTGTCTTGATATTCATTAATATATCAGAATTTCCTAGAATTAACTCAGTTGTTTGTCGAAAATATTCTTCAAAATAATCTTAGGTTAATTTTTATTCAAATTCAAGTAAACCCACAACAATCAATCTTTCGTCACTTCTCATTTGTGTTATTAGTGGTCAGCAGCGAATATCCTGCATTAAACCACGCTTCGTTCAAGTCAAAGATGTTTCTACCCTCTGCAATCTCGAATAGTTTTAAACATCACAACTTAAAAAATATTTCATACAAGTAAGCGGTTGGTATACAAGCACATCAGGCACCTTTAATATAGCCTTTATTTCGAAGATAAGCACGCTCCTCTACTGTGGCAAAAGTTGACAACATTCTTATACAATGCAGCGAACATATACATTCTTGTTTTACTTTTATCATAAATTATTAACATATTTTGCTGTGTTAATAAAATATATTGCCCGCTAATGATTGAGCCTTAATCATACTTTATAAACTTTCTCGTGCAGAAGTTCGTAGTCTTACTGGTCTAAAAGTGTGCTTTTAGATATTAAGAAAACACTTTCAGATTTAAATAAGGTTAAAATCGCCTCTAAAATACTATGTTCTGTACTAAGCTAAAAGATAAAACTTTATTAATATTTAACCCTAAATTATATATAAAATACCTTGTACAGAATCTGAGAAAGTTTATATTGGATAGACGGGTAACAGGGATATAGTTATTGATGGGGGGTAATGCTTTTACTTTCCTTATGTTTTTAAGAAAAAATGCACCACCATTATAATCTCCAGTTTAAATGTCCTGTTTTCCTTGAGAAAACGACCTTTGGGCCCATTTCTTCCTTACCACCTGGCTACGCCGCTAACTGGACTAAAAATCAGGCAACATAGTGTAGAAAGTGTCATATTACAAGGAAAAAAAAAACAGCATCCATTTAACACGTTATAAGTTACAGACGTACTAATTTTGAAAATATGTCAATTTTGACCGAATTAACTAAAAAAAATAATAAAATGATTAAAATTATGAGCCAGCCTCCTAGGTTGAGAATGAACACCGAAAGTGTTCGTTTTCACTATCAGTGAGGTAGCCCGATTCAAACAGCTGGGAGATTAGAAGGACATTTTCTTTAAGAAAAAAAGAGAACACTAAAGGCTGAGGCTTATAGAAGGGGAGGGGGCATCAATCGAGAAACAGGGGCAGGTCACAAAAATGATGGCATCATTACAATAATTCTTTAATAAATAAAGTACCTAATAACCTTACGCAAGTTTACAATATTATACACTATGTTGGGAATGTGGAATGTTTGGCACAGTGACACTACTCAGTTCGTTAATCATGTCAGCTTCATCAGGAGCGATGATTGACTGACAGACTGACTGTCAGTCAGTCATCGTTCCTGATGAAGCTAACATGGTTAGCGAAACGCGCGTCGAGTGCAAAAATAAAGTGTTTGGTGTAGTGGTGATATATACTGAGTATTATACACTACAACAAAATATTTAAAATAAAAGCACATTTAAAAATAGGAGCTAAATGTAAGCGAGGAAGGGATGTTAAATGAGCCATACGAGTCCAGGAGGTAGAGATATGTTTAAAATATTTCTGTAGCAAAAGGAGAAGATGGGTGTTTAATATTTATCAATAATATAATACCAGATAAATAAACAAGAGAAAGGCTTAGTAGTGGGTTGTAAATTGATAAACAAAAAATCTAAAATATTGTTCACAAGATTATTTTGGCAAGTTTAATAACTTTTCTATAAATGTTGACCCAGTAAATGAATACTAAAGACGTATTTGGTACTATTTATATATATATATATATATATATATATATATATATATATATATATATATATATATGTATATATATATATATATATATATATATATATATATATATATATATATATATATATATATATATATATATATATATATATATATATATATATATATATATATATATATATATATATATATATATATATATATATATATATATATATATATATATATATATATATATATATATATATATATATATATATATATATATATATATATATATATATATATATATATATATATATATATATATATATATATATGTATATATATATATATATATATATATATATATATATATATATATATATATATATATATATATATATATATATATATATATATATATATATATATATATATATATATATATATATATATATATATATATATATATATATATATATATATATATATATATATATGTGCTGATATTTGGAATGAAAGCCAAATATTCCTATCTTTTAAAAATATACTCCTAAATTTGAGATAATTTCCATTCAGTTGGGTAAATTTAGATGACCAGACAGTTTACTTATTTTTACTTTATATGAATGTTGATACTTTGTAACATCCAGGCACCATGAAAGTACGTTTGACAAATATATTGATGTGTATAAATATGTGGGCGTGTCTTTGTTGTTCACTCAACCTAGCTCTTCAACTAAACTATTAAAATCTAATATTTAATATCATTTATTGAATAAACTAGGTAGGGCTATACCTTATAACTACTATTACATGAGCTGATTTAACATGAGTATAATTTTAAGTTGTAAGGTATTTAGATATCAGTAACCTAATTAAATTATGAATGAGCTAAAAATTTATGATATCTGAGCCTTAAGATATTTCATGATCATTTGCGGGCTGGATTTGGTGAGGAGGGGGTAGATTTTGCCTAGAAGCTGGTTCGCCTACATGATGGTGGCTACGACGTGGTCCTTTCACACTAGTCAAAAAACTATGAAAATATTTTTATTCAGATTTTGATAATAAAAAATTAAAAAATGCAATTTTCTCGAAACTGACAATTTTAAGAATTTATTATTGACCTGATAAACCTTCATACTCATCATATACTTTATGAAAAATAGAAGAATTACCAACACTTTTTGACATATTGGTGAAAAACAGACTGATGCAATTTTTCTAATGGTTCAGTTTTTTTTCGAGACATCCGTGGTTATATGTTATATGCTGGCAACACTGTCTCTAGGAGATTACGCTACCCCAAGGTTCTTACTGTGCCATTTGTGATGGGTAGAACCTGAAAGGAAAATATATTTCTCGATACCAAAAATAATTTAATAAAAACATTATAAATATACGTCATGTTATATGCCATTTTTAGTATTTTTTAAGTCATTTGTATAGTTCTTATTGAAATTTTGGTTTACATGATACCATTTTTTAAAAAAGTTATTCATAGCAACTGTTTGAGAAATATAAAAGCTTAAAGGATCAAGATATACTCACTTACGTAGTAGTTATAATTAAAGTACTATGTAAATAAATTTATTAATTTATCTGATGTTGATTTGGCAGTGAATAAATAATCAGCTGGAAGCTATAATAATTAAAAATTACATTTACCAGATATTCTTAAGTTCACTGAATGAAAGCAGGAAAAATAATATATATTATCAAGGTATTACTGATTAAAGGCCTATGTTTTCATTTAAACAATATACCTACATGTTGTTAGGGTGTAAATTTCGATTGATTTCCTAGTTGATCAAGTTATAAAAATTGAATCCTGAAGCAAAAATTCTCATATCCTGAAAAGCCATTCAGCTATGGACGATTCAACAATTCCTTTCGTTTTGATTCATTTTCATGTTACATAATTCTAGTTTCCAGTATCCAGTTTCTTCCTGATACACCTTACCACAAGAAGGAGAAACTTTATTAAGTTTGTAAACGATTAAGGTGATCTCAAGCAATTTCTTTACAAGTGTTCAAATTTTACGTAGGTTATATCTGGGTATTTTTTAGTGTTCCGTACGAAACACTTATAAGTTCCTTTCGGTGTCTGTTTGGCCGTCTATCTGTCTATCCGTCTGTCACACCCGATTTTCTCCGAACCTATTTGACATAGAAAGTTGAAATTTGGCACTAATATAGGAATTGATTGCCTTATCAGAGCTGTGTAGTTTTGAAAGTTATATTTTGACTTAAGAGGTTAGTTTTGGGGGGTAAAATCGGAAGTGAAAAAATTATTTTTTACTAGGTCATCGAGTGGGGTATCAGATGGAAGCTTGTAAACACACGAGTTCAAAAATATATAATATGTAATGCTTGTGCACACTTTTCTTTGTTTTATTTTTAAAAAATTGCTGCCCCCCCTTATCTAGAAAAGTACTGAACAAAAAATTTTGAAACAATTCTGGAATATTCTCCACAGGGTTAAGATTGAACAAAAACTTTCACGAGTTGATTACCTTTAATAATTTATTTGGACTATAAAAAAAAATTTACGGTCAGTTTTCAGTAAAGAACGAAAAAAAACTTTGTTGAAAACTCATTTGGGGTGTGTTTTGTGAAGTTATTGATCATTTTATACCTACTTAACAAAAATTTTTATTTTAAAAGCAATCAACGTATGGAACACTAATTACGCAAGTCTGACTTGGACTTGACCGGTTATTTTTTAGTATTATATCAGTAGTATAAAACTATACTATTTACTGTGTTTATGCTTATTACTATCTTGTCGGCGAATAAGGTATTGCAAGCGGTTCAAGAGAATGTCTTATATCGCCAGTACGATATCCATTAGTTTTTAGAGATTATTTCAGATAAGATGAATGTTTAACACAATATTGTTAGAGTTGTAAATACTAATAAGTTGATGACATCTCTGAGAAGGATAATGGAATGAGGTATCATTTAGGTAGCAATTTGTATCAGATGGCTTTCTGTAAACGTGTCGTTCATTTATAGCACATATCCAGAACGGGAAGGGTATCATTTGATTCAGTTTTTATTGTAAATTTTCTGTGTGATTTAAGGTAATTCATGAAGGCATTTAGGTGTTTTTCTCTATATGATCAGTTAATAAAGATATCATCCACACATCTAACCAATATCTTGATTTTCGAGAATCGGAAGTTAAGGTCTTTTTTTAAAGGTTTCTATGAAAATGTTCGCTATGACAGAAGATAGCTGGTCCTGAAATTTATATACAAAATCTCACATGGCTGTTCCTGAAGTTAATATACAAAATCTTCCGTGGAATATGAAATATACAGAGGAGAGGCATGTTTTTCTTAAATTTACCAAAGAAGCACTAAGATTATTATGTCTAAATACGTCTGATATTATAGAAACTGAATCGTTATTGGGAATATTTGTACGTACTGATGGTAGTGGGTCGACACTTCTCTATAATCCCGATAGAGGATAGGTCTACTTAAGAGAAGCGACTCTGCCTACGCGAACCTTGGTATTTCTTTCAACTCCCATTACTGGAGGAAATGCCATGTCCTTAACCCATAGATCCTACCTGAAAATCCTTTTTTATCCCTCCTTATCCTATCCCTCCTACCAATCCGCATTGGCCCGCGTGGTGGGAAATCGGCCATTACTCCCCCTTATGACTACGACTTTAGAGAAAAGGTCCACAGTCTCCGGCAGTCCGAAAACCCCCAGCTACAGTAGCAGTTGATCAAGGAGACGGACAGAGAGTGCTAAGAATCCCCGGACTGGATTAGGCTACCAACGTCAACGACCGCTTTACATTTGTACCTATGATAATCGAACGTTAGAATCCCCCGAAAGACTAGAGGAATTGGAGAAGGAGCTTAAATATATCAAATGGAACATAGTCGGAATTAGCGAAGTTAGGCGAAGAGGTAACGACCAAATAAAATTGAAATTGGGAAATGTATTATATTTCAGAGGAAATGAAACAAACTCTCTAGGAGGTGTTGGCTTCCTAATAAACAGGAAATAAACGATGACGATTGTAGACGTCACAAGCATGAGTTCTAGGGTTGCAATCCTTGTCATTAAACTAAATAAATGCTACAGCTTGAAGATTATCCAATGCTATGCACCAACAGCGGATAGTTCTGAAGAGGATTTAGATTCATTCTATGATGTCGTTACTAAGTCTATGAAATACACCAAATGCCACTTCACACTTTTAGTTGGAGTCTTTAATGCCAAAATAGGAAAAGGACGACGAAAAACTGAAAGGTGAATTGGAAGTCATGGGTTTGGGGAAAGAAATCCTTGAGGAGAAAAATTAGTAAACTTTTTCTAAAAATACTCAACTCGAAAGTGGACGCGGATAAGCCCAAATGGAGCCACGAGAAATATGATTGATTTCTTATTAATAGATAAGAAAAGGATAATTCAGGATGTGGAGACTTTGAACAAGTTTTCAACTGGAAGCGACTATCGATTGGTGAGGTCAAAGATAAGACTGAACATAAAACAAGAAAGAGAAAGACTTACAAGGGAGAATATCAAAAACAGCAAGTGGAAAAGCAGACTGAAAATTCAGCAGAATTCTCAAAGACAATAGAACAAAATCTGGACGTAAATTCTATAGAACACCTAAATAATACTCTTGTTAAAGCAATAAAGGCTCCAAAAATTCTCCAAAATAACCCAAAAATTGGAAAAACTGAGTAAACCGACAAAGAAATTATTAAAGAAGCGAAGAGAAATGGCAAGCGGCAACACACAAGATCATAGAGCAACAAAGCAGGATCAACATCAATAAGAAGAGATTGTAAAAAGTTTAACACTGAACAAGTAACAAAAGCAATCGAAGAGAATAAAAGTCTGAAAATTTTGAGATCCAAATTATCTACGGGAACCAAAGTTATACAAAAACTAAAGAACGAACAGGGAAGAGTGATAACGGATAGGGAAGAGATTATGAATATTGTTGAAGGTTTTTATAAATAGCTTTATAAAAACACTCACAACGACACACTGCATGAGATTCCACGTATTCAAAATCAAGGTTCAGTGGATATTACCGAAATAACAGAAGATGGGTCATACATCTTATCATAATAAGTCTCCAGGTGAGGATGGTGTCGTGGTTGAAGCCATAAAGCTGGCTGGACCTACTGTCATCAGGGTCCTCACAATACTGTTTAACCTATGTCTTACTAAGTCTATAACACCAAAGCAGTGGAAAACCGCTATTATCATTCTCCTCTATAAAAAAGGCAATTCAACAGATCTGTCAAGCTACCGTCCTATAAGCATCCTCTCCCATGTTTATAAGATGTTCACAAAAATATTGACAAAACGTTTGACCTCAAAGCTAGACTTCTACCAAACACCCGATCAACCTGGATTCTGAGTAGGCTATGATGTCAATGATCACCTTTTGACTGTTAAGTTAATTGTGCAAAAAATGTGTAGAATATAATCGGTCTTTAATATTCGTGAATTATGAGAAGGTGTTCGATTCAGTGAACTAGGATATGCTTTTTAAGGCTCTTTCTTAGTGCCGTATAGATTCAAGGTACATCGAAATCCTAAGACATATCTACTGTCAGGCAACATCAACAGTTAAATTACATAAGGAATCAAACACATTCCAAGTCGAAAGAGGTGTGCGTCGGGGTGACACTATTTCCCCAAAGTTGTTTATCACCCTTCTGGAACACATGTTTAAAAATCAGAATTGGAGCAACATGAGCATAAATATATATTGCTGAATAACTTGAGATTCACTGATTACATAGTCTTGTTAACAGATCACGTAGATCATGCGAATGTCATGCTTAACACCCTAAAAGAACAGTCCCATAAAATTGGCTTAAAGATAAATTTTTTGAAAGTTTATGATAAATCTAGTTTTTACCAAGCCACTGTCAGTAAACGGGGTAAACATCGAGCAAGTCATGAAGTATTTGGGATATGAAATTAAGTTGAGCAGAGATAATCAGACTCATGAACTAAAACGGAGGGTCATTTGGGCCGCATCTGGCAAACTACAAGAAACGTTGAAATCAGGCAAACCTATTTGCCTTAAACGAAAGATCTTTAACCAGTGCGTGTTACCTGTGCTTACTTATGGAGCAGAAACTCTATCTTTGACAAAAAAGACAATAAATAAGATAAGGGTAACTCAAACGGCAATGGAGCGGTCAATGTTGAGTTTGTCTCTTCGAGACAAAGCCCTAAATAAAGAAATCAGGAACCGAACGAAAGTGGTAGACGCAGTTGAGAAAGTTCTATCTTTGAAATCGAATTGGGCCGGTCATCTAGCCAGAACGCAAGATAATACATGGACTAGGAAGGTGTTGGAATGGCGACCTAGATAAGAAGCGTGTAGGAATAGAGGAAGACCTCCCACCAGATGGACACATGATTTGAGAAGAGTAGCGGGAAACTGGATCCAAAAAGCCCAAGACCGATTTAACTGGAAAAGATTAAGGGAGGCCTATGTCCAGTAGTCCACGCTAAGGGCTGATATATGATGAATGATTGAAACTAACTATATAATTTTCAATCTTTTGATAAAATATTTTTAATGTTTAATAAAGTAATTACGTTTTCTCGTGAAAGGGCTTAAAGTGTTTGTAAGATATTTCTTATTTTGTCTGTTGGCAAATCAACTATGGCTAATGCTCTGAATACTTCTTACATTTAATATTAGGTTGGCCAAGTTGTGTCCCGACAGATGATAATATAATTTAAAAAATGGTGTAAAAAGTGTACTTGGATCAGTAGGTCCGAGTGAATAAATTGCATAACATATCCGCATCATCGTAGCCAGTTACAGATTACTAGTTACTAATATAACTTTTTTTGGCATTTCGGCATGTTTTTATCTTCTTATTTCGTGCTGGGTACCCTAACTACTATTGTTATTTTCGTAACTACTCTATATGCGGTGAGTTTCAAGGTGCGTAGTGAATGCTTACATTTTGCAAAAATTTGAGGTCATACATCTTTGAGTAACGTCTATTGATTTTCTGCTCCTGGCGTGATAAGTCCCTTGTCTGAAGTGTCTTCCCTATTACTATATATATTTTTTAACATAAACAGAAGTACAGCGTTAAAGATTTCCTGTAATTGTTATATGTCGAGGGAGGCTGAAACTTTTTTCAATTTGTTACATCCTTAGTTAAAGGATGTAAGACTTCTTTAAGTACAACGTAGGTATGTGTGATACCACGCGTTCTGACACTTCAGGAAACTGGTTGTTCCTGTAGCTAAATCTTGATATCTTCTGGCCAAGTGATATTATAGTCGAAGTTGTAACCATACGTCTTGACTTCTGATGGGATCCCATAATACGATGAGAAATACCTTAAGTTATACTTATTGTTGCTAAAGCCGTTGTTAACTTATTGTAGGAAAAACACTCATGCCAAACCTCAACGTTGGAGAGGAACTTCGTCTACTTTCTTCGGGCCTCTACTTCAGCTGAGGTTTCACTTTGGGAATAGTCCCTGAATTAATCTGCGACCTACCAGTAGAGGGTTGTCTGATCGAATATTCTTGAATCTGTTTATGGACTAGTCACTTGTCTTTTCTCTTTCGGTTTCGTCTGGACTCAGGTCAGATGAAAATATCTTCCCGCATGCGGTCCATTAATGTATTAGTTTCAGTAATTATTATAGCATCAGATAACTAAGCCTTGTTCTTCCTATTGTTAATCCAGTTCTTTACCTGTTTAGGGATTTGTCACAGTAACTTGATATCGTTGTATAATTACGCCATATGTGTCAGTATATGTACCATATGTACCAGTCTCGCATGTTTAAACATTTCAGACTTTTTAAAACATGATGATTGTTATGATGTACGAGAATGAAGCCGTGACTTTTGCTAATAAATGTCGTCTTAAGAACTTTCTTATGTGGGTGTCTGTGTATGTGCATATGAGTGGGTCGGTGGGCGGTTGTCTAGTGTTCACGTGGATGCATGCGAGTGTAAGTACGTATGTGTGTGTGTGTGGGATATATGCGATTCATCCCTTAGACATAAAACCAGTTTATAGCACCATAAAAAATTGTTATGAGTCTTATGGCTGCTTGTTGGACTGAAAATCCCATACACTTGCAGTTAAATCCAGGCCGGCAAGCAGTCTACTCAAAATATTCCCCAGTGATGAAGATGCGCTCGCTTACTACAAAACAAGAAGACACATGGAAACTGACTGCCGGCCAGCCTGTACCCTTTGGCCTCACCCCAATTACGAACAGGCTTACCTGTGCGCTCTTTCAGGTGGGCCGGTTGGACGAACGTTCGTTCTTCGGCCACCGGTTAAGTCGTCTCTGACAGGCAAGCCGAAGCCCACTCACATTCCGGCCGCCGATCTTCGGTGTTCGGTCATAACTGACAGGCTTGCCGGTACGTGTAAGGCCCCCATTACAAATTCCAGTATATACATTAAACATGTTATATATCATGAAAGACGGAACAATTGTCTCTCAGTTAGTCTTAGTGCGAACAATTTATTTCCACATTTTTAAAATTGGGAAAAAAATTAGTTTTAACGTTTTGACCTAATTTTAATCGTAAAACTGAGTTATAAGTATATTCTATTCTCTGTATAATTAATTGTAAAACCAAATTTTTTAGGTTTGATGATATCTTATTACGCGAAATATATGTCACTTATTTCTTTATAAACCCTTTTTTGTGAGACCGAGACCGAAAGTTCATAGTTTTAATGCTTGATTTACGCAAAGGCACTTTGAAAATATGAATATCTTCTTTTGAAGTCAATTATTCTCGACTCTATATCTCCCTATGTGTTATTTTTAAAGAAATGTGTCCTTAGGTAATTTTAAATGTAACAGTTTGATGTAAGACACCAAGTGTATCTGAATTGTTACAAGTATTTACATGAAAATGTATATATTATGAAAATTTATTTATATATATATATATATATATATATTTATATATATATATATATATATATATATATATATATATATATATATATATATATATATATAGAGAGAGAGAGAGAGAGAGAGAGAGAGCAAAAGTTGCCATATCTAGCAAAATTTTTTCCAAGATGAAATTAATTCGGAAACTCAGCAAAGGGGATAAGAGATGTTCAAACAATGTTCATTTAGCCTATATTTCGGTCCTTGGTTGGGACCTTCATCAGGGCACAAACTGAAAAGAGAGAATGAACCTACTAAATAAAAGAGTTTGGGCATTGAGAGAGATTATTCATTATTTTCCTCTTAATTAATTGCTGTAGAAAAGTATAATAATATATAAAAACTACTCACATGAGAAGTGCGACATTAAGTTAACGTGAATGGCCGTAAATAACTTATAACATAAAGGCGACAAGCAAATAGATAAATCAATCACTATACACTAATAAATTATGTTAAAAAGATGGCATTTACAACAAAGATACCATCGATATATAACATATATATATATATATATATATATATATATATATATATATATATATATATATATATATATATATATATATATATATATATATGTGTGTGTGTGTGTGTGTGTGTGTGTGTGTGTGTGTGTTATGAATTTCACTACATATATTGAAACGGGTAACTCGTGAGGTTATGTAGAAGCACATTCAATATATTTTTTTTCAAGTTCGAAAATCTTTGAAAAATTAAGGGATTTTACCAGCCCAACCTACCCGCTCCTCAAAGGCCGTCACTGTACGAACTAGCTGAAGCTCAGGCCTGTGTTGCCAAACATACGATTTTCTTCAACAATTAGACATTTTTAAATTTTAGGTAAAATTAATCTAATAACAAATGAAAATAATAATAGAAAACACCTAGTATAAATAATATTTAATGATAATTAAAAAAAAATATTATCTATTATTTGAAAAGAAGAGAAATGCGAGAACTCGATAATTGCCTCTTAACAGCTAATTTTCACTTTTATGTTTAGGCAAAATAAAAACATACTTTCAAAGGTTTTTCTCTTACCTTTTCCAAGATTAATACCGAAATGGTAAACGATTTTATTGCAAGAAATGTTAGTTTTTTTAGTGCTAAAATAAAAAAAAAAAAAAAGTAGCTTTAAAACATTTGTTTATTATTTTTTATGTACTTCAAATGTGCAATGGATCTTCATATAGAATATTTTAGGTTGTGAGTGACATATTTATAACTAAACCTACTGTACCGAACGAGACGCACAATCACATTTGCTGCTATTCTACAATTTCTACAAATTTCTTAATTAACACCACCATATTAGTCTACGTATATCTTTAAAAATACCTGCAATAATATTAATCTTTACCTCACTTTAGCCACGACGTATTGCAAAATTTGTAAACTTTCGTCGTAAATAAATAAACTAAACGTGAATATGACTGTTTGGTAGACGATGTTGTCACTTGGCCAGCGCCAAGTAGAGAGAGAGCCACTAAAAGCAAAATCAATCGACACCGACAACAAATCCTTTGTCGCTTTTAGAATTTTTGCAACCTACCTTAACAATTTCCTTATTGTGCCACTTTTGCTTTATTACAGCAAGCAAATAAAATAACAGTGAATTACATGTGTTAACATTTTACTTACTTTATAACAAAATATTGAAACATAAAACTTATGTAATTGCAATCTGTTGGTGTCACGAATTTGCTTGTGAAAATCCTAGTCAAATCTGAGCAACACTGTAGACCTTACGTTATGGTTAACGATCGGCGATATTGTGGAGTTGTATGGTTCACCAGTGGTGGCGCAAAAAAAAATTCATGTCATCATTTCTAATCTATAATAAAGGAAAACCTTTATTATTGAGATTCGCTATTTAAGGTGAATTTTCTACAGTTTCAATATATGTAGTGAATTCCATAACACCCTGTATATATATAGTTTGCGATGATAAAAAATATTAAAGCATAAATATTTTTTTTGCTCATTCGTTAGTTGATTTTATCTTTCCGATTTACCAAAAATCTACGTGTGTTGACAACTATAAGTTTATAGAGAATATCTTCAATATTCCGAAAAGTTTTGTAACAAAAGTAGTAGGTTATTTATTTTTTGAATTATATTTGCATAAACAGGATGGCTGGAAAAGGGACAGCAAACTTATTAGTATTATGGACCAGCTTCAAATTCCACTAAAAATTCAAAATATAGGGTACCATATATTTAAATTGAGTGGTTTCTAAAATATTAACGCTTAAACGATTACATTTCTTAGCAACCTGGAGCAGTATAAATTAGGGAAAAAATACTTACTTCTTCCTATGTTATTTTTTAAACACTATTAAAAAGTTCTAAGTTCTTAGTAATTTCCGGTGAACCGGAATTGACAATTCTAGGATCTGGATCAACTAAAAATCGACGGACACACAGGCTAAGAAGTTAGCTCTAGCAAGCCCCAAGAGAACTATTTTTGGGAGTACCTGGTAATATAGAGGTGCCAAGGATGAGACAATCTAAAAAAGGGAATCTGTCTCTAGGTATACCAGGTCTTTGCTGCAATTAAACAGAAATGACTTGAAGGCAGCGACAGGGACCATTACAGGGTCAAAGATAATCCAGATTGCAGATGGTGCTTGAAGGAGGAGAAAACATCTAACTATATCATGCCGGTAATCACAATAGCAGAATCAACTTACCTAGGGTCTACAATAATTAAGAACTTGGTATGTATTAAGGGGATTGGACCACAACTCTAAAATGAGAAACGTGCACAAAGGCCTCATAAAAAGTCTAAATTTTGTAGGTATTTAAGTCACCTTTTAGACATATATCTATCTATTGAATGAAAATTGATATTTTTCACATCATAACAAACTGTAGTAGGCAAGTACAAAGTCTTTTTTTTTAAATTGAGCTCTTAATATACTCTAGCCAGGGCCATAGCCAAGTTCAATGGGCTGGAAGGACATATGGATACAAAGGGTGTATCTTTAAAGGAAAAAGTGCATTACTTTAAACTAAAAATTGATGATCGGAAGATTTTCCACAGAAAATAACCCTTTGATTCAGTTAAATTTTAAAAATTTACACTAAATTTAAAAATTAATGAGAGAGAGGCAAATTTCCCCCCCAAAAAAATTTATTTCCTATTCAAAGATCGTTGGCCGTAAATGTTTTTCATAAAAAGGATACCCAATAAAAAGTCTGTTTCTAGAGGGACCGCCTTCTACAATCACTGTGCCGGTAGATCTATATTTCCTGTGACCACTCCGTATCAGTATCACAAACTACAATCTGGATAGTTTGCTAAAGTGTGAAAGCTTGAATTTTAATATCACAAATCTTAGCACTGGCAATCAAATCATTGGATTTGTTTATAGGTCATGACGTTGTTACAACTGGCATTATTGTAGATGATGTGATAATGTAGAAGGAAAGTTTATTTCCTAGTAGTTTATTTAAATATTTTTCAATGGTCTTTGTTCTTTTCTGGGATAATGAATCTTTCTCAGACACAAAGTAGAGACTAATATAATGATGTTACTTTATTTGAATAATAAAAAATAAGAAATAAATAAACATATTAATTTTTTGTCAATGTTCTATTTTAACAATTCTTTTTGATCAAAGTTCCGGTTATAATTGGGACAGTTCGTTAATTTTAAAAGGTAAAAAATATCAGGTCTTTAAAAAGGAAAACAAAAAGAACACTTAGTTACCTTGAAGCCTACTCTCAACACTCGTTTTGGACTCGTCGTTAAACATACGATGAAAACTTTTCCTTTTTTTCCTTTTTATTTTCAAGGCAGGGAGCAACTGTGTTCGTGTTCAATGTTGCCAACCCTTAGCGGCCAGTAATTGATTCAATAAGAGGAAAACACGCACCCCGATCCAGCTCTAATGCCAAACATAGCGATATCATCAGAGTAAAATAATAATAAATATGAACGTTTACACAGTCAGCTTTAGTATAACAAGAAAATATAAAAGAAAGAAAATAAAGTGTATGACATTCATGAAAAATGTATTTTAGTATTTATATAGTTATATAAGAGAAATGATAATTGATAAGATAGTTTTATTATATTTTAGTTTTTTTATTGTGAGATATCAGTCGCCAGCAAGTTGAGCATACGAAAGCTTTAGGGATTTAAAGACTACTTTTTAATTGGCCCATTTGTATAGCACGTAAATTTATCAGTTTCAACGTATTTCCAACTTTCTAACTATTCCATTGGATGCGGAACATTGAATTTTGTAAATTGCCTTCGCAGCATATCAAGATTGTTCTAAATAAGTTGAACTTGCGCACTTAGTGTTCCGTACGTTCGTTGGTTTTAAAATAAAAAATGTTGTAACGGAAGTATAAAATGATCAGTGACTTCACAAAACACACCCCAAATGAGTTTTCAACAAAGTTTGTTTCCAATCTTTACTGAAAATTGATGACCTTGAAATTTCTGTTTTTTTTTATATACCAGATAAATTATTAAAGTGATAATTTGTGTCCAATCTACACCCCGTGGAGAATATTCCAGAATTTTTTCAAAATTTTTTGATAAGTACTTTTCGAGATAAGGCGAGTGGACAGCGATTTTTCGCGATTTTTTAAAAATAATACAAAGAAAAGTGCGCGCAAGTATTACGTTATATATATATATATATATATATATATATATATATATATATATATATATATTATTTATATATTTTACTCGTGTTTTCACAAGCTTTCATTTGATACCACACTCGATTACCTAGTAAAAAATTTTTTTTTTTTCACTTCCGATTTCACCCCCTAAAACTAACCCCTTAAGTCAAAATTTAACTTTCAAAACTACATGGCTCTGATGAGGCCATCAATTCCTATATTATTACCAAATTTCAACTTTCTATGACAAATAGTTTCGGAGAAAATCGGGTGTGACAGACAGACAGACGGACAAACAGACGGACAGACAGACGGACAGACAGACGGACAGACAGACGGGCAGACAGTCGGACAGACAGTCGGACAGACAGACACCGAAGTAATCTTATAAGTGTTTTATACGGAACACTAAAAATAACCTACTGTCGTAGATTCAAAGATATTTTTATTCTTCAACTCTATTATATAATTTCTGAATACTTCTAAGAGCCCTAATTTATTAAGTAAAAATATTTAGCAGGTCGTTTAGAAACTTGTTTAAGACCTAATTTTAATTACATTATGACTTAAGAATTACTTTTACAAGTTGCACATTATAGATCGTTGAATTTTTGGTTAGTTTATTTAATTTTTCGCATGAAGCGTGCTGAAACAGGGTTTGACTCTTTTAAGATGATCTTAAATTTTATATTTTGATTAGTTAAGAAGGTGACGCCATGTATTATCATTGGCTTTAAACCACTACTTAAAGTGACACAATGGGAGTAAATGGAAGTATTGGTTCTAGGTATGAACATTTTTTTGCTACTGCGCAATGGGTAGGTAAGTATTTTTACAATTTGTTGTATGATCAACACTTTTATAATTAAAATTATATCATTTGGTATCATAGAACACTATTTTATTTAAAAATTTATATTTGCCTATAAAAATAAAAAAAATCTTTTTGAGGTGACTCGTTTAATTTCATCTATACTCTCACTACTAATTTGTTCAGTTTAAATTAGAAATAAAGACAATATCCCATGATTTGCAGACGTCTTGATCCGAAGAACACTAAAAATGACATCATAATTTCTAAGCGACCTTTTCCCACTCCTTTGCAAACCTTTTATAACTCTAATATGCTTATTCACAAATAATTACAGTTGACTAACTTTTTTTCTCAATCAGCAACAATAAAAAAGCAAAATATTGGTAATACGTTCTAAGTACATATTATTTCAGTTAAAACTGGAACTATTGAAAATAACATAATTATATATAATATGATATATTCGAATTTTTTCTAACTCCTTTCTTTACGCCTTATATAGGTTCCAATCATGGCAAGCTAAGGCACTGATTTGTTAATTTGGCTTAGCTTCTTTTAGTTGTTGCAGAAATTTATTATGCTTGTGGCGGCACTGAAATACAAATGTATGTTTTGCACTTGAAAACGTTGAGCGTTCCCTATCGTTATTAAAATCGATAATAAAAAATATGTAAGCATGATTTTAAATAATCCTTATAATTTGTTCGTGGGCTTAACGATAATAGGGACAAATTTTTTAATTGCGATTGAAACTATTATATAATCGACTTCTCATTCACTCCCCTCCCCTAAAACGATATATCCTAAAAACTATATATCTTTTTACTTCAAGAACCCTGTTTGATATATGTAGATATTTCATTTCTGAAGTTATCGCGGTAACAGAGAAGCTGACAAACCCAAGGAAACTGGAAGCTGCGTGATTCAGGGAATTAGGTAAGAAATGCAGAAATCTTCGAGCATAATCTGTTCACATTACAATACTTCTGTACCCCAGAAGTAAAGTAAAGAATGAATTTTCAAAATTGTTACTACACTACTTTTTCTGATATGATGTAAACAAATGGACAGTTCTATAAAAGATTTAGGATTTCTATATTCAATGTTTTGACTTTTCCCGGTTTACCACTAGAAAATGTGAACATTTTCATGATAGATGCAACAATAACGACACTTACGACACTTTACCTCTGAGGTACAGACTTAGGAGTAGGACAGTAAAAAGGAATTTTTTTTATTTATTACCAAAGCATATTAAAAATTATAAATTTGAAGTTTAAATTAAAACCTTTCCTAAATAAACGTTTACCTTACAAAATACCGAAGGATCCAAAACACATAATAAGTCAACTAGCAATTTACGTTCATTGTAATTAGATTGAGAGTAAGTCTTAAACGTTTTTTATGATTTTGGTGGATATAAGCGTAACAACTTAAAACTCTTACTACTAACTGGAGACGGAGTGACGAACTAGGCCACGCTATATTTAAATTCAAATCTCATTAACTATTTTTTAGAGTATTTCCTGTGCTAATAAAAAAATAGTCTTTAATTACTGTAATTTCTATGAAATGTTTTAATTTCTTGGACTTCACTGAGCCCAATGACACAGTATAACTCTGTATATAATGTAAATACTGTCTTTCTCTATATGGGTAGTAAAGTTTCTAAATAGATTGTATCAGTTTTACGTAGTGTCTATTATTGGTTCGATAATTTCTTCAGTTTTTGCAATTTTTTATTTGATCCTTTACCTTCCTATAGCTAACTCTATCTTTGTCCTTATAGTAGTCTCGTTCGATTTCTAGAATATTGTCGAAAACTGAAGGAAATTGGTTGATGTTAATTTACATAATCTTAAAACATTGAAGCCATCATTGTTAATATTCAGCATAATCAAATTAATTTGGAGTTTTCTTTCAATTATTTATAAATAAATTTACAGTTTCGATTGGTTCTAGGTGAGGTAGGCGATTGTGCCTGTTTATGCACTGTAGCCTCTTGACTTACTGTGCTTTCCTCTTTTGGATACAAGAGCGTCGTCCCTGTAAAAAGGTTCATTAGCTTTCTTCCAAGCCCTTCATGTGATAATTTGTCGCCATGATATAGATCTCCGAACAGTTTATGTCTGTTCCAAGTTAAAGCCACACTTTCATAAAGGATGTGCATAGAGGTTTCTTCCTTTTCACGATATAATCTATACATCGTGGGAGCGAGCATTGTGGATAGCGATTTTCTGTAAATATTTCCTTAGGTGACAGTGGTTAGTAATCAGTCCTACAATGAGTTTGATCTAGGCCCTTGTTAAACAAAAGACCTCAGTTGTTAGTTACTTCGTGGGGCCGCCGATGACGTCTTTTGCATGACTTTGTTGATTGTCATTTTTACCACGTTTTGGTATATCAAACGCTGGTTCTGGACCTCTGTATGGTGTTGCAGCTTCAATTCTTGCTAAATCGTCCGCTTTTTTATTACCTTTTATCCCCGAGTTGAATAAAACCCACAATAGTTTAACCCTGTTATTACTGGAGTATATTTCTAACAAGTCACGTTTATTCTCCATCATGATCTTATAGCTGGCTCGATAGACGTCTATGAATGAAAATTACTTCAAAAACTATTGTAGAAATAACATAAATTGGTAAACATTAAAGATTAATCTTTTTATTTGTACCAAAAATTGACTTATTCTTTACCTTTATCTTCCCATTCTTCATTTGTTTTATTTGAAGGTTTTTATTAAAACTATCAGATTTTGGGCAGTCTAGTCTTATATAAAATTGCAAAGGCTCGTACTGGAATTTAATGGCTACAAAGATGAAAAATTTTATTTTTTCATAGAGTCTTTATTTTTATTCATTTTCTTCTCATGCCAATACATATTTTTACTTTCATCTAAAAATTCAGAATGTATTTTAAACAGTTCATCAAATGTAATTTCTGTCTCTGTTATATCAAACGGTCTCACATCGCTCTCTTTTCTCTTTGTGTCAAATTATTAATTATTATATTTATAGGTGTTTTAAAATTTAAACTCAAGATTTGTTTGACGTCTATTACTTCATAAAGATCAACAGTAACTTTTGCATATTAGTAACCTAATCCAACAGTAAGTATAAATAACTATACCCTGCATTTGCCTCTCTACTAGGGCATCTCTTCATCAATCAAGGTGTACCGTTTTTTTTTTAAAAAAAAACGACTTGTGATGGATACATTGTATTGTGCAGTTATTTCTGTAAAGAAGTATCAATGCGGTTATATAATTCAACAGAATTCAATTGAGTTTTCCATTAACCCATCTGTTCACAATGATTTAATGTCAAACATAAATTTAGACTTGAATTATATCAACGTTAAAATAGTTAGATTGTATTTTATTTTACGAAATGTGAAAGTGGTTGTTTAAATGTTTGGCAAATTATAGCAAGCTACATTAAACCCTTGTGGCGCTTTTGTAGCTAGGTTCTGCTTATCTGCACTTAAAATATATTCATATTCAAAATCATTTCGCAATTGTCTGCATATGGCAACTAAAGTTTTTATTTTTTTAGTGTATTCCACATGCCACTATACATTTTTCTTCTTATGGTACATGCTTTCTGGTGTTCCGTACGGAACACTTATAAGATCACTTCCGTGTCCGTCCGTCTGTTTGTCTGTCTGTCACACCCGATTTTCTCCGAAACTATTTGACATAGAAAGTTGAAATTTGGCACTAATATGGGAATTGATGACCTCATCAGAGCTGTGTAGTTTTGAAAGTAAAATTTTGACTTAAGGGGTTAGTGTTGTAGGGTGAAATCGGAAGTGAAAAATTTTTTTTTTTACCAAGTCATCGGGTGGGATGTCAGATGAAAGCTTGTAAAAATACGAGTTCAAAAATATATATGACGTAATATTTGCGCACAATTATCTTTGTATTATTTTTAAAAGAGTGCGAAAAATCGCTGTCCCCCCACCTTATCTCGAAAAGTACAGATCAAAAAATTTTGTTAAAAAATTCTGGAATATTCTCTACAGGATGTAGATTGAACGAAAATTATCACGAGTGCATTACCTTTAATAATTTATCTGGTATATAAAAAAGAACAAAAATTTCAAGGTCATCAGTTTTCACTAAAGATCGGAAAAAAACTTTGTTGAAACCTCATTTGGGATATGTTTTGTGAAGTCACTGATCATTTTATACTTCCGTAAGGAAAATTTTTATTTTAAAAGCAATCAACGTACGGAAAACTAATTGCGCAAGTCCATCTTGCACTTGACCGGTTATTTTCCTTTTCATGCATATTTTGTATTTTGCAAATTTAGATCATTTCAAAGATTTTGTATTTAAAAATTATGAACACTAATTTTTATATTTTCTCAAATATCTCAAGAAATAAGGGATTTATATGAGACTAGCCATGCCCGTGGCTCCGCTCGCGTGGACTTGCACCAAAGACTATATACAGTTTGTGAAGAACACATGGGATACACTCAGTGTGGATTCATGAGGGCCACAGGCCCCCGTGAGGCGATATTCTGCACGCAGGCTCTATTTCAAAGACGTAGAGACGTCAGTTCTTATATACACGCGTGCTTTATAGACTACCAGAAAGCATTCGACAGAGTCCAACATTATAAACTCACAGACATATTAAAAAGAATAGGAATAGACAAGGATCTACGCCTCATAAAGAATCTCTACTCGGAACAAACTGCCAATATCAGAGTCAAAGGGAAAATATCAGAAAACATAGAAATCCAACGTGGCGTACTCCAAGGATATATCTTATCGCTACTCTTATTTAATGTATACGCAGAAAATATTTAACATAGCACACCACGATATCTCTGCAGGAATAAATATTAATGGAAGCAGACTAAACACATGATCATAAGCAAAAACTCGGCATTACAGGGACAACTTTACATTAGCAACCAAAAGATTGATAAAGTCAATACCTTTTGCTACTTGGGTACCACTGTAAATGAAGAATGGGATCACTCAATAGAGATTCGATACAGAATAGAAACAGCGAGAGTAGCCTATACAAAAATGGCCAAAGTGTTCAGAGGTCATGATCTCAATTTAAAAATCAAAATAAGACTTCTCAAATGCTATGTCTTTCCGGTGCTTCTGTATGGGGCAGAGTCTTGGACTGTAACTATGGTATTGTATAAAAGGTTGGAAGCATTCGAAATGTGGCTCTACAGGCGTATGCTTAGAATATCTTGGACAGAGCATATTACCAACAAGAGAGTGCTATAACTCTTGAACAAAGACCTGGAAATTGTTAATACAATTAAAAGAAGAAAACTTGAATATCTGGGCCACATTATGAAAAACGAGGAAAGATATGATCTACTCCAACTGATACTGCAGCGCAAAGTGGACGGAAGAAGAGGACCAGGAAGGAGACGGGTTTCGTGGCTGAAAAACCTGCGAACATTTCAAAAACAACAACAACGGGACTATTCCAGGCAGCTGTAAACAAAGTCCTAGTAGCCAGGATGATTGCCAATATCAGATAACGGGTCAGCACAAGAAGAAGGAGAAGAAAATGGGCTACACGTATTTGCCAATAATTCATGACAACTAATTAAAAATAGGCAGAAAGAAATATGGTACAGGAAAAAGAGTTTTTTGATGTTTCTACGAATACCGTAACAAAATTTTTCAGTCTTTCCAAAAGATAAAAATTTTCTCATTTTAATTTGCATCAAGTAGTTTTCGGTATACGCTACTATTATTACGAGTACTTAAAGTTTTATATTGTGTTTTATTTTTTCAGATTTAATGATTGTAACTTGTTATATTATTATTGTCATATTAGTGAATCGATAACTTTAATGATATCCGTATTTATACTGATCTAACTTTTTGAAAGTCAAAAAGAAATGGGTAAAGCAAAGAAGTAAAGGCGTAGATCAATAACTAAATGGTAAGACACATGTATACGTTTTAGGAAGTATATGGTATTAACAAAACGTATAAATCCTGTCTTTTTTATGTTGACATCCTATCCTTAGTATTTTCTTAATTCTAACCAAAGAATTATATTGTATAGACTATGCACTCAAACGGAGGCTACTCAATAGGAAACAAAAATTAATAGAAAGCGGGGAACTTCAGAGACTTCTATTTTATTAGCACATCTTATGGCAAATTTTACATATCATATATTACACAGCGTTCGCGCAGCAGCTATTGTTACTGTTCGCACAGGGAGGCTTCTACTGCCCGCTATTTCCGCTGTCTAAAATTTATATTAAGTAATATAGTCTTATAAGAAATAATAATATAATTCTTTAGTCTATGCTCCTAACCTTAACTTCTCTTAATTCTTTACTACTGGACTCTCCGAGAATATAGAATAATATTTCACCAAGTCCCTGCATATACACATTGCCTATCCTGGGTTGGCTGTTAACGAATAAAATAAGTATATAGTGTGGTCAGACTTCCAAAATTTAAAGGAATCCTGGGTTGGCCGGCCGTCTCCATATCATTAAAGGTTTAATCAAATGAAGTGCATAGTTTGTGCGCATAGAAAAGAAAGTGAATAACATTATAATGAAAAGTAATATCTTAATATTTTCTAAATATATATTTTAATAACTTATATATAACCACACCAGCGATTAAAATTAGCAAATAGAAGAACATCGGTATGTATCTAAGGTAAGTTTTACTAAAAAACAACAGGTAGGCGAAGTAAGGTAACTTTTTGCATAATACAGGGTTGCAATTTACTCCACTGTTTTCTTCTTGTCCTTGCAGTTCTAGAATTTTTTTTTTTTCGGAATATTGGCCTCTGAGACTATGTTTATTAGCGTCGAAATACTGATGTATTTACTGTACCATATATCATACAGAAATTTTAAATGGATTTTGATTTAAATTGACTGAGGTGATGTCATAAATGATATTATTTATTTCCGCTTGGATATAAAATGTTTTTGCATTTAAAAGTGTTAAGGTTGTCTGGAAGCTTTCTCTGCAAAACAGGGAAAACCCTGTTAAATTTAATAGTGATTTATAATAATGTCTCAATTTTATTTATGTCAAGAATAAAATTGGCTCGCACGACCATTCAGACAATAGAAAATGCTCCTTCGGCACCTTGATTGTCATATTAAAATAAATACACCTGCCTTTTATGGTTTTTCCTTCAAATCAACGTAATCTTTAATATTATGACTTAATTATAGAGCTTTTCTAGAAGAAGCATATTACTTATACAAAAATTAAATAATATATGCTACTTTTAACAGTATATGATCTACCAAAAAATAACGGACAGTTAGGGACAGTCTGTTTTAAAAAAAAAAGCGTTTCGTGATTTCTGGAAGGATGAATTATTTTGCATACTTTGCATGCGAATTTTAAGAATAATAATAAGTATATATAAATATAAGAGCAGGTAGCATAAGTAAAAGAGTCTTCAATGTCTTTCAACAAAATATAAGTCTGTCTCTATGACATAACCTATATACAAGTTATATAAGTGCAGCAGTAGTACGAACAGTCACATGAATAATAAAGTTCTCTTTCTGAAAGGATTTTTCAAATCATGGCGATAAAAAGGCAAAAAGAACAATGGTATGTTATTGTGACATATCATGTATATACGTAATACTTTCATTACCTGCAATATTTTATAGCACTCGTATAAGTAAACATTTTTTTTTTGAATATACAATAAAAATTAATTAAATTATTTAACTTACAAATTTTTGAGATAAAATGTAGCCTAGAATCTGACCCTAGACCAAAGACATCATTTAATTTCTTTATTAGCATAACACACATTCTGTAGGGAAATACCTAAAGCATTACAGGAGCGACGCGTGTGAGGAGAACGCGATTCACGTTGGTCTTGAATCGCTGCAAATTATACTAGGTGAAGAACACAGCCCTAGACATATCATTTGAAAGGAACGTGGTTCTCCGTATGAAAGAATTCTTGAAAAGGTTGGTACGACGAGTAAAAAGCTGAAGTTTTGACTAATGGCCTTAGCGACTGACTAAAATGACCTGGAATTGTTGGAGCAGCCAGGAAGTTTGTTTTAATTATTTGATTGTGTGACTCCTTGGCTTCGTCGATAATTTCTTTGTATCTGTTCCGGTTACGAACAAAGATGTTCCGATTTATGACGTTAGGATTTTTACGTCATGGTCGGTAGGCAATATGTCTAGAAGCAACAGCTTCTTTGGATTTACTGTAGCGCCAAAGCTGCTATTGGAAGGGCATTTCTTCGAGGAAGGGATGTAAACTTCTATACCAGCCGAAATGACATCGAAAACATCCTTGGAGCAGTCCGATGGGTCGTCGGACCTAAAACAAACGTCTAACCAAGGGAAAGTTCGAAAATACTCCATGAGTTCTCTCCATTTAGCAGATTTATGGTGCCGTAAGAAGATTTGAATAGTTTGCTTTTTTTCAATTTATTGATACTTTTATACTAATAATATTAGTTGATGTAATTTCTAAGACTATAAGGAATTGAGAAGTTTTATTTATTAAAAAAAGATTTTAAATTATTACTATATTAGATAGCCTGTTGGTTTATCAATCATAATGCTTTTTATGATTAAAATGTTTAAGACTGGTACCAGAACTGAGATTCTATAAAATAACCGGTCAAGTGTAAGTTGAACTTGCGAAATTAGTGTTCCGTACATTGATTGCTTTTAAAATAAAAATATTTTTTACGGAGGTATAAAATGATCAATGACTTCACAAAACACACCCCAAATGCGTTTTCAACAAGGTTTGTTTCCGATCTTTACTGAAAACTGATGACCATGAAATTTTTTTTTTTTTTTTTTTATATGGCAGATAAATTATTACAGGTAATGCACTCGTGATAATTTTCGTTCAATCTACACCCCGTGGAGAATATTTCAGAATTTTTTCAAAATTTTTTGATCAGTACTTTTCGAGATAAAGGTCAGCGATTTTTTCGCGATTTTTTAAAAATAATACAAAAGAAAATGTGTGCAAGTATTACATTACATATATTTTTGAACTCGTGTTTTTACAAGCTTTCATTTGACACCCCACTCGATGACCCAGTAATATTTTTTTTTCACTTCCGATTTTACCCCCTAAAACTAACCCCTTAAGTCAAAATTTAACTTTCAAAACTACACGGTTTTGATGAGGCCATAAATTCCTATATTAGTACCAAGTTTGAACTTTCTATGTCAAAAGTTTTGGAGAAAATTGGGTGTGACAGACGGACAGACTCCGAAGTGATTTTATAAGTGTTCTGTACGGAACACTAACAAGAAAGACTGTTAAAATAAGGATATTTTGTTTTTGTTGCTTCGGTTAAATGTCATTTTTTGGAATAGATAAGAAAAAGAAATATCAACAAGTGTGCGTAGAGAATCGTGTGAATAGAGTCCTTAGATCAATTGAGAGTAAACGTTACGAAATTGCTATATAAACTTTTGAATTAGCTGTACTTATAGACGATTAAATTATTTTATTAGCATATCTTATTGGAATCTACAAACTATTGAAATATGGAGTTCTAATTCGAGTTCGCGCTTCTTTTACTAAATGGACTTTATCTACCTCTTTATTTCCCCTTATTGCTTGTCTAAAGTTTATACAGTTACATAGTCTGATATAATGAAATAATTATTTCATCTATGCCTTAATAAAAAAAATAACCAACACTGGATATAATTTAGTTAGTAAATTAGATCTATGTATATAATGAAATTTTGTTATGCTTAAAATTGCCGGAGGGTATAGCTGTCTAACTAACAGCTGTCGGTTAATGTCATTGTTAATTATCACTCTTTTCAGTAAGCTGTACCAAGCAAAATACCATATTTATGCCACACATTCGCACAAGAAAAAGGTACCGAGGGCACCATTTATTCTTACTCTTAAAATGCAACAATAAATACTGCAAAGGCAATTTGGAAGTCACAATGATATTGTCGATTTTTGTTGTTAGCCTTGTCATCAGCTCGTCAAGACTTAATCTTTTCAAAACTTGTAATTTCGGCACCAAATTATTTTTTAAAATATAAAAATCTGTTAAGAGGATCATGATCCCTTCATCTCAGTCGGTGTTTATATTCAATTTCGAGAAATAATCTGGACTTTTGACATGCTTTTAACTTGCTTTAAGGGATTCGAAAACAAATAAATGTATTTTTGATTGAAAATATCAGGCAGTTTAATACAAACGAAAGCCGATTTTGAGATTAGTTTTTCTAAATATTTCCAGCTTTACTTCTTTTGTAAGTTATTTTTAATATAACCGAAAGGTTATGCTTAAATCATGAACTTTACACTTATACCATTAAACGTTGTTTGTTAAGAGTTTCATAAAGTATGTTTACCAACTTTAGAGTAAAAATTTAAAAAACGGCAGAGAGAAGTGTGTTTGTCTCTTGTGTCACAGTTCTTCTGCAAAAGATAGGTCTGGTACCCTATAATAATTTAAAATAGAAAAAAAGGACAATAACTAACTACTTAACATCACTATTCCCGATTCATCGATCTTCAATAAACTTGCATTGTCCCCTTAATCTCAATCTTGATAATAACATAGTCAAACCTAGCAAGTACTTTATTTATAGACTAAGAGGGCGACCCGTAATTTTGACCTATCGACTAACCCTCTGCCTAGTTGTTCATTCTATCGGGCGAATCGAATAAAAGCCTTTAACGTTGATTTTGCGGCCCCCGCGCCCTGGAATACCCAGATAAGACCCAATATGCTATATTAAAAATGGAGTGTCGTTTAATCATTTGTTGACACCCAAAAGCCAGACCCCGCCGAGACCGAATCCAGCTTTAGGGCCCAAAAAATCATTTAACCATATAAAATCAATAAATTTTAATTTTTTCTTGATAAAATAAGAGGTAACCTGCAAAAGGCAGACGCCGCCAATACCGGAGGACGAAGCTAGACCTGCTTTTTCCAGCCAAAAACGGTCGTTTTTCGAGTTCAGAAACTCGTTTAGTGTCAAAAAATGTTATGTTACTTGACTCAAGTGGTTAAACGATAGTCCGTTTTTCGATGTAGCATTTTGGGCACTCCAGGGCATGGGGGCCGCAAAATCAACGTTAAAGACTTTTAATCGACTCGCCTGATAGAATGAACAACTAGGCAGACTGTTAGTCGACAGGTCAAAATTTCTGGTCGCCCCTTGGTCTATTACTTAGTTTATTCAAGTATGTTTTGCTTCCAGGTTCCATCCATTCCGGTGGCCATGAAATTACTATATATTACGAAATATTCGGTTGATTCTATATAGTAAACTAAAATTTGTCAGAATTATAAGTTATAATAGAATAATAATCAATCTTGCGATTGATTTCTCGTTTAATCGAACATGGCGCATATTCATACCCTTAAAGGAAAATACTTCTTATTATTAAATTTATTATTCAATTTTCCAGTTATAGCTGTACCTACATTTCAATCTGTACTGCAATTGTCGAAGAGTTCTACAAATTTATTACTTAAATATTCTAAATCATTATATATTATTTTTCTACAGATCTCAGACAATATTAGCACGGAAAAAGTTGCATGAAAGTTGCTGTTTGTCTTACAACTAAAGCGAATGTCGACCATCTCTCAACATATTATTGTGCCAGATCTTATTATACCTTTACCTTAAAGTCTTTAAATAACAGCGTAAAGAGCAACTTTATGACTTCGCTGTATATAAAGTATAAATCATATAGAAACATGCTTTACTTTCAACTCGTTATTTTTTTTTTTACATGATAGTTTGTGCATGACGAAAAATTCATGGCGCTCACAAAATTAGAATAAGTCACCGCAACAAAAAAAAAATCCGTACCAATTCTGAGTCAAGTAAAGAGTATTTGAGTTCATTTGAAATAATTTTATAATTATTTTTATGCTCTTCATTCTGTCTATCATAAAAACATCAGTTATTTATTTTGCAAAGCGACATATTGAATTTTTAGTTCATCTTCGAAAAATTTTCTGCCATTGAAAATAATTTTTGTCGTGGGGAAACTTTTATTAAGAATAAAATTTTTACTAAGTGATGCTCTATATTAATTGCCTTGTGGTCTGAAGATTTTTTTATATATTTTGTTTTCCCCTGTATCAATGTTATGGTGTTGACGCTCATCGCTCATCAGGTAATGGACAGTGAACAGCGTTATTGACAGAAATGTGCCACAGTTTAGCCGATACCTAAAAAAAGACAAAAAGAACTTACCAAATAACTGCTTTCAGTAATATCGGAAGTCATGGAAAAGGTTATCAATCAGCATCTTCTAAAATATGTTGAAGGATTCAACATTATTAGCAATCACCAATATGGCTTTCCTAAACATAGATCAACAGGAGATCTTCTGACTTATGTAACACATGTTTGGAACAACGCAATTGAACACTTTGGATAATCTCGAGCGATTGCTCTTGACATATCCAAGGCATTTGACCGTGTTTGGCACGATGGACTGTTGGCTAAGCTACGCTCTTATGGTATGTCTGAAAAGTTCTGTTTGTGGCTCTCATGTTTTCTCAGTGAGCGTTCTTTACGAGTGGCAGTCGACGGATTTCTTTCTAACGCCATCACTATCAAAGCCGGTGTGTCTCAAGGCTCCATACTGTCTCTTACTCTCTTTCTCATATACATTAACGATCTGCTGGAAAAGACCGGGAATCCAATCTACAGCTTTGCAGATGACAGTACGCTTATCTCTTCATTCACTTTGAACGCTCGGACATCGCCTACTCAGGCGAATATCCGCAGACAGCAGGAGGTCGTTCAACTTAACAAAGACCTGGAAGAAATCCTATCTTGGGGTGACAGTAACCAAGTGGAATTTAACGCTACAAAAACCCAGGCGGCAATTTTATTATTTTGAACCAGAAAGCTATACACTTCACAACAACTGTTAATTCTTTACAAAGCTCAAATTTTACCAACTATGGAATACTGCTCCCATGTTTGGGGCTCCGCTCTCAAACCCACACTGTATTTGTTGGATTCTGTTCAAAGAAGAGCTGTTCGTCTGATTGGAGACCCGGAACTGACCGGCGGCCTTGATTCGCTGGAACATCGAAGAACGGTTGGCGACTTGAGTCTGGTCTACAAGTATTTTCATGGAAAGTGTTCGAAGAATGTAGCCCGCTTAATTTCTCCCAGAACGATGCATGTTAGAAATACACGTCGCGCTGATACTTCACATACGTATGAGGTGCAGCTTGTTACTCCTCGTACAACGCTTTTCAAGCAAGTGTTTTATATGGAGAACATCATCCCTTTGGAATAATTTGCCCAGGACTGTGTTTCCCACCGGGTACAATTTACAGTGATTCAAGAACAACGTGAATCGCTTTCGTCGCACACGTATTGCTCCTGTAGCGCTTTAGGGACTTCCCTGTAGCACGTGTGCTAGACCCATAAAAAAAAAACCCATATTGTGGGTTTTGTCCACTTAATGTGGTATTAATTTAGTTATAAAATAATTTTAAAAGAATAACTGAAACCACTGCAGGCGAACTCGCGGCTGCTTGTATTCCTTGATCAGAAAAGAACCGTTACACGATATAGTGTACGGTTTCTTAGTTTAGTAACTTTCGTGCTATATTCCGCAAAAAGTCAATTTTCGGAAGAAGCCTTACAGAAGCTGGCAGGAGGATTAGTAAAAGGTTTGTTTGTTTGTCAATTGACACAGGAGAAATCCAGAAGAATTATATCTATAGAAAACTAGTATTATATGAAGAGTAAACTAAAGAACTACATTTTCATTCTTTTTAGTTAACCAGTCAAGGCAGTCAAGATTTTTATTTTTTTTTGAAGTAGTGAATTAGTTCTATTATTTTGCTCCTTAAGACCTTGTCTTCATAAAAACACAGTCATATTAAATGTAGCATGTTCAAATAAAATATTTATGAATATGTCATACCTTTAAGAAATTTTACTATTTAAAGAAAATATAGTAATATACAGATCAAATCCTCATATTTAATTTGGACCTGTTCTTGCAAATGCCTCTAACAGCACAATCGATAACATTTTCAGTATGTATTTCCAAGACTCAGGTTTCAATTTGTGAAATATTTATAGTTATTGGGTGCTTGGGGATTACGATGTCTTGGTTTAAGTATCTTATTTACGCATTTATAGGGGTTGTTTTCTCTTATTGGACAGATGTTTGCTTCTCTAGTTCAGGTTCTAATTGACATTTGAGACTTACATTTTTATTACTCACTAGCTTTATAATGTCTATTAAGATTAAGGGATACGGAATGGAATATTAACTAGGTACAGAAAATCTAGTTACTACAAAAAAATATAAAAATTGCTGTCTAAATTATTTTATTTTAGCATGTTGATCGTACCATTAGATCTAAAGTGCTTGATGTTTTATGGCTAGTGTCACTATGTGTAAATTCCGGTCCCTTATTTCTATAAATTAATCTAAATTTGCCATATTAATCCCAAAATACGGTTATTAATATTTTTCACATGTAATTTCTTAATTTCAAGAAAATATCAAAATAGTTACGTACTAACAACAACAGTGGACTTCTAGAATAAAAAATATCAACATTTAACACGTAGGCTGAAAAGATGTCGCCCTTTTAAAAAAAATCCATATGATTTTTAGGAAATACCAACCTTCAAATGATACGTGTCAAAACTTCATGACATTTCGAGGATTAGTTTACAAGTTACAGTGGTTTTAGTGACGGTACTTTTGATATTTTCAAAACAACGGAAAAAATCGAATTTCGTGTGTTGATTAAATACTGTTTTTTGATGGGAAAAAATACCGTTCAAGCAAAGCAATGGCTTGATAAGTATTACGGGGACTCTGCCCCTGGAAAATCACTCATCATTTACTGATATGCTGAATTTAAACGCAGTCATACAGGAGGTCGTGAGGAGGTACACCGTCCTGTTGATACCACAGATTCCTGTTAGGGGCATCCAAATTATTTTCATCGGGAAAAAGACCTGCACAAGTTGGAATAACTTGCTTTTAGGGTAACTATAAATACTGCTGTCTTGTAAGATTTCCATAGATAAAAAAGGTACCAATGATATAACGTCCACAAATCGCACACAATAAATCATTTTTTGACGCGTTAAGTCGTTACCTGACAGTAAATGCCAGATTAATTTATTATTATTTTTTTAATTTGATCTTAATTTCAAATATCAATAATTCCAAAACAGTTCAATTTAGACATATGGTATGTTAGACAAATAATATCTAGAATTTAGAATTTTTAGTAGGATTCAAAAATAAAATAATATACAGGGCCTTGTTTTGGAGGGTCTGGAGAGAGATCTGCAGGAAGGTGACCTTTGGCACAATACTGGGCTGGAGTACGTCAATCTGGAACGAATAATCATCTTGTAAATTGTCAACGTGTCGCGAGTTGACAATTTACTGGACTTGTTGAGGAGTGGGTAAAGCTTGTCGAGGAGTTGGTTTGCTTTCTTGACGGAGGTTGCGACCTAGTCTTTCCATACTAGCCACCGTCGTCTCTAATACAGTATTACTGAAAAGTAACGTGACCTCCTTGAATCCGTATAAAATATTTAATGAACTAAATTAAATATATTTCTTGCGTTTATATTACTAAATCATAGTAAAAAAGTCATCATTATGAAGAGATTATTTGTTAGTGTATTTTTTTAGTATGTTAAAAAACTGGTAGTTATCAATACCGAGACAAGAGCGTTACTTAAAATTCAACCTATTTAAAGTTAATCAAAACAGAACACTTAAAACCCTCGGCTGTCAGTCACATGGTGATCAAAAAAGGTTGCCCCAATGCAATTATTTATTTATAATTTTCATTAAAATTTAGTGCATCAAGAAAACTCTTTTTTTACCCTCAGAGGTTTTACAAGCGACATACAGAATATGTAAAAACTTGTCACTATATGATTTATGAACATAATACATATTTAAAATTCACATTTCCAACATGAACTAAATTGCCAAATACAAGCAAATGTTTAACAATATTTTTTCACGGGATACTTAGTTTTTGTTATGTTAAGATTTTGGAATCTTTGGCATAGTGGCACTATACAAGAGCTATCACCACTACACCAAACACTTTATTTTTGTACTCGACGTGCGTTTCGCTAACCATGTTAGCATTATCATTGCTCCTGATTGAGATAACATGGTTAGGGAAACGCATATTCAGTGTAAAAATAAAGTATATAGTGTAGTCGTGATAACTGTTGTATAGTGATATTGTTTTTGAAAAAAACCGCTATAAAAAACATAAAAAAAATATTAGCTGTAACTTTTTATACCAAAATATTACTAGCCTGCCAGTTTGTTTTGCTATGGCCTTAAATTATGTTTTCTAAAAAAATGTCAATATCAAATGTTTGTTATTTTTTACAAATCCTATAAAATTTTTCAGCTCAAAAATGTTTTTCTTAATGTACGGCTTTTAATTAAAACTAGAGATCTCAAGAACCTTTAACAAAAAAGTTGTGCATTTATTGTTATTTTTCTGACTACTAATTTTAGGTTAGATTGTAATTATTTGCTTTTTTGGAATTGGAAAAGTGTTAAGTATATTTACAATTTAATTATATTTGTAATTGTTAATTTTTAATATCCAAATTCACTATCTAATTTCGAATAAAACGTTATAAGTCATTTTGTATTAAAACATTTTAAAATATGAAAGTAGTACATAACATTGCGATATTCCTTTGTGCCACAGTATGACAACTAATTTTTCGGACTGATGCTGTATATCATAAACTAGTAGCATCATATACAAGTTTAATATGTATACATGTCATTTTAAGGCCATATCTATTCTCGACATTCATTTGAAATTTGAATGCGAAATATTGTCAGATAATTTAGAGATGATATTTTATTTCACACTTAAAAAATTTCATTGTAGAAGTAATAAAATAGAATAAAGAGCTGTACCTAAAGTTCAGGGGATACTAGGCGCAAATGTGACAAAAATATTCACAATGATGAAAAAAATTATGATGATTGCTTATCATAAACACTAGTAATTTTTAATGATGCACACTTACATAAAAGTAACCTAAATAACTTAAAAATAACCTAAAATAAACTAAATACAATACAATTCAAGATTCATTATACATTGAAATAATGCCTTTAATCTATGAGATTAACTGAGCTAGAGTTAGGTCTACTTAGATCTAATAAATACCATGTTTAAAGACAAGACATCCGTTTCCGCATATGCTTCAGGCTTTTTGTTTTTGATGTTTATGTGAGACGTTTGTTTTAGTTCAAATTCATTTAGAATTAACTAATTAAATTTCGCTGGAAAATAATAAAATCAATCAATAAATCAGTTTGATTTATAGTTGAATTAAAAATTATTTTTTGAGAGGAAATGCAACGTTGTTATTTAATTTGGATTTATTCGTTATGCCATTAGCATAAATCAGGTACGTTCTTTAAATCACTGCGGTATATTTTCGGTGAAATTCACCAAATAATTTAACGTCAGTAAAAATAGAGGTTAAGTACTCATTTAACTCTATTTTCCATGTTCTACCACATAAATAAATAAATAAATTAAAATTCTGATCTGGTGTTTTCTGTTATCCTTATCTAACGACTTTTCCTTATTTCTAAAGTTTACAAAATAATCATGTTAACGAATTAATGTAATGTTTGACACATATCCTTTTTTGACCTGTTTGTAAATATTCGGGAATAAATAAACTCCTTAATTGTAAAGTCATCATCTGTCACGAACAATATACCACCAACAATAGTCTAGTTTGCGTCACATCTGCTCTTGACAGGAAATATATCTTTTTCTAAAAACCTACTAAAATCTTCTTTGGCACGAGGATAGTGAGCCATAAGGTCTAACTTATTATTAGCTTAGGTTTAAAGGTTTTAATTTTAAAGAAACCACATGTCGCATTAGTTGTTTTTTCAGAAATCGTAAAGTATGGTCAGCTGGTGCATTACACCATTATTTAGTACCGAACCACTTATTTTCATTTCTTATTTATCTCATAGCATCAACCTAGTGAATTAATATTATGAAATAAGTAAAAATTTTAAGTTAATGTACTTAGTAATAAGTACTATAAGACTAAATACCCGTTTTTAAAGAGAAATTTTGAAAATTTTAAAATAGTTTTAAGTAAAAATATTGACTTAAAAATTGGCGATTTCAAATCTTGATATACATTTAAATAAAACAAACCCACCTGATTGTACTAAGGATGTATTTTATTTCATTTTGAATTGAAAAACTTGAATTTATTCAAGATTCAAAAAATAATGTTTTCTTCAAACATATTTCTTAAGACAGTGGCGTGATAACCTTAAAGTCATTGTTGTTACTTGCAACAAATACAAATAATTGACGAATCCACGGAACTACAGTCAATCTGGTGAACTGATTTTCAAGTACTTCCTTCGCAAATACGCACTTCTAAAACTCTCAACACTGAAACACTGACGTTGAACCTAATCTGACCATCTTAGTAACCTTACAAGGGCCTATCCAGAGGTGTCAAACTCAATTTTGCAGAGGGCCATATATTAAATTTAGAATATGTAGGCGGGCCAGATTCAAATAAAAAAATGTACTGAATTATTATAACATTTTATTTATTTAATTATATAGTATATAATATACGGCTCTAAAAAACATGATTCTTCTTTCTGTGACACATTGCGATCGCGGGCCTTATTGATACGTCCCGGGGGCCGGATGCGGCCCGCGGGCCGTATCTTTGACATCCCTGGTATACCATAACACGATATTTTTGAAGACTACTTTTCTTCACCTTTTAGCTCCTTATATGTTTATTTATAAGCCTCGAATTTGTTTATCATCCAACAAAAAACCAGGAAAATTTCTTATAATAGTGATTTACTATTATCATTATTTAACCCCCTCAGACCTTTTTCTTTGTAAAATTGAAAGCAATAAAAAGTAATGTAATGTATAAAAAAAATATATAACTATTCGACTTATAACAATATAAATACGAAGCATTCCGCTCTTTCTTAGCCCTTTAACCTCTTTTTAGTGTTCCGTACGGAACACTTATAAGACGACTTCGGTGTCTGTCCATCTGTCTGTTACACCCGATTTTCTCTCGAAACTATTTGTCATAGAAAGTTGAAATTTGGTAATAATATAGGAATTGATGGCCTCATCAGAGTCATCTAGTTTTAAAAGTTAAATTTTGACTTAAGGGGTTAGTTTTGGGGGGGTGAAATCGGAAGTTACTAGGTCGAGTGTGGTGTCAAATGGAAGCTTGTGAAAACACGAGTAAAAAATATGTAATGTAATACTTGGGCCTAATTTTCTTTGTATTATTTTTAAAAAATCGCGAAAAATCGTTGTCCACCCGCCTTATCTAGAAAAGTATTTATAAAATTTTTTAAAAAAATTCTGGAATATTCTCCACGGGGTGTAGATTGAACGAAAATTATCACGAATGCATTACCTTTAGTAATTTATCTGGCATATAAAAAAAAACAAAAATTTCAAGGTCATCAGTTTTCCGAAAAATTGGAAACAAACTTTATTGAAAACTCATTTGGGGTATGTTTTGTGAAGTCACTGATCATTTTATATCTCCGTAACAAATTTTTTTATTTTAAAAGCAATCAACGTACGGAACACTAATTCCGCAAGTTCAACTTGCACTTGACCGGTTATTTCAGGTTATTTTTATAATAAATAATAATATAACAAAAGTTCGGAAAACTCTGGAATTTAAATTTGCCGTAACAAATGTCCGACGACCTAACTGTATTACAGAAATTAAAAAGCTAGGCGTGATAAATTACACAGGCACACAAAAAAAAGTCCAGACCCAGAGAACTAACCCCCCACGCATATGTATTTTGATGCTCTGAAACAGAATATGACAATAAAAAAGTATTTTAATGAGCCAATTTCCAACTATTACCCCATTTTAACCCCATTTTGAGGTTGAAATTTCACTTTTCCTTAAAATTTGAAGTATCCCACTACTCCCATGCATTTTGATGCACTGAAAGCGAATACGACAATAAAAAAATATTTTAAGGAGCCAATTTCCCACTGTCACCCCATTTTAAGGATGAAATTTCACTTTTCCTTAAAATTTGAAGTACCCCACTACCCCCATGTATTTTGATGCGCTGAAACCGAATATGACAATAAAAAAATATGTTAACGTGCCAATTTCCCACTATTATCCCATTTTAACCCCATTTTGGGGTTGAAATTTAATTTTTCCTTAAAATTTGAAGTATCCCACTACCCCCATATATTTTGATGCACTGAAAGCGAATATGACAATAAAAAAATATTTTAACTATCCAATATCCCACTATCACCCCATTTTAACTCCATTTTGGGGTTGAAATTTCACTTTTGCTTAAAATTTGAAGCATCTCACTATCCTTGTGTATTTTGATGAGCTGAAATCGAATATGACAAAAAAAATTTTTTAGCAAGCCTGTTTCCAGATACTTTTCATAATGTTATTTATTTGCATAGATGATAAAAATATCCGAACTCGTATTAGGTGAAGTTAAGAAATCTGTAATATCCATAAAACTAATCGCTAAACAGGCAACTCTTTTATTTTATAATATTATTTATTTGTTTTTTTTTTGTAAAATCATTGTCTTTACAAAGATTTTATGCAATAACCAATTTTTTGTTATTGAAAATCATCCATTTTAATGTCGAATAAAAACCTTCTATTTTCAAGGAACTGTTGAAAATATGCATTTCGGTTATCTTTTTTTCCAATCTAGCATTGAGCTCTTTTTTCGGAATCTATTTTTGCCACTAGGACACCTCCACGTGGTGAAGGCGGGCAAGGGATTCATTCCGGTTAAGTTCCTAGGTAAAAAATATGCCTTTATGGCAAAAGTAGAGAGGAAGTTTACGATGCAGGGAAGGGATCATCATGCAACCGCAGCTCTGGAGTAGTGGGCGACTTGGCTACTTTAGACTTCAATGCGTTAAGAAGTCCAATATATTAAATAGGCTACGATTTGACTTAAATTTTCAAGTTGCTCCTCAAGGTATTTCAAGGAAGGATGTAACGAGTTTATCTGGCAAAAAATGTATGGAAATTTCAGATTGTCCCACTCATTCTTATAATAAAGATAATGCCATGTTCCGCTACGTATGTGGTAAGTTTCCAAACAAAAATAGCCGTAGACATTTTCTTCCGTATATGTGGAATAATACGAATCTTGTTTTAAATTGCAGGTTATAAGTGGCGAAAAAACATGGGTACCAAGTAGTATTTGTAATGCATGCACAGTAATGCTAGGGCGTTGTTATACATCAGATCGAAAGAAGATAAAAATTCAACATCCTGCTGTATGGCTCGAGCCTCAATCTGAAGCTGAATGCTATATTTGCATGCATAAAATGATAAAAATATAATATATGCAAATGCCTCATTTTTTATACCTCCAATTTTTAATGATTTTTCAGGCAATTATGATGAAATGGATATCAGTGCGGAACGAGATTACAATGAAAATCAAATGGATATTAATGAACCTTCTGAGGATTTGAGTAGAATTGAATCTAATTCAGGTTGTGACAGCGATGAAGAGTGGGATCGACACAAAAAATATCGGCGACCAAATTTAATGAGCCAGGAGAAATTGAATGATCTTATGAGGGACTTGGGTTTAGCAAAAGATGCTTCTGAATATCTGCGTCAACTCTTAGAAGGGAGGGATTGTTGGCTAAAGGTACTTCTGTAAGTACTTTTTGAAACCGGGAGAAGGAATACCAGCACTTTTTTAAGGAAGAAAATTGTCTCGTCAACTGTACAGATATTCAAGGCCTAATTAACAGTTTCGAACCAGACGTTTACAGAAGTGATGAATGAAGGCTATTTATCGATTCATCTAAATGCAGTTCTAAAGCTGTGCTGTTACATAATACAAATGAATTGGTAACAATACCAATAGCTTATTCTGTAACTTTTTTTTTTATGGGTCTAGCACACGTGCTGCAGGGAAGTCCCTACAGCGCTCCAGGAGCGGCATGAGTGCGGAAAAAGCAATTCACGTTGTTCTTGAATCGCTGTACATTGTACTCGGTGGGAAACACAGCGCTGGGCAAATTATTCCAAAGGGATGACGTTCTCCATATAAAAGATTGCTTGAAAAGCGTTGTACGCGGAGTAACAAGCTGAACCTCATACGGATGTGAAGCACCAGCGCGACGTGTATTTCTAACATGCACCGCTTTGGGAGGAATTAGGCGGGCTACATCCTTCGAACACTTTCCATGAAAATACTTGTAGACTCAAGTCGCCAACCGTTCTTCGATGTTCCAGCGGATCAAGGCCGCCGGTCAATTCCGGGTCCCCAATCAGACGGACCGCTCTTCTCTGAATAGAATCAATCCAACAAATGCAGTGTATGTTTGGGAGTGGAGCCCCAAACGTGGGAGCAGTATTCCATAGTTGGTCGAATTTGGACTTTGTAAAGAATTAACAGTTGTTGTGGGGTGGAAAGCTTTCTGGTTCTAAATAATATTCCCAACTTTTGAGAAGCTCTCCTTGCTATGCCTGCAACATGTTCATACCAGGACATATTTGCTCCCAAACTAACGCCCAACAAATTGAGCGACGATGCTAGGGGAATGGAGTACCCCGACATAACTATGTCGGGTTCAGCAACGTTAACTTTTTTAGAAAAAACTGCCGCCTGGGTTTTTGTAGCGTTAGATTCCACTTGGTTAATGTCACCCCAAGATAGAATTTCTTCCAGGTCTTTGTTAAGTTGAACGACCTCCTGCTGTCTGCGGATATTCGCCTGAGCAGCCGATGTCCGAGCATTCAAGGTGAATGAAGAGACAAGCGTACTGTCATCTGCAAAGTTGTAGATTGGATTCCCGGTCTTTTCCACCAGATCGTTAATGTAAATGAGAAAGAGAGTAGGAGACAGTATGGAGCCCTGGGCACACCGGCGTTGATAGTGAGGGTGTTAGAAAGAAATCCGTCGACCGCCACTCGTAAAGAACGCTCTCTGAGGAAACATGAGAGCCACAAACAGAACCTTTTAGACATATCATAAGAGCGTAACTTAGCCAACAGTCCATCGTGCCAAACACGGTCGAATGCCTTGGATATGTCAAGAGCAACCGCTCGAGATTCTCCATGACAGAAGACTATGACTCAATAAAGCTTTTGATAGAGAAAATAAAGTACTCAGATCACAATTGGCAAGTTTGTGGGGATCTAAAAATAATAACTATTCTTTTAAGACAACAAAGTGATTTTACAAAGTTTCCATGCTTTTTATGTCTCTGGGATAGTCGAGATCGCAATAACCACTACAAAAAAAAAAGATTGGTAGATAAGAGGCTCCTTCATTCTTGGCTTAAACAATGTTCTTAATGCTCCTTTAGTGCTTGATGAAGTTCTTCTCCCTCCATTACATATAAAACTTTGCCTGATGAAGCAATTCGTTAAAGAATTAGATAAGGAAGGTGATACCTTTAAGTACATCACACAAAAGTTTCCAAATATATCAGAAGCTAAGCATAAAGAAGGAGATTTCGATGGCCCGCAAATTCAAAAAATTCTTCTTAGCAATGAATTTCTAACACCAACGAATAATGACGAAAGAAATGCTTGGCTTAGTTTCAAAAATGTAGTAGATAATTTCTAAGGTAACAACAAAAGTCCTAATTATAAAAATGAAATTAAAAACTCCTAAAAAAATCAGAAAAACTTGGTTGCCTGATGAATTTAAAACTACACTTTTTTAAAATCAAATTTGGACTATTTCCCGGAAAACTTAGGAGATTTTAGTGAAGAGCAAGGTGAAAGGTTTCACCAGGATATAAAGGAGATGGAACGGCGCTATCAAGGTAGGTGGAATGCAAGCATGTTGGCTGACTATTGCTGGAATTTAAAGAGAGATTTACCTAAAATCCAAGAGCTTCCAAAAGAAGATCCTTTAGATGCTAGAGAGTTCGATATCACAGAAAAAAGAAAATTTAAATTAATCGGCAAGAAAGGTACAGCTCAATTAGTACCCACAGGATATAATCCCTATATATTTTTGTCGAATTCCGATTTAGCGCATCAAAACACATAAAGATACATAGATAGATATTTTTATTTAGCCAAGGGGTATTACCCCATCTGGCTCAGATAATAGGATATTAAAATTTAATTTCCACCCAAAAAGTGAAATTTCAACCCCAAAATGGGGTTAAAGTGTGGTGGTAGTGAGAAATTGGCTGGTTAAAAGTATTTTTTTTTATTGTCATATTCGGTTTCAGGGCATCAAAATATATAGAGGTAGTGGGATACTTCAAATTTTAAGGAAAAGTGAAATTTCATCGCCAAAATGGGGTTAAAATGGAGCGATAATGGAAAATTGTCTCTTTTTTTTTATTATTTTTTTTATTGTTATATTCGATTTCAGCGCATCAAAATACATAGAGGTAGTGAGTTACTTCAAATTTTAAGGAAAGGTGAAATTTCAACCGCAAAATGGGGTTAAAATGGGGGTGACAGTGGAAAACTGTCTGGTTAAAATATTTTTTTATATATTCGGTTTCAGCGTATCAAAATACATAGGAGAAGTGGGATACTTCAAATTTTCAGGAAAAATGAAATTTCAACCCCAAAATGTGGTTAAAATGGGATAATAGTGGAAAATTGACTCGTTAAAATATCTTTTTATTGCCATATTCGGTTTCAGCCCATCAAAATACATTGGGGTAGTGGGATACTTCAAATTTTAAGGAAAAGTGAAATTTCAACCCCAAAATGGGGTTAAAATGGGATGATAGTGGAAAATTGGCTCGTTAAATTTCTTTTTGTCATATTCGGCTTCAGCGCATCAAAATACATGGGAGTAGTCGGATACTTCAAATTTTAAGGAAAACTGAAATTTCAACCCCAAAATGGGGTTAAAAGGGGGTGACAGCGGAAATTGGCTCTTTAAAATATTTTTTTATTGTCGTATTCGGTTACAGCGCATCAGAATACATGGGGGTAGTGGGATACTTCAAATTTTAAGGAAAAGTTAAATTTTAACCTCAAAATGGGGTGATTGTGGGAAATTGGCACGTTAAAAAAATTTTTTTATTGTCATATTCGGTTTCAGCGCATTAAAATACAAAGAGGTAGGGGGGTCGGTTTTCTGGGTCTGGACTTTTTTTTTGTGTTCCTGTGTTATTTGGCGTTATCGATTTGTCTTTTTGTCGGATTCTTCGAGCCTTCTATTAAAGAGTCTCCGGGACTTGACTATTATGGTGGTTATCTCTAATCCAGTAACGATGATATCGTGGATTATTCACTCATAAACAATATTGCAGGTAAGTTCCAGTCCTGTAATAAAAGAAAGGGGTGCGTGATCGAACCGAATGAGAACAACGACCAAGCCAAGTTCAAAAAATCATTTTACCTACTTATAGCGGTCAGATCGATTTAAAATTTACACCACTTGATACAAAATTGCATGTAGTTTAATAAAAAACAGTAAAATAAATTTATAAAAAAACGGTTAGAATCCCCTTAAGTGAAAATTTACTCGATTTTGGGATATCAGAAATTATCTGTAGCCAATTTTTTTCTATAAGATTTATTATAACGTGACTGTTTTAAAGTAAAACATTCGAGATTTTACAGGATAAAAAGAGCGAAAGCGATACCTGACTTTCAAATATACACGAAAGGGATTGAACTAAAGCTTACTTCATGGAAAAATGGTTCCTTGTATTACCATTCCCACAAAAACACTCAGTCATCAACTACCTTATTCATAGAGCTGTATCACTTTCTCAGCCCCCAATCTCTTCAATCGAAACTAAAATAACTTACTTCCTTTCTTCAGTTAAACAGTTTCCATTACACATCTCCCCAGGAGTCTCGAAAGTTAGAAGTCAAGCAGATCAGTCTCTTGGGATTGTAGTCCTTCCCTACGTTAAGAACCTGTGATATTCTTTATGTAGGGAAGGGCTACAATTTCAAGAGACTGATTTGCTTGCCTTCTAGTTTTCGCAATTTGAAAATTCTTCACAACAACAAAGCGCTGTACGTTCACATAATATTTCCACGTCAGCACTTGCACAACACCAGCGTAAAATAGGACACTAGATCTTTGACCAACCAAAGATCCTTGCAAAAAATTTCTTCTTCTATTTTAGGAAAATTCGAGAGTCTATCGACATATCTCAATATCCCCACCACCTTAATCGTGACACTGGTCTCTAGCTTTCACCAATCTGGAAACAGATCATACATAAGGTCTCGCCCTCGCACCACCCTGGGCAACAAATATAAAAGACGTATGCAAATGGCATGAAATCCATTTTCTGCTATATCTTCTCGGAAGAAGCTTTGAAAAACCCGGTAGGATGATCGGCAAGACGTCAGTAGCATTTATTTAATCGGCACAGGAGAAATGCACTATGGAAATGGTTGGTGGTGTTTTTCCTTCGAAATTGACAGTAGAATGTGAAGCAAAGAGCTGACAATTGGCTTTCTCAATTGGTATTGTTGCAATATTATTATCCAGCCGTATAAGTGGTGGTATAGTGGATTCAGTGAAATTTTGACTAATGGCCGTAGCGACTGACCAGAAGGACTCAGCAGTGTCGGGGCAGGACGAAAATGTGTTTTTAATTTTTTGATCGTGGAACGCCTTGGTTTCATTGATAATTTCTTTGCATCTGTTTCGAGTACGAATAAACATCTTTCGATTTCTGACTTTAGGATTTTCACATCATTGTCGGTAGGCAAGAAGTTTAGAAGAAACAGCTTTTTTGCATTTTCAGTCAAACCAAGGCTTGACGTTGGAACGGCATTTCATCAAAAAACAGTGTAAACTTCCATGCCAGCCGAAATGAGGTCGGAAACTTCCTTAACGCAATCAGATGGATCGTCGGATCTGAAACAAACAGCTAGCCAAGGGAAAGTTCAAAAATATTCCACTAGTTCTTCCCAGATTTATAGTGCCAAACCTTGCACCGCTTAAATGCCTTTCTGGCACTGATCAGTGGGATACTCGATGTCTAAAGCAGTTTAACGACGGATTTACGGTAATAGTGTAAATCTCGGGATTGGTCGCTAAAAACAAGGCAAGAAGACTAGCGAACTCTCTGTCTCGATCAGGAATCTGTATCTCATCGATACGCTGAGTAAAGCCACAACTGATAGTGAATGATTCGGCCTCAGGACCTTCTTCGTCGGCTATTATTGAATATTTAAGCCAGTTGAAGTGGATATTAAAGTCACCCAGGATAGCAACCTCGGTATCCAAATGCCTGTACTTTCTTTGTAAATGATCGATGGTGTCTGCAAGAGAAGCGAAAAGTATTTTAAAGTCGTTATTTTTAAACACATAACATCAAAATTTCGTGGCTCCAAAGCCTCCTCTCTTTGGCAAGAGATATCGCTTTTGACAAAAAGACAGATTCCTTCAAGATTCAAGTTACGCTTGAACCGCGAATATAATTCGTACCCAGGATAGAGGAAGTTCATAGTGCTGGTCGATGAACTGTCCTTGGTTTCACCGAGAATAAGTACACGAGGTTTATTTGATTGCAGATGTTGGTTCACTGGGATGACGTTCTCCATATAAAAGATTGCTTGAAAAGCGTTGTACGCGGAGTAACAAGCTGAACCTCATACGGATGTGAAGCACCAGCGCGACGTGTATTTCTAACATGCACCGCTTTGGGAGGAATTAGGCGGGCTACATCCTTCGAACACTTTCCATGAAAATACTTGTAGACTCAAGTCGCCAACCGTTCTTCGATGTTCCAGCGGATCAAGGCCGCCGGTCAATTCCGGGTCCCCAATCAGACGGACCGCTCTTCTCTGAATAGAATCAATCCAACAAATGCAGTGTATGTTTGGGAGTGGAGCCCCAAACGTGGGAGCAGTATTCCATAGTTGGTCGAATTTGGACTTTGTAAAGAATTAACAGTTGTTGTGGGGTGGAAAGCTTTCTGGTTCTAAATAATATTCCCAACTTTTGAGAAGCTCTCCTTGCTATGCCTGCAACATGTTCATACCAGGACATATTTGCTCCCAAACTAACGCCCAACAAATTGAGCGACGATGCTAGGGGAATGGAGTACCCCGACATAACTATGTCGGGTTCAGCAACGTTAACTTTTTTAGAAAAAAACTGCCGCCTGGGTTTTTGTAGCGTTAGATTCCACTTGGTTAATGTCACCCCAAGATAGAATTTCTTCCAGGTCTTTGTTAAGTTGAACGACCTCCTGCTGTCTGCGGATATTCGCCTGAGCAGCCGATGTCCGAGCATTCAAGGTGAATGAAGAGACAAGCGTACTGTCATCTGCAAAGTTGTAGATTGGATTCCCGGTCTTTTCCACCAGATCGTTAATGTAAATGAGAAAGAGAGTAGGAGACAGTATGGAGCCCTGGGGCACACCGGCGTTGATAGTGAGGGTGTTAGAAAGAAATCCGTCGACCGCCACTCGTAAAGAACGCTCTCTGAGGAAACATGAGAGCCACAAACAGAACCTTTTAGACATATCATAAGAGCGTAACTTAGCCAACAGTCCATCGTGCCAAACACGGTCGAATGCCTTGGATATGTCAAGAGCAACCGCTCGAGATTCTCCATGACAGAAGACTATGACTCAATAAAGCTTTTGATAGAGAAAATAAAGTACTCAGATCACAATTGGCAAGTTTGTGGGGATCTAAAAATAATAACGGTATTCTTTTAAGACAACAAAGTGATTTTACAAAGTTTCCATGCTTTTTATGTCTCTGGGATAGTCGAGATCGCAATAACCACTACAAAAAAAAAAGATTGGTAGATAAGAGGCTCCTTCATTCTTGGCTTAAACAATGTTCTTAATGCTCCTTTAGTGCTTGATGAAGTTCTTCTCCCTCCATTACATATAAAACTTTGCCTGATGAAGCAATTCGTTAAAGAATTAGATAAGGAAGGTGATACCTTTAAGTACATCACACAAAAGTTTCCAAATATATCAGAAGCTAAGCATAAAGAAGGAGATTTCGATGGCCCGCAAATTCAAAAAATTCTTCTTAGCAATGAATTTCTAACACCAACGAATAATGACGAAAGAAATGCTTGGCTTAGTTTCAAAAATGTAGTAGATAATTTCTAAGGTAACAACAAAAGTCCTAATTATAAAAATGAAATTAAAAACTCCTAAAAAAATCAGAAAAACTTGGTTGCCTGATGAATTTAAAACTACACTTTTTAAAATCAAATTTGGACTATTTCCCGGAAAACTTAGGAGATTTTAGTGAAGAGCAAGGTGAAAGGTTTCACCAGGATATAAAGGAGATGGAACGGCGCTATCAAGGTAGGTGGAATGCAAGCATGTTGGCTGACTATTGCTGGAATTTAAAGAGAGATTTACCTAAAATCCAAGAGCTTCCAAAAGAAGATCCTTTAGATGCTAGAGAGTTCGATATCACAGAAAAAAGAAAATTTAAATTAATCGGCAAGAAAGGTACAGCTCAATTAGTACCCACAGGATATAATCCCTATATATTTTTGTCGAATTCCGATTTAGCGCATCAAAACACATAAAGATACATAGATAGATATTTTATTTAGCCAAGGGGTATTACCCCATCTGGCTCAGATAATAGGATATTAAAATTTAATTTCCACCCAAAAAGTGAAATTTCAACCCCAAAATGGGGTTAAAGTGTGGTGGTAGTGAGAAATTGGCTGGTTAAAGTATTTTTTATTGTCATATTCGGTTTCAGGGCATCAAAATATATAGAGGTAGTGGGATACTTCAAATTTTAAGGAAAAGTGAAATTTCATCGCCAAAATGGGGTTAAAATGGAGCGATAATGGAAAATTGTCTCTTTTTTTTTATTATTTTTTTTTATTGTTATATTCGATTTCAGCGCATCAAAATACATAGAGGTAGTGAGTTACTTCAAATTTTAAGGAAAGGTGAAATTTCAACCGCAAAATGGGGTTAAAATGGGGTGACAGTGGAAAACTGTCTGGTTAAAATATTTTTTTTTATATATTCGGTTTCAGCGTATCAAAATACATAGGAGAAGTGGGATACTTCAAATTTTCAGGAAAAATGAAATTTCAACCCCAAAATGTGGTTAAAATGGGATAATAGTGGAAAATTGACTCGTTAAAATATCTTTTTATTGCCATATTCGGTTTCAGCCCATCAAAATACATTGGGGTAGTGGGATACTTCAAATTTTAAGGAAAAGTGAAATTTCAACCCCAAAATGGGGTTAAAATGGGATGATAGTGGAAAATTGGCTCGTTAAATTTCTTTTTGTCATATTCGGCTTCAGCGCATCAAAATACATGGGAGTAGTCGGATACTTCAAATTTTAAGGAAAACTGAAATTTCAACCCCAAAATGGGGTTAAAAAGGGGGTGACAGCGGAAATTGGCTCTTTAAAATATTTTTTTATTGTCGTATTCGGTTACAGCGCATCAGAATACATGGGGGTAGTGGGATACTTCAAATTTTAAGGAAAAGTTAAATTTTAACCTCAAAATGGGGTGATTGTGGGAAATTGGCACGTTAAAAAAATTTTTTATTGTCATATTCGGTTTCAGCGCATTAAAATACAAAGAGGTAGGGGGGTCGGTTTTCTGGGTCTGGACTTTTTTTTTTGTGTTCCTGTGTTATTTGGCGTTATCGATTTGTCTTTTTGTCGGATTCTTCGAGCCTTCTATTAAAGAGTCTCCGGGACTTGACTATTATGGTGGTTATCTCTAATCCAGTAACGATGATATCGTGGATTATTCACTCATAAACAATATTGCAGGTAAGTTCCAGTCCTGTAATAAAAGAAAGGGGTGCGTGATCGAACCGAATGAGAACAACGACCAAGCCAAGTTCAAAAAATCATTTTACCTACTTATAGCGGTCAGATCGATTTAAAATTTACACCACTTGATACAAAATTGCATGTAGTTTAATAAAAAACAGTAAAATAAATTTATAAAAAAACGGTTAGAATCCCCTTAAGTGAAAATTTACTCGATTTTGGGATATCAGAAATTATCTGTAGCCAATTTTTTTCTATAAGATTTATTATAACGTGACTGTTTTAAAGTAAAACATTCGAGATTTTACAGGATAAAAAGAGCGAAAGCGATACCTGACTTTCAAATATACACGAAAGGGATTGAACTAAAGCTTACTTCATGGAAAAATGGTTCCTTGTATTACCATTCCCACAAAAACACTCAGTCATCAACTACCTTATTCATAGAGCTGTATCACTTTCTCAGCCCCCAATCTCTTCAATCGAAACTAAAATAACTTACTTCCTTTCTTCAGTTAAACAGTTTCCATTACACATCTCCCCAGGAGTCTCGAAAGTTAGAAGTCAAGCAGATCAGTCTCTTGGGATTGTAGTCCTTCCCTACGTTAAGAACCTGTGATATTCTTTATGTAGGGAAGGGCTACAATTTCAAGAGACTGATTTGCTTGCCTTCTAGTTTTCGCAATTTGAAAATTCTTCACAACAACAAAGCGCTGTACGTTCACATAATATTTCCACGTCAGCACTTGCACAACACCAGCGTAAAATAGGACACTAGATCTTTGACCAACCAAAGATCCTTGCAAAAAATTTCTTCTTCTATTTTAGGAAAATTCGAGAGTCTATCGACATATCTCAATATCCCCACCACCTTAATCGTGACACTGGTCTCTAGCTTTCACCAATCTGGAAACAGATCATACATAAGGTCTCGCCCTCGCACCACCCTGGGCAACAAATATAAAAGACGTATGCAAATGGCATGAAATCCATTTTCTGCTATATCTTCTCGGAAGAAGCTTTGAAAAACCCGGTAGGATGATCGGCAAGACGTCAGTAGCATTTATTTAATCGGCACAGGAGAAATGCACTATGGAAATGGTTGGTGGTGTTTTTCCTTCGAAATTGACAGTAGAATGTGAAGCAAAGAGCTGACAATTGGCTTTCTCAATTGGTATTGTTGCAATATTATTATCCAGCCGTATAAGTGGTGGTATAGTGGATTCAGTGAAATTTTGACTAATGGCCGTAGCGACTGACCAGAAGGACTCAGCAGTGTCGGGGCAGGACGAAAATGTGTTTTTAATTTTTTGATCGTGGAACGCCTTGGTTTCATTGATAATTTCTTTGCATCTGTTTCGAGTACGAATAAACATCTTTCGATTTCTGACTTTAGGATTTTCACATCATTGTCGGTAGGCAAGAAGTTTAGAAGAAACAGCTTTTTTGCATTTTCAGTCAAACCAAGGCTTGACGTTGGAACGGCATTTCATCAAAAAACAGTGTAAACTTCCATGCCAGCCGAAATGAGGTCGGAAACTTCCTTAACGCAATCAGATGGATCGTCGGATCTGAAACAAACAGCTAGCCAAGGAAAGTTCAAAAATATTCCACTAGTTCTTCCCAGATTTATAGTGCCAAACCTTGCACCGCTTAAATGCCTTTCTGGCACTGATCAGTGGGATACTCGATGTCTAAAGCAGTTTAACGACGGATTTACGGTAATAGTGTAAATCTCGGGATTGGTCGCTAAAAACAAGGCAAGAAGACTAGCGAACTCTCTGTCTCGATCAGGAATCTGTATCTCATCGATACGCTGAGTAAAGCCACAACTGATAGTGAATGATTCGGCCTCAGGACCTTCTTCGTCGGCTATTATTGAATATTTAAGCCAGTTGAAGTGGATATTAAAGTCACCCAGGATAGCAACCTCGGTATCCAAATGCCTGTACTTTCTTTGTAAATGATCGATGGTGTCTGCAAGAGAAGCGAAAAGTATTTTAAAGTCGTTATTTTTAAACACATAACATCAAAATTTCGTGGCTCCAAAGCCTCCTCTCTTTGGCAAGAGATATCGCTTTTGACAAAAAGACAGATTCCTTCAAGATTCAAGTTACGCTTGAACCGCGAATATAATTCGTACCCAGGATAGAGGAAGTTCATAGTGCTGGTCGATGAACTGTCCTTGGTTTCACCGAGAATAAGTACACGAGGTTTATTTAATTGCAGATGTTGGTTCACTGAATTTATGTTCGAGTTTAAACCTCGTATGTTGCAGCTTCGTCATGCTATTTGGTGCCACAGTCCGGGAACATAGGCACAGCCACAAAACGTTAAGCCACTTCCCTCAGTCTAAGCCTAAGTAGCTATAGTTAGTAACCAGCAGGGCCGGCTCTAGTCGGTAGGCAAGTTAGGCAACTACTTACGGCGGCAAAATTTAGGGGTGGCAAAAAACCGCTTGTACTACTAGAGAGCAAAAAAAATAAACACAACCCACAAAAATATATTTCGAATACTTGAATCTAGAATATAAATGAGTAGTAAAATCCAATACAACAGGAACAGACAGGCTTCTGCCAGAAGCCTGTCTAATCCTGTCTATGGAAATACTCAGGAGTTCTGGGTGTTTCTATACGTAAATTGTGAGATGCGCCCGCGCTGGCACCGCAGACAGGATTGAATATTGTTTTTTCCACTTACGTATAAGAGAGAGTCAGATTTAAAACAATACTTTATTTATGCATCAACGTCCGGTTATGGTAGAAATATAGTTTGCGTTAGTTTTAAGTGTAGTGGATGTGGAAAGCAGCGATTTCATTTTACTAAAAAGGTAAGAGAGGTATTAGATTCGTATTGTAATTTTTGTACTTGAGATTTTTCTACGCTAATAATACCTTGTACATGTACTAAGAAATTCGTTATTGTTAAATGTAAATTTTATGGTTAAGTTCCGCCCTCTGTTGGGACGATTTTTAAGCTTTGAATCATGCCTTTGTCGTATTACGGTATCAGATACTTTAATAGATTGTTTTGTTTTAGAAAGTCTGGCGGAAGAAAAAGGTTATCTGGGGGTCAGTATAAAAAAAAGAGAATGGAGAAGCAAAGCCAGCTTCAAAAGCCGGCCGAAGTGTTGCATAGCTTCTTACTTTTAAGAAAGATACATTGCATCTTTATGCAAGTAGTTCCAAACAAAACAAAGAGCCAAGCGGTTGCCGAGATCTGACACTACCGTCAATTCTGATTTGGATTTGGATTATCAAGACGACATCAATAATAAAGATGAAATTGCGACTTATCCTAGCAGGGAATTCAAATGAAGGAAGCCTCAACCTAACTCTATCATCAGAGCCAGGATTATGGCCCGATCGTATAAGCGACAGATCGAATATTTTTAGCTATCCCTTTATTCTATTACGATTTCCCGTTTGACAATCAAGATACAAATTGAAGATTTAGTGGAAATCACTATCACAGGATTTTAAAAAATGAAGAATAAGTCGCGAGAGATTGGCTGATAGATTCTGTGTTTAAACATTCTGTGTTCTGTTTTTGTTGCACTGGAAAAATATTGGTGAGGTATTAAGAAAGCATGAAGACTCAAAAACTCATGTAGACAATTTGAAATCATGGATAGAGCTAAAACGAAGGTTGGAAACTTGTCAAAACAGTAGATTCAGCTACACAGAGATTTATTAATTCTGAAATTAAATATAGGCATGAAGTGATTTTACGTATAATTTCAGTTGCTAAATTGCTTGAAGAAAATTCTTTAGTATTCCGGGGTACAAGCGACAAGCTTTATGAACATAGTAATGGAAATTTCCCAAAGTTAATTCAATTGCTAGCTGAAGCTGACCCAATAATGGAGGAACACGTTCGTAGAATCCTCAACAATGAAGAAGATAGAGTGTCATATTTAGGCAAAAACATCCAGAATGGGAGAGATTATTGGATTATTACATGATGAGTTCGGTTATCCTTGTAGTAAGATATGTTTCTATTGATCAATCAGAATCGGGATTTGAATGTAAAATTAATAAACATTTTTTGGGTTTTTTTCTTATTGAGAGATTTAGTGGTAAAGAATTATCTCAAGTTTTATTAGAAGAGTTACGGAAAAAATGGATTGAAAAACGGAAAATATGAGAAGTCAAGGTTACGACAATGGTTCAAATATGAGACGCGACAAATCGGGAGTACAATCCAGAATTAAAACTTTAAACCTAGAGTATTTTTACGTACCTTGCAGCAGTCATTCCTTAAATTTAGTACTTAACGATATGGCAAAATCTTCTTAGGAGGCAGCGAACTTTTTTAATATGGTTCAAAAGCTATATACATTTTTTGCCTCATCGACTTTTCGGTGGGCCATATTAAGAGAATCTCCTCAATACTCTTACATTGAAACCATTGAGCGACACTCGTTGAGAACGTCAGATAGATTCCCTAAAACCTTTACATTTTCAAAGAGGAGATATTCGTGGTGCTTTATTAAGTATTTGTGAGAATGCCGAAATAGATAATATGATTCGAGATGAGGCCAGTGGTTTATTGACCACAATAAAACAATTTAAGTTTTTATGTTCAATCGTTATTTGGTATAAAATTTTAAATCGTATTAATCCGATAAGTAAGCTACTTCAATTCAACGATTTTGATTTATCCCAAGCCACTAATTTATTAAATAGCTCATTAATTTTTTTTGAAGAATTAAGATCGGATGAATCCTTTGACAACATTAACTTAGAAACTGAAAATTTAGCTAGCGAAATCGACGTAGAAAAAAACTTTGAATTGACTACATCACGTCATCGTGTTCGAACTACAAAACGAAATTTTTCATATAAAAGTTTAGACGAACTGATACAAGATCTAAAACAAAAATATAAAATAGAATTTTTTTCTTTACTATACATCAGGCGATCAGTGCATTGAAGCTGAGATTCAACCTACTGAATAGTTATAATGACTCTTTTGCATTTTTATAGGATGTTTATAAACTTAAAGACATGTGTATAAATGAATTACTGGCAAGTGTGCCTTTACAGTGGTAAAGATCTCGAAAAGGTCTTAACAGATGGTGATTCGTCCGATCTTAACGCTTTAGATCTGGCTGATGAAAGAGGCCTTGTTTCTTCGCTTTTAACTAAGAAAGGAGGTCTAGTTGACGTTCTTGAATTCATTACTTCCCTTAAAATTGGGCCAAATTTAAGCATTACTCTAAGAATTTTGTTAATGCTGCGCATAACTGTTGCTACCGGCGAAAGAACTTTTTCTAAATTAAAAATAATAAAAAAATTATTTAAGAACTATGACTATACAAAATCGTCATAATGGGTTAGCAATGTTGGCTACTGAACACGAATTGAGTGGTAAATTAGATCTGAAAGAAATTATTCGCGATTTTGTAGAAATGAAACTTCGAAAAAAATTGTTTTAATTTAGGTTTAGACTTTGTATATTATTGTACTAGTTTTGTTCATTGTTTTAAAAGTTTATTTAAATTATCTCTGAAAATAGTAGGTACTAGTTTTAGTTTGTAAGATCGTTGTAGTTAGTTCGTTAAAAATGTAAACTTTCGTAAATCTGTATTAGTATTATTGTCTTAATTCAATTATAGGTCATTTTCCTGATTAACATAGCTTCTTTAAGCTTGGGTGCGGCGGCATTTTCTGAGTTTGCCTACGGCGGCAAAAAAGCTAGGGCCGGTCCTGTAACCTGGTACATAACTGGTAAGCAACTACTAAATAATTACAGAAATTAAAAATTAATTATCCAATTCTGGCCACCCTGGATAAGGTATATCTAAAAAAATCAAGAATAAATCCTAGAAATTCTTCTGCCAACAACTTTAAGCTTCTTATCGCTATACGCATAAATATCAAGTTTAGCAAATATAAAAACTTTGGATAAAAAATGAAGAAAAAAAAGGTATATATACCTACACAAGTACTAAAGTTTCGAAATATGGTCACCTATATAGTATGACTGGAAAAATATAAAATTCAAAGAACGTAGCACACAGTCAAAAAGGGGTTTAGTTGGTTAACAAAATATCTCATGGGCCCAACTTTAACTTATTAGCCGTTTGCTCTTTGCGCTATCCAGAATCAACGACGTGGGTATGGCGGAGACTAATCCCTGTGTGTGTTATGGATGGACATGGTGTGTTGTGTTACGGATAGCTTTCAAACCACAAGAAAATGAAATTAAGGACATGAATATCGACGATGATGAAGACATCATGGGTTATTATTACACTTGCCAGTCCGGAGCTAGAACACTTGGATCATGTGCATATGTGACGAGTGTACTGTGGTTTTTGGAATATTCCAGGTATGAACAAAATATAAGGTATCCATCGGAAGCACTCTTGAACCATGTATTAGATGCCGAAGAAAGACTATCGCAACGCAATCCATTGAATTTAATACACACCCACACACACACACACACACAGGGATGTCTCCACCACGTTCACGTCATTGATCTGGCTCATATGTTAAAGTTTAGCCAATGAGTTATTTTGTTCAGCATCGTAAATTATATTTTTCCAAAGTTTGGTCCAAATCCACCGAAAGCCATTTTCCATAAGGTTAGTGCTATTGCTCTAAGGAATGCAATTTTTTTTCTTAATTTAATAGTCTGTTAGCTCCGATGATGTATATAGTTAAGAAAAACCGCGAAAGTGTGAATTTGTAACAAAAATGATATGGTACAACAAAAGCGCAGTCGCATTTCAACAGTTGCACGGCGACTTTAGTCAGTCTGGTGTGCTGAGCGAGTATTTCTTAGCCTTACTATTATTAATTAGCTGGTGAAAATTATCTCAAAAAAAAAGTGGCAGTATGCTAGGAACGCTGTACAGCAAATATAATACCTTCGTCATTTTATGCAAAAAGTACGGTGATTTCCCTAAGAAAAGGCATTATTAAATAAATGTAGCTGATTACTAAATTCGTAACCAAAATTATTTTACGCCAAATCTTGTCAAGATTTTTTCAACAGTTATCTAATATTAGATTAAAGTAATACACAGGCTCATCGTCTGTATATTAGTTAGCTGCTTTGTTATTACTTAATTTTAGTACAGGCATGCAAGGTGATACAAAAATCAACTTAAATCAATCTTGATTATCTCAGTAATAGAAGATGCTGTTTTGTTTGTTTGTTTCTGTTGGGCAGGGCGCATCGACAGCTAAGATAGAAGATGCTGTGATTGGTGGATTTATTTAATCTTGGATTACACAAAGTGGGATGTCAGCAGAATTCGTCGACGTCAATCGACTAAGATTACATCGCAGGACATGTAAACAAATTTTTGGTTTTAGTCATCTAACTTGATTCCATGCTACTGATGAGAACCAAAAAGCTCTAAGCACGTGTAAAGCACTACTATTACATCATCCTTGATCCTCTCCTCGTTACACATATTTATGATAAAATTATTAAGGTTATGAGATAAATTAAATGTTAGGCCAGAAAAAGGGTTTGGCACCATCATAAAACCACAGTCATACCTGCCAAAGTTGTTTTATGAAAAATTTATTAATGAGACATAGCATCCCAACATCGCAAGCGAGAAATTTTAAATATCTAGGATTCATAAAACTTGTTTATTTCATGTGGGCGGGGTGGATATATAGGGTGCCCCATATGTATGGAAGAATGATTCCACAGCATTTATTAATCAGTGTATTAAAAAAATGTTTAAATAAAAGTTATAGGGTGTTATACGGCGCATATGCTGACATTGACAATAAAATGTTTTGAACTGTCAGTTCGAAGAAATTACGCCATCTTGATTTCTTTTAAATGGAAAGTCCTGTTTATTATGTTATTTTTAAGTCCTACTAAAAAATTCTAAATATTATTTGTCTAACATACCATATGTCTAAATTGAACTGTTTTGGAATAATTGTCATTTGATATTTAATTTAAAAAAAGATAAAAAACTACTAATAAATACTCTAGATTTATTTTTAAGGTAACAATTGGCATCGAGGCAATGACCCAATCTGTCACAAGCAGCCTGAACAGAGTTTTGCAAAGAATCCGGGGAGATTTGTGCTACTTCATATTGAATTCTTTGTTATAAAACTTCTACAGGTTCAGGTCAGCTTCAGTACTTTGGTTTTCACATGACCTCATAAAAAAAATCAAGTGGCATAAGGTCGCGACTCCTTGCAGGCCATTTTACAGCACCTCTTCGGCCTATCCAACGATTAGGAAAAATCGCATCCAAATATCTACGAAAATTTATTTCATAGTGAGGAGATGCTTCGTCCTGCTGATACCACAGATTCCTGTTAGAGGTATCCAAATTATTTTCATCGGGAAAAAGACCTGCACAAGTTGGAATAATTTGCTCTTGGAGTAACTGTAAATACCGCTGTCCTGTAAAATTTCCATTGATAAAAAAGGGATCAATGATATGACGTCCACAAAGCCTTGCCCACACGTTTCTCTTTTGTGGTCTTTAAGAATGACTGTCGATTATCCAGTGAAGATTCTCAGTAGACCAGTACCAGCCTCGTGAAAAAAAAAACAATATTATGAATTATGTTAGAATCATTATTGATTCGTTCCATCATGACCTCGTAAATTCAATGCGTCTATCGTAGTCATCTTCAGATGATTTTTGCAATAGAATGGATTTGTATGGATGCTTTTTTTCTTCATTCCGTATACGACTTAAGGTACCTTTACTTATATTGTGGTCTAGGCAAAGCTGACGAGTGACTGTATGGGGATTTTCTGTAATTTCCAATAAAACATCTAACTTTTTATCATCGCTTGTTTTAACTTTTGGAGGACCAGATTTAGAACTATCCTTAACATGACCTGATTGTCTAAATCGATTTAATGTTTTGCTAACTACGGATTGGGTAATAGGTTCTCGATCACACACCTCCTGTTGTGTTCACCTACGGTCTCCGTAACCAACCATCAATAAAAAGGTGATTATTTCAGTTTCTGTTAAATGTACCATTATGATAGTACGCTCAAATTGCAGTTTCACAAAATGCAGCAATAAACGTTTTCGTCAATAAATCATTTTTTGACGCGTTAAGTCTGACAGTAAATGTTTGACACAAGCCAGCTTAATTTTTTTTTTTAATTTCATCTCCATAATTTCAAATGTCAATAATTTCAAAACAGCTCAATTTAGACATATCGTATGTTAGACACATAATATCTAGAATTTGTAGTAGGACTCAAAAATAAAATAATATATAAAGCTTTCTATTTTAAAAAAATTAAGATGGCGTAATTTCTTCGAACTGACAGTTCAAAACATTTTATTCTCAGCTTCAGCATATGCGCCGTATAACACCCTATAACTTTTATTTAAACATTTTTTTGTTACACTGATTAATAAATGCTGTCGAATCATTATTCCATACATATGGGGCACCCTGTATATAAAGAGTATTTAGAATCTTTAATATAATATTAGTAATATAAAAGTATTAATAATAGCGAGAAAAAAATACTTTTAATTGAGGAAAAAATATGAGTTTACGGAAAAATAAATTAATATAAGAACATTTTATCTTGAATTTAATTTTACAATTAAATTCAAATGAGACTTATTTTTAAAACAAATCTAAATGATATTATGATACTACGTTTCATAAGATTAAAGATGTACTAGAATAATTTTGGAGACTGGCTTTTTAAAAACCATCTAATAATTTGATTAAAATGATGTTCTATTGAACCAACGTTTAGAGTCAAGTAAAGCTTTTATTGGTAGTAATTAAATTTAGAATTGAATATGTATGTTCAAAATATTGAATTGAATAAATTATTTACGATTTCAAAAAACAAATGAGTGAAAACAGAATTTAACTTTATTTTATGAGTTAGCTCATTAGTGAAGTGCCTAAGAATGGAACACTGACCAAATGTTACAAGCAACTATCTTTCCACCCCATTGTTAAAAAAAAAAAACTAAAAAGCAACCAGTTGTGCGTAACATTTCTTAACCAAGAAGATATGAAGTTGCTTGTTAACATTTATGTTCTGTAATTTGATTTTTTTTACTGATTGCTCTCTTTTATAAATAAATGAATGTATCAATCAATCATTATATAAACAATTGATAATCATAAGAATTAACTATATAGTAGCTAAGATTCTAATAAACAGTCTGCAAAACTCGCAAAACGACAATATTAACAATTAAAAATAATAATTGTTTGTTTTCCATATATGTATGTCCATACCTAAGTGACTACTCTACCCAATGCATAGTTTATTTAGCGCAAATTACTAAAATTCTATATGCTTAAAATTTCTTGTTATATATAGTGGTCAAGGCAATTAAAACTACTTTCTACACGATATTATCCATCGCAGCACTTTAAGTTAATTTAATAAATAGGGGTGTTTTGAAAATAACATTGAATTAGGTCTACACAACAAACAAGGGGTAAAAAGGAAGTGTTTTTTAAGTCAACTCGGATGCGGGTCGCTTTTAACGCATTCTTTGTTTAATAGTTTTACTGCACTGTACTTTAATTAACAATATTAGGAAGTTTAGGATAAAATAGTTTATCCATAAATATTATAGTTTAACATGTTAAAGTTTAAATTACTCCTTAAATTGCATTACATTTATTTTTCCCAATAACTTCTTTCTTCCTACATTAATATTCCGCCACAAATTGATAGAATAGAGAGGTTAATTACAAACACAAATTTTTAATATCTGTGAGTTTTATATAGTATTGAAATTTTTATCAAAATTGAGGTCAAAATCATATGAAACATGTCCAACAAAGCAAAAATGCAATTTTCTTTACAACGGCTGTCCTTTATAAAGTATATTTTGTCATTGTCGTTTAGAAAATTATCGTTTTGTTTGTATTTCGTCGACTTAATAAAAAAATTAAAAAAAAATTATATCTATGCCAAGAAATGGACTGAGCAGTGGCAAATAAGAAATTTTAACTTTAATATATACATCTGAGGCTAAATAAAATGTACATCTAGATCCCATTCTATTAACATCTTCTTGCTCTTCTTTCTCTATCCATTCTCTATCCTTTGAATATAGGCCTCCCTCATGTGCTTCCATATGTCCCTGTTTTCAGCAGTTTGATACCAACTGGGTTCCACTGATTCATACCAACGTTGTTGAGGTCTGCCAGCACTTCTTTTTTTCCCCCCATGGTCTCCATTAGGTTACTTTTCCGCTCCAGTTATCAGTATTTCTGGCCACATGGCCAGCCCAGTTCCCCTTGAGGGAAGATATCCTTTCAATTATGTCGTGGACCCCTGTTTTTTCCTGCTCCAATCGTTTGGTTTGCAGTCCCTAAGTGATATACTTATTATTTCCCTTTCAATTGCTATCTGGTGAACTTGCAATTTTCTAATAACTTTCCTTGTCAGAACTCAAGCTTCGCTACCATATGTTGTTACTGGTAGAATGCATTCGTTATATACTTTACCTTTAAGTTTTAAAGACAGTTTGGATTGAAAGACTTGCTTCATTTTACCGTAAGCCGCCCAGCCCAGGCGTATCCTTCGATTGACTTCTAGTTCTTGATTCACTTTTTCGATTGTAACTCCCTGTCCCAAATATACATATAAATCCACCCTTACCACTTGTTGCCGGTGTATGGATATTGCGTCATTAATGGTTGTTTGTTCGTTCGTCATGAATCTGGTTTTTGTGATGTTCATCTCTAAACCGACCTTTTTTGCTTCAGTTTGTAATTCTTGGAGCATTTCTTTCAATTCAATTTCGTTTTCGGCAAAAAGTGTGATGTCATCAGCAAATCTTAAGTTGTTGAGTCTCTCTCCGGATATGTTAAGTTCTCAGTGAAGGCTCTTAAAGATATCTTCTAGTCTAGTGTCACATGTCACCCTGTCTAACACTTCTCTTTATTTTTTTACTTCCTTGGTATCCTCGGTTTTGATTGTTCATTAATTTTTGGAATTACGTTAATATACTTTTGATCGACTCTTATGTTTTTCATCGTTTTCTCAATTGCCCAGTATTTCACTGTGTCAAAAGCTTTTCGGAAGTTGACAAGTGTCATCCAGGCTGTGATATTGTATTCAGTTACCCTTTCTATAAGTTGTCTGACCGTGTTCGATTATGCTAAATCTTTTTCGGAAACCTGCTTGTTCTTTGGGTTGGTAATTTTCAAACTTCTTGTCTAATCGATTTGTGATTATTCTCATGAATAGTTTGTATATTTGCGATAGAAGAACTATTGGCCTGTAGTTCTTTAAATTGCTAGGTTCTCCTTTTTTGTATATCAATATAACCATGGCAATTTCCCAATCTTTTGATATCACTCCTTCGATTAGACATTTATTGAAGAGTTTTTTAAGCTCTTTGATTAATAGCGGTCCTCTCTTTTTTAGTATTTCCGGCAGAATGTCGTCTTCTCCTGCTGCTTTTCTATTTTTAATTTGGTTAATGGCTCTTTCAATTTATTCAACTTGGACGTCTGGTAGATCTTCGAAACCGATAGTAAGTATCCTTTGGTTGCCTTCTCTTGATCTTCTCAGAGTTTCCTCATCGGCTTTCGACCCGTATAGATCTGCATAGAATGATTCTGTCATTTTAGGTATTTGTGGTCTTTCTTCTAT
>CM032449.1:93504992-93517862 GCA_019049505.1 Pachyrhynchus sulphureomaculatus | reverse complement strand
TGGCTAAAAATGAAAAATCACACTTGCTAAACATTTCTTAGAAAACAGCCATACTTTTCCCATAATCGATTGTTTACAAATACTTCATATGGCACCTAAAGGGTCAACTCAAACTTCTTAGAATTCTATAGAAATTTACAGACATTCGAAGGACCATAATATAAATTTACTGAAATAGTCAATTAGACGTAGCAAATTCCCCTTTGTTCAAACTTTTTTAAAATGTAATAGACCCACATCTGTTCATCATATAAACATAAAATACCAAAAATCTGTTTTTAGTCTTAGTTAAGCGTTTGACAATGTAGTTGTACTACGAAATCGCGATAACGCAATTGTAAAATCTTTACAAATATATTTAGTGACAGTTAACAAAGTAATAAGTAGTTTTATTGTTAAAATGTACTGTCACAAAGTAAACGGACCACCAATCACTCTTTAAAACAGCTAACTTCACACACTATTTCAAATTCAGTTTTTAGTTTTTATTTTGCCCAAACCCAAACAGCCATTAACATAAAAGTCAAAATCAGCTGTTAAGAGGCAATGATCCAATTGTTTCTCGCGAGTAACCACGGAATTATTTCTTTTCAAATATTAAATAAAAAATTGTCTTAATTATGGTTAAATATTATTTTTATTAGGTTTCTAATATTATTTTCATTCGTTATTGGATTAATTTCATTGAAATTTGAAATCTGTAATTGTTGAAGAAAATCGTATGTTTGGCCTGCGCTTGAGCTAGTTCGTACAATGATGGCGTTTTAGGAGCGGTAGGTTGCACCGTCAAGAAGACTAAGCTAATGTAATGAAAGACTAATATTGTCAAATTTCCACTTTATTTAGTTTTCACTGAAACTGTATGACGCGTTTCGCTATACTATGCTTCTTCTGATATAAAATGATATTTGAGTATTAGTGTTGTTACATTTTTAATAAATATCCTAAGGTAGATAGGTAATAATTATATTATATGCTAATGAATATTGCTGGAAATCCATTCTGAATATTAATTATATACATAAATTGAGTAAAAGGGAGTTACCATGGGGCAGACAGGTATCTTTTTGTTCGTTTAAAATGATGTCTGAATTTTTAATTCTATTTATTTCTAAATTTTCTAATAGGTTTAATTTTACGCCTTTGATTTGTATGTGTAGAATTCTAAATTTATCGTCAAAAAGATGATTTGATTCTGTTAAATGATTACTGTACGCTGAGTCAGTTTTGTTTTTTAAATAGCTTCTTTTATGTTCTAAAATCCGAGTTTCGAATGAGCGACCTGTCTGTTTTATGTTTATTGTAGTATCTGTATGTGAGGGTTTGTGAAAAATAGAGAATTTGTGTTGTTGTAATGTCTGGTTATCGTTAAGTCTAGAAAATTAATTTTATTGTCGACTTCTAGTTCCATGTGAATTTAATATTTTTATGTATTGAGTTTATGTAGTTAAAAACATTGTCAAATTGACGCTCTGTACCATTAAAACAAGCAAAGATGTCTAAAGAACAACCTAGATGGTAGATGTCCAGATCCCACTAGCATCGCCCGGTGTGATACCATCGCATCGGCTTAGGCTGCGTGAAGTTGCTTAACGTTTCGTGGCTGTGCCGATGTCCCGGACTGTGGGACCAAATAGCATGATGAGGCACCTGAATACAAAAAATTCCCCCCCGTTCGTATCTCCGGGTGGGGGCTGGTTCAGGGGCGTCGACATGCAGAGAACAGAATTTCAAAATGGATTTTTGCAACATACGAGGTTTAAATTAGAACAAAAATTCAGTGCACCAACACCTGCAATCAAATAAACCTCATGTACTCGCTCTCTGTGAAACTAAGGTCAGTTCATCGACCAGCACAGTAAACTATCTTTATCCTGGGTACGATTTCTATTCCCGATTTAGGCGTAACTTTGGAATCTGTCTTTATGTCAGAAGCGACCTCTCTTGCCAACGAGAAGAGGCTCTGGAGCCCCCCCCAACTTTGATGTTATGTGGTTAAAAATAAACGACTCAACCAACCACAAGGTTCATCTGTATCCTCTATCGACCACCAAGTGATACTAACTTTAGAACACTTTTCGCTTCTCTTGCAGACACCATCGATCATTTACAAATTAACGATCCAAATGCCGAAATTGCCATCCTGGGCGACTTTAATGTCCACAACATCAACTGGCTTAAATATTCAAATACTACGATGAACAAGGTCGTGAAGCCGAATCATTTTCAATCAGTTGTGGCTTGACTCAGCTTATTGATGAACCAACACGGATCCCTGATCGAGACGGAGAGTTCGCCAGTCTTCTTGATCTGTTTTTAACCACCAATCCGGAGATTTACACTGTCAGCGTAAATCCGCCGTTAGGTTCTTCCGACCATAGACTACTTTCGACATCGAGTATTCTACCAATCAGTGATAGAGAGGCGCCCAAACCGCGCAAGATTTGGCACTACAAATCTGCTAAATGGGAAGATCTCATGGAATATTTTCGAACTTTCCCTTGGTTGGACGTTTGTTTTCGATCCGACGACCCATCTGACTGCGCCAGGGAGGTTTCCGATGTTATTTTGGCCGGTATGGAGGCTTACATCCCTTTTTCGAAGAAATGCCCTTCCAACGGCAAGCCTTGGTTTGACTTAAAATGCAAAGAAGCTGTTGCTTCTAAACATCTTGCATACCGACACCATAAATCGTAACATCTTTGTTTGTGCCAGGAACAGATGCAAAGAAATTATCGACGAAACCAAGGAGGTACACAATCAACGGATTAGAAACAAACTTCTCGCTTGTCCCGGAAATTCCAGGTCCTTTTGGTCAGTCGCTAAGGCAGTTAGTCAAAATTTCACCAAATCCACCATACCACCACTCACACGGCCAGATAATTCTATTGCAACGACACCTGTTGAGAAAGCGAACTTGTTGGCTGAACTCTTTGCTTCACATTCTACTGTCGATTTCCAAGGAAAAACACCACCTACTATTCCCATAGTGCAGTCAAGGATGCCCGATATTGTCTTCAGACAGCGAATTATAAAACGTATTTTGATGAAGCTAGACACCAAAAAGGCTTCTGGCGCTGACGGAATACCTGCCATAGTTCTCAAGAACTGTGCAGGGAACTAACACCAGTTTTCTGTAGACTTTTTAACCTATCCTACAGAAAGGGAATATTTACTTCCTGCTGGAAATGTGCCACAGTTCAGCCGATATCTAAAAAAGGCAAGAAGACCTTGCCAGATAACTACCGACCAATCGCACTACTCTCAATAATATCGAAAGTCATGGAAAAGGCTATCAATCAGCATCTTCTAAAATATCTTGAAGGATTCAACATTATTAGTGATCACCAATATGGCTTTCGTAAAAATAGGTCAACAGGAGATCTTCTCACTTATGTAACACATGTTTTGGAACAACGCAATTGAACACTTTGGAGAATCTCGAGCGGTTGCTCTTGACATTTGACCGTGTTTGGCACGATGGGCTGTTGGCTAAGTTACGTTCTTATGGTATGTCTGAAAAGTTCTGTTTGTGGCTCTCATGTTTCCTCAGAGAGCGTTCTTTACGGGTGGCAGTCGACGGATTTCTTTCTAACATCTTCACTATCAACGCCGGTGTGCCCCAAGGTTCCATACTATCTCCTACTCTCTTCCTTATTTATATTAGCGATCTGCTGGAAAGGACCGAGAATCCAATCTACAGCTTTGCAGATGACAGTACACTTATCTCTTCATTCACTTTGAATGCTCGGACATCGACTACTCAGACGAATATCCGCAGACAGCAGGAAGTCATTCAACTTAACAAAGACCTGGAAGAAATTCTATCTTGGGGTGACAGTAACCAAGTGGAATTTAACGTTACGAAAAACCCAGGCGGCAGTTTTTTCTAAAAAAGTTAACGTTGCAGAACCCGACATAGTTATGTCGGGGCACTCCATCCCTCTAACATCGTCACTCAATCTGTTAGGCGTTAATTTGGGAGCAAATATGTCCTGGCATGAACATGTTGCAGGCATAGCAAGGAGAGCTTCTCAAAAGTTGGGAATATTGTTTCGAACCAGAAAGCTTTACACTCCACAACAACTGTTAATTCTTTACAAAGCTCAAATTCGACCAACTATGGAATACTGTTCCCATGTTTGGAGCTCCGCTCCCAAACATACACTGCATTTGTTGGATTCTATCCAGAGAAGAGCTGTTCGTCTGAGTGGACACTCGGAACTGACCGACGGCCTTGATTCGCTGGAACATTGAAGAACGGTTGGCGACTTGAGCCTATTCTATAAGTACTTTCATGGAAAGTGTTCGAAGGATGTGGCCCGCTTAATTTCTCCCAGAGCGGTGCATGTTAGGAGTACACGTCGCGCTAATACTTCACATTCGTATGAGGTTCAGCTTGTTACTCCTCGTACAACGCTTTTCAAGCAGTCTTTTATATGGAGAACATCATACCTTTGGAATAGTTTGCCCAGGACTGTGTTTCCCATCGAGTAAAATCTACAACGATTCAAGAACAACGTGAATCGCTTTCTCCGCACACGTGTCGCTCCTGTAGCGCTTTAGGGATTTCCCTGTAGCACGTGTGCTAGATCCATAAAAAAAAAAAAAAAAAAAAAAAACTCAACGATGCCGCTAATTTTCCTATACTATTGGTTTGGATATCTGCGAATAAATCTAAAATATTGTCTTCCATTTTAATAACACATACATAACTTGATGATTTATTCCACCTGATTTCGATACAATATTACCTACAAAATATTCAGCTGAATTTTAAGCTCATATTCTGTGTACGACAAACCAAATCGGAAATGTACAATCAATACGTTCAAAAATTCCACGAGAGAGTAATTCGCGATCAGGAAATCAATGCCTCTGATAATTAATGTGATAATTAATAATACATACATACATAATTAGAATACATGTAACATTATCATTATACAGCCAAGTGCTGCCCACTCAAACCCTTTCTCCAATCCTCTCTGTCCTGAGTCATGTCTTCGTTCAGGTTTCGTTTCTCCATTGCTTTCCTCGTGCCTTCATTCCACGAACGTCTAGGTCGCCCTCGCTTCTTTTTCCCTGGAGGTTGCCGGCGAAATATTCTCTGTGGCCATCTATTTTCCAGCATTCTCATTAATTGTTCAAACCAGCATAAACCGCGCATCTAATTTCTATCTACAACTGTCTCTTCTGCCTTCATCTGTCGTCTTATTTCATCATTAGGTATGTGTTGAAGCTTAGATATCTCGGTACTACGTCTCAGATATTCCATTACTATTGCTTGTAATCTGCGCTTCATTTCTATGCTTACCACCCAGATCTTACTTCCACAACAGAGAACTGACTCCACCATTGATTGGCCTATTCTTTTCTTTGTCTTCTTGGATATGTTTTTATCACACCATAGGGAGTGGAGACAGCCTATTACTTGTCTGCTATTTTGAATTCTGTGTTTTATTTCTCTTTGTCCTAGCCCTTTTCGATCTACAATGGCCCCAAGGTATTTAAATTCTTCAACTTGTTTTACAAGTGTATCATCATTTATGAGAACTTGAAATTGTCTCACTATTCACTACCAGATACTCTCTTTTTTGTAGGCTTACTGGCAGTCCCCAATTCTGGTATTCGGTGTAGAGTCTCTTCAGCATAAATTCAAGATCGAATCGAAGTACTTGATCATCCGCAAAATTTAGTGTAAAGAGATAGTTTTCATTTATTGGTACAACATCATTTTCAATACCAACTGGACAGATATTTTTGAAAGAACTAGATGTAAAATAACTAAAAATGATAACGTTATGACAGTTTTTAATGACTTCACTACAACATCTTAAACAATAAAAACAATAGCTTCCAATTTCACATAGGTAAAAATCTTGAGAACCATGAAAATTTACACTGTTATTTGGCTTATATTTCTAATGATTCGTTAATCATATGTGGATCTTTACTATTCACCTTATTAGGAATTATGTATTATAAGCAATATAAACATGGAAATAAGGGTTCGTTTAAGTAGTGGAGAAATTAGTAGAGGGGTGATGCTATATTAACAACCTGATCTTTTAAAGTAATTTAGTTATCAAAATGTATTCAACATATAGTGCATTTTCTGGCTATTCGACAAAGAACAGTGATTGGAGTGAAAACAAATATGATAAACTTTTAAATTCTAAATCAAAAAAATTTGTAACAGTTGGAATTTTCTGGGATGATTACCAAAGGTTATTACTTGTGGGCAAAACGAATTTAGTGTGTCCCTAAATGAAGAAGAGTGGAAGAACTTGCAGAAATATCAAGGGATTATTGTCAACTATTTTTATTCATTAAATATCTCTTAAATTTGATAACATAACATTATATTTTGAAAAATAGAATCAGTATCCCATAGTAAAAATTCAAAAAAGTAGAGGATATCATGTGTGTCATGCTTGTGATTCTATAGAAAAAACTATGGGAAATAAAAGAAATCACTGATTATAGAATTGAAATTTTTAAAAGATAAGACTTCGTTTAATGCGCAAAAACCAGAATGAAAAAAAAACTATTTGAATAGGTGGCGATTTAGAAGCAGAATTACAGACTGAAATAATAATTTCCAAAATTGTCAATGAAAAACATAGAATGTTAATGTATAATGAAAGGTTTGAATGTTGAAATTATTAATAAATATATGGTATATTTAAATTAATTATTTTTATATTGATTATGATTTTTATTTTTATAAACTAGATTTAATATGTTACAATATATCTTTTTTCAAGACCCATGAATTATGAGTTCTATCTAATCCTAACTATTTCGTGAAAACTTTATTTCATTTTTTTCTTAAAATTTTTTCCGCTAGAGACACATCAGGATATTTTACTACCCTCAATCTATTCATTTTTAGCATCTTTTAAAAGGCAGCTTCTAGGGTTTTTAAAATGTAAGTTTCTTGTTTGACAATGATAATAATAATAAAGACTGACCCTATAAACAAGTTAGCTGATAAACAAACTAAATTTGAAATATTTAGGCTTAAATCATTTATTGGAAATATCGTTCTTAAATCAAGAAAACATAGGGTAACAGTTAAAACTCAAACAGAGCTGTACACAAACCGAACAAGTTTTACTTCAGGGAAAATATGAAACTGCGGAATATAATTTAAATTAAAAGAACTTTACCTCTATAAACCTCCACTTATAACTTTAGTTACTCTTTCACAGAATATAAAAGTGTTCTAGTATTTTGATATTTGAATTTAAATGAAAGTATTACGTTACCCTTGGTAAGATCTCAATAGAGAAATATACAAATTAAATTTTATGTGTAAGATGTGATATACAAAAATTATAATAATTTTCTAAGAATGTATAAAGTATTCATGAATAATAAAGACAATTTCAACATTTTCATTAGAGTTAGAAACAATCTTATCTTCTTCTTAAAGTGTCTATTCGGTTCGAATGTTGGTAATCATTCTGGCTATTATTACTTTATTCACTGCAGCTCTTAAAAGATCGGTAGTATTTGTTAGGAATCAATTTCGCAGATTGTTTAGCCAAGAGATGCGTCTGCGTCCTGGTCCCCTTTTTCCAAATAAAAAAATCCTTGGAGTATTTGCTGTAGTAATCCATATCTGTGGGAATTTCTTATTATGTGTCCCAACTACTCCAATTTTTAAACTTTAATAGTTTCCATAATTTCTAGTCTCTTGTTCATGCGACGTAAGACATTCTCTTTGATAATATGGCCAGTATAAAAAATTTTCAAAATTCTGTTATATAGCCATAATTCAAATGCTTCAAGTTTCTTAAAAGTGGCTTCAGTCAGCGTCCAAAATTCCACACAATAAAGAAGGATACTAAAGACATAACATCTTAGGAGTCTTATTTTTGTGCTTAATTTTATTGTTAAGCTTTTGAAAAGTGTAGTCATTTTGAAGAACACTGCTCTAGCTTTTTCGATACGGCAACGAATTTCCTGCGAGTGATCCCACTGTTGATTTATCATGTTACTTAGATATGAATATTGTGGAGTTCTTTGTATTTCTTGATTGTTAACCATCAACGAGGTGTAGGAACCGGAGACTTGCTGATTACCATGTACTTTGTTTTGCTGATATTAAGTTCGAGGCCGTATCGGTTACTGACTTCGTTTATTTTTGTCACAAAATGTTGTAAATCAGTCATAACCACCGTATCGTCAGCATAACGAATATTATTTATTCGCTCCCCATTAAACAGTATTCCTTTATCAACCTCTTCCAATGCCTCTCTGAAGATTTGCTTAGAGTATATATTAAACAAAAGTGGAAATAAGACACAACCCTGTCTTAATCCACGCTAAATCGATATTGCTTCTGAACGCTCCCCTTCTGTCTTAATAAATGCCATCTGGTTCCAGTAGAGGTTGCTAATAATCCGCAGATCCTGTCCATCTTTCAGAATTCCGACCATTTTGTGATGTTGGATTGGAGAGCTTTTGGTAGTCGATCAGGCATAGATATACGTCACAACTGACGTCCCTACATCGCTGAATCAAAACCTGCATGGAAAATAAGGCCTTTCTAATTCCCATGGTATTCCGAAAACCGAATTGTGTAGCTGACATGTTTTCTTCGCACAATTTGTATATTCTTCTGTGAATGATTTTAAGAAATGTTTTTAAAAAAGAGCTTATGAGGCTAACTATTCGATATTCTCTGCATATTTTAGCGCCTTTATTTTTTGGGATCGTTTTTTTAAACTCAAACTCGAACCAGCTTTCTAGTATTCTATCTAAATTATAGATTTTATTGTAGATCACCGTAAGCCACTTAATCCCATTCTTTTCTAAGAGCTTAAGAAACGTTCCATTGAATTCATCGGGACCGGTGGCTTTTCCATTTTTTGGTTAATTTATTGCAAACGGTACTTCATGGGTGGTATTACAGGGCCCAACCAAGTCTATTGAGCATTTTGGCTGATCTGGTCGTGCATCAGAAAATAACTCTGTGTCTTGCGATATCTTCAATCTTATACAAGACTAATATTATAGAATAACAAAGAAACATTTTTGTAAAGTAATTGACGGATATATAATTAAAAATGGTAATATATATCAAAAAATTGTCTGCTATTAGTAATGACCTAGTGAATGCACTAACATCTAATGCATGTTCCAAAAATACTAGCTACAATAATTTGTTACGTAAGGACATGAGTACTATTAAGAGTCAAATAATATAGGTCATGTACAAGGCTGTGTAAGCTAAGTATACATGGAGAGCAGCTTTATTGCAGCAAAAGAAAGCACTGATTGTAATGATATTTTCTATATCCACGATTGTCTCAAATGAACTTGGACCTATGTTAGTGCGTCTGTTTCCGTGAGTTCTGGGGAGCTTATGTTAGTGAGTCTGTTTAGTTCTGAAAAGCTTATATTGAATCACTTATATATATAAAGTGTTTTTACTAAGTTGGATAGTCTTGCGATTTTGCTTGGCAATGGATGTAATATGTCTAACTGAGCATTAGTTAAATTCCACCAATGGTTGTTGTCAGATTGGAGGTTTTAATTTAATCTAAAGTTTTATGAGGGAACGTACCACTCATGGAGAATCTATAATTACTATTAAAGAGTTTTTGTCAGATAAGTTTAGCAAATGCACTGAAGTCGAACATGCTGCTGTTGAAGAATACAGTGTTATGGGGTATTTTTTGAAAAATATTGTTTCCTTTCTGGTTACCTTGCTCTTAATGGTGACACAAATATATTTTTAGCCCTCAAATCCAAATTGCAATGATTTAATGATCACTGATATAGCAAAAATTTCTTATTCTCGTTGCCTTTTCAACTCATACATCTAGTACATAAATTTTAATTTTACTACCAGGGTACTATTCTATTAACCGACAAACATCACGAAAAAGTTAGTTATGTTTTATCCAGAAATTTGTATTGAGGCAAAATATCTTTATTTATTAATATGATTATAGGACAAGATTCATCATTTCTATTAAATTTTAACAATGGCATGAATATTGAATCGTCGTCATTTATTGAAAATATTATTTAAATTGCTTGTTGTTCATACAAAATCGAAATCCTAACATAAGACACATTGAACATTAGTATAACGTGGAATTAGTAAAAATGAGTATACATCTCAAGTTACAACAAATAAGAAAAGGTTTTCTACAACCAAAATAAATGTTTCCGCAAATAAAAATAAAACTATCTGGCTATTAACAGAGTTAATTAAATAGAACTAACAAAAACATCCAGAATATCATAATGTTTTTATGGATATATTTAATAGAAAATCCATTCCAGCATACATTTACCATAGTAGTTATACTTCTTCTACTAAACAAAGAATTCTTTTGGAAACCGCTATCAGATCACAACTATCGTTTGTTGATCACGCTAATTATGCCTGTCAAAAAGTAAATTCATCTTTTTTTTTGCTGTATTGCAATTGAGGAGCGCTATTAACGAGTCAGGTCTGCTGTCCGTATACTATTTGTTTACCTACAGTTTCATGTAGTTCCATGTGTAATGGCTTGGAAAATAAGTAATATGTCTAGACGAGTTTTTATTGAAGAAAGAAGAATATTAAGGGTAACATTTAACCTTACGTTTTAACATAGTTATATATATATATATATACATATATATATATATATATATATATATATATATATATATATATATATATATATATTATATATATATATATATATATATATATATATATATATATATATATATATATATATATATATATATATATATATATATATATATATATATATATATATATATATATATATACATATATATATATATATATATTATATATATTATATATATATATATATATATATATATATATATATATATATATATATATATATATATATATATATATATATATATATATATATATATATATATATATATATATACATATATATATATATATATATATATATATATATATATATATATATATATATTATATATATATATATATATATATATATATATATATATATATATATATATATATATATATATATATATACAGGGTGCGGCGCTTAAATCCGGACAAATTAAATATTTTTTTAAAAGAAAATTTTATTCTTCGCAATGACCGCCTCCATCCTTGGTCTGAACCACTCGTACGCTCTCTTTAAAGCAGGGCTGTCCATATTGGCAAATGGCGATGCGTAAAGATGCTGTATTAGGGTATCTGGACTTGTTAGTAACTCTTTCGATTACGCTCCAAATATAATAGTCGAGGGGTTCAAATTCAGGCTATTGAGGGGCCAAATCTCTTTAGACCAGAACATGTCCACGTTATCCGATAACCAGTTTTAGACTAAATGGCTCGTGTGTGCTGGTGCATCATCCTGTGGATATACATAAACGCCTCATGTCGTACACAGTTAATCTTGGGTACCCAAAGAAGCGAATTATTTCAATCGCTCAACGTCCAGCGCGAGGACTTTCGATAATCGCGGCTCCTCGGTTGTACTCCGCACTTATATAGAAGGCCTAGCAAGACAGGCACGAGTGGTATCAGAACAACATCGTACACGTGAAATATATAATATTACCAATTCCTTAAGTGGGAAAACAAACAACCGAACATCACTTGTAAGGTCAGAAATGGATCAACTGGTAACAACAAGCAATAATCAATTACAAAGGTGGAAAGAACATTTTGACAACCTTCTTAGTACATAAACAAATGAGGACCCATCAGAATTAAATGAAGCAAATCAGCATTCAAAACTACCTGTCTAAAATAATAAAGACAATGAAATCATTCATCAATCAAAAGAGCAGGACCGGATAACATTAGTGGTGAACTTTTTAAAGCAGATACTGAAACAAAAACGGAACTATATATATATATATATATATATATATATATATATATATATATATATATATATATATATATATATACATATATATATATATATATATATATATATATATATATATATATATATATATATATATATATATATATATATATATATATACATATATATATATATATATATATATATATATATATATATATATATATATATATATATACATATTAATTCCTTAAGCGTCTAAGTAAAGCATAGGCTTCTGTGAAGACTCTCCAACGTGTTCCATTGGCTGATATTTTCTTTGCCTCTGCCCATGTAGTGTCAGGTCTTCTTAATTCTTTCGTAATAAATCTTCTCCACGTTTGTCTTGGGCGTCCAGATCTTCTGTGTCCTTGTAGATTCCAGTCTAGGGAACTTTTTGTTATATCGTCATGGGCTTTTCGCAACGTGTTTATTTCCTATAGTTTGAGATGCCAGAGGTCTTTATTACGAATGGCGTTTGGCCAGAATATGCGGAGAATTTCACTCAGAAATTTGTTAATATAAGTTTGTATTTTGTCTGTTCAGATTTTTGTCACTTTCCAAGCTTCATAACCATATGATAACACCGATTTAACATTGCCATTAAATATCCTCAGCTTGGTGTCTGTGTTAATTTGCCTTGATGTCCATATAGATCTTATTTGGCCAAAAGTTTGCTGAGCTTTTGTGATTCGATTATGTATATGCGATAGCATCTCCTTCTTTGTTGATAATACTGCCCGAGTATATCAACTCCTTGACGTCCTCCGTATTAGATCCAGAGATACTGAATGGTGTATTTATGTTGGTGATAATTCTAGTGGACTTAGTTTTGGCTACATTTATTGAAACTCCACATATTTTTGATTCACGTTCTAAGTTTTCTAACATCCTTTGCATGTCGTTGTGTGATTGTGCCATCAGACAGATGTCATCTGCATACTCTAGATCATTTAAAGATGATTTGAGAGTTCAACGT
>CM032449.1:93457492-93499992 GCA_019049505.1 Pachyrhynchus sulphureomaculatus | reverse complement strand
ACAACATGCTAATGGCAATTAATAATCTAACAGTAAAAGTAAAATTTCAATACATGCAACCTGATTTTAGTTAAAGCTCCCAACTACACCGTTGTATATCCTGTATTACAAATGATTCCATAGTTTTTTTCCTTTTAATCATAAGCATTGTAAAGACTACCGCAAACTACAAATTTTTAGACAATTTGTAAGGGATTCTGACTTTACCAAGGTAACGTTAGTCAAATATATCGCAGATGGACAGAAGCTCAACTATATCATTTATACGTTACCCTAACCCAAAACCAGAGGAGTAGCTAGCATTTTTTCTGGGATGGGCCTAGGACAGCCTGACCAAAAAACAGATATTTGGTTTTGTTCATGATCATCTTGTCTAATAAAACTTAATAATCACATAATACACATAAAATATGAAACTTGCATAAACATTCGTTATTATTATTATATACCTAGCAATCAACTTTTCATCAGTCCCAGTTAAACTGTAATTGTAGTAGGAACATACGTAAAGTACCTAAGTACTCATAAAAAACAAAAATAATAATAATTAAATGAGTTTTAATTTTCTTTTTTCTCAATAAATCGGTCCGACCTTTTTTCAGCTGAAATTTTATTTTTTACAATTTCATTCTCTATATTGACATGTGAGAGAATCATTCCTGAAGCATTGTGCTTCTAAGCCACGTATTTATCCTCATGGCAACTTTTTTCACAACTGGCGGAGCTCACTGGAAGGGTCATCTCTGCTTGGAGAAGTTTATATAAGTTAGGTCAGTACTCCATTTTAATGTGCTTTTTTAAATTTCCTTGTGATTCCGGTAGTGTTAATCGATTTCATTTGGCATTATTTGGTCGGTGATTGACTGTAATAATAAATAATTATATTGTCTAAACATACTCTAAATTTTGCCCGAAAGCTTAGGATGCAATATTAATTAGTTTCCTATAGATAAGTTTTTAAATTTAACTGGAGGATACTGCAGTGTGTATAACAAATTATTTTTATAACAGGTTTAAGCATGTATAATTTTACATCACTACTGATAACTTTTTACTAGCATCTAACATAATTCATGTGATCGTACTCTCTAGGAAGTCTCACTAAAAATTGTTATTCAATTTGTTTTAATTACATAGTGGGTTTTTATTCATAATTAGTACAAAGTAAAAGATGCATTGTCTTTTTTTTTAATTCTGTTGACATCTTCTCCTCTTCACATATTAAAAAGCTACGTGGATAAACCTGTAAGTTTGTCCACATAGCTTCGTTCCCCAACTCTTGCCTATTTGAACTACCTCAAAAAATACGTAGATGTAGTATTAATTATTTGTTATTCAACTAAGACGAAACGAACAATGAAAGGTCAATAATTTAATCTTTTGATTTTGTTTTTCATTATTTTGAAGATAAGGAGCTGGTCATTCTTATCTCGGACACAGTGTTGTTAAACCGTGCTACCTAAAAACAGTATACGATCCGCAAAAAAACGTTAGAAAACAGCGAATTACTGTATATAAATCTACAGTTTACTCTAAAAGTAATGCCTATAAGAATAGCAAATACAAGGCTTTCTTTAATCAACGTACTTTAATCAGAATAATTATTTTTTCTTTATATAAAAAGTGCAAATTGTTGCATATGTGAATGTTATATTATGGTCTGTTTCCTCTTCGATCACTGCATCTTCATTGTTCTCAATGTCATATTTTCTTCGAAAGTCGTAGATACCTTTATTAAATTTCTTTAAATAATATTTTGTGGCGTTAAATTCGTAACAACTGGAAATTTCAGATTTGGTATGTAGAGTTCCCTTCTATTGTTGTCTTCGAAAGCTTGTTTCCGAGTTTTGTTTTCATTAAATTACTATAAGTTGGAAATGTGAAATCTGTGGCACAATAACACTACTCAGTATATATCACCACTACACCAAACATTTTTTTTTGTTGCACTCGACGCGCGTTTCACTAACCATATTAGCGTCGAGTGCAAAAATAAAGTGTTTGGTGTAGTACTGATATATACTGAGTAGTATCAAATTAATATGTCACGTAGCTAGTAAAATAAATAGCAAAGGAGGCTTCATCCCAATAACGCCGTCTGACGGCCATTTGACAAACTACGTAATGCGTAGCCAAGCAGTATAGCCGTAAACCTATATGAAAACCAAGAGAGGAAATACTAGGTGGCATTAGATTTTTTTTGCCTCTATAACGATAGAGAAAACAGTGGATTTCGATGGTAAGACTAAAACCTGGAATATATTTGAGAAAATAATAAATCTGCAGTTTTAAATAGCAGAGTTGGCAACACGGCTCAGACATCTTGTACATACATGCATACTGTGTTGTCATATAATAAATAAAAATCAACTTTCTAACGGCTAAACCATTATCTTTCTGTGGGTTATAAATTAGAAAATAAAGTAATTTTATGGTTTGTTTGGCATTACTTCTATTCAGCTGTCAGCAGAGTTTCATTATTTTTCATTGTCCATGCAAAAATTTGGCCACCGTTTTATGACATTTTCTCTTTACCTATTTCAGTTTATTGCACTAATTCCTTGTTTTTTTTTTTTATTGAATTTAGGACGTCAAAAGTTCATATATTTTATTATCGTTTATAGACCCTTTAATACTTCAGAACCGCATGCGGTCTTTAACCATTATTTTGGCTGACCGAGCAATACTAACCTATTTTACGAAGAAAAAAAATTAGGTCTTTAGTCGTAAAGCTTAGTTGGTGGTGACCTATTTTAAAATTTTTCAGTATTAGTTTTATTTCTTTATTAGTCCTGTCTAATCTATTGTATGCTTATAAACTACCACATTTTGGTTTTGTAAATATTGTTAGGTGTAAAAATTATTTACGGTATTGTTACTGTATAATATTTCTAAAAATATTCCTATAAAATACAATACACTATATACTTTCCAAAATTCTAAATGATTTTGTAAATTTGAAGTGAAAAATCAATTTTAGATTAAGCATTTAAAAATTATATTTTTTTGATATGTTAGTGTTAAGTAAATATTGTGTTTTAGATGTAGTGATAGTAACGATTATAAAGTTATAGTGTCGGTAAAAATATAATATTTTAAGAGTAGGTCGTTATATACTTTAAACAAATTAACAAGATGTGTAAGCCCTAGCAAATAAAAAAAAAACGCCCAAGTGCAAGTCGGACTTGCACAATTAGTGTTCTGTACCGGACTGCTTTTAAAATTTTTTTTTTCGATCTTTGTTTTTATATGTCAGATATATTATCTTGTGATAATTTTCTTTCAACCTATACCTTATGAAGAATATTCAAGAATTTTATAGAATCTTTTTGATTAGTACTCTTAGGTACGGTGGATAAGGAAGTAATTCGAACTTCAATTCATGCAATTTTGGCATCGTAACCATTGACTTGTGACACCATGCATTGTCTTGATGAAAGAGCACTTTTTTCTTGTTCATTTGGGGCTGATTCTTTGCGATTTCTGCCTTTATACGCACCAATAGCTTTATATAATATTCGCTATTGATGGCTTTTCTCTTCTCAGCATAGTCGATGAAAACTATTCCGTGCGCATCCCAAAATACAGAGGCTAAATCTTCCCAGCCGACTGTTATGTCCTTGGTCACTTCGAGCGAATTTCACCGGCTTCTATCCACTCAGGTGACTGCCGATTTGATTCCGGTATGTAGTGGGTGGATCCACGTTTTATCCATTGTCACATAGCGCATGAAAAAATCCTTTTTATTGCGCTTAAACAGGTCCAAACAGCTCTCAGAATCATCAACACGTTGTTGTTTTTAGTCCACTGTGAGCAAACGCGGTACCCATTTCGAACAGAGCTTTCTCATGCCCAATTGTTCATACAAAATATGATCATCATGTTTTTGATATCTTTAGGGTGTCAGCTATCTCACGCAATTTCATTTTACGGTCATCCAAAACAATTTTGTGGATTTTTTTGATGTTTTCCGGTGTAACCACCTCATTTGGGCGTCCAGAGCGTTCAGCAACATTTGTGTCTGTACGGCGCGTTTAAATTCAGCATACCAGTAAATGATGACTCATTTTCCAGGGGCTGAGTCTCCGTACCACTTATCAAGCCATTGCTTTGCTTGAACGGTATTTCTCCCATCAAAAAACAGTGTTTAATCAACACGCGAAATTCAATTTTTACATTGTTTTGGAAATATCAAAAGAAACGTCACTAAAACTACTGTGACTTGTAAACTAATCGTCGAAATGTCATGAAATTTTGATAAGGTTGGTACTTCTTAAAAATCATATGAATTTTTTGAAAAGGACGACATCTATGTGTCACACCAAAAATTTTTCAGCCTATGTGTTACATATATATATATATATATATATATATATATATATATATATATATATATATATATATATATATATATGTATACATACATATATAATTACTGCATTCTTAACGTTTAGTTGAAAAATAGCTGTCTGAAAGATAGACCTTATAAGTGCGCTGCAACCTTGTTAGGGGCGTGTTGAGTGCCAAATTCATGCGATGGCATGGCAAGTTAAATAGAAGTAAATTTCTTAAGTACCTTGTAAGTATATTAAAATTTATTTGACTTAGGAGTTCAGACACATCCAAAAAGGCATTTGTCAATTTAAACAAACATCAGAGATCCGAGATTCGCCTTCGCTTTGAAAGAGGTAATAAGTTGTAAGTTTGTGCTGCCATTTCTATAGTACAATTGGCCTTAAAGAACGCTAATTTAAGAATCTTCTTCTGAACTGCCTCAAGCCTTTTCATTCTAAAATACTGTAGGCTCCAAATAACGGATACAAATGAAAGTTTACTGTATACAAACGCAAAATATAGGCCAACAAAAGTTTTTGAATTCTTAAACTCCTTGCAAGTCCTTGAAAGAAATCCCAACATCCTGTTGGATTCATTAATAATTTTATCAAATGTCCCTTTTAGAATCTAGTGTTAATCCCAGGTCCTTTAATTCATTTTCTTATGGGCCTAGTACACGTGGTGCAGGAAAATTACTAAAGCACTACGGGAGCGACAAGAGTGTAGTTTTAGTCAAAATGATTTTATTAAAATTGTGTGTCGTTAACATTCCGCGTGAATGTTATAGTAGAACACTTCGTTATAATTAGGAATAAACTGTTGCCAGCACAATACTCAGAGAGTCTGTCAAGATCTTTTTTCAATTTTAAAACAATCCTCATTGTTATCTGTTATGTTACAAACTTTTAGATCATCTGCATACAACAGAAAATTAGAGTTCTGAAAACAGTTCTGTATATTGTTAATATATATTATAAAGGAAGAGGCCTCAGGTCACCCGACGTTGCTAGAAATAATTTCGAACAATACCCGTTGTTAGAAACAATCTGCCCTCTTTCACAAATGAAGGACCACATCCACTTCTGCAGACCTTCACAAACACTAACCTTACAGAGCCTCCTGACCAGTATTTTGTGATCGGTCATATCAAGCTAAAGATAAAATGCAATGGTCGGACCAAATTTAATTTGCAGTTTTTTATGGATGGAGGTAAACTATCAGGTCCAGCACTCTTTTTGGGGTTCAAATCATCAATTAACTGAAGAATTGCATTATAGTTAACTTGAATCTGACAATTATCCTCCTTAAAGAAAGGCCTTGGCACATTGTTATTATTGGGCACAAAAATACTCTGAAAAAAGTCAGCGAAAAGATTACAAATCCCTAATCCATTCTTAGCTGTTCTGCCTTCAAGGTGGAAAGTATGAGGTACAGCCTTCGGACTTTTTTGTTGTTTTCGGCCAACTCAGTCTCTATACTCTTCACATAGTCGGCAAAATCTCTCTTAAATAACATATTCGACAGACTTCTCAAGCGAGAAAACTCGATATAATATTCACCCCTTTTACACCTCTTAAATTTTTAGGAGCTTTATTTTTTTTTCAGCAATTAATTTAATAGTATTAGGCTTAAAATAGACTGGGTATTTGTCATCTACCCTATAAAATAGCACATACTCGTTTACAATTTTATTAGTTTCTGAAAATAACAATTTAACCATGTCATCTAAGTTCCTGTCTTCAAATGTGTGTTCCACTCAAACGCCGACCAAAACCGATTAATAACCGTATAGTCTGCGTTTTTATAATTCAAGATTTTGTTCTTTATATGTTCTAATGATCTCTGTGGGCTCTTAAGAAAAGCAAACTGTATGGCAGGATGGTGAGCATTCTCCTCTAATAAATAATCCTTTCATCTACATATATCTAATATAAAACTGTTATTACGCAAAGCTAGGTCTAAAATTTTATTGTTATTAATATGTACGTTATTGAACTGCATTAAACCTGGTATGAGAAAGCATCAACTATAGCACAAGATTTTTCGTCGCCTTAAAGAGGCTGTAAAAACTTTTCGTCCTGTAGGGGTTTCCACTTAACAGCGGGTAAATTTAGGTCCCCGATAATGGTTATCACCCTCTCTGAAAATAAGCTTTCAAGCAAAAATAGCTTGTTAAGAAAGGTGAAAAATGCCACATTGTTACCAGGAAGAAGGTACCTACAGCAAAAATACAGTTTTTTTTTACTAGTATTGCCTCTATAGATATTCACAAGTCCTCAGAGTCTGAGTCAATCCGGACACCTTTTTGTAGATAAAAATTTGTCATCGCTACTAGAACACCTCGCCCGTCGCTTTCTCGATCCCGATCTCGCCAAAAGACATCATAATCACTGTTAAATAGAGAAATCAGAAGATACTAAGCTATGAAAAAGTGATGTTTTTGTTCACACACATCACGTAGTAAATGCGCAATTCCTCTGTATTAGGATCCATTGAGCCGATATATCAGTTATTAACTATGTACAGTAGGAGACAGGAACAGTTACATCCTTTGAATGCACGCCCTGCTTTTTATTAAAAAGATACGAGTTGTCATCTTTTCTGAAAAAATATCACCATTCCTTGTCCAAACAAACTTGTAATTCTTATTTTTACCAGCAATTCTAGCATCCTTAAATAACAGTTTGTTAGCCAGAGTAAGATGTTCATTAATAAACAAGTTATCGGATATTCCCTATATTTTAATTTTTGGTGGCCCATTTTCTTTTTGCAGGCGTTATGTCTGGGCAGCTAAGAGAATATTTTCCTTTTCTCTTCCGAACGTAGGTCTGACAATAATATTTTTAGTCTTATTATTATTATTTGAATTTTTAATTAATTGTACCCTATGTATATATTCAATTTTACCTTTAGAAATATTATAGTTTATATAAGTGTCAATCTTTTCTAGAGTATTTATGAAGTATTCGTTTTCTTTCTCGACAACTTCATGTGTTTCTAGATTTTTAGCCCTAGAAATTTGATCCAGACCATTCATTCTGTCCTTAAGAACCTTCACCTCAGATTTAAGACTTCTGTTTTTGGCAGTGAGTCCTTCAATTTTTTTACATAGTCATTGAAATGCGTAAGCTTTCTTTCAAACCCTGCAATTTTATCACCACAAAAATTAACCGACTCTAACAGAGCGTCCTGGCTCTCACGCATTTGTCGGAACGCATTTCTAACCTCCTGCATCGCCGCGCCGTAAGGTGTAGCAGTCTGCGTGCTCGGAAATACTTTGGGCGGTGGCTGATTATACTACCGCTGAAGCTTTGAAGGGGACGTAGTTAGTGCTGGCTTAGAGCAAGCGTTTCGACATCGATAACATTAACATTCTTCCGCGATACTCTTTACACTTCCATGAAACTCCCTCCATACGGATTGTATCGAGTTGTTTACTAACAACGTCGATGCAGAACCCATGATAAAAGCACGGTCAATAGAGCCTTTAGAATGCTCGGCTTTATTTGCAGAGCCTGTTCACAGTCTGCTCATAGATCCAACTATGCCTTACATTCCTCCATCGCACGGCATTCAGTCGAATATTGTGGGATCACTCTTTGAGGCAGCTATGACATGACATTGGTGGATGTTTGTGCATTGTGTTTTGTGCCTTGGTCTGTTGTTTGTTATCTTTCGGTTGTTGCTTTCTAAGCTTTCATTTATATTCATTTATATTTACTCTAACTTTGATTTCTTTACTCTTTGTTTAATTTTGTTTTGTTTTTATTACCTTAGTTAAGTTAGTTAGTTAGTGTAAATTTTCTGTTCTTGATTTCTGATTTGTCACACTTTTATTATACTGGGTTACCCGTAAACAAATAAATATACTGACAATTTCTGCAAAAAATTTATTTTTCTTTAATTACTTTACAAATTCCAATATGTTTAGCGTTACAAAATTGTACATCATCTAAATATAAATTTGCCAAATCATTGTAATAATTGGCCCAATCTGGTTCACTATGCACAAAATAATAAAACTGTTCGTTAAGTAATTAACAAAGAGTTTTATGCAATTTATTAATTTGTTACTGCAAATCATTAATAGATTGGTTAGATGTTGCCATTATATTCTAATGTTACTGAATGCACATGACAGTTTGGCGAGTCTCTATATAAACCTTAACTCCCCTCCCCTACTCTTCACGTGGATGGGATTTGACCTACCTCAAGGTTATTTCGTTGGAAGGGGTAACTGTGTGTATGTTGGAAGGACGCATATATTAATATTCAAATTTTTTTTGGAGGAAGAGTCACTCTGGTTGTTGGGAAGAGTCACTCTCTTTGTGGGAGGAAGAGGAGGAATTCCTACAACTACCAACTAATATTTCAATTATAAATTAATAAAATAATAGCACATTATGCACATAAAATTGAAACAAACCGTAGTAGTTTGTATATACTCTCTAAAGAAAATATGTCATTAGTTATGTTCTAATGTCAATATCTTTGTCAAACCTGGGAAAACAATATATATTGCATCTTAAATCTTTTTTTAATATTTCATGGATGTATTTTTGAAATTTTGTACTGTATTTCTTTGTATCTTGTTCACCATTTTCTAGCACCAATATCTTCGAAATGTTAAACTCTCCATAGTACAAATTTCATGAACAAAAGCATAAACCCTAATTTTAAGAAATCTACTTACCGGTATAGTAATTAGTTTTTATACGTTTATTCACTTTAAATCGGAATTTTTTAAGCAAAATTTACCAAAACGAACCAAAATATTTCCAATAATAAATCAAATCACAAATGAAAGTTAGATGATTGATATGCCAAAATAACAAAGCGAATTTAATTGTAAAACTCATTAGCTCTCATAGCTTGATATATCCTCTCAAATCTTTTTTATTTCTTAAATTCTATGTTAATTAAGTAAATTATGGGATAAATTAAATTCATTCAACTGTTTGAATGAATTTATTAAAATATGTTTATGTTAATTCGGATAAATACTACGATTAATATAAGAGAACGATAGAATGAACTGAATATTTCTTAGAATCTATCAGAGTATTGTACTATATTAATTAGTTCCAAACCTAGTGTTGTCTTAGAACGGGTTAGATAATATTTAATAAATATTTTAGATACAATAACTTATTTTACCTTTTCAAGCAAGTATTAGTTAAAATTTAAATCAGATAGGAATATTTGCCAAATAATTTTCAAATTTCAATTCAGGATTTTTTATCAAGATGATATTATTAAGAACAAATAAGAAATTTCTATTAATGGAACAAATATGAATTTTTAATAATTAAAGATTTTCCACTATTAGGACCTTTGGCTTTCTAGGCCAGTGCTTTACAGAGCTATCTGAGATTGCGTGTTAAATTAACCAGTCAGTAATACCTTTTTAAATTTTTATGTTAGTATAAACCGGTCTGCAATTTCTGGCAATTCGGCTTTTCACTAATTTTGGGTTTGATGCGTTCGGTTAAACATTAAAAAAATCCCAGAAAATTAAAAATAAAAAACTTTCAAGAAAAAGCACAAATGAAGTTATGTATGTAAGTCACATCTTGATTTTGCATATGTTAGGTATGCAGAGAAATAGTGTTGTTAAATGTTCCCAAAATGGGTTTAAATTCAAGTTTTGAGTCATATACGTAGATGATCTGCAAAAATGAGAACATATAAACATACATAGTAAAATTAATCATATTTTTACTAAAGTATTTTTTTTATTTCTTAATTGTACATTTCAAACTTTAAAAGTATATTTCAAATACAATAAAATTGTGAACATATGTCGTTTGTTTACCCTTTTAACATTAACAATAAAAATGAGATTTTTTAAGCAAAAAATCATTTATTTTTTAGAGATATTAACATAAATATATTTTTCAAATTCTAGCTATATCCCGTGTGGGGTTGCTAGTCCTCCACCGGGTGCCTCCCCAGGTGGTAGATAGAGGAACGCCTGTCAGATATAAGTGGTATCGGGAAAATCAAATACCCGAAGCGGACCAAAATTAGCGATATGGTTTTCAAACCCTGGAGAAGGGCAGCAGCGATCTCCAGTACAAAGATGTCCGTATATTTCTTATCATGTTGGAGAAACAAAATGAAACGGCCTCCAGTCCCGGGCAGACCTTAAATGGTCAGGAGGTGCGAAGAATCCCCCAGCCCCAACTGAATAAGATATCAAAAATCGTAACATGGAATGTTAAAACTTTATTTGCCGCTGGAAAGCTACACAATCTTGTTCAGGAAATGAAGAGACTGAAAATCAACATTATAGGGGAAAGCGAGGTTCGATGGCCGAATTCTGGAATGACACTTTAGATAGAAGAACATTTTACTATTCTGGCAGGGACGGTAGTGACCGTGACCACAAACATGGTGTGGGTATTCATATCGTTAAAAGTATACGTCCCTCAGTTCGAAACTTTGTACCTATTTCGGAAAGAATCATCCTACTTCAGCTACTAAGAAAACCAGTCAACATTAACATTATATAAGTTTGTGCCCTTACATCAGACAAGAGACGAAGAAATAGAGACTTTTTATAACACCTTAGACCAGACCAAAAAGCAATGAGCTCAATATATTAATAGACGACTTCAAGATTGGTAAAGAAGATGTGAAATACATAGTAGGCAAATACAGCCTAGGCGAACGGAACGAAAGAGGTGAACGCTTAATTCAATATTGTGAAGAAAAACAGCTGGTTATAACAAATACTTGGTATAAACTTCATTCAAGACGCCTTTACACATGGAAATCACCTCAGGACAATCAAGAACATCTTGCCAGAAATCAAATTGACTTTATCATGATCAAAGATTCAGAAACGCCATAACAAAGGTGACCACACTACCAGGAGCCGATATTGAATCTGACAATATCTTGCTTGAAGCTAATATGCGGATGCGTAAAGACTAATATGAGAAAGAAAAACAAACTACCCAGACTGTTTAAATAAACAATTAGATGGAATATCTATCTCTAATGATATTGAACAAGACTGGGTCAAAGTTAAGGAGTCATTTGAAATTGCGAACTTATCTTCAACAGTCAACATTAAAAACAAAAAATGACCCAACATAAATTAAATCTTATAGAAAAACGCAGACAACGCAAACTCAAACAAGATCGGATTGGTTATGCCCGTCTTAAAAGAGTAATCCGGAAAGAAATAAGGATTGCTAAAGAGCAATGGCTGGAACAAAAATGTATCGAGACCGAAAACTTGCAGCGTCTTGGTGACACCTTCCACCTTCATAAGAAAATAGAAGAAATAGCTGGAATATAGAAGAATCCCTCCTCTCATATCCGAAATGAGGCGAATGAACCGATGTTGGACCCAGAAGAACAGCTTAATACGTGGAAAAGTTACACCTCAATTGTATGTAATGATAATACATCATGCTCACCAGATCTCCTAACGGACAATGCGTCCAGCCCTGAAATAATGAAGAGTGAGGTGGCTCATGCTATTTCACTAATGAAAAATGATAAAGCCCCTGGTCCAGATAACATGTTCTTAGAGACATTCTCTAAACTCGGTAATGATAATTTAACAAAACTTGTAACACGCTTTAACAACATTTATGATACTGGGAAAATATCGAAGGATTGACTACGTTCTACATTTATTACCCTGCCAAAAACAGCCAGCTCTAAACAATGTGACGACTATCGCTTAATTAGTCTCATGAGCCATTTTCTCAAACTCTTCTTGCGTATCATTCATACGAGACTATACAAAAAATGCGAAGAAGTCAGGTCGGAGTTAAAGACGATTTTGGGACGAGAGAAGCCCTCTTCAGTCTCCAAATGCTGGTTCAGAATTGTCTGGATCAGAGACAGGATGTATTCATATGCTTCGTAGACTATGAGAAGGCAACGTTAAACATGACCTCCTCATAAAATATTTACAAGAACTAGGGCTAGATTCTAAAGATATAAAAATCATTTCAAACTTATATTGGAATCAATCAGCAGACGTAAGACTTCAGAATGGTTGTACAATGGAAGATTTTGAAATCAGAAAGGGAGTTAGACAGGGTTGTGTTTTGTCACCCATGCTGTTTAATTTACATGTCGAAAGAGCCTTCGTTGAGGCAGTGTCGGAAAGTGATCTAGGTATCAAAGTAAACGGTGTTCCGATAAATATCAGATATGTAGATGACACTGCCATTCTGGCAGATAACGCAGATGCTCTTCAGGCATTATTGAAGGCTATACACAAAGCAGGAGAAAACATTGGATTAAGCATCAACATAAACAAAACAAGGTGCATGATCATCAGTAGATACCAATTCAAGACGTCCGAATTCATATAACAAAGAACATAGAATGGGTTAACAAGTTCCAATACCTGGGATGCCTTATGAATGACAAATGGGATCCAGACATGGAAATTAAAGCCTCATGGTTAAGTGTTATCTTTGGTCTGTTTTGCTGTACGGTGTTGAAACATGGACGTTGAAAGTGTCATCTATTAACAAACTGGAGGCATTTGAAATGTAGATACTCAGAAGAATGCTGAGAGTATCTTGGGTTGATAGAGTGAGGAATGAGGGGGCGATGGAGAGAGCCAACCTAGAAGATCGGGAATTATTCGAAAATACAAAAAGGAGAAAGATTTCATACTTGGGTCATATTATTCGTGGGAAACGTTATAACTTTCAACGCCTGATACTGGAAGGTAAAATTCAAGATAAAAGGGGAATGGGACGAAAAAGACTATCATGGATACGTAATATTAGTCACTGGACAGGAATGTGGCTTTAAACAGACTCATCTGATGATAGAAGTTTGGTACAGACGCCTTCGCAGGAATCTGCACGGCACCTTAAGAAGAAGAAGCTATATTATCCACAACAGAAAGCAAATACGAATTATAAACAAAATGTACCTTAAGACTTTTGACAAGTTTTAAAGGGGCATTTCAACAGCCGACATAACAATATGTACTCTTTAACTAATTAAGAGAGAGGGGATTGTTACATCACCATGATCTCTATAATATCGTATTTTCTAATTCGAATTGATTTTAGCAGGGTTTTAGTCACCTGCAGAAAAAGAATAGTGAGCTCTAGAATACTTTTTGCTATTGGAAATTACTATTAATCCTTTTTATTATATATATTTGTAGTGTTAGTACTCAAACTGTCAACCTCAGTTCATTAAAGGCCGGGTGAGAGCGTTAGCATAGGAAAGGAACGAACTGTATTCGCAGAAATATGAAAAAAGAGATAAGCACCTATTTATAACAGCAGGATGATAGAATGCAGCTTGAGCTCTTCTACCTATCCACCGATTAGGAAAAATCTATGAAGATTGATTTCATGGTGAGGAGGTGCTCCATCCTGTTGATACCACAGATTCCTGTTAGGGGTATCCAAATTATTTTCATCGGGAAAAAGACCTGCACAAGTTGGAATAACTTGCTCTTGGAGAAACTGTAAATATTGCTGTCCTATAAGATTTTCATCGATAAAAAAGGGGCCAATGATATGACGTCCACAAATCCCTGCCCATACGTTTATCTTTTGTGGTCTTTGAGAATGACTGTCGATTATCCAGTGGGGATTCTTAGTAGACCAGTACCGGCAGTTATGTCCGTTAAGACAAAATGTGGCCTAGTCAGAAAAAACAATATTATGAATTAAGTTAGGATCATTTTTTGACGCGTTAAGTCGTTACCTGAGAGTAAATGTTTGACACAAGTCAGCTTAAATTTTTTTTTTTAATTTGATCTCCTTAATTTCAAATATTAATAATTCCAAAACAACTCAATTTAGACATATGGTACGTTAGACAAATAATATCTAGAATTTTTTAGTAGGACTCAAAAATAAAATCATATACAGGGCTTTCCATTTTAAAAAAAATCATGATGGCGTAATTTCTTCGAACTGCCAGTTCAAAACATTTTATTTATTTTTTATTGATGGAAATCTTACAGGACACCGATATTTACAGTTACTCCAAGAGAAAGTTATTCCAACTTGTGCAGGTCTTTTTCCCGAGGAAAATAATTTGGATGCCGCTAACAGGAATGTGTGGTATCAACAGGATGGATAGGCAGAAGAGGTGCTGTAGAATGGCCTGCAAGGAGTCAAAAGTTTACTGAAGTCGACCTGAAACTGTAGAAGATTTACAATCAAGAATTCAATATGAAGTGGCACAGATCACACCGGATTCTCTGCAAAACTCTGTTCAGGCTGTTTATGACAGCTTGGATCATTGTCTAGATGTTAACGGTAGCCATTTTGAGCAATTGTTACCTTACAAATTAAACTAGAGTACTCATTAATAGTTTTTTGTCTTTTTTTATTTTAAATTTTAAATGACAATAATTCCAAAACAATCAATTTAGATACATGGTATTTTAGACAAATAATATCTAGAATTTTTAGTAGGATACAAAAACAAAATAATATACAGGGCTTTCTGTTTTAAAAAAAATCAAGATGGCGTAATTTCTTCGAACTGACAGTTCAAAACATGTTATTGTCAACGTCAGCACGTGCGCCGTATAACACCCTAAAACTTTTATTTAAACATTTTTTGATACACTGATTAATATATGCTGTGGAATCATTATTACATACATATGGGGCAGCCTGTATATATATATATATATATATATATATATATATATATATATATATATATATATATATATATATATATATATATATATATATATATATATATATATATATATATATATATATATATATATATATATATATATATATATATATATACATATATATGTATATATATATATATATATATATACATATATATATATATTATATATATATATATATATATATATATATATATATATATATATATATATATATATATACGTACATGTGTATGCATGCGTGTGTGTGTGTAAAACATGAATGACAGTTCCAGAAGACTCTGCAGTACGCTCTCTTCAGATGGGGCCTTCAGAGCCGCGGATCCTATTGATTTTCGCAAGTTCGGCCCATAGAGACTTTTTATCAGGATCACCCGAGTTACAACATTCTACATTTTCAGTTAACTTGACGAGGACCACTTTTCCATATGTTGTGTGCGGGGTCCTTTGGATGTCGATTATTAATTTCGATTGACACATATGATTTGTTTAAATATGTAAGAAAATTTTTGTGGGCTGGTTTATTGTTTAGAGACCAGTGGTTAGTTTTTAAGCATACTTATCCCTACATTTTTTTGTTATATATCATAAAAAACATTATTTTAAAAATTTTACTCCTTAACTTTAAAAATAAATTACATTTATTTAATATGTTGTTTTATTTGTCTATACTATTATAATGTGTAGATAAGTCGTTATAAAAAATATTAAGGTTTTTAAAAAAAAATCAGAGGAAAATTATATCATACCATTTATTCTCAGTGGTGATATTTTTTATTTTCTGATTAATATTTAAGTAAATATAAGTGGCCTCTATCTACGATTATTTTTATTACTCATTTATCACGCCTAATGTAAAGAAACAAAAGTTGTTTAAATGAACATCTGATTCTCTTCTGTTTCAACATTAACATTTTAAAGGAAACTGAGGATTATCTAGTCGGTGTATGTTACAGACTACATAGAAAACAGCAATAAATAAGATTTTAAAATATTGTTCGGTAACATAAATTTATAGTGGGTTTACAAATCTGAAAGCATTAGCAAACTAATCTTATGCTGTCATTTTTAAAGTAGTTACATAACGGTTGGTGACAGTTTTAATTCCACTATTTAAAAATATCGAGAATCTTTTGGGCAACGGCGCTGGCAACTTTAAGACAAAATAAAGTTAGCTTAATACAGCGCATCCTTTTTTTGAATTTAGTAAATTTTAGATTATTAACCTTGCATTTTACCACCAGGCTGCAATAGAATAAATTCTAAGTGGATGGAAATAACATCTAGAATTTTTAGTAGGACTCAAAAATAAAAAAATATACAGGGCTTTCCTTTTAAAAAAAAATCAAGATGGTATAATTTCTTCGAACTGCCAGTTTAAAATTTTTTATTGTCAACGTCAGCATATGCGCCGTATAACAACCTATAACTTTTATTTAAACATTTTTTTGATACACTAATGCTGTGGAATCATTATTCCATACATATGAGGCACCCTGTATATATATATGTATATATATATATATATATATATATATATATATATATATATATATATATATATATATATATATATACATATATATATATATATATATATATATATATATATATATATATATATTTATATTTATATTTATATATATATATATATATATATATATATATATATATATATATATATATATATACATATACATGTACATAACATCGCTTCTCAGAGTCCCGAGGGCAATACCTCTATATATACATAGCCAGAACTGCTATCTTTCACGAAATAATCCTTTTTTCGAAATGTTAACACCAAACAACCTGCAAGTCTTGAGATTTTTCTGTCACTGAAATAATGTAAATCATCTGACGAGCGTTTACTCGTATACTGTTTTGTAAAACCTTCATCTTTAGTCAGAAATATGACATAAAATAAAAATATAAAATATTATGTAACATTCATTTTTTCCTAGATTTTAAGACCATGTAATGTTACTGATTTTTTTCCATTTCAAATTGTACTTATTTTCATTTTTGTATCGAACGGTATATTAAACAGAAATTCCAAGACGTTCGGTATATATTGTGTTGTGCGGGTTCCTGACCGAACCTCTCGCTACGCCGCGATTGGTGAAATGTTTGATCCGCAGTTTTGATTGGAGCTTCGTGATATTACAGGCAAAAGTCGCACGATTATTTAAGGCTCCGCAGAGCTTGAATCGAGGTTGTTTTCCATCTAGCCGCAACCAGGCAGTACCATCAAGCCGCTGCCGGGCTGTTTTCCATCTAGCCGCAGCCAGGCAGTACCGTCTAGCCGAGAGGCTATTTTCCATCTAGCCGAAGTAGGCTAATTTTCATCAGAGCCGCTAAGTAAAAGCACCAGTGTCTTAACTAAAAAGCCGTAGTGGGCTTTCTAAGTGTTTGCTAAGAAAAAGTGTGAAATCGGGCGTAGTCCATCAAAACAGGAATAAGAACAGTAAGTCAACAAAACTTCCTTCAATAGTGCCTTAACTACAATTTAAAACAGACTAAAAAGTGAAGTGTAAAGCACGACTTTTCGTCTTCGGGGGTTATAATAGTTTTAAAATTTAAATGTAACAACTACTAGATAGGCTAGAATTTTTTGGTAAAACTGTAAGGTTGGAACTTTTTATTTTAAAAACGTGAATAAATTTTCTTTTAGTTGATTAAAGCTAGTGTCTCACTGAATACTTATTTTTCTTTTCAGGATAAGTTGTACTAGACTAATTCTTTTTTGTAATACCCATAAAACCCTTCAGCATTTTTCCATTTTATTAGCTGAAGTTAGATCCTTTCTATTTTAAAATGGATGGTGCCCAAAAATTTGGTACAGCTAAAGCCTTTTAAAAAAATAGAAATGAATTCCAAAAAGACGTAAGAAAATTATCTCTTACCCATATCTCTCCACCAAGGAAAACTGAGCTAGTGTGTGTTTAATTTCTTTAGTTCTTTTAAAATCAGGGTTCACTCAATTCAGTATCAGAAATTAAAGCGGGTAAGTTTCAATGTTACAAAATTGCGCTCAAGCGTGGGACAAACAACTTCTCACAGGGTACAAAAAAAAAGATGCCTCAAACCGAGAACACTTTTTCACATCTTACAAAATGACGCAGTGTACGTGGGGCGCAATTAAACACCATTTCATAAGCTACAAAATTACGCCCAAGCTTGGGGCAACATTTTTTCATAGGTTACAATTATATAATAAACAGAAAAAAAAAAACATTGAGCGAAAATAAAAATTATGGATGTGTTGCTCGACAGAGTGGTTTTAAAAGTATGAATGATAAGACTCTCAAGAAGCTTGTTCTCAAGTACCTACCATCACGTCCACGTCGCGAGAGTCGGGCAACAGTTATATTTCTGGCTAAAGATGGAAGTTTTACGAAATAGTATACGGGTAAACGCTCTTCAGATGATTTACATCATCAATGACACGAAAAGACTTGCAGGTTATTTTGTAGTAACATTTCGAAAAAAGGATTATTTCGTGAGAGACAACAATTCTGCCTATGTATATATATATATATATATATATATATATATATATATATATATATATATATATATATATATATATATATATACGTGTGTATGCTTGCGTGTGTGTGTGTGTAAAACATGCTTCTAGAAGATCCTGCAGTACGCTCTCTTCCGATGGGGCCTTCAGAGCCCAAGATCTCGGATTCTATTGATTTTCGAGAGTTCTGTCCGCAGAGATTTTTCATCAGGATCACTTGTGGTACCACTTTTCCATATGTTGTATGCAGGGTCCTTTAGTTTTTCAAAATGTTATACAACAAATACATAAGTACTAAATTTAAAAGTCACTTTTAGAAATAGTTTTAAACTGTTACTTTAGATTCTAGTGCTTGTAGGCCTAATTTTTTTTAAATATAAATAACCAAAACTATTTGTTCAAGTTTCGTTCCCTGAAAGTGGCGATCCACGTTGGTTGAAAAATTAAATATTGCAGTGGCGCGTGACTAATTATTTAAATTTTGAATTCAAAAGTTTTCTTGTTCACAAAAAATGCTTAGAATATGCAATTTTAGAATACAGATAGGCAACTAAGTATACAAGTTTCATTCCCTGAAAGTGTTTGGTTGAAACATTAAATATTGTAATGGCGCGCGATTTAAATTAACGACAGTTCATTTTGAATTTAAAAGTGCTTAGAATATACTTTTGAATCCAAATATGTATTTTTAAGGCAAAAACTTATAAAAGGAATTGTTTAAAGATATTTATTTTTTAAAAACTAAAAATATTTTACATAAAACAATAAATTTAAATAAAATACTATCAAAACTTTTTAAAACTAGTATTTGAAAACATTTTAATTGATCACTTATAATCAAATACAACTTGGTCCCTTAGAAAGAGATCGAGCATCTATAAAGAAGTGTTGTAATTTTTGTAGCTTAGGATGTTTAATGGTAATATTAATATTAATGAATTTAAAACAGACTTATAAATAAATTAGGTTTTCGTAAAATAGAGTAAAATTAAGCCTCTTTTTTACATTTTTTACAACAGGTATAGTATTAAAGGTAATTAAATTGATTTGAAGGTACCTGCAACCTATTTCTCAAGAAAATGTCTTTTTTATGGGCATAGCACATGTCCTGCGGGAAAATCCATAAAGCGCTTCAGTAGCAACGCGTGTGCGGAAAAAGCGATTCCCGTTAGTCTTAAATCGCTGTAAATTGTACTCGGTGGGAAACACAGTCCTGGGAAAATTATTCCAGAGGGATGAGATTTGGGAGGAATTAAGAGGGCTACATCCATCGAACACTTTTCATGAAAATACTTGTAGAATAAACTCAAGTCGCCAATCGTCCTTCGAGGAATCAAGGCAACCGATCAGTTCTGGGTCTCTAATCAGGCGAACAGCTCTCTTCGGAACAGAAACCTGCAGTTTATATTGGGGAGCAGAACCCTAAACATGGGAACAATATTCCATTGTTAGTCGAATTTGAGCTTTGTACAAAATTAACACTTGTGGAGTGTCACGCTTTCTAGTTCGTAATAATAATTCTAATTTTTGAGAAGCTCCCTTTGCTATGCTTGCAACATATTCATGCCAAGACATATTTGTTCCCAAATTAACGCCCAGCAAATTGAGGAACGATGCTAAAGGTATGGAGTGCCCCGACATAAATATGTCGGGTTCAGCATCGTTAAATTTTTGACAAAAATGCCGATGTTCGAACGTTCAAAGTGAATGAAGAAATAAGCGTACTGTCATCTGCAAAGCTGCAGATTGGATTTCTGATCCTTTCCAGCAGATCGTTAATGTAAATAAGAATAAGAGTAAGAGACAGTATGGAGCCTTACGGCACACCAGCGTTGACAGTGAAGGTATTAGAAAGAAATTCGTTCACTACCACTGGTAAAGAAAGCTCTCTGAGAAAAACCGCGAGCTCGAGCAAAAATTTTCAAATATATCCTAAGTAATTTCTTTGCATGTTCTTGGTACCAACCAAGTTGTTTCGTTTTATGACGTTAGGATTTTCACGCCATTGTCGGCAGGCAAGATGTTTAGAAGCAACAGCTTCTTCGCATTTTCGCTTGAACCAAGGCTTGTCATTGAAAGGGCATGTCTTCGAGAAATGCCAGCCGAAATGAGATCGGAAATTTCCTTAGCGCAGTTAAAACGGTCGTAGGATGTCAAACAAACAAAGCACACGTCTAACCAAGGGAAAATTCGAAAATATTCCATGAGTTCTTCTCATTTAGCAGATTTATAGTGCTAAATCTTTCAGTGTTGAGGCACTGTTACTAATCGGCAGGATACTCGACTCGAGAAGTTAGGTTTAAACGTTTATTAATTACTGATCCTTAGTTCCTCGAGGGGTAGTAGTAATATTTTTTGTGAATTCTTGTTGCAGAAAATTTAGAGCGAGTTCTGTAGTTCCTGAAACTAAATTTTAAAATTGGACTGAAATATTGAAACATTTAATAACAAAAACAAAAAATGTCAAGAACAGTGAAAAATCTACAAAATATACTTGGCTACTTTGAAAGTTGTAGGTTTCTCATAATTTAACTTGGGTAGTGGTAGCTGAGATGAGAGTCTGAAATAAATTTTTAATATTAAATTATTACAATTTCAGTCTCTTCATAGAGATAAGCTAGATGCATACATACATAACATAATTAATAAAGGATATCAATCTTAATGACATATGTTCCAATCTGCGGGGTTGCATGTACTATGACGGTAATTGGAAAAAATTATATAGTGTATAATAATTAAAATTAGTCTACTAACTACACTACGAACAGTGACAGTCGACTTAAAGTTAGGGATTGATATCAAAATTTCAATAAGTGTAAATAGAAAATTGTTTTAGAGTATTTGATGAAATTAAAACTAATATAAAATTTTTATATGAAAAATAAAACGTTTAACCTTCGACATAACCCTTTCATAATTTAGTTAACTGTAATTCCAACAATATTTTAAAAAATGGTTAAAATAATTCAAATGTTACCAGAATATTGGATAAGTGCTTCTCATATAATATATTAATTAATAATTTAAATATTAAATTAGATTATAGGCTTTATATTACCTCACTAGGTATCCGCCCCCTTCTCTTCTTGAATGTATATGTTTTAGAGTAGCACCTCTCTTGCTAGCTCAATAAGGTACTTTGGCACAAAATAACTATGATAACTCTATAGGTTTCTCATCACTATTTGAATTTTTGCCAAACAATAAAGCTTTTTGAATAGCTTTCATCCCCTACGAACCTGAAAAACATATATTTCCTTACTAGCGTTCAAAATAAATATGCATCTATTTTTAAATTTAAAAAATCAATTTTAGTATTCATGTTAGGGGTCCTTCAAAGCACTGTTAAAGGCCTATACTTACTTATTCTTTCTTGGAAAATCCACTTTTTGTTTTGTAATCCGGAATACAACAGCAGATCAACATTTTAATAATTCAAATTCAAACTTAAAGTAGTGAAAATCATCATTTTATCTCAATCCACAAAGATCGAGGAAATGGCAATCACGAACAAGTACATATGTTAGTCACCAACAGAAAATAACCTAAATGTCATTAATAACTGATTTAATCCCTCTCGGAATATATGGCTGCCTACGGATCTCATCTAAACGATACGAATATCTAAGATGGTGATAAAGAACACGTAACGCTGAAGTTGCTTGTTGGTTCTTTGCTGCATGCATTACATTTATTGTCCGCCAGATCAGTAAATCGACTACTCCAATATGACATAGTCACTCCATCCTAACAAGCAAGAAGAAATTTCTCTGTTCTTGCTTGACGCATATCGCTACAGCTGTCGAAAAAAACTAACATAAGAGACTAAGTTTTACTTCTTCATCAGGTTTCTAACATATTTCTTAAGCCTCAATAAAAAATAGGCCTTCAGAAAACCTATTTGTTTATATACTGGATATTTTCGATATGGATAAAAATTTATCACATATCTTGAAAGATCACACATTGACAAAATAAGAGAGTTTTTCTTTTTTATCGTGAGAAAAGTTGTTATTATGTAATAAAATATTTTTTATTTTATTTTGGCGTATGTATTTCTGCCGTACAGCTAATCGCTAACTGGAACACTTTCTACTGAATTTTCAGTGTATCAAAAATCACTCACAGAGACCGTTGCCACTTATTACGAAATTATAAAAAAAGAGGAAAACGACTAACCTTAACATCTGTGTTTTCTAAGCTATCTGGTAAAAAAAAACTTGTAAACCAAACTGTAACTTAATGAAAATGTAATCTAGTTAGATTCATTTTAGCATCAGTAAAAATGGAAGATTTTTTGTAAAAAGTTGCTATTTTTTATTTCTTCCTTAAAAGTTTATCTAAACGACATAATTCTGGCAGTTCTAAGGTACTAAACAAGCTTTCTACTTAAAATTCTTGATAGTTACCATCCCAAATTATAATTAATTTACTGTTGAAATAGAGTCGAGAAACAAGTTGGCATTTTTTCGACACAGGTTTATGGAGATCGGGATGAGATTATTAAGATTAACTAGTACAAAAAGTCAACTGGTTGAATTACCTTTCAAATTATCCTATACCATATAAAGTTAGCACAGTGAGTTGTTTGCTACATCGAGCTGTGAGTCATGATTGTGCTTAGAACATTTCAACGGGATACAATTCCTACCTACAGTAAATAACAACCTCATAAACTTTGTTAAGATTTGTATTAATATACCTTCAACAAAAATATGTAACCATCTTATATCCATCAATGAAATATAATTTATTGGCCAACGATATTTTAGTTTTTCGTATATTCGCGATTCATTTTAAAACTGTAAAAGATTTAAAGACCAACCAAACTCGAAGGCAAGATTAATGTTATGTACCAATCAAATGTTTTTAAACTATTGTTTATTTATGTGTTTATAGTATTTTTATATATTTTATTTATTTCCTTTTAATTTTCCTTTACTAAAATATAACATGATGATTCTTCTTGAAAAAATCTAATAAACATCGATAAGACACAGTTTTAGAAACAGAATAAAATTAGTCAAGTAATTACAGGGGAAAGATATTAAATACTTTTAAAAGAATGAAAAATTATACGTTCCCAAGACCAAATACCATTGACAATATCTAGTGGAAAAAGTTTTCTAGCACTCACGAACAACTCTCCAAGTATGTAAAGCTTTCTAGTACAAAATTATATTTCCAGCTCTTGAGAAGCTCTCTTTGCTATACATGCTACATATTCAAGTCAAGATATATTTGCTTCCAAGTTAACGTCCGACAAGTTGAGTTGAGACTAGAGGAATAGATTGTTCTGACATAACTATGTAAGATTCCGCAACGTTAACTTTTTTAGAAAAAACTGCCACCTGCCAGGTTTTTGTTAAGTCGAACAACTTCCTTCTGCCTACGGATTTCCATATGAGTAGCTGATATTCAAAGTAAATGAAGCAACAAACAATCTGTTATGCCTAACCCTGTCGAATGCGTTGGATATATCAAGTGCGTACGCTCCAAATTCTCCAAAATGGTAAATTGCGTTATTCCAAAGATGTGTAATAAGATCTCCTGTTAATCTTTGCTTACGAAAGCTAATACTATGGAATCTTTCCAAATATTTTAAAAGATGCTGATGCTTTTCCATAACTTTCGATACTGCTGAAGGCAGTGTAACTGGTCGGTAGTTATTTTGGCTTGCCTTTTTTGGATAACGGCTGAACTGTAGCAGGAAGGAAATAGTCCTTTTTCGAAGGATAGGTTAAAAAGTCTACAGAAAACTAACGCTAGTTTTCTTGCGCATTTTTTGAGTACTATGGCAGGTATTCCATGAGCGCCAGAAATTTTTTTGGTGTCGAGCTTCCTTAAGATAGTTCACTGGTAAATCCACTTTTCTTGAAATTGAAATATGATGTTAATCTTATTCTAATTAAAAAAAAAAATTTATCTATTGTGAAACGAGGTAATCATGATTAAGTGCACATAATTAACATGCGATAGGCCAATGAAGTATAAAAAAGGCATAGTTTCGTGTATATCTTAAGAATCAGTCCCATGAATTTTTTTAAAAACTAATATTTAGTAAAAAAAAAATTAGAAAAATTTTTAAATAAAAATAATTTTTTTTTATCGATTTGTTAAAAAAATATAAATATATATTTTTTTAAATTTTTTTTTGCCCTTGAGAAAAATCCCATTTAGCCATGAGTTTATTTATAAAGTAATTCAACATAATAAACCTTAAATCTAACTTAAGACAAACAGAACACCCAAGCAAACAGGCGGAATCGAACCGCCGACCCTCATGACAACAGTAAATTACTCTACCCGCTGCGCTGAAGGTCTCGCGCAGTGGGTAGAGTACCGATTTGTTAAAAAGATATAAATATTTAAAGTTGATATTTTTTTAAAAGAAGACCCGCGTAGTGAGGGACAGATATCACAATTTGAAAACGCTGTATATCGTCATATTTTACACGCCAACATTCAAAAAGCATTTAAAGTGGTTAGCTTTTAAACAGAAATTCATTTGTAGGTTAAATAATTTATTGAATAAACATAAAATATTTATCAGCTTTATCTTTACTCATCAATTAAAAATATTAAATGTATTAATTGAAAATTTGAATTTGTACCTTGATATTTATTATTTTTTCTTTAGTATTAAAAAGATTTATATTTAAACAAAAATATGTTTGTAGGGTTAATAATTTTTAGATAATATTTTAAGTTAATATTGTGTTTATTTATCAATATTGTTACATATCAATTGATAACAACATTTAATATATATTAAAAAAACGGTTTCATAAATTTTCTCGGTAAAACTAAATAAATAATTAATGATACTATTGATAAATAAATAAAGTATTATAAACTATTTGTAAAGTAATTAATTACTTTATTTAGTACTCGCGTATCTTTGGTTATATGTGGTTTCCCATTGTCTTTTCGACTAAATAATAATTAAACTTTTCCTGTAGAACTCCAATTTATCATAAGAACTTTTTAAATCTTCCAAAAGATGCAATTTAATCTTTTAATCATAAGATCTAAAATAACACTTTTAAAGGCGTTAAAGATGGCAATATTAGTTTTTTCATGACGCACTCTTTATACGTACGTAATTTCTAATTACGACCCAAAGGTTTCTCATGAGTTATCTTTTCTAGTGAAAGGATTTTTTTACACAGACAACACTTTGAATTTTTTCCTAAATCATCTAACTGAATCCGTCGGCCACTACATAGGTTAGGTTAGAGTTTTTAATTTTTTCGTGTCATTCATTCCCGAAATACTTTTTTGTCTTTATTGATGAGCTTTTCCCTTGCAAATTTGCCTTTATGTCGCAATTGATTATAATCAAAAGGCATTTTTTATTTAATTATATATTTTTTTTTAAATTTTAAAACAGAGGTAATATGGTCTAAAAAGTAAACATACACAAAGTATAATAAATATAACCTTTAAAAACGGTACTTCTATAGAGCATTTTTATTCTCATTAAAAGTGTGATTGTATTAGTGTGTGTCTGCATATGAAAGTTTGGTTCTATTGAATACAGTCTCCGACAAAAATAAAATACTCTGCCATTTAGTATTTTAAACTTTTTGTATTTACTGTCGGACTACAGTTTTGGCTCCGATTGTCACGAGTGAACTACCTTAAAAATAAGTTTTATGACACGTCCTCTGAAGGTCATCTTTAACTGCTCATTAGTAAGTTTTGTTCCAAGATTATTATTTGGGCCTGTAAGTGATAGTATAGTGGTTTTGCAAAATTTTGACGAATGTCTTTAACGACTAATCAAAAAGATCTTGATCTGTTTTTTGAATGTTTACTTCTTTGGTTTCGTCGATTATTTGTTTGGATCTGTTCCGCGTACGAAGATGATATGATTTAGGAGGTTAGGATTTTGACACCATTATCGGTAAGTAAGATGTTTAGATGCAACAGCTACTTTACATTTTCGGTTGCTATTAGGGTATCTTGTCTGTAGTTCCGCACATGTAAAATAAAACTAATCCTTATGACTATCTTGTCTGGGCGCTTGGTTTTATGCTAGTTAAACGAACATTTAATATCGCCAATGCAATATCAATTACTTTTTCCAATGCAATATCAATTACTTTTTAGAACACTGGTCAGTTTATCTAGAGCTGATGAGACAGAATGTTCATCACACATTGATAAAGTTCTAAGAACTAGTGAGTTGATAACAAATAGTTTTTGAGAGGGATGATGATGTGAATTAGCATTCAGATATCAATTAGTATGAGTCGGCTTGTTGTAGACCGAATATCCCAAGATGCCCTTACTTTCCTTTTGCACCAGTACATGAGTACCATGCGATTAAGTTTATATTAAAAATTTTATATTTGAATAGTGTTGATTAAGATAATTCATACCATATTACCAGATATCAAATGTGTGGTCAACATATTTGCAGTAAAATTTTAGAGGAGCTGAGCTCTAGCCACTTTTTTCAAAGAGACGCTTCTATAAAATCTACAAAAGATGCATCAAAATTATTGTGTCGACAAATGTGTCATGTTACAGAAACTGAATCTATAATTCGAAAAATTGTATATAGCGGTTCAACGTTAAAACTAACCACAATATCTCCAGAGTCTAACTTCATATTATCAGCCTCTCAATATATGATCTGGGGTTATTGTGAAAGCCTTTTATAAGTTGAAGAATCTACTCTATTGACGATTAGACGGAGGGGAAAATTTGTCTTTATGAATTTTCAGAAATGTAGAAGGTAAACTTGAGGCATCAATTAGGGTTTAAGTTGTAACTCGTCTCTCGATTTTACCAATAGGTCTATTTCAATCATCCTGTAGGTATTGTCACTTAATAAGATCGTTAATCTCCTTCGTATAATTGTCCCTGTCCATTTTACTGTTTCGTTTCCTTTGTCAGCTGAAGAAGCAGTATTAACTAGGTCTTGTTAAGTTCTTTTAAAGCACTTTTTTCTTCCGCAGTAATGTAACCTTAGTGGTTTCACGTGTTTCATAGTTTTAGTTGATTCATACCGAATGACATCGGTTTGGTCGGATGGTAGTTTCCTACTCGATGTTGCAATTCTGGAGATCATTTCTTAGATTAAATGTTCTTAAGCGAAATAATGTAGTTCTGATCGTAAGATAAGATTTAGACCTTAGTTAGTTGCGTTGTGGATAGATTGACTAGTATGTTTTGCGGCAAATCTACATCTTCAGCTTTGGCAGTTTCTAAATTAGTTTTTGCTTCTCAGTTATTTGTTCTTGAATTTTCTCTAGTTGTGTAGTTTTCTATGGTTTTGAAAGTTCTAGAATAGACGACAATTTTGAGGCATGTTCCAGGAATTCGCGAGCATTGGTATCCAAGTCACGACTTGTATGTATTCCTCCTCTAATTAAAACCTTACTTGATCGTTTATTAGGAAAGTTAGCAGTTCTTAATGTAAGGTGGCATTTTACTTTTGGTGATACTGGTAAAATATCCATATCTTTAATGCTTTTTGGAAAAAGATCTTCTTCTTGGTATTTCGAAGATCGTCAAGAACTTTGACATCTTTATTGATTTTCTTGCCATAGAGGTTTACAATATGGAATGGATGCTTTTACAGTCTTAGTTAGACGATAACTCGAGGTTCTTGAGAACAGGCAGTCTCAATTTAGAGTAACTTTCCCAAGTTGCGCTTACGATAGCATAAGGCATCTTCAACACAAAAAAGTATAATTCTGTAGATCCACCGCAAAACATAGAAGTAAACATGTAATATCTAGAATGCAGGTTACTGAAGCTCACAAATCAGTCTTGTCCAAAGGCTATTTAGTTCAAGAACATTCCGGTTAAAGCGTTGATTAGAAAACTAGAACCTGATCGGGCTCATATCGTTTTGTATGAAACAGCCAACATTATCCAAACCACCAACTTTATTTATTAATAATTCGCATTTTATTGAAAAGTTTGAAACTATAAAAGAGATATTATGGCCAGTTTTGGTGTTTAATATATATAAGTCCGCATCATATGGGATTTTTTTTAAATAATCACTTTAGCCCAGATCTGGTTATGGTATCCATTTATGCTTCAAATAAAAAAGAAATAAAGTAGAGTAAGTCATTTTTACGTATGACGTCACCTGTCAAAAATGACATTTTCCTAAAAATTTTTGAAAAAAACGTATAATTTGGCCCAATTTAACAAAAAAGTTATTAGACAAAATAGTTTATTCTGTGATTCTAGATCCGTTTGTCAAATTTCAACGGCCTACTACGATTTTGAATTTTCAGCAATTGTTTTTCATCTTGATTTATTGTAACCTTATTTAAATCAATTAATTTGTCAAAAACTAGGCACCTATAATCTATTTAAGAACAAAATAAAGTCGTGTCCATAATTTCTTTTATAGAATATTAAAATTCACACATTATCATGAATCATATTTGATGCAAAGTTCGATTAGCTTTTGTTTTTAAATAGAAAAATATTTCTCGCTTACGTATTTTTGATAGTGAACACACTTAAACGTTTGTAAATTAACACAAATCTTACATTTTGATCTTTTTAGTAATGCATTTAAATTTTTAACAACGTAATGTTTCTTACTATAAACACCAAATTAACAGCTTGCTGCTTTATCCTATTTGTTTTTTTTTATACTCCAGCTAAAACCACTTTTTAGATCGGTAATACATTTTAGATTCTAATTAGCAACCGTAATAAAAATATTACACATATCCTAGTTATTAATTTGGCAGTTACGCGTTAATAATACCACCGAAAAATTACATTAAAATGCTTTCGGTGTCATTGTTGATGTAACTGCTAATTTAAAATAAATCCACCCATATTTTAGTCGTGTGTATTAAAATTATCCTTCGCAAAATTAGAAAGACCCTTTATGGTTGTGCCAATTTCCATCTGAAAACTTACCTTCCACAGGAAAAAGAGGTAAACAGAGAAATTAACACGCTAAGCAAAACTCTATATTTCTATGCGTTTAATAATAGTAGGCCCTGGAAACAATTGAGAACTAGATATCGCAATATGGTGTCGTAAGCTGTCAAATATTTAGTTAGCAATTCAAACTAGAATGGAAAGAAACAGATGGTGTTACAACATGCGTTCTCTTCAAGAAAAAAATGAAATTGTTTTATTGTGTGGGGAAAATACACCTCATCGCACAATTGTAAATGTTTTTAACGAGCGTCACCCTGAAAAAAAACTTGCAGTAATCGACTGTGAGCCGAATTATAAAAAAGTTTAAATCGACTGGATCTGTGGGAAATGTTTTCCGAAAAAATCGTGTTGCACGTAAACATACCGAAGATACTGAGTTAGATGTGTGCTTAAGTGTAGTGGAAGAAGGCAAAACCAGTGTTAGAACTATTTCGAAGTCTAAACCGGAGATCGACAGGGAAAGTGTACGTAAAATTTTACACAAAAATAAATTTAAACCATACAAACCGTAATTGATAAACACTCTACAGGATAGAGATTTTAATATTCGGATGTTATTTTCATTCTGGTACCAAGGAAGAATAGAAAAGGACTCCAAATTTCCGTACAATGGACTGATGAAGCCACGTTTACTTCTAACGGAGTAGTAATTTCACAGAATAGTCGATGGTGGGCCCAAGAAAATCCAAACTTCATAATTGAGTGTCGTGACCAATACTCGTTTAAAACTAATGTTTAGTGTGGCATCGTAAATGACTAAATAATAGGGCCCTATTTTTTGTTAGACATAATTTAAACTCATAACGATATTTAGATTTTTTAAATAACGAAATTTTAGAAGTTCTGTATAACATGGCTGTGGATCTAAGATATGCTCTATGATATTAATTAGATGGTGCACCAATACACAATACTTTGCAAGTACGAAACACTTTAAATAAACTATTTCATGGCAGGGTCATTGGGCGAGATCAGGATAATTGTTGGCCACCTCGATCGCCCGACATCATCCCATTGGATTTCTGTTTATGGGGTTATCTCAAACAAAAAGTATACAAGTTTAGACCATTTAGAGATATCGATCATATAGAAACTATAATTAGACCGTGTGTTCAGGAAATACCTCCCGAGTTTGTGAAAAATTCCGTCAAAAAAATTTCTAGAAGAATCATTCGTTGCATTGAACGAAACGGTGGATACACCGAAATGTAGAATATTGCAGTATGCGTGTATTTGATACAAAGTATTTGTTAAATAGGTTAAAATAGCCAATTGTTAAGTTAGCGTCTATAGAAAGAAACATTACAATGTTGAAACTTTAAATATATTACTAAAAAGATTAAAATGTGAGATTTCTGAGAAATAAGCTTGCAATAAATCAAGATGAAAAACAATTGCCGAAATGTCAAAAAACTGCCAAAAATTCAAAATTGTAGTAGGCCGTTGAAATCTGATAAACAGATATAGAAACACAAAATACACCATTTTGTCCAACAACTTTTTTTAAAATTTGGCCAAATTATACGTTTTTTTCAAAAATTTTTACGAAAATGTCATCTTTGACAGGTGACGTCATGCATAAAAATTACTTACTATACTTTATTTCTGATATTTTTTGAAGCACAAATGAATGCCATAACCAGATCTGGGCTAAAGTGATTATTTAAAAAAAATCCCATAGGATGCGGACTTAAATTGTCACACACTGTATATATATATATATATATATATATATATATATATATATATATATATATATGTATATATATATATATATATATATATATATATATATATATATATATATATATATATATATATATATATACATATATATATATATATATATATATATATATATATATATATATATATATATATATATATATGTATATATATATATATATATATATATATATATATATATATATATATATATATATATATGTATATATATATATATATATAATATATATATAAAATGCAACGTCTCTCTGTCTGTCTGTCTGTCTATCTGTCTGTCTGTCCGTTAGTGCGCCTATCCCTGAAGAACCACTTATCCGATTTACGAACTTTTTTTTTTAAAACATACATATGTTCTCTGGCCAGGTTATAGGCTATATTTTATTACGATAGGGAATGAGCAGTGACGTAAAATAGTGAATGCATAAAAATTACTTACCATACTTTATTTCTGATATTCTTTGAAGCACAAATGAATGCCATAACCAGATCTGGGCTAAAGTGATTATTTAAAAAAAATCCCATAGGATGCGGACTTAAATTGTCACACTGTATATATATATATATATATATATATATATATATATATATATATATATATATATATATATATATATATATATATATATATATGTATATATATATATATATATATATATATATATATATATGTATATGTATATATATATATATATATATATATATATATATATATATATATATATATATATGTATATATATATATATATATATATATATATATATATATATATATATATATATATATATATATATATATATATATATATGTATATATATATATATATATATATATATATATATATATATATGTATATATATATATATATATATATATATATATATATATATATATATATATATATATATATATATATATATATATATATATATATATATATATATATATATATATATATATGTATATATATATATATATATATATATATATATATATATATATATATATATATATATAATATATAAAATGCAACGTCTCTCTGTCTGTCTATCTGTCTGTCTGTCCGTTAGTGCGCCTATCACTGAAGAACCACTTATCCGATTTACGTACTTTTTTTTTTAAAACATACATATGTTCTCTGGCCAGGTTATAGGCTATATTTTATTACGATAGGGAATGAGCAGTGACGTAAAATAGTGAATGATGTCGGAAATAAGTTTGCCGCTAGCGCGTGCCTTTGCAATACACAGCCTAAACAATTAAATATGGAACAATATTATGTAGCAAAGAATATCTGTAATGTTTAATCTATAATATATATAAAATGCAATGTCTCTCTGTCTGTCTGTCTGTCCATTAGTGCGTTTAACACGCGGGAACAACTTATCCGATTTACCTGTCTTTTTTTAAATTCATACATATATTCTTTGGCCAGGTTATATAATAATAATAATATTCTATATCTATAATATATATAAAATGCAATGTTTGTCTGTCTGTCCGTCTGTCCGTTATTGCGCTTATCCCTCGAGAACCACTTATCCGATTTACGTGATTTTTTAAATTCATACATATGTTCTCTGACCAGGTTATAGGTATATATTTTATTACATCTATAATATATATAAAATGGAACGTATCTCTGTCTGTCTGTCTGTCCGTTAGTGCGCTTATCACTGGAGAACCACTTATCCAATTTTCGTATTTTTTTTTTAAAACATACATATGTTCTCCGGCCAGGTTATAGGCTATATTTTATTACGATAAGGAATGAGGAATGAGCAGTGACAATAATAGTAAATGAAGGCGGACAAAGTTTGCCGCTAGCGCGTTCTCTTGCAATACACAGTCCAAACCATTAAATATGGAACAATATTATGTAGCAGAGAATATCTATAATATATATAAAATGCAATGTCTCTCTGTCCGTACCTGTCTGTCTGTCTGTCCGTCCGTTAGTGTACTTATCACTGTAGAACCACTTATCCCATTTACGTGCCTTTTCTTTAAACATACGTATGTTCTCTGGCCAGGTTATAGGATATATTTGATTAGGTGACATAAGGAATAAGCAGTGACGACAATAGTGAATCAAGTCGGAGAAAAGTTTGCCGCTAGCGCGTTCTCTTGCAATACACTCCCTAAAGCATTAAATATGGAACAATATCATGTAGCAAAGAATACAATATATATAAAATGCAACATCTCTCTGTCTGTCTGTCTGTCCGTTAGTGCGCTTATCACTCGAGAACCACTTATCCGATAACTTTATATATATGTTCTATATAATTCGATATAAGCCTAGATAATGGGAGATAAGTATAAATAATAGGAGATAAGGAGAGATAATGCAATACATTCCCTAAAGCATTAAATATGGAACAATATCATGTAGCAAAGAATACAGTATATATAAAATGCAACGTCTCTCTGTCTGTCTGTCCGTTAGTGCGCTTATAATTCGAGAACCCCTTATCCGATTTACGTGTTTTTTTTTAAATTCATACATTTGTTCTCTGGCCAGGTTATCTATAATCTTCTATCTAGAATATATATAAAATGCAACGTCTTTCTGTCTGTCTGTCTGTCCGTTAGTGCGCTTATCACTTGAGAACCACTTATCCGATTTACGTGTTTTTATAGATTTAAACATATGTTCTATATAATTCGATATAAGAATATATAATGGGAGATAAGGAGAAATAATGGGAGATAAGTCGAGATAAGGCTCGATAATGGGAGATAAGGAGAAATAATGGGAGATAAGGAAAAATAATGGGATATGAGCAGAGATAAGCCTAGATAATGGAAATTATGTAGAGATAATGGGAGAAAAGGAGGAGAAATATTGGGAGATAAGGAGAAATAATGGGAGATATTTTATTACGTTGGGTATAAGCAGTGACGATAGTAGTGAATCAAGTCCACGCGAGTGGAGCCGCGGGCCCGGCTAGTATATATATATATATATATATATATATATATATATATATATATATATATTTATATATACCAACGTTTTATGCAAACAATTTAGTTTCTATAACATTCAACTTATTTCGGCACAATAACCTTGACTTATTTTTCGTAGATTTAATAGAAACATGTCGGCTCTCTATATTTTTATGAGTAAATTTAAGGAGCAGCCATGGGTTCTTCATTATCTCTTATAGTAGCGAATATTTTTACGGAAGCTCTTGAAGATATATTGACGGCACATTTATCATGAACCCTTCCTTTTGGACATGTACTGGGGCAAAAGAAAGGTAACTGATTCTTAGGATACTCAATCTTCAGACAGCCAACTCACTCAAATAGATATCTAAAGGCTAATTCATATCATAATCCATCTCACGAAGTATCTGTTATCAAGTTATTAGTATTTACCTTTTTCGAATATGATGACTATTCTATCTCATTAGAAACAAATAACCTGACTAGTGCTTTAAAAAGTAATGGATAACGCACGGACGATACTAATCGCTTTAAAACTAGGCTCCTCCAGCAGATAGTGTTAGGGATCCTCCAGAAGATGACATAGTTTTATATTACACATACGGTACCACAGAAAAAATAGCCAAATAACTAGAAAGATTCAACATTCGTACAATTTTCAACACTTGTGAGAAAACTGGCCCATGCTTGAGATCACCAAAAGACAAACAATTCGTTTTCAAAAAGAACGTGTTTATAAAATTCCCTATTGGTACGGTGTAAGCAGGAGAAACTGGAAGATGAATATCAACTAGAATTAAGGAACATGAAAATGTATTAAAAAGAATCAAATTTTATAATCAGATGTAGCTAAACATCAACACTTTACAGATCATAATCACAATGTAAAAGATTCTTATTTCTATCTTCAATTTCTATAAATGAAAGTTTAGAAAATCAATCGAAATTCACAAGCACCCTAAAAACATTAATAGAGACTCGAGTTACGGACGGGAGCACATGTGAAAATGACACTTATGACCGATATGTCTGAAAGTTATTCCAAATTAATACGATCTATTCCCAAAAATTCTAATCTATCCAAGACCTTGAAAGCTTCCTTTACAAATTTACTTTGTAGTAAAGCTAGACTAAAAGATTTATTGTTTTCTTTTACCACACATACTCCGATAAGAGAAAATATATAATTATTATGAACCCAATATAAACTATGACTGGCTAAAACAAATCTAATATATTTCTATTTCTGAAGAGAGTTTGTTTTTAATTTTTGTTGCAGTTTTTCAATTTTAACACAATTTATGATAAACTAAAACTAATGTATTTTTAAAGAACCTAAAATTAACAACCATTCTATTTTTTAAACTTTTTTCACTGATGAAGTCTATAGCTCTGTTATGAAAAAGGTTTTCTTTAGAAATTCTACTTCTAGAGATGTCACTGCATGTAAAGTCATCGATCCGTTCATGAACTAAGTCATTTGGTCTGTAAATGTGTAAATATACAATAATCGAAACCATGGTTAATGACAGTGATAAGCATACCTAGTTCCTACATTGTAGTTACAAAAAAAATTACAAATAATTTATTGCAACCCGTACTTTGTTTTTTCTACTAAAAAAGGAACTTAAATCCAAGCACTATGAGCCGATATTTTTCTCTACGTAACACTTGTATCATAGTAGTTTTTTTTGATCTAGGGTCCATGAAACATGTAGAAATGCAGTCTGCCACACCCGGTTTTCTCCGAAACTATTTGACATATAAAGTTGAAATTTAGCAAAAATATAGGAATTAATGGTCCAATTAGAGCTGTTTAGTTTTGAAGGTTAAATTTTGACTTAAGGAGTTAGTTTTAGGGGGTGAAATCGGAAGTGAAAACAATTTTTTACCAGCTTATCGAGTGGGGTTTCAAATGAAAGCTTATGAAAATACGAGTTCGAAAATATACACGATGCGCCTACTTTTCTTTGAGTATTTTAAAAAAATTGCCAAAAATCGATATCCCCCACTAATCTTGAAAAGTACTGATCAAAAAATTTGGACAAAATTCTGGGATATTCTTCATGAAGGGTAGATTGAGAGAAAATTATCAAGAGCAACACTTTTGATAATTTATCTGGCAAAAAAAAAACTATGAAAACTATATTTCCTGACGTACGGTGAAGGTAACTGTAACCAAATGGCGAGTCGCTCTTGTACCGAGATAAAATCTTATTTTATTTTAAAAGCAATAGCCGTACGAAATACTAACTGCGCAAGTCCGACTGGCACTTGGCTCGTTATTTTTTAATATTTTTTTTACGTTCCTTTGGCAAGAAAAGTAAAAAAGTATTTAAAAAAAACGAATTTTATCATAAAAGTATCAATAAAGTTAACCGTCAAGCATAATGACAAGATAACCGGAATATAATAAATACTAAACAAATTAACTCCATATATCCATAATAAAATAAACAAAAAATATAAATATAAAAATAAAACTAGAAAATTAAAGTGTTATAAAAACAATGTCCTAAAAATAAAAGTTTATCTTCGCTCAATATTAGGAAGACGAGACGACACCATGCTATCCTTACGACATTCCCCTATAGTATTCCTGCCTTTGCTCTAGAGCGAAAAGGGAATATAAGGGGGTAGGGAGAAGAATACCACCCTGGATACGTTTAGCTTGTAGTAAAAGGTGACTAAAAAACAAACCACATATAGATATTAAGATACCATAACATCAGCTTACGATGCGTGAAGTTGGTCTTATGAACTAAGTCTACTTTATCGACCTGCAAATTCTACTTTCTCTATCCTTTGAAATCTGTCTGTTTGTCAGAAGCACTTTCTCTTGCTAATGAGATAAGACATTCTATCGAGCATCAAGTAGTACTAACTTTAGAACTCTTTTATTATTTTTTATAGAGACCATCAATTATTTACAGTTTTGTTCCAAAGAGATATGTTTGTCAGACAGTGTATTATAAAACATATTTCAATGAAGCTAGACACCAAGCAAGCTTCTAGCGCTGATAGAATACCTGTCATATTACTCAATAAATGCACGAACGAACCAACATCAGTTTTTGGTAGACTTTTTAACCTATCTTACAGAAAGGAATATTTCGTTCCTGTTGGAAATGCGCTAAGTTTTAGCAAATACACAAAAAAGGCAAAAACCATTACAGATTGCTTCCAGAAATATCGAAAGTTATGAAAAAAACTATCAATTAGCTTTTCTTAAGATATTTGGAACATTCTAAAATGGCCATCAAAAAGGTACTTGGAACAACGCAATTGTACATTTTGAAGAATTCGTTGCTCTCAGCACTTGATATGTCTAAGGCATTTGACGGTGATTTACATGAAGAGTTGTTGGTTAAGTAACGCTGTTATGACATTTCTGAAAGGTTTTATTTATAGCTCTCGCATTGTCTTATAGAGTTTTCTTTACAAGTGGCAGTTGACGGATTTATTTCTAATACTCTCACTATAAACGCCGGTGTGTCCGAAGACTCCATACTGTCACACAGTAGTCACATTCTGCTGGAAATGACCGGGAATCCAATCTAAAGTCATAACAAATAAAACATACATGTTTCTTCATTTGCCTTGAATGCATGCGTAGCAACGAGTGCTTCTTAAAAGCTGGGAATATTATTTCGTACTTGAAAACTCCACAACAATTTTTCATCCTGTACAAAGTTCAAATTTGACCGATATTTTCAACTGCTCCATTTTCTAGATTCTACTCTAGAGACAGCTATTTGCCTGTTGTGGATTTGACTCTATTCTATAAGTATATTCTTGAAAAGTGTTCGATGAATGTAGCCCTCTTAATTGAAGTGGTATATGCTGGGATTACACGTCGGGTAATACATCACATCCGTATGATGAGCTTGACGGTTCTAGAATTAGCCTTTTCAAGAATTCTTTTATATAGAAAACCTCGTTCCTCTAAAATGATTTGCCCAGGACTGGGTTTCCCACCGAGTACAATTTACAGCGATTCAAGAACAACGTGAATCGCTTTTTTCCGAGGCTAAGACCAATGAGGCACGCAATCAACGAATTAGAAACAAACTTTTCGTTTGTCCCAACAATTCCAGGTCCTTTTGGTCAGTCGCTAAGGCAGTTAGTCAAAATTTCACCAAATTCACCATACCACCACTCACACGGCTAGATAATTATATTGCAACGACACCTGTTGAAAAAGCAAACTTGTTGGCTGAACTGTTTTCTTCACATTATACTGTTGATTTCCAAGGAAAAACACCACCTACTATTCCCATAGTGCAGGCAAGTATACACGATATTGTCTTCAGACAGCGTATCATTAAACGTATTTTAATGAAGCTAGACACCAAAAAAGCTTCTGGCTCTGACGGAATACCTGCCATAGTTCTCAAAAAGTGTGCGAGGGAACTAACATCAGTTTTCTCTAAACTGTGCTCCGGTTCAGCCGATACCTAAAAACGGCAAGAAGAACTTGTCAAATAACTACCGACCAGTCGCAGTGCTTTCAATAATATTGAAAGTCATGGAAAAGGCTATCAATCAGCATCTTCTAAAATATCTTGAAGGATTCAACATTATTAGCGATCACCAATATAGTTTTTTGTAAACATATGTAACACATGTTTGGAACAAAGCAATTAAACACTTTGGAGAATCTCAAGCGGTTGCTCTTGACATATCCAAGGCATTCGACCGTGTTTAGCACGATGGACTGTTGGCTAAGTTACTCTCTTATGGTATGTCTGAAAAGTTCTGTTTGTGGCTCTTATGTTTCCTTAGAGAGCGTTCTTGACGAGTGGCGTCGACGGATTTCTTTCCAACACCTTCGCTATCAACGCCGGTGTGCCCCAAGGCTCCATACTATCTCCTACTCTCTTCCTTATTTACATTAACGATCTGCTGGAAAAGACCGGAAACCCAATCTACAGCTTTGCAGATGACAGTACGCTTATCTCTTTATTCACTTTGAACACTCGGACATCGGCTACTCAGACGAATATCCGCAGACAGCGGAAAGACGTTCAACTTAACAAAGACCTGGAAGAAATTCTAACTTGGGGTGACAGTAACCAAGTGGAATTTAACGCTATAAAAACCCAGGCGGCAGTTTTTTCTAAAAAAGTTAATGTTGCTGAACTCAACATAGTTATGTCAAGGTACTCCATTCCTCTAACATCGTCACTCAATTTGTTGGGCGTTAATTTGAAAGCAAATATGTCCTGGCATGAACATGTTGCAGGGATAGCAAAGAGAGCTTCTCAAAAGTTAGGAATATTATTCCGAACCAGAAAGCTTTACACTCCACAACAACTGTTAATTCTTTACAAAGCTCAAATTCTATCAACTATGGAATACTACTCCCATGTTTGGAGTTCCGCTCCCAAACATACACTGCATTTGTTAGATTCTATTCAGAGAAGAGCTGTTCGTCTGATTGGAGACCCGGAACTGACCGGCGGCCTTGATTCGATTCCGAAGAACGGTTGGCGACTTGAGCCTATTTTACAAGTGTTATCATGGAAAGAGTTCGAACGATGTAGCCCGCTTAATTCCTCCCAGAGCGGTACATGTTAGAAATACACGTCGCGCTAATACTCCACATCCGTATGAGGTTCAGCTTGTTACTCCTCATACAACGCTTTTCAAGCAGTCTTTTATATGGAGAACATCATCCCTTTGGAATAATTTGCCCAGGACTGTGTTTCCCACCGACTATTGCTTTTTCCACACACCTGTAACCTCTGTAGCGCTTCAGAGAATTCCCTGCAGCACGTGTGATGTGCTTATATATCGATTGAAATACTTTTAGATTTAAATTTCTTCCTTATTTCCCGAAAAATTTGAGAAAATAAAAAACGAATCGTCATAATTTTTTAATACGCCGATTTTCATGTGAGCTAAATTTTCATTTTCTAATTTTCAATTTTTAAAAAAAGAATTTTATAACATAAAACACTGAAAAAATAAAAATCGCTGTTTCAATGATCCCAAACATTTTTAGAAAATGAACATTAACATTGGACGGTAAATGAACAAAAAAAAATGGGTTTTATTATGAATTAGTGAACTCTGAGAATATCCTTATAGATAAATACCATGCAATGGCCGCAAATGAAAACAGTCACGAATGGGCGAGCAGAATAAACGTAAGTAACGAGAAAATGTTGCAGATTCACGATAGAATATAATACTTTAGAAAAATATTGTTCTATGTCTCATGCAGATACTCGCTATCGTTGTATGCCTAATATGGGTTGGCTCCTCCTCTTCTAGCTCCAGCACTGCTAGCAAGGAAAGAGTGTGTTAACTTTGTATCACCTTATGAAGAAGCTTAATTATTCTTATTCTTTATACGTTTTTATTCTAATAGAAATAAAAATATTTATTAAATTAAGAGACTAGTTCTTTTAAGATATATGTTAAATTATATTATTACTGTCAATTGATTCAAGCGTTTTTCATGCAGTTAACTAAGGAAACACAGCATGACACTGTTGAGTAATATTTTAGTCATTATATACCATATATTTCAACATGTTCATCGAACCTTTTGTTTGTAATAATAATACTTTTCCACCGATTACAGAACTAAGACATACACTTAATTGCTTATCCAGCCCACTCCCTCCTCTGGGCGTATTATTGAAATCAATATTAAATGGTTTTAAAAAGCCTTTGTATATTAATTGTTTGGTTGCAGTAGACTGAAAATACTCTGTTGTGAAAGTGAATATTCACATTGTAATTCGCAAAACTTCAAATTTAATGGGATAGAAATGCAGGGTGCATTCAACTTTAAAACTAATAGTGCTCGAAATATCTGTGGGAATACAAAAATAGTAAAGTCACTTTAAACTGATGTATTTTTTATATTGTTTTATATCCGTAAATAACAATATATGAGTAACAATATTAACCAATTCTAAATGATAGATGTTTTGGATGACGATAATGTAAACTTTAAAAAAAATCTTCTGATAGAAGACTGGTGTGTTTGTGGGTAAAAACTTTAGTTATTATTCTTAAAATTCCTATTGGACAATAATGTTCCGAACAAATATTTTCCAATTCTTGTAAAGTTTCTTTCAAATACAAGATCATCAGCGCTTTTGTATATTAATATCCAACAATGTCATCGTATAAAAGAATTTCGAAATTATCTTTCTCAAATAATGTTACTAGATTATTCACAAAATAACGCTAAAACATTGAAATATAATGTGAAGGAATAGAATAAAATAGAAACTAACTAACTCCACACTTATGATAAAAAAAAAATAAATATAATTAACGTAATACAGTCGACTTCAGTCAATCGTTCTTGATGAAGCTAACATGGTTAGCGAAAGGCCCGTCGAGAACAAAAATAAAGTGCTTAGTGTAGTGGTGATATATACTGAGTAGTGTCATTGTGTCATAGGTTCCAAATTCTCAACATGACGTATTACAATGACAAAAACGTTAAAAAATACGCATTACATGAGACAGTAAAACGATATTTAATAACGTAAAATTTGAAGCTGGTGTACAAATAAACCTTAAGATTCAAATTGAAATAGCAGTTCGAAATAATAAATAAAATGCATATATCTGACATAACTCTAAATACCAATACTTCATATATATTCATATATATACGTTTATATATATATATATATATATATATATATATATATATATATATATATATATATAGAGAGATATATACATATATATATATATATATATATATATATATATATATATATATATATATATATATATACGTATATATATATATATATATATATATAATATATATATATATATATATATATATATATATGTATATATATATATATATATATATATATATATATATATATATACATATATATATATATATATATATATATATATATATATATATATACGTATATATATATATATATATATATATATATATATATATATATATATATATGTATATATATATATATATATATATATATATATATATATATATATATATATATATATATATATATATATATATATATATAGGTAACAACGTAGTAACGGATGAAATAGTAAACGCCATACAACATATGCCCAACAACAAAGAACCAGGGAACGGTGAAATACCTATAGAAATGATAAGGAATGGAGGGGCATCGATAATACAATCTCTTCTAGCTCTATTTAACAGGTGCCTTATAGAAAATAAAATACCAACACCTTGGGTAAACGCCTCGATTGTGCTTATTTTTAAAAAGGGGAACAAATTTAAATTGGAGTATTACAGACCCATCAGCCTGTTATCGGTACTATGCAAAATCCTCACTAAT
>CM032449.1:93362492-93454992 GCA_019049505.1 Pachyrhynchus sulphureomaculatus | reverse complement strand
AATGATATAACGTCAACAAATCCCTGCTCACACGTTTATCTTTTGTGGTCTTTGAGAATGACTGTCGATTATCCAGTGGGGATTCTCAGTAGACCAGTACCGGCAGTTATACCTTTTAACTCTTCCTTTAGGACAAAATGTAGCCTCGCCTGCAAAAACCATATTATGAATTAAGTTAGGATCATTATTGATTCGTTCCATCACGACCTCGCAAAATTCAAGTCTATCGTAGTAATCTTCAGATAATTCTTATAATAGAATGGGCTTGTATGGATGCAATTTTTCTTCATTCAGTATACAACTTAAGGTACCTTTACTTATGTTGTGGTCTAGGCAAAGCAGGCGAGTGGCTATATGGGGATTTCCTGTAATTTCCAACAAAACATCTAACTTTTTATCATCGCTTGTTTTAACGTTTGGAGGTTCAGATTCGGATATTCTGCGTTAAAAGGATTACACACCTCCTGTTGCGTTCTCCTATGGTCTCCGTAACCAACCATCATTAACAAAGTGATTCTTTCAGTTTCTGTTAAATGAACCATTATGATATTATGCTCAAATTGTAGTTTCATAAAATGCAGCAAAAAGCTTTTCGTCAATAAATCATTTTTTGATGCCCTAAGTCGTTACCTGACAGTAAATGTTTTACATAAGCCAGATTATTATTTTTTTTTTTTAATTTGATTTTCTTAATTTCAAATATCAATAATTCCAACAGTTCAATTTAGACACATGGTATTTTAGATAAATAATATCTAGAATTTTTAGTAGGACTCAAAAATAAAATAATATATAGGGCTTTCCATTTAAAAAAAATTAAGATGGCGTAATTTCTTCGAACTGACACTTCAAAACATTTTATTGTCAACATCAGCATGTGCTCCGTATAATACCTATAACTTTTATTTAAACAAGTTTTGATACTCTGATTAATAAATGCTCTGGAATCATTATTCCATACATATGGGACACCCTGTATTTTTCAGTATATCGAGATAGGGTAAAATTATGGAGGTATATTTTTGCCTCTTCGGAGGCAAAATTTTTGCTTCTCTGGGCGCAAATTTCTGCCTCCCAGAGGTAAAATTTGTGCCTCCGAAGAGGAACTGTTAGTTAGTTTCGACCAGCAGCAGTAGCAAGATCACAGTATCGAGTAGCAGCAGCAGCAAGAGCACTTGCAAATGCCAAATGGGATGTTTCAGTGATGACCAGCTCCGGGTCTCCAAGCAGCTCTCCTCTGAACAGAATTCAACAAATGCAGTGTATGTTTGGGAGCAGAGCCCCAAACATGGAATCAGTATTCCATCGTTGGTCGTATTTGTGCTTTGTACAAAATTAAGAGTTGTTGTGGAGTGTAAAGCTTTCTAGTTCGAAATAATATTCCCAGCTTTTGAGAAGCTATGCTTGCAACATGTTCATGCCAAGACATATTTGCTCCCAAATAACGCCCAGCAAATTGACTGACGATGCTAGAGGAATGAATTGCCCTGACATAACTATGTCGGATTTAGCAACGTTAACTTTTTTAGAAAAACCTGCCGCTTGGATTTTTTAGCCGATGTTCGAGTATTCAAAGTAAATGGAAAAATAAGCGTACTGTCATCTACAAAGCCGTAGATTTGGTTACTGGCTTTTTCAACAAATCGTTATTGTAAATGGGAAAGAGGATAGGTGACAGTATGTAGCCCTGGGGCAAACCGACGACGGCGACGTTGATAGTGAAAATGTTGGAAAGAAATTCATCGACTGCCAGTCATAAAAAACGCTCTTTGAGGAAACATGAGAGCCATAAATAGAACAGTTGGGTCGTGGGATCGAAGACAAACGTCTAACCAAGGGAAAGTTCGATAATATTCCATGAGTTCCTTCCATTTGGCAGATTTGTAGTGCCCAATCTTGCTCGGTTTAGGCGCTTCTCTGTCACTGATTGGTAGGATACTCAATGTCGAAAGCAGTTAATGGTTGTAGGAACCTAATATCGGATATACGGTGATACTGTAAATCTCTGGATTGGTCTTTAGAAACACGTCAAAATTATTGACGAACTCTCCGTCTCGATCAGGGATCCGTGTTGGCTCAATAAACTGAGTTAAACCACAAATGATTCAGAATGATTCAGTTTCACGACCTTGTTCATCGGTAGTATTTTATTATTTAAGTCAGTTGATGTTGTGGACATTAAAGGCGCTCAGGACAGCAATTTCGGCATTTGGATAGTTAAGCTGTAAATGTTCGATGGTGTCTGCAATAAAAGCGAAAAGTGTTCTAAAGTTAGTATCACTACATAGCATCGAAGTTTCGGTGCTCCAGAGCCTCCTCCCGTTAGCAAAAGAGGTCGCTTCTGACAAAAAGACAGATTTCAAAGTTATGTCTAAACCGAGAATAGAAGTCGTACCCAGAACAGAGAAAGATGACTGTGCTGGTTGACAAACTGACCTTGGGTTCACAGAGAGCGAGTACATGAGGTTTATTTCATTACAGGTGTTGGTGAACTGAATTTATGTTCGAGTTTAAACCTCTTATGTTGCAAAAATCTGTTTTAAAGTTGTGATCTCTGCATGTTGCCGCCCCTGAATCCGCGCCCACCTAGAGATCCATACGGACGGTTATTTTACCTCCGGAATTTTTTGTGCCTCATCATGCTATTTAGTCCCACAGTCTGGGAACATAAGCACAGCGACGAAACGTTAAGCAACTTCAAGCAGCCTAAGCCGATGCGATGATATCAGACCGGGCGATGTCTGGTGAGATCTAGGCATCTACCATCTAAGTTGTTCTTTTAGTCGCTTTTTACTACAGGTAGAATGTACTGGGGGAGATATTCTATTCCGCTCCCCTCCGGCGAATATCTATATATATATATATATATATATATATATATATATATATATATATATATATATATATATATAGTGAAACCTGTGTTAACGGCCACCGGTCATAAGCGGCCGCTTGTGGTAACGGACAGTATTAAGCTTCCCGAAACATATTGCATATAAATTCCCGTATACAAAAACCTGTTAATTACGGCCACTTGTATTAAACGGTCATGGCCAGTTAAACCGAAGTTATTATGGCATATTTCCTTGGAAATTTACCTGGTAATAACGACCGGGCTGGCCGAAGGGTTTTATGACATACTAATTATTTTTATGGGCCTTCAACCTTTTACTTTTACTACTACTGTAACTGGGCATTTTATTCAAGGAAATACCCATTAATGTTGATAAAATTATCTAGTTTAAATTTGTTTGTTTTCTGTTTTATTCCATTATTTTAAAGTTGTCTTCATACTGAATATGTTCTTAATAATGTCGCTGAAACGAAAACGTTTGTCACTAAAGACAAAATTATTATCATCGCTGAAAGTGAAAAGTTTGCATTAAGTTCGTGAAAACTGGCTGAAAAGTTCGAAGTTGGAAAAATGCAAATTCTCAATATATTAAAAAATAAGAGTGAACTAAAAAAGATGTTTGAAGAGGGTGTTAACTTCGAGCAAAAACGAAATATTCCAATGTCAGCAGGATTAGCAGTGGATCAAGTTGTCTACAATTGATTTTGCAAGGCCAGGAATAAAGCAGTTCCAATATCTGGACCATTACTTAAACACTGGAGGCGTCAAGTAGCTTGAAAGTGGAAAATTTCGCTGCATCAAATGGGTGATTGAAAAGTTTCTGTAAACGGCAAAATATTACTTTTAAGTCAGTTTCTGGTGAGTACGCAGATGGAAATTTGAAAGATGTAGAGGCCTAGAAAACTACATTACCGATAATTTTAAAAGATTATTCTCCACGAGATGTATACAATGCTGATGAAACAGGTCTTTATTACCAAGCCATGCCAAATAAGACATTTGCTTTAAAAAAACGATAAATGTGCAGGAAAGAAGGTAGCAAAACAGCGATTAACTATTTTACTGTGTGCAAATATGGAAAGAGAAAAAGAAAATCCATTAGAATGGGAATCTAACAAGCCTGGATGACGTCAGAAATTATGACCAGAGGGTTCCATAAATTTGATAATAAAATGAAAAAATAAAATAGAAAAGTGTTGCTTTTCTTGGACAATGCTACCTCCCAATATAAAGTGCCACTAGAAAATGTTAAGCTGCTACCAAATACCACCTCATGTTGTTTAGGCTAAGGAATAATTCAAAATTTTAAGATGATATAATTTTTGATCAAAAGGCTAGTTACGTTTGTTGACACTTATTGCGATTTTGAAAAATCTGAAAAAAAGCATAAACTTAACGAATGCACTAATATGGATTACGACTGCGTGGAAAAATCTTTCTCCAGCTACAATTAAAAAATGTTTTTTCAAGGCCGGATTCTCCGATGTTATTCCAGACTTTATATGATTGGCCAGTCATATAAAGTCCCTCAAGTTAAGTGGTTTGTTTGTAGAAAGTAAAAATGTAATTTTAACAGTGATTTAAACTTAACACCCCACAAAATGAACTACTTTCTAAGAGCAAATTTTGAAGATGACCTCTTCCGAAGGTCGAAACGTTAATAAATATATAACAGATAAATGAATAGTTTTAATGATCTAATTCCAAGAACACGTAAAATATAATATATATATATATATACATATATATATATATATATATATATATATATATATATATATATATATATATATATATATATATATATATATTTCCTTTAAGATTCTTCTACTCAGTAATATATCGCCACTACACCAAATACTTTATTTTTGCACTCGACGCGTGTTTCGCTAACCATTTTAGCTTCATAAGGAGTCAGTCAGTCAATCATCGCTAACATGGTTAGCGAAACGCGCGTCAAGTGCAAAAATAAAGTGTTTGGTCTAGTGGTGATATATACTGAGAAGTGTCATTTTACCAAAGATTCCACATTCCCAAGATAGTTTAAGATTCTTATTTACTTTTATCAAGTATTTTTTCAAAACAGCTGTAATTCGTTGTAAAAATGAGAACGAGAAAATATTTTTTAGAGCCAATTATTTCGACATGGTTTTTATATAAAGCGAACTTGTTTTACAACTGTGTATGAGTGTATAAAAGTTTTAAATGAGAGCTTTAAAATTTCCCAGTTATAAATAATTTGAGAACCTGGACTGCTTATAAATATTTTTACATAGTTCACATCATTAATAATATATGAGATATCATTAATTTAACGTAAAACTTTCAATCAATCCTCCAAAAATTGTCGTGAGAATATTCCTACCTATGCGGGCATTATACTACGAGCTTTTATTAGACGTTAAAGAAATCTCATCCCGATTGTGAATGGGACTGATATTTTATTCGAATCGCCCGCACATTAGAAGCTTGAATTCTTTTGACGGTATATTAAATATTTATGTTCACATAAATGTGAAAATTAAATATTTTGTTTGCATCTCCCATAATTTGTTTTTTGTTATTTCTTAAACCTAAACTTACCTCGAATAATTAGAATAAACAGTTTTTCAAAAAGAGACCACTCATTGTATTGGTTAATTTTAAATTATTTGCAGTATTCTTGTAATATTTACTTGTTACTTTATATTTTCATTTTTGAAAACGGCACCAGATGAGGGACCAAAACCTCAAAATTTGTATTTTTTATTTAAAAGTATACATATAATAGATTTATTAATTTTTACTTAACTTGCTAAGAGAAAGTATTTTATTCGTGAAAAAATCACCCTACGAAATTATTGTTTTTCTTCACAATTTAAGGTTCCTAGATCACGAATCATTTCCGTCCATCTGTCTGTATGTTTATCGGTCTGTTAGTACGGTAACTCTCAAACGAAATGAGATTAATTTTAAACGTGGTACATAGATAATTTCTAACGAGGAGGATGAAGAAGAGTGGTTTCGTATTTACCGTTTATCGGCCTATAGTATATGAATATATAATATGGTGGTTTTTCCTTGTTTTTTGTTGAAATAACAAACAAATTTTCCTGGCTTTTGGTCGCGATATTTATTACAATTTTACCTAATTATTTATTGTAAAAAATATATTAGGTGAACGGAATAGGGTTGACAGTTAGAAGGATGGTTGCGTATATATCATAATATACTTCTATTTTCTTGTTCTTGTTTTTTAATTATTTCCAGTTTTAACAGAAATAGAATGTAGAAGAGATTAAGAGCTGGTTACAGAGTAACCCGAAAAATGTAAAGTTGATTATATAAAAAGGTTTAGAAATACGAATAATCCAATTCGTCCGTCCGTCGGTATGTTGTATCGTTTTATCTGTATTATGAAAATATTCGTTCTGTTTATGTAAGAAAATCAAATTATGTACTTTTTTAGAATTACATGTTTGCAAGGAAAATACTAGGTAAATTATTTAACTAGGTTTTTGTTTTGTTTTACGGCAAAAAAATATCAATTCTAAGCGATGAATCCTCCACATTTTACGTATTTTACTAATTTTGTATTTTTAAATAGCAATATAAACGTAAACTTTATAATCCGAAGTCAGTTTATAATCTTTATTGAAGTTTATTATATTTATTAGTAATTGCATAGGAGTTTTATGTATTTTTTTTTGTAAACTTTGTGCAATATAGATTTTACTGGGTTTTGAATAAAAAAAATTAGAAATAATAACTCTTCCGATTTACGCCTCAAGCATGTAAGAATAATAGATATAATTATTAAATGCTTGAAACTCAAAAGTGGCAAAATCTATATTTTAATCATAAATAAACTAGAAATGTTAATATTCAGTCAATACGTAAAAATGTACAACTAAGTTTATCAAAAATTTCCGTTATTTAAAATTCAATATTGAAGCAAGGAAATCCTAACATGTCTTATTTCCCTTTGTTTAAAGTTGTGTTCAGTAGGGACTTCTATGGTAATTCGTAATTATTTCTGTATAAATTATTATTAGTTTACTAGAGATACGATTAAATTTTACAAACAAATTTTTAATATTGTAAAAATCAGTAAGAGAAAAAATTATAAAGCCAAATCAAGTCTCACGCACATAAATGCTAAAATCTCTAGAAAATTTCTAATTAAAATTTTTGCCGATAATACCTTTGAGTCTGGAAGTTAGGTAAATTGGTTTACCCCTGTTACTTCGAGAAAATACTCAATCAGAAGAATATTGACGGAAATTATAGAAATCGGCTAGGGTGGCAGAGAAAGACCGATACAGGCCCGTCGTAATCGGGCACGCAGGCGGCACACCCAAGCGGTAAATACAGAGATTTGGTCATGTGCAAACTCTTTCTAATCAGCTTTAACAATATCATTACACTTATTGCGAGACAATTGGCAATTATTTTTTCAATTATATATATTTTTTTCATAACAACGTCATCTATCGGCATGTATGGAAACGTCTGTTTTTACGGGGAATCCCTCGATTGTATGATAAGTAGTTATTGCAGAATGTTCCCTATATCTTTTGGGGAATACTCTTGTGCCCTACAACTCGTAACTCGACATTAGGGGATCCCCCGGGTTAATTCGCGGGTCTATATAAATAAGAATTCAGATTTTATTGTTTCATTAATTTTCAATATTCAGAAGAGAAACTTTCTCCAAGTTACTAATAGCATCTACTAGTAGTATCCACCAAAAATATTATCATAATACCAAGTCAAAATGTCATCAGACGAAGAACCGAGTACAAGCGAAAGTGCAAAAAGAAAAAATATCTGCAATTTTATAGAAAAGAATGGGAAGAAGAATTTTCAGGCTGGCTGGAAGGAAGTCGTAAAAGTGCAAACTATGCCTATTGTACAAGTTGTAATAGAGATATTAATAATACATCAGTGAAAGGCGCTCTTAGAAAACACAATTCTTCACAAGCTCCGTATCATCAAAGAATATAAAATCATAACCAAAAACTCAAAAACCCGATATACAAGATAAACAAGGTAAAAATATTTCATTATTTTTTACTAAGTACCAGTACGTTGTTATATTATTTTGTATTCTATCAGTATACAGTAGATACGTCTTTTTTAATTCCTTTTTATATTTTCAGGTGAAGTAAGATTGTCCCGTTTGTTGCTGAACATAATCTACCATTCACCATTATGGAGCACTTACCGAAATTGATACAGTCCGTTTGTCTCGATTCAAAAATTACAGAAAAACTAAAATGTTCGACCACGAAAATTCACCCCATAATTGATAATATTATAGGTAAAGAAAGCTTTGATAATCTATATGAAGATCTGCGGCAAACTAAGTTTTCATTTATTATTGACGAGTCCACTGATCTTAGCACAATCCAAACACTTGCGCTTAGTCGTGTGATATGCAAGTATGCGAAGCTGTTAATGCAGTATCCTTATTTGAAAATATTGTAAACTTTTTTACAACTGCTGATATTCCATATAAATGTAATAGGTTTTGCAGCTGATGGGGCAAACGTAATGATGGGGCGTAATAATTCTATTGTGACATAGCTGCAAAACGAAATTCCCAATATTTTTATACTTAAGTGCACATGCCATTCGTTTCAACTTTGCGCGTCATATGCTTGTACCAAACTGCCCACGTTTTATAGAGAATCTTATAAGGGATATTTACGGTTATTTTCTTCTAGTCCAAGAAGAGTTGCAGAGTTTAAAGACTTTCAAATTTGACTTGAAAGTACATAAAATACTTCATCCTTCTTAGATACGCTTGTTATCAGTACATGCAGCAGTAAAAAAAGAACAATTTTCTGCTCTAAAACTATTTTTTATAGACCAAGTATTTAATAATGATCATCTTTTAACTGCAGAATATATATTACAGAAGCTTCAAGATCCTACTACATTGCTACTTTTGGAATTTTTATATTTTGTGTTACCATTATTTAACGATTTAAACAAAGAAATGCAGGCAGAACATATTTTATATGAAGAAATAAGTCAAACATTAAGAACTTTTTTGATTGCTTTTAAAAAGGGAATACTTAACAAGTACTCCAATCGAAATTGTTGATTTTAAAAATCTTAGATATTTTATGGATATCGATGCCGTATACTATAGCGCTGCGGCGTCTAATACACTACTTAGTAATTCAGTCCAGATCAAGTAATTTTGTTTAAACGCTGATCTCTAGATTTTTATATCGAAGCTGCAAGCAAATAACTGCGCGGTTTCCAATGACAAATAATCCATGGTTTAGACATAATTGAACCAACGAATGTTAAAAGTGGCAAAACTGCTTCGATCATTCCTGTTAGTAGACTCTTTCCAAATATTTTTCAGAATAATGATTTCCAACAAATTGATACAGAGTGGCGTATTTTAAGAAATTATGAACAAATCATAATCTCAGTTTACTAAAGTATGGCGATGACACACATATAAAACGACTATTTAATGACGCTAATTGTTATGATATCGAATTTAGTTCAAAGATGACTGCGGCTATGGCCAAAGAATATTGGTATGATCCTAAAAATTGTAAAAATTAATTAGATTTCAGTTAGTGTACCTATTTGATGTTAGATATTTTTAGTAATAAACGAATTACAAATTACTTAGTCTCTTATGTTTTTGTTATTTCGGTTTCATTATGTTTTACTAGTATTCACTAGTGTTTATTCACTTATATATAAAATATTGTAAAACAAAATAATTACTCTTAGTAGTTTTAATTGTACACTTAGTATATTCTGTAAGTTCCTATTGTTTTACAAAGATAAAGAAGTTTAAAATAAACAAATTTTATTGAATATTGTTTTTTTTTATATACCGATTTTGGGTACAAATATACCGATATTAGTAGGCAACTTTACCGATTTCGCATTTTGACGTTCGACACCACTGAGTGTCACACGGCGTAACATTGGACCAGTACATAACTGGCTGAAAATGTATTGTGATTTTCGTGATTAAAAGGATATTTATTGCTCTAAACATTTTTTTGTATAGTAAAATTAAAAAATTTTGTAACTGTAGCATCTAACTCAAATTTCTTTGCATATATCTTTTTTTTTCATTTCTATAGAACGGTCGTACCAATTATGAGTATTCCATCTGGCGCTACTAGCAATTTTTTACAAAACTGAAAACTATTTTTTAAAAAATATTGAAATATTTATTAAAAAATAATTTTTAATAAAGAAGTTATGAAATTTTACGCAGAATTTAAAAATAAATTAGAAAATAGGATGTTCCATTTAAAAAAACATATGTTATATCGGCCACACTTTTTTGAAGTAACCTGTATACTCAAAAATAATATTAAACTGTGCACCAGAACCGCCAATACTTCTTTTTCTGTAGCTGAATAAACTCTTTCCTGACGAGTTAAACTTCTTGAAATATAACATATAACGTGCTCTCGCCCGTCATAAACTTGATACAGGACGGCTCCTACTCCATATCCTGATGCGTCCGCCTGAAAAATACATTCGTGTTTAAAATTTGAGTCAAAATCGGAACTGAAACTAAAACATTTTTAATTTTCCCAAAAGCCCCGTAACAGTCTTTATCTCAACTATTTGTACCTTTACGAAGTAATTTTGTGAAAGATGATATCGACCGTGAAAAATTTGGCACAAAACAGCATAATAACATTCCAATAATTCTGCGAACTTAAGTTACTGTTCTAGCCGTCTTCATATTGGTAATGGTTTCGATTTGTGCAAGATCTTCTGAAATACCGTGCCGATTCACAACAGAACTAAAATCCTCATCACAATAAAATTTACATTTTTCTTTATTCAGTGTCAGACTAGCCTTATGTAGGAGATTAAAAACAATTTACGAAATTTCTATATGCTTATCCGGAGCAACATCAATAATATCATCTAAATAGCAAAATACGTATGGCTGTAGATCAGTACTTAGTATTGTGGCGATCAACCTTGAAATGTAGCTGAAGCATTATGTAAATCAAAAGGTAGCCTTCTAAATTAAAATAGTATACGACCAGGACCTGTAAATGCTGTGTACTGTTCGCTATCTTCTTCCATTTCCACTTGCCAATAAGCACTTAAAGGTCTAACGACCTAATATAACGAGCACCTCCTAGCTTATCTAAACTTGCAGAAATTGACTAAACGGAAATCTGAAACAAGCTGCCTACCATCTTCCTTAGGTACTAACAGCACTGGAGAAGACCATGCAGCCGTCAAGAGTTCAATAACTCCATCTGCCAACATCTTAGTCACTTCTTCATCGATTAGTGCTTGTTTGAATAGTGATACAGGATACTATCTTTGCTTAATTGGCTCGTTATATGTAGCAATAATTTTATGTCTGACCATTGAAGTACATTCCAAACGATCACCCACTTTCCCAAAATATGCATCCACCACTTTATTTAGTCTACTACGCTGGTCAAATGACAAATCTCTTTCGCAATGAATTAAAGACATCTCTGGATTGTTTAAAAGTTCAGAAGAAAAATGCCATTCACCTCTGCGCATGTCTGGTACAATCCCTGACCTTATCCAAAAATCTATCCCTTAAATAAGTTAATGACGCAGTTCAGGCACAACATAAATATCAACTAGTTTGATAACATCTCTAACTTTTACTGGTACACTGGCAATACCTATACATCCACACGATGTGTCATTCGCTATTTTACATGACGTTTTTCCAAAAAACCAATAAAAATCGAATCCTAAAATATCTACTTTTAAATAAAGACATTATCCTCTGTGGTCGAATTTATATCAGAAGTAACTCCTCGATCTAAAGTGTGATTTTAAAACCGTTTCTCTGATTATTATTATTTATTTTACTGCAATTCAGACATGTTTTCTTAATATAGTTCATTTTTTCACATTTAAAATATTTAATAACTTTTGAAATACAATTCTGTGCTAAACGGTTAGGTGTACTACACTTAAAAGGTACTTGCAGACGTTCTTATCAATATTTAAATTATTTCCTGAAGAGGTTTTATTATTTGCAACATAATTTTGATTTGTAGAGTAAAGATATTTATTTAATTTTTATAATTTTGCTCAGAGTTATTTGAATTTTTTAATATTACTATCTTGAGAATTATTTCTATTAAAGTGCCTTTTCTTTGAAAAGTCTTTACTACCATATTTAAAATTTCTACCATTAAAATTATTATTTGAAAAAATTTCTTTCCATATTTCTTGAACCTAAACAACTCTGATTTATTTCAAAGTCCTGTGAAGAGTTTCTATATTGAAAAAAGAAGGGTTTCTGGAAAAATTTTGATTTGTAAATTTATTTTTATTTTTAGGATAAGAATCTGAAAAGTAAACTTCACTTGCAATTGGTTTAAAGTGATCACGACTAACAAGTTGATAGTCTACATCTGGTTTGAGTGAGACGGTCCCCTTTTTGGTTGGTCTAAACTCTTCTATACGCAGTCGTGTTTTTTCTAATTTCCTACATAATTCAATTAATTCGAATGGAGAACTAATTTAAACTAAATTCAATCTTTCTTGATAAAACGGTAACATTTTTGCTGGTAAAACTTTCATTCTCAAATTATTTGATACATCAACTGACATTCTGTCAAACAATTGTGTCATCGCCGCCACATAAACTCCTATTGGATCATTTGACCCTTGTGTCCTATTTAAAATTTGACTCCACAATTTATCCCCAAAATTTGCAGGTACAAATTCCTCTTTTAATAACTTAACTAAAGAATCCCAATGAGTAGCATATTTCTAAATTAAATGATATTAATTTAAAGCGTGAAATTCAAATAATTCTGAAGCTGATTGAAATAATTCACTTTTACTAATACTCCCAGAGGTACATAGTTCTTCCATTCGCAACAAAAATACATTGAAACTTAACCCTAAATTCCCTGAAAATTTTAAATCACATTTATACACCGGTACTGACTGATAATTTGAGATATTCTGTGTGTTGAAAACTTGGTATATTAATGTTATCTGTTTTGGCGAATGCGCCAGGTATAAACCCGTCGCTGTGGAATTTGTCAAAATTGAAGAGCTTGCATTATCAGAAAAATTGGGGTGCAAAGGAGGTTGTAACAAATTACGAGTACTTGCAAAAAGCAGTTGTCTTTTTGTTTCAAATTATGTTATTAACGTCGTTAATTAAAGCAATAATTTGGAACGGCTCTCTTTAATATCAGTCTGAAATTTTATTCGATTGTACCTACTAAATGTGCAACTTTTGTTTCTATTCGTGAAATATATTTAGTAGAACCCGAAGATTGAGAAATTCATTCTTTTAAACCCGTCAATTTGCGAGTACATTCCGTAATTTCTTGTTCACTATCAAGAATTTTAGAACTATGAACTACATTACCCGATTTTTCTAGAATCAATAACGAACGTAAACATTTCCTTAAGGATTCTACCGTCCCGGAAGGTTGTGTTCCCCTAATTTGGACCTCACATTCGAGTTCATCTTTAGCTAAATGACCTACATTTATCTTATGTATTTTGCTTAATTTATGAAATAACAATATATATTTTAAAATATAAGTACTGTAAGGAAAAAATTATTATCAATATAAATGCTCAGTCAAGTAAAGAGATCTACAAAACTCAATTTAATACCAACAAACACTAGAAGTTCCTAAAATTTTACTTTGGCAAGATCAAAATTTTCAAAAGTTTTCGAAAAAATATTCTAATATTAAATATATCAACGAGGTTCAAACGACAAAAATTAAATATGACACAGTTCGCCATTCAAAAAATATCTATAAAATTTGTTACTAAATACTGAAAATTCACCTTCTCCATAAAATTTGTAGATGAACCTAAGGTAGTGGGAAAAAATCCTTTTGAGCGCCATTTGTAATGTAAAACTTTTGTTATATGGAAAAAGTTATAATATATTCTTTATGGATACTTTATTACTACTACGGGACTATGCTGCTATAATTCGTATTACGATTAATCTAAAATGAAAATCTTTTAAAAAACTATATACTCCATACTAGAATATTTGGCTAATTTGCACAAACACCCCCTCGCTTGTAGCCTGCAAGAAGATTACTACAGATTGTAGGGTATAACCGGTTTCTGTCAGTATAGGAATCAATCCCTCACTGCGTTTAGTCTCCCCGTTTAAACTCTTCACGTACCTAGCCAAAACCCAAAATTGTAAAATTGCCACTTTACACTACCAGCCAGTCTACCGCCCAGTCGCCTCGTTATATGCATTAGATCCTATAGGATTTCACGTTCAAACGCCTACAGACCTAAATCCGCTAGCTCTGTCTCTGTCTGAGGATTTGTTCAATCTTTTAGTTTTTCTAACCCAGTTTGATCTAGACTTAGTTAAAATCCGATAGGGCACCACCAAATTTTATTTTAGACGAAGTTGGCCTTACAAGTGTGTTAAGTGGTTAGAGACAAAAAAACTTGAAAAAAAAGATGTATTGATCCTAATCTAATCTGCTATACAGTCGTTACCTAGCTTACCTAATAGAATAAAAGAAAAATCCAGATGAGCTGTTGAGTGTATACTTTATTTTTAGAATTTAGTTATCAGGTCTGCAGGGAAGTCCCTAAAGCGCTACAGGAGCGACATGTGTGCGGAAAAAAGCGATTCTCGTTGTTCTTGAATCGCTGTAAATTGTACTCGGTGGGAAACACAGTCCTGGGCAAATTATTCCAAAGGGATGATGTTCTCCATATAAAAGACTGCTTGAAAAGCGTTGTACGAGGAGTAACATGCTGAACCTCATACGGATGTGAAGTATTAGCGCGACGTGTATTTCTAACAGGCACCGCTCTGGGAGGAATTAAGCGGGCCATATCCTTCGAACACTTTCCATAAAAAAACTTGTAGAATAGACTCAAGTCGCCAACCGTTCTTCGATGTTCTAGCGAATCAAGGCCGCCCCAAGATAGAATTTCTTCCAGGTCTTTGTAGATTGGATTCCCGGTTTTTTCCAGCAGATCAATAATGTAAATGAGAAAGAGAGTAGGAGACAGTATGGAGCCTTGGGGTACACCGGCGTTGATAGTGAAGGTGTTAGAAAGAAATCCGTCGACTGCCACTCGTAAAGAACGCTCTCTGAGGAAACATGAGAGCCACAAACAGAACGTTTCAGACATACCATAGGAGCGTAGCTTAGCCAACAGTTCATCGTGCCAAACACGGTCGAATGCCTTGGATATGACAACAGCAACTGCTCGAGATTCTCCCAAGTGATCAATTGTGTTGTTCCAAACATGTGATATATAAGTCAGAAGATCTGTTGTTCTATGTTTACGAAAGCCATATTGGTGATCGCTAATAATGTTAAATCCTTCAAGTTATTTTAGAAGATGCTGACTGATCGGTAATTGTTTGGTAAGGTCTTCTTGCCTTTTTTAGATACCGGCTCAATTGTGGCACATTTCCAGCAGGAAGGAAATATTCCCGTTTTGTAGGATAGGTTGAAAAGTCTACAGAAAACTGGTGCTAGTTCCCTCGCACAGTTTTTGAGAACTATGGAAGGTATTCCGTCAGCGCTAGAAGCTTTTTTGGTGTCTAGTTTCATTAAAATACGTTTTATGATACGCTGTCTGAAGACAATATTGGGCATCCACCATAGTAGGTGGTGTTTTTTCCTTGGAGATCGAGTTCAGCTTCTCAGCAGGTGTCGTTGCAATAGAATTATCTGGCCGTGTGAGTAGTGGTATGGTGGATTTGGTGAAATTTTGACTAACTGCCTTAGCAACTGACCAAATGGACCTGGAATTGTTGGGACAAGCGAGAAGTTTGTTTCTAATTCGTTGATTGTGTGCCTCTTTGATTTCGTCGATAATTTCTTTGCATCTGTTCCGGGCACACATAAACGTGTTACGATTTATGATGTTAGGATTTTTACGCCATTGTCGGTAGGCAAGATGTTTAGAAGCAACAGCTTCTTAGCATTTTCTGTCAAACCAAGGCTTGCCGTTGGAAGGACATTTCTTCGAAAAAGGGGTGGAAGTTTCCATACCAGCCAAAATAACATTGGAAACCTCCCTGGCGCAGTCAAATGGGTCGTCGGATCGAAAACAAACGTCTAACCAAGGGAAAGTTCTAAAATATTCCATGAAATCCTCCCATTTAGAAGATTTGTGGTGCCGAATCTTGCGCGGTTTAGTGCCTCTCTGTCACTGATTGGTAGGATACTCGATGTTGAAAGCAGTTTATGGTCGGAAGAACCTCACGGCGGATTTACGGTGACCGTGTAAATCTCCGGATTGGTGGTTAAAAACAGATCAAGACGATTGGTGAACTCCCCGTCTCGATCAGGGATCCGTGTTGGTACGTCAATAAGCTGAGTTGAGCCACAACTGATTGAGAATGATTGAGCTTCACGACCTTGTTCGTCGGTAGTATTTGAATATTTAAGCCAGTTGATGTTGTGGACATTAAAGTCGCCCAGGATGGCAATTTCGGCATTTGGATAGTCAATTTGTAAATGATCGATGATGTCTGTAAGAGAAACGAAAAGTGTTCTAAATATAGTATCACTTGGTGGTCGATAGAGGATACAGATGAATCTTGTGGTTTGTCGTTATTTTTAACCACATAACATCAAAGTTTGGAGACTCCGGAGCCTCTTCTTGTTGGCAAGAGAGGGCGCTACTGACAAAAAGACAGATTCCAAAGTTACGCTTAAATCGGGAATAGAAGTCGTACCCAGGGTAAACATAGTTGACTGTGCTGGTCGATGAACTGACCTTGGTTTCACAGAGAGCGAGTACATGAGTTTTATTTGTTTGCAGGTGTTGGTGCATTGAATTTATGTTCGAGTTTAAACCTCGTATGTTGCAAAAATCTATTTTAAAATTATGATCTCTGCATGTCGACTCCCCTGAACCAGCCCCCACCCGAAGATCCTAACGGAGGGCGATTTTACATCCGGAATTTTTTGTATCCAGGTGCCTCATCATGTTATTTGGTCCCACAGTCCGAGACATCGGCACAGCCACGAAACGTTAAGCAACTTCACGCAGCCTAAGCCGATGCGATGGTATTACACCGGGCGATGCTGGTGGGATCTGGGCATCAACCATCTAGGTTGCTCTTTAAGTCGCGTTCTACGACAAGCAGAACGTACCGGGGGAGATATTCTATCCCGCTCCCCCACGGGATAAATTGGGCTCACCAGGTAAATTGGTTTAAGCAGTTGGAAATTTTTGATGCAAATCACTACAAAGAAACTGATACTGTTGATGTTCTTTAATCAATAATTAGACTTTAGCCAAATGAGCTACGTAGTGCTTACATATGGTAACGTTCTTAATACTAAATCACAAAAGGAATCAATACGATAATAAAGGGTTAGATCTACAAAGGCTATGAACCACTGGAGATCTAGTAATTATGATTTGAGTTAAATATGGGTCTTAAGTTCTCGCTTAGGGTTCGTAGCTTTGGAGATCGAAAATAGTAAATTCTACCAACTAATCTTATCTGTTATTCTCCAATCCTACCAAGGTGAGTGGGAACAGGTAGGATTCCCTCTTTTGGACTGAAACACATTGATAGCATGTGGGACGAACAACACCAAAATTCTAGTAGTAAAACCAGAATTATATCCATACAAATAAAGCCTGAAACAAAAGAACATCCTTGTTTAGGATATTATAATTAAGTATATGTCCTGATCGCAACGACCAGGCTCAGAATATTCTCTGAGAGAATTTAACATAGCCATAAAAAAAGATCCATAAAATGGCTACTTACCTCGAGTACAGAGTAGGTTCTTTCAATGAGAAGAAAAATAATCGCCAATATACAGCTCTTATCAAAACTACTGACTATACTATAGCCAGAAAATTCAGCTTTCATCAATCGACACGTTGGCCCTTTGAAAACTTTACCAAAACCGAAATGCTTCTCAAAATAAAAGTGACAGAAAGAGAGTGTTATAAACCGTCTCTTCTTTAAATACTATTCCCACTATCTCAACTTGCATACCTACCATATGCAAATTCAAAAAACCAAAAATTACCAAATCCCAGACTCGGAGGAACTCGAGAGTTATATCCTATTATACCGAATCCAAATACAGAAGTGAGGCCAGGCGAATTTTCGACGCCAGGCGTGGAAATACCAGATAAATTAAACCAAATTGGGCGTAAAAACATCCTTACGTAATTGCATGTTCTTGTCTATCAGATATGTGACATTTACGCATTCAGTTGATAATAAACAAATCGCCCGCACATTAGAAGCTTGAATTCTTTTGACGGTATATTAAATATTTTATTTATGTTCACATAAATGTGAAAATTAAATATTTTGTTTGCATCTCCATAATTTGTTTTTTGTTATTTCTTAAACCTAAACTTACCTCGAATAATTAGAATAAACAGTTTTTCAAAAAGAGACCACTCATTGTATTGGTTAATTTTAAATTATTTGCAATATTCTTGTAATATTTACTTGTTTCTTTATATTTTCATTTTTGAAAACGGCACCAGATGAGGGACCAAAACCTCAAAATTTTTATTTTTTATTTAAAAGTATACATATAATAGATTTATTAATTTTTACTTTACTTGCTAAGAGAAAGTATTGTATTCGTGAAAAAATCACCCTACGAAATTATTGTTTTTCTTCACAGTTTAAGGTTCCTAGATCACGAATCATTTCCGTCCATCTGTCTGTATGTTTATCGGTCTGTTAGTCCGGTAACTCTCGAACGAAATGAGATTAATTTTAAATTTGGTACATAGATAATTTCTAACGAGGAGGATCAAGAAGAGTGGTTTCGTATTTACCGTTTATCGGCCTATAGTATATGACTATATAATATGGTGGTTTTCCTTGTTTTTTGTTGAAATAACAAACAAATTTCCCTGGTTTTTGGTCGCGATATTTATTACAATTTTACCTAATTATTTATTGTAAAATTAGGTGAACGGAATAGGGTTGAGGGTTAGAAGGATGGTTGCGTATATATCATAATATACTTCTATTTTCTTGTTCTTGTTTTTTTAATTATTTCCAGTTTTAACAGAAATAGAATGTAGAAGAGCTGGTTACAGAGTAACCCGAAAAATGTAAAGTTGATTATATAAAAAGGTTTAGAAATACGAATAATCCAATTAGCAAAAACTTACTTACCTCTGTCACAGTATAAAAATTATTGCTTTTACTTTCTTTGCTAAAGAAAAAGATACTTTATGCAATTTTTGCATTTCTTTACATTTTAGTGTTGAAAAAATTGTGAGAAATATATTTTCCTGTCTCCGTCGGTATGTTGTATCGTTCTATTTGTATTATGGAAATATTCGTTCTGTTTACGTAAGAAAATTAAATTATGTACTTTTTTAGAATTACATGTTTGCAAGGAAAATACTGGGTAAATTATTTAACTAGGTTTTTGTTCTGTTTTACGGCAAAAAATATCAATTCTAAGCGATGAATCCTCCACATATTACGTATTTTACTAATTTTGTATTTTTAAATAGCAATATAAACGTAAACTTCATAATCCGAAGTCAGTTTATAATCTTTAATGAAGTTTATTATATTTATTAGTAATTACATAGGAGTTTTATGTATTTTTTTGTAAACTTTGTGCAATATAGATTTTACTGGGTTTTGAATAAAAAAAATTAGAAATAATAACTCTTCCGATTTACGCCTCAAGCATGTAAGAATAATAGATATAATTATTAAATGCTTGAAACTCAAAAGTGGCAAAATCTATATTTTAATCATAAATAAACTAGAAATGTTAATATTCAGTCAATACGTAAAAATGTAGAACTAAGTTTATCAAAAATTTCCGTTATTTAAAATTCAATATTGAAGCAAGAAAATCCTAACATGTCTTATTTCCCTTTGTTTAAAGTTGTGTTCAGTAGGGACTTCTATGGTAATTCGTAATTATTTCTGTATAAATTATTATTAGTTTACTAGAGATACGATTAAGTTTTACAAACAAATTTTTAATATTGCAAAAATCAGTAAGAGAAAAAATTATAAAGCCAAATCAAGTCTCACGCACATAAATGCTAAAATCTCTAAAAAATTTCTAATTAAAATTTTGCCGATAATATCTTTCAGTCTGGAAGTTAGGTAAATTAGTTTACCCCTGTTACTTCGAGAAAATACTCAATCAGAAGAATATTGACGGAAATTATAGAAATCGGCTAGGTGGCAGAGAAAGACCGATACAGGCCCGTCGCACGCAGGCGGCACACCTAAGCGGCAAATACTGAGATTTGGTCATGTGCAAACTCTTTCTAATCAGCATTAACAATATCATTACACTTATTGCGAGACAATTGGCATTTATTTTTTCAATTATATATATTTTTTTCATAACAACGTCATCTATTGGCATGTATGGAAACGTCTGTTTTTACGGGGAATCCCTCGATTGTATGATAAGTAGTTATTGCAGAATGTTCCCTATATCTTTTGGGGAATACCCTTGTGTCCTACAACTCGTAACTCGACATTAGGGGATCCCCCGGGTTAATTCGCGTGTCTATATAAATAAGAATTCAGATTTTATTGTTTCATTAATTTTCATTATTCAGAAGAGAAACTTTTCTCCAAGTTACTAATAGCATCTACTAGTAGTATCCACCAAAAATATTATTATAATACCAAGTCAAAATGTTATCAGACGAAGAACCGAGTACAAGCGAAAGTGCAAAAAGAAAAAAATATCTGCAATTTTATAGAAAAGAATGGGAAGAAGAATTTTCAGGCTGGCTGGAAGGAAGTCGTAAAAGTGCAAACTATGCCTATTGTACAAGTTGTAATAGGGATATTAATAATACATCAGTGAAAGGCGCTCTTAGAAAACACAATTCTTCACAAGCTCCGTATCATCAAAGAATATAAAATCATAACCAAAAATATCATCATTTACTGTGACAAAAACTCAAAAACCCGATATACAAGATAAACAAGGTAAAAATATTTCATTATTTTTTACTAAGTACCAGTACGTTGTTATATTATTTTGTATTCTATCAGTATACAGTAGATACGTCTTTTTTAATTCCTTTTTATATTTTCAGGTGAAGTAAGATTGTCCCGTTTGTTGCTGAACATAATCTACCATTCACCATTATGGAGCACCTACCGAAATTGATACAGTCTGTTTGTCCCGGTTCAAAAATTACAGAAAAAACTAAAATGTTCGACCACGAAAACTCACCCCATAATTGATCATATTATAGGTAAAGAAAGCTTTGATAATCTATGTGAAGATCTGCGGCAAACTAAGTTTTCATTTATTATTGACGAGTCCACTGATCTTAGCACAACCAAATACTTGCGCTTAGTCGTGCGATATGCAAGTATGCGAAGCTGTTAATGCAGTATCCTTATTTGAACATATTGTAAACTTTTTTACAAGTGCTGATATTCCATATAAATCTAATAGGTTTTGCATCTGATGGGGCAAACGTAATGATGGGGCGTAATAATTCTGTTGTGTCATAGCTGCAAAACGAAATTCCCAATATTTTTATACTTAAATGCACATGCCATTCGTTTCAACTTTGCGCGTCATATGCTTGTACCAAACTGCCACGCTTTATAGAGAATCTTATAAGGGATATTTACGGTTACTTTTCTTCTAGTCCAAAAAGAGTTGCAGAGTTTAAAGACTGTCAAATTTGACTTGAAAGTACATAAAATACTTCATCCTTCTTAGATACGCTTGTTATCAGTACATGCAGCAGTAAAAAAAGAACAATTTTCTGCTCTAAAACTATTTTTTTATAGACCAAGTATCTAATAATGATCATCTTTTAACTGCAGAATATATATTACAGAAGCTTCAAGATCCCACTACATTGCTATTTTTGGAATTTTTATATTTTGTGTTACCATTATTTAACGATTTAAACAAAGAAATGCAGGCAGAACATATTTTATATGAATAAATAAGTCAAACATTAAGAACTTTTTTGATTGCTTTTAAAAAGGGAATACTTAACAAGTACTCCAATCGAAATTGTTGATTTTAAAAATCCTAGATATTTTATGGATAGCGATGCCGTATACTATAGCGCTGCGGCGTCTAATACACTACTTAGTAATTCAGTCCAGATCAAGTAATTTTGTTTAAACGCAGATCTCTAGATTTTTATATCGAAGCTGCAAGCAAATAACTGCGCGGTTTCCAATGACAAATAATCCATGGTTTAGACATAATTGAACCAACGAATGTTAAAAGTGGCAAAACTGCTTCGATAATTCCTGTTAGTAGACTCTTTCCAAATATTTTTCAGAATAATGATTTCCAACAAATTGATACAGAGTGGCGTATTTTAAGAAATTATGAACAAATCAAAACATTGTCTGATGGCACAGAACTATGTTGGGATAATCTCAGTTTACTAAAGTATGGCTATGACACTTAAATGTTTTCTTTGTTGTCTACTTTTATATTTACTATTTTATCACTGCCCCACTCATCAGTTAATGTTGAGCGCATATTCTCGCATATTAATCTTATAAAAACAAAACAGCGAAATGAGTTGTCTACTGAGTCAGTCACTGGTGTATTACATATGAAACGATTATTTAATGACACTAATTATTATGACATCGAATTTAGTTCAAAGATGACTGCGGCTATGGCCAAAGAATATTGGTATGATCCTAAAAATTGTAAAAATTAATTAGATTTAAGTTCGTGTACCTATTTGATGTTAGATATTTTTAGTAATAAACGAATTACAAATTACTTAGTCTCTTATGTTTTGTTATTTCGATTTCATTATGTTTTACTAGTATTCACTAGTGTTTATTCACTTATATATAAAATATTGTAAAAATTACTCTTATTAGTTTTAATTGTATACTTAGTATATTCTGTAAGTTCCTATTATTTTACAAAGATAAAGAAGTTTAAAATAAACAAATTTGATTGAATATTGTTTTTTTTTTCATATACCGATTTTGGGTACAAATATACCGATATTAGTAGGCAACTTTACCGATTTCGCATTTTGACGTTCGACACCACTGAGTGTCACACGGCGTAACACTGGAACAGTACATAACTGGCTGAAAATGTATTGTGATTTTCGTGATTAAAAGGATATTTATTGCTGTAAACATTTTTTTGTATAGTAAAATTAAAAAATTTTGTAACTGTAGCATCTAACTCTAATTTCTTTGCATATATCATTTTTTTTTCATTTCTATAGAACGGTCGTACCAATTATGAGTATTCCATCTTCAGAAACAATGGCGCTACTAGCAATTTTTACAAAACTGAAAACTATTTTTTAAAAAATATTGAAATATTCGAAAAAACTACTAGGTTTAGGTATATAACATTATTAACAAAGAAGTTATGAAATTGTATGCAGAATTTAAAAATAAATTAGAAAATAAGATGTTCCATTTAAAAAACATATGTTATATCGGCCACACTTTTTTGAAGTACCCTGTATACTCAAAAATAATATTAAACTGTGCACCATAACAGGCCCTAAAACTATTGTATTTTTTTCGTCATTACCGAAACAAATGAGATAATGAACTTTACTCTATCGTTGACTCACTCTGTACAGGTGCGTAATTGCAGTTTTCTCATTGATGACTATAGAAGAATTAGACAATTACTATTACAGAAATCTTTCTAATGGCGAAAAAATTCATAAAGATTGGCTTGTTTACTCTATTTCAAAAAATTCAGTTTATTGTTTTTGTTGTAAAATTTTTGGTAAAACTGTAAGTAGTCTATCTAATTTGAACGGTTTTACAGATTTGCAGCATTTATTATTGACTTTAAAAAGACATGAAACAAGCGTTTCCCACAATGAAAATGTGAAATCATGGATACAATTAAATAATATGTTACAAACTAAGACAACTGTAAATCAAATGCAACTGAGACTATTAGAATCGGAAAAAAGTATTGGTGTGATGTAATAGGAAGAATTATTGCCGTTATCAAGTTTTTATCACGTCAATGTCTGGCTTTTCGGGGTTCAACGAAAACATTATTTGAGAATAATAATGGCAATTTTCTAAAAGCAACCGAAATGATAGCATCTTTTGATTCCATTATGCGGGAACATATTCGCAGAATTAAATCCTCAAAATCTGATTCAAGTCCACTATTTAGGAGATCATACTCAAAACGAAATTATCGATTTACTCGGAATGACGATAAGAAATTATATTTTGAACTAAGTCAGAGAATCGAAATATTTCCTCGTCATATTGAACTGCATATCGGATGTAAGTCACATGGAACAAATAACAGTAATACTTAGGCATGTCTATTTAAATAGTTCAAATAAAAAAGTAGAGATTTGCGAACATTTCATTGGATTTTGTCCGAGTGCGATTTCCACTGGCGGGGTCTATTAAATTTTGTTTGGAATTTATTTTCACAATTAAACCTCGACATTCAAAAATTTGCGCGGGCAAGGTTATGATAATGGTTCTAACATGCGTGGAAAACACAACGGATTGCTGACATAATTCCAAAAATTAGCGTTTTTCTAACCACTGAAGAGTCGCAAACGACAGAAAATTTAGCTCCTTCCAAGTAACATCTTAATTTCTCAATGGCAAAGAGAACCGCTAATTCTTCTTTTTCTGTAGCTGAATAAACTCTTTCCTGACGAGTTAAACTTCTTGAAATATAACATATAACGTGCTCTCGCCCGTCATAAACTTGATACAGGACGCCTCCTACACATTCGTGTTTAAAATTTGGAGTCAAAATCGGAACTGAAACTAAAAATATTTTTAATTTTCCCAAAAGCCTCGTAACAGTCTTTATCCCAACTATTTGTACCTTTATGAAGTAACTTTGTGAAAGGTGATATCAACCTTGAAAAATTTGGCACAAAACGGCATAATAACATTCCAATAATTCTGAGAACTTAAGTTACTGTTCTAGCCGTCTTCATATTGGTAATGGTTTCGATTTGTGCAAGATCTACTGAAATATCGTGCCGATTCACAACAGAACTAAAATCCTCATCACAATAAAATTTACATTTTTCTTTATTCAGTGTCAGACTAGCCTTATGTAGGAGATTAAAAACAATTTATAAAATTTCTATATGCTTGTCCGGAGCAACATCAATAATATCATCTAAATAGCAAAATACGTATGGCTGTAGATCAGTACTTAGTATTGTGGCGATCAACCTTTGAAATGTAGCTGAAGCATTATGTAAATCAAAAGGTAGCCTTCCAAATTAAATAGTACACGACCAGGACCTGTAAATGCTGTATACTGTTCGCTATCTTCTTCCATCTCCACTTGCCAATAAGCACTTAAAGGTCTAACGACCTGATATAACGAGCACCTCCTAGCTTATCTAAACTTGCCGAAATTGACTAAACGGGAATCTGTAACACGCTGCCTACCATCTTCCTTAGGTACTAACAGCACTGGAGAAGACCATGCAGACGTCAAGAGTTCAATAACTCCATCTGCCAACATCTTAGTCACTTCTTCATCGATTAGTGCTTGTTTGACTAGTGATACAGGATACTATCTTTGCTTAATTGGCTCGTTATATGTAACAATAATTTTATGTTTGACCATTGAAGTACATTCCAAACGATCACCCACTTTCCCAAAATATGCATCCACCACTTTATTTAGTCTACTACGCTGGTCAAATGACAAATCTCTTTCGCAATGAATTAAAGACATCTCTGGATTGTTTAAAAGTTCAGAAGAAAAATGCCATTCACCTCTGCGCATGTCTGGTACAATCCCTGACCTTATCCAAAAATCTATCCCTTAAATAAGTTAATGACGCAGTTCAGGCACAACATAAATATCAACTAGTTTGATAACATCTCTAACTTTTACTGGTACACTGGCAATACCTATACATCCACACGATGTGTCATTCGCTATTTTACATGACGTTTTTCCAAAAACCAATAAAAATCGAATCCTAAAATATCTACTTTTAAATAAAGACATTATCCTCTGTGGTCGAATTTATATCAGAAGTAACTCCTCGATCTAAAGTGTGATTTTAAAACCGTTTCTCTGATTATTATTATTTATTTTACTGCAATTCAGACATGTTTTCTTAATATAGTTCATTTTTTCACATTTAAAATATTTAATAACTTTTGAAATACAATTCTGTGCTAAACGGTTAGGTGTACTACACTTAAAAAAGGTACTTGCAGACGTTCTTATCAATATTTAAATTATTTCCTGAAGAGGTTTTATTATTTGCAATATAATTTTGATTTGTAGAGTAAAGATATTTATTTAATTTTTATAATTTTGCTCAGAGTTATTTGAATTTTTAATATTACTATCTTGAGAATTATTTCTATTAAAGTGCCTTTTCTTTGAAAAGTCTTTACTACCATATTTAAAATTTCTACCATTAAAATTATTATTTGAAAAAATTTCTTTCCATATTTCTTGAACCTAAACAACTCTGATTTATTTCAAAGTCCTGTGAAGAGTTTCTATATTGAAAAAAGAAGGGTTTCTGGAAAAATTTTGATTTGTAAATTTATTTTATTTTTAGGATAAGAATCTGAAAAGTAAACTTCACTTGCAATTGGTTTAAAGTGATCACGACTAACAAGTTGATAGTCTACATCTGGTTTGAGTGAGACGGTCCCCTTTTTGGTTGGTCTAAACTCTTCTATACGCAGTCGTGTTTTTTCTAATTTCCTACGTAATTCAATTAATTCGAATGGAGAACTAATTTAAACTAAATTCAATCTTTCTTGATAAAACGGTAACATTTTTGCTGGTAAAACTTTCATTCTCAAATTATTTGATACATCAACTGACATTCTGTCAAACAATTGTGTCATCGCCGCCACATGAACTCCTATTGGATCATTTGACCCTTGTGTCCTATTTAAAATTTGACTCCACAATTTATCCCCAAAATTTGCAGGTACAAATTCCTCTTTTAATAACTTAACTAAAGAATCCCAATGAGTAGCATATTTCTAAATTAAATGATATTAATTTAAAACGTGAAATTCAAATAATTCTGAAGCTGATTGAAATAATTCACTTTTACTAATACTCCTAGAGGTACATAGTTCTTCCATTCGCAACAAAAATACATTGAAACTTAACCCTAAATTCCCTGAAAATTTTAAATCACATTTATACACCGGTACTGACTGATAATTTGAGATATTCTGTGTGTTGAAAAACTTGGTATATTAATGTTATCTGTTTTGGCGAATGCGCCAGGTATAAACCCGTCGCTGTGGAATTTGTCAAAATTGAAGAGCTTGCATTATCAGAAAAATTGGGGTGCAAAGGAGGTTGTAACAAATTACGAGTACTTGCAAAAAAGCAGTTGTCTTTTTGTTTCAAATTATGTTATTAACGTCGTTAATTAAAGCAATAATTTGGAACGGCTCTCTTTAATATCAGTCTGAAATTTTATTCGATTGTACCTACTAAATGTGCAACTTTTGTTTCTATTCGTGAAATATATTTAGTAGAACCCGAAGATTGAGAAATTCATTCTTTTAAACCCGTCAATTTGCGAGTACATTCCGTAATTTCTTGTTCACTATCAAGAATTTTAGAACTATGAACTACATTACCCGATTTTTCTAGAATCAATAACGAACGTAAACATTTCCTAAAGGATTCTACCGTCCCGGAAGGTTGTGTTCCCCTAATTTGGACCTCACATTCGAGTTCATCTTTAGCTAAATGACCTACATTTATCTTATGTATTTTGCTTAATTTATGAAATAACAATATATATTTTAAAATATAAGTACTGTAAGGAAAAAATTATTATCAATATAAATGCTCAGTCAAGTAAAGAGATCTACAAAACTCAATTTAATACCAACAAACACTAGAAGTTCCTAAAATTTTACTTTTGGCAAGATCAAAATTTTCAAAAGTTTTCGAAAAAATATTCTAATATTAAATATATCAACGAGGTTCAAACGACAAAAATTAAATATGACACAGTTCGCCATTCAAAAAATATCTATAAAATTTGTTACTAAATACTGAAAATTCACCTTCTCCATAAAATTTGTAGATGAACCTAAGGTAGTGGGAAAAAATCCTTTTGAGCGCCATTTGTAATGTAAAACTTTTGTTATATGGAAAAAGTTATAATATATTCTTTATGGATACTTTATTACTACTACGGGACTATGCTGCTATAATTCGTATTACGATTAATCTAAAATGAAAATCTTTTAAAAACTATATACTCCATACTAGAATATTTGGCTAATTTGCACAAACACCCCCTCGCTTGTAGCCTGCCAGAAGATTACTACAGATTGTAGGGTATAACCGGTTTCTGTCAGTATAGGAATCAATCCCTCACTGCGTTTAGTCTCCCCGTTTAAACTCTTCACGTACCTAGCCAAAACCCAAAATTGTAAAATTGCCACTTTACACTACCAGCCAGTCTACCGCCCAGTCGCCTCGTTATATGCATTAGATCCTATAAGATTTCACGTTCAAACGCCTACAGACCTAAATCCGCTAGCTCTGTCTCTGTCTGAGGATTTGTTCAATCTTTTAGTTTTTCTAACCCAGTTTGATCTAGACTTAGTTAAAATCCGATAGGGCACCACCAAATTTTATTTTACACGAAGTTGGCCTTACAAGTGTGTTAAGTGGTTAGAGACAAAAAAACTTGAAAAAAAAGATGTATTTGATCCTAATCTAATCTGCTATACAGTCGTTACCTAGCTTACCTAATAGAATAAAAGAAAAATCCAGATGAGCTGTTGAGTGTATACTTTATTTTTAGAATTTAGTTATCAGGTCTGCAGGGAAGTCCCTAAAGCGCTACAGGAGCGACATGTGTGCGGAAAAAAAAAAGCGATTCCCGTTGTTCTTGAATCGCTGTAAATTGTACTCGGTGGGAAACACAGTCCTGGGCAAATTATTCCAAAGGGATGATGTTCTCCATATAAAAGACTGCTTGAAAAGCGTTGTACGAGGAGTAACATGCTGAACCTCATACGGATGTGAAGTCTTAGCGCGACGTGTATTTCTAACATGCACCGCTCTGGGAGGAATTAAGCGGGGCCATATCCTTCGAACACTTTCCATAAAAAAACTTGTAGAATAGACTCAAGTCGCCAACCGTTCTTCGATGTTCTAGCGAATCAAGGCCGCCCCAAGATAGAATTTCTTCCAGGTCTTTGTAGATTGGATTCCCGGTTTTTTCCAGCAGATCAATAATGTAAATGAGAAAGAGAGTAGGAGACAGTATGGAGCCTTGGGGTACACCGGCGTTGATAGTGAAGGTGTTAGAAAGAAATCCGTCGACTGCCACTCGTAAAGAACGCTCTCTGAGGAAACATGAGAGCCACAAACAGAACGTTTCAGACATACCATAGGAGCGTAGCTTAGCCAACAGTTCATCGTGCCAAACACGGTCGAATGCCTTGGATATGACAACAGCAACTGCTCGAGATTCTCCCAAGTGATCAATTGTGTTGTTCCAAACATGTGATATATAAGTCAGAAGATCTGTTGTTCTATGTTTACGAAAGCCATATTGGTGATCGCTAATAATGTTAAATCCTTCAAGTTATTTTAGAAGATGCTGACTGATCGGTAATTGTTTGGTAAGGTCTTCTTGCCTTTTTTAGATATCGGCTCAATTGTGGCACATTTCCAGCAGGAAGGAAATATTCCCGTTTTGTAGGATAGGTTGAAAAGTCTACAGAAAACTGGTGCTAGTTCCCTCGCACAGTTTTTTGAGAACTATGGAAGGTATTCCGTCAGCGCTAGAAGCTTTTTTGGTGTCTAGTTTCATTAAAATACGTTTTATGATACGCTGTCTGAAGACAATATTGGGCATCCACCATAGTAGGTGGTGTTTTTCCTTGGAGATCGAGTTCAGCTTCTCAGCAGGTGTCGTTGCAATAGAATTATCTGGCCGTGTGAGTAGTGGTATGGTGGATTTGGTGAAATTTTGACTAACTGCCTTAGCAACTGACCAAATGGACCTGGAATTGTTGGGACAAGCGAGAAGTTTGTTTCTAATTCGTTGATTGTGTGCCTCTTTGATTTCGTCGATAATTTCTTTGCATCTGTTCCGGGCACACATAAACGTGTTACGATTTATGATGTTAGGATTTTTACGCCATTGTCGGTAGGCAAGATGTTTAGAAGCAACAGCTTCTTAGTATTTTCTGTCAAACCAAGGCTTGCCGTTGGAAGGACATTTCTTCGAAAAAGGGGTGGAAGCTTCCATACCAGCCAAAATAACATTGGAAACCTCCCTGGCGCAGTCAAATGGGTCGTCGGATCGAAAACAAACGTCTAACCAAGGGAAAGTTCTAAAATATTCCATGAAATCCTCCCATTTAGAAGATTTGTGGTGCCGAATCTTGCGCGGTTTAGTGCCTCTCTGTCACTGATTGGTAGGATACTCGATGTTGAAAGCAGTTTATGGTCGGAAGAACCTCACGGCGGATTTACGGTGACCGTGTAAATCTCCGGATTGGTGGTTTAAAAACAGATCAAGACGATTGGTGAACTCCCCGTCTCGATCAGGGATCCGTGTTGGTACGTCAATAAGCTGAGTTGAGCCACAACTGATTGAGAATGATTGAGCTTCACGACCTTGTTCGTCGGTAGTATTTGAATATTTAAGCCAGTTGATGTTGTGGACATTAAAGTCGCCCAGGATGGCAATTTCGGCATTTGGATAGTCAATTTGTAAATGATCGATGATGTCTGTAAGAGAAACGAAAAGTGTTCTAAATATAGTATCACTTGGTGGTCGATAGAGGATACAGATGAATCTTGTGGTTTGTCGTTATTTTTAACCACATAACATCAAAGTTTGGAGACTCCGGAGCCTCTTCTTGTTGGCAAGAGAGGGCGCTACTGACAAAAAGACAGATTCCAAAGTTACGCTTAAATCGGGAATAGAAGTCGTACCCAGGGTAAACATAGTTGACTGTGCTGGTCGATGAACTGACCTTGGTTTCACAGAGAGCGAGTACATGAGTTTTATTTGTTTGCAGGTGTTGGTGCATTGAATTTATGTTCGAGTTTAAACCTCGTATGTTGCAAAAATCTATTTTAAAATTATGATCTCTGCATGTCGACTCCCCTGAACCAGCCCCCACCCGAAGATCCTAACGGAGGGCGATTTTACATCCGGAATTTTTTGTATCCAGGTGCCTCATCATGTTATTTGGTCCCACAGTCCGAGACATCGGCACAGCCACGAAACGTTAAGCAACTTCACGCAGCCTAAGCCGATGCGATGGTATTACACCGGCGATGCTGGTGGGATCTGGGCATCAACCATCTAGGTTGCTCTTTAAGTCGCGTTCTACGACAAGCAGAACGTACCGGGGGAGATATTCTATCCCGCTCCCCCACGGGATAAATTGGGCTCACCAGGTAAATTGGTTAAGCAGTTGGAAATTTTTGATGCAAATCACTACAAAGAAACTGATACTGTTGATGTTCTTTAATCAATAATTAGACTTTAGCCAAATGAGCTACGTAGTGCTTACATATGGTAACGTTCTTAATACTAAATCACAAAAGGAATCAATACGATAATAAAGGGTTAGATCTACAAAGGCTATGAACCACTGGAGATCTAGTAATTATGATTTGAGTTAAATATGGGTCTTAAGTTCTCGCTTAGGGTTCGTAGCTTTGGAGATCGAAAATAGTAAATTCTACCAACTAATCTTATCTGTTATTCTCCAATCCTACCAAGGTGAGTGGGAACAGGTAGGATTCCCTCTTTTGGACTGAAACACATTGATAGCATGTGGGACGAACAACACCAAAATTCTAGTAGTAAAACCAGAATTATATCCATACAAATAAAGCCTGAAACAAAAGAACATCCTTGTTTAGGATATTATAATTAAGTATATGTCCTGATCGCAACGACCAGGCTCAGAATATTCTCTGAGAGAATTTAACATAGCCATAAAAAAAGATCCATAAAATGGCTACTTACCTCGAGTACAGAGTAGGTTCTTTCAATGAGAAGAAAAATAATCGCCAATATACAGCTCTTATCAAAACTACTGACTATACTATAGCCAGAAAATTCAGCTTTCATCAATCGACACGTTGGCCCTTTGAAAACTTTACCAAAACCGAAATGCTTCTCAAAATAAAAGTGACAGAAAGAGAGTGTTATAAACCGTCTCTTCTTTAAATACTATTCCCACTATCTCAACTTGCATACCTACCATATGCAAATTCAAAAAACCAAAAATTACCAAATCCCAGACTCGGAGGAACTCGAGAGTTATATCCTATTATACCGAATCCAAATACAGAAGTGAGGCCAGGCGAATTTTCGACGCCAGGCGTGGAAATACCAGATAAATTAAACCAAATTGGGCGTAAAAACATCCTTACGTAATTGCATGTTCTTGTCTATCAGATATGTGACATTTACGCATTCAGTTGATAATAAACAAATCGCCCGCACATTAGAAGCTTGAATTCTTTTGACGGTATATTAAATATTTTATTTATGTTCACATAAATGTGAAAATTAAATATTTTGTTTGCATCTCCCATAATTTGTTTTTTGTTATTTCTTAAACCTAAACTTACCTCGAATAATTAGAATAAACAGTTTTTCAAAAAGAGACCACTCATTGTATTGGTTAATTTTAAATTATTTGCAATATTCTTGTAATATTTACTTGTTTCTTTATATTTTCATTTTTGAAAACGGCACCAGATGAGGGACCAAAACCTCAAAATTTTTATTTTTTTTTATTTAAAAGTATACATATAATAGATTTATTAATTTTTACTTTACTTGCTAAGAGAAAGTATTGTATTCGTGAAAAAATCACCCTACGAAATTATTGTTTTTCTTCACAGTTTAAGGTTCCTAGATCACGAATCATTTCCGTCCATCTGTCTGTATGTTTATCGGTCTGTTAGTCCGGTAACTCTCGAACGAAATGAGATTAATTTTAAATTTGGTACATAGATAATTTCTAACGAGGAGGATCAAGAAGAGTGGTTTCGTATTTACCGTTTATCGGCCTATAGTATATGAACTATATAATATGGTGGTTTTCCTTGTTTTTTGTTGAAATAACAAACAAATTTCCCTGGTTTTTGGTCGCGATATTTATTACAATTTTACCTAATTATTTATTGTAAAATTAGGTGAACGGAATAGGGTTGAGGGTTAGAAGGATGGTTGCGTATATATCATAATATACTTCTATTTTCTTGTTCTTGTTTTTTTAATTATTTCCAGTTTTAACAGAAATAGAATGTAGAAGAGCTGGTTACAGAGTAACCCGAAAAATGTAAAGTTGATTATATAAAAAGGTTTAGAAATACGAATAATCCAATTAGCAAAAACTTACTTACCTCTGTCACAGTATAAAAATTATTGCTTTTACTTTCTTTGCTAAAGAAAAAGATACTTTATGCAATTTTTGCATTTCTTTACATTTTAGTGTTGAAAAAATTGTGAGAAATATATTTTCCTGTCTCCGTCGGTATGTTGTATCGTTCTATTTGTATTATGGAAATATTCGTTCTGTTTACGTAAGAAAATTAAATTATGTACTTTTTTAGAATTACATGTTTGCAAGGAAAATACTGGGTAAATTATTTAACTAGGTTTTTGTTCTGTTTTACGGCAAAAAATATCAATTCTAAGCGATGAATCCTCCACATATTACGTATTTTACTAATTTTGTATTTTTAAATAGCAATATAAACGTAAACTTCATAATCCGAAGTCAGTTTATAATCTTTAATGAAGTTTATTATATTTATTAGTAATTACATAGGAGTTTTATGTATTTTTTTGTAAACTTTGTGCAATATAGATTTTACTGGGTTTTGAATAAAAAAAATTAGAAATAATAACTCTTCCGATTTACGCCTCAAGCATGTAAGAATAATAGATATAATTATTAAATGCTTGAAACTCAAAAGTGGCAAAATCTATATTTTAATCATAAATAAACTAGAAATGTTAATATTCAGTCAATACGTAAAAATGTAGAACTAAGTTTATCAAAAATTTCCGTTATTTAAAATTCAATATTGAAGCAAGAAAATCCTAACATGTCTTATTTCCCTTTGTTTAAAGTTGTGTTCAGTAGGGACTTCTATGGTAATTCGTAATTATTTCTGTATAAATTATTATTAGTTTACTAGAGATACGATTAAGTTTTACAAACAAATTTTTAATATTGCAAAAATCAGTAAGAGAAAAAATTATAAAGCCAAATCAAGTCTCACGCACATAAATGCTAAAATCTCTAAAAAATTTCTAATTAAAATTTTGCCGATAATATCTTTCAGTCTGGAAGTTAGGTAAATTGGTTTACCCCTGTTACTTCGAGAAAATACTCAATCAGAAGAATATTGACGGAAATTATAGAAATCGGCTAGGGTGGCAGAGAAAGACCGATACAGGCCCGTCGCACGCAGGCGGCACACCTAAGCGGCAAATACTGAGATTTGGTCATGTGCAAACTCTTTCTAATCAGCATTAACAATATCATTACACTTATTGCGAGACAATTGGCATTTATTTTTTCAATTATATATATTTTTTTCATAACAACGTCATCTATTGGCATGTATGGAAACGTCTGTTTTTACGGGGAATCCCTCGATTGTATGATAAGTAGTTATTGCAGAATGTTCCCTATATCTTTTGGGGAATACCCTTGTGTCCTACAACTCGTAACTCGACATTAGGGGATCCCCCGGGTTAATTCGCGTGTCTATATAAATAAGAATTCAGATTTTATTGTTTCATTAATTTTCATTATTCAGAAGAGAAACTTTCTCCAAGTTACTAATAGCATCTACTAGTAGTATCCACCAAAAATATTATTATAATACCAAGTCAAAATGTTATCAGACGAAGAACCGAGTACAAGCGAAAGTGCAAAAAGAAAAAAATATCTGCAATTTTATAGAAAAGAATGGGAAGAAGAATTTTCAGGCTGGCTGGAAGGAAGTCGTAAAAGTGCAAACTATGCCTATTGTACAAGTTGTAATAGGGATATTAATAATACATCAGTGAAAGGCGCTCTTAGAAAACACAATTCTTCACAAGCTCCGTATCATCAAAGAATATAAAATCATAACCAAAAATATCATCATTTACTGTGACAAAAACTCAAAAACCCGATATACAAGATAAACAAGGTAAAAATATTTCATTATTTTTTACTAAGTACCAGTACGTTGTTATATTATTTTGTATTCTATCAGTATACAGTAGATACGTCTTTTTTAATTCCTTTTTATATTTTCAGGTGAAGTAAGATTGTCCCGTTTGTTGCTGAACATAATCTACCATTCACCATTATGGAGCACCTACCGAAATTGATACAGTCTGTTTGTCCCGGTTCAAAAATTACAGAAAAACTAAAATGTTCGACCACGAAAACTCACCCCATAATTGATCATATTATAGGTAAAGAAAGCTTTGATAATCTATGTGAAGATCTGCGGCAAACTAAGTTTTCATTTATTATTGACGAGTCCACTGATCTTAGCACAACCAAATACTTGCGCTTAGTCGTGCGATATGCAAGTATGCGAAGCTGTTAATGCAGTATCCTTATTTGAACATATTGTAAACTTTTTTACAAGTGCTGATATTCCATATAAATCTAATAGGTTTTGCATCTGATGGGGCAAACGTAATGATGGGGCGTAATAATTCTGTTGTGTCATAGCTGCAAAACGAAATTCCCAATATTTTTATACTTAAGTGCACATGCCATTCGTTTCAACTTTGCGCGTCATATGCTTGTACCAAACTGCCACGCTTTATAGAGAATCTTATAAGGGATATTTACGGTTACTTTTCTTCTAGTCCAAAAAGAGTTGCAGAGTTTAAAGACTGTCAAATTTGACTTGAAAGTACATAAAATACTTCATCCTTCTTAGATACGCTTGTTATCAGTACATGCAGCAGTAAAAAAAGAACAATTTTCTGCTCTAAAACTATTTTTTATAGACCAAGTATCTAATAATGATCATCTTTTAACTGCAGAATATATATTACAGAAGCTTCAAGATCCCACTACATTGCTATTTTTGGAATTTTTATATTTTGTGTTACCATTATTTAACGATTTAAACAAAGAAATGCAGGCAGAACATATTTTATATGAATAAATAAGTCAAACATTAAGAACTTTTTTGATTGCTTTTAAAAAGGGAATACTTAACAAGTACTCCAATCGAAATTGTTGATTTTAAAAATCCTAGATATTTTATGGATAGCGATGCCGTATACTATAGCGCTGCGGCGTCTAATACACTACTTAGTAATTCAGTCCAGATCAAGTAATTTTGTTTAAACGCAGATCTCTAGATTTTTATATCGAAGCTGCAAGCAAATAACTGCGCGGTTTCCAATGACAAATAATCCATGGTTTAGACATAATTGAACCAACGAATGTTAAAAGTGGCAAAACTGCTTCGATAATTCCTGTTAGTAGACTCTTTCCAAATATTTTTCAGAATAATGATTTCCAACAAATTGATACAGAGTGGCGTATTTTAAGAAATTATGAACAAATCAAAACATTGTCTGATGGCACAGAACTATGTTGGGATAATCTCAGTTTACTAAAGTATGGCTATGACACTTAAATGTTTTCTTTGTTGTCTACTTTTATATTTACTATTTTATCACTGCCCCACTCATCAGTTAATGTTGAGCGCATATTCTCGCATATTAATCTTATAAAAACAAAACAGCGAAATGAGTTGTCTACTGAGTCAGTCACTGGTGTATTACATATGAAACGATTATTTAATGACACTAATTATTATGACATCGAATTTAGTTCAAAGATGACTGCGGCTATGGCCAAAGAATATTGGTATGATCCTAAAAATTGTAAAAATTAATTAGATTTAAGTTCGTGTACCTATTTGATGTTAGATATTTTTAGTAATAAACGAATTACAAATTACTTAGTCTCTTATGTTTTGTTATTTCGATTTCATTATGTTTTACTAGTATTCACTAGTGTTTATTCACTTATATATAAAATATTGTAAAAATTACTCTTATTAGTTTTAATTGTATACTTAGTATATTCTGTAAGTTCCTATTATTTTACAAAGATAAAGAAGTTTAAAATAAACAAATTTGATTGAATATTGTTTTTTTTTTCATATACCGATTTTGGGTACAAATATACCGATATTAGTAGGCAACTTTACCGATTTCGCATTTTGACGTTCGACACCACTGAGTGTCACACGGCGTAACACTGGAACAGTACATAACTGGCTGAAAATGTATTGTGATTTTCGTGATTAAAAGGATATTTATTGCTGTAAACATTTTTTTGTATAGTAAAATTAAAAAATTTTGTAACTGTAGCATCTAACTCTAATTTCTTTGCATATATCATTTTTTTCATTTCTATAGAACGGTCGTACCAATTATGAGTATTCCATCTTCAGAAACAATGGCGCTACTAGCAATTTTTTACAAAACTGAAAACTATTTTTTAAAAAAATATTGAAATATTCGAAAAACTACTAGGTTTAGGTATATAACATTATTAACAAAGAAGTTATGAAATTGTATGCAGAATTTAAAAATAAATTAGAAAATAAGATGTTCCATTTAAAAAACATATGTTATATCGGCCACACTTTTTTGAAGTACCCTGTATACTCAAAAATAATATTAAACTGTGCACCATAACAGGCCCTAAAAACTATTGTATTTTTTTCGTCATTACCGAAACAAATGAGATAATGAACTTTACTCTATCGTTGACTCACTCTGTACAGGTGCGTAATTGCAGTTTTCTCATTGATGACTATAGAAGAATTAGACAATTACTATTACAGAAATCTTTCTAATGGCGAAAAAATTCATAAAGATTGGCTTGTTTACTCTATTTCAAAAAATTCAGTTTATTGTTTTTGTTGTAAAATTTTTGGTAAAACTGTAAGTAGTCTATCTAATTTGAACGGTTTTACAGATTTGCAGCATTTATTATTGACTTTAAAAAGACATGAAACAAGCGTTTCCCACAATGAAAATGTGAAATCATGGATACAATTAAATAATATGTTACAAACTAAGACAACTGTAAATCAAATGCAACTGAGACTATTAGAATCGGAAAAAAAAAAAAAAGTATTGGTGTGATGTAATAGGAAGAATTATTGCCGTTATCAAGTTTTTATCACGTCAATGTCTGGCTTTTCGGGGTTCAACGAAAACATTATTTGAGAATAATAATGGCAATTTTCTAAAAGCAACCGAAATGATAGCATCTTTTGATTCCATTATGCGGGAACATATTCGCAGAATTAAATCCTCAAAATCTGATTCAAGTCCACTATTTAGGAGATCATACTCAAAACGAAATTATCGATTTACTCGGAATGACGATAAGAAATTATATTTTGAACTAAGTCAGAGAATCGAAATATTTCCTCGTCATATTGAACTGCATATCGGATGTAAGTCACATGGAACAAATAACAGTAATACTTAGGCATGTCTATTTAAATAGTTCAAATAAAAAAGTAGAGATTTGCGAACATTTCATTGGATTTTGTCCGAGTGCGATTTCCACTGGCGGGGTCTATTAAATTTTGTTTGGAATTTATTTTCACAATTAAACCTCGACATTCAAAATTTGCGCGGGCAAGGTTATGATAATGGTTCTAACATGCGTGGAAAACACAACGGATTGCTGACATAATTCCAAAAATTAGCGTTTTTCTAACCACTGAAGAGTCGCAAACGACAGAAAATTTAGCTCCTTCCAAGTAACATCTTAATTTCTCAATGGCAAAGAGAACCGCTAATTCTTCTTTTTCTGTAGCTGAATAAACTCTTTCCTGACGAGTTAAACTTCTTGAAATATAACATATAACGTGCTCTCGCCCGTCATAAACTTGATACAGGACGCCTCCTACACATTCGTGTTTAAAATTTGGAGTCAAAATCGGAACTGAAACTAAAATATTTTTAATTTTCCCAAAAGCCTCGTAACAGTCTTTATCCCAACTATTTGTACCTTTATGAAGTAACTTTGTGAAAGGTGATATCAACCTTGAAAAATTTGGCACAAAACGGCATAATAACATTCCAATAATTCTGAGAACTTAAGTTACTGTTCTAGCCGTCTTCATATTGGTAATGGTTTCGATTTGTGCAAGATCTACTGAAATATCGTGCCGATTCACAACAGAACTAAAATCCTCATCACAATAAAATTTACATTTTTCTTATTCAGTGTCAGACTAGCCTTATGTAGGAGATTAAAAACAATTTATAAAATTTCTATATGCTTGTCCGGAGCAACATCAATAATATCATCTAAATAGCAAAATACGTATGGCTGTAGATCAGTACTTAGTATTGTGGCGATCAACCTTTGAAATGTAGCTGAAGCATTATGTAAATCAAAAGGTAGCCTTCCAAATTAAAATAGTACACGACCAGGACCTGTAAATGCTGTATACTGTTCGCTATCTTCTTCCATCTCCACTTGCCAATAAGCACTTAAAGGTCTAACGACCTGATATAACGAGCACCTCCTAGCTTATCTAAACTTGCCGAAATTGACTAAACGGGAATCTGTAACACGCTGCCTACCATCTTCCTTAGGTACTAACAGCACTGGAGAAGACCATGCAGACGTCAAGAGTTCAATAACTCCATCTGCCAACATCTTAGTCACTTCTTCATCGATTAGTGCTTGTTTGACTAGTGATACAGGATACTATCTTTGCTTAATTGGCTCGTTATATGTAACAATAATTTTATGTTTGACCATTGAAGTACATTCCAAACGATCACCCACTTTCCCAAAATATGCATCCACCACTTTATTTAGTCTACTACGCTGGTCAAATGACAAATCTCTTTCGCAATGAATTAAAGACATCTCTGGATTGTTTAAAAGTTCAGAAGAAAAATGCCATTCACCTCTGCGCATGTCTGGTACAATCCCTGACCTTATCCAAAAATCTATCCCTTAAATAAGTTAATGACGCAGTTCAGGCACAACATAAATATCAACTAGTTTGATAACATCTCTAACTTTTACTGGTACACTGGCAATACCTATACATCCACACGATGTGTCATTCGCTATTTTACATGACGTTTTTCCAAAAACCAATAAAAATCGAATCCTAAAATATCTACTTTTAAATAAAGACATTATCCTCTGTGGTCGAATTTATATCAGAAGTAACTCCTCGATCTAAAGTGTGTGATTTTAAAACCGTTTCTCTGATTATTATTATTTATTTTACTGCAATTCAGACATGTTTTCTTAATATAGTTCATTTTTTCACATTTAAAATATTTAATAACTTTTGAAATACAATTCTGTGCTAAACGGTTAGGTGTACTACACTTAAAAGGTACTTGCAGACGTTCTTATCAATATTTAAATTATTTCCTGAAGAGGTTTTATTATTTGCAATATAATTTTGATTTGTAGAGTAAAGATATTTATTTAATTTTTATAATTTTGCTCAGAGTTATTTGAATTTTTAATATTACTATCTTGAAAATTATTTCTATTAAAGTGCCTTTTCTTTGAAAAGTCTTTACTACCATATTTAAAATTTCTACCATTAAAATTATTATTTGAAAAAATTTCTTTCCATATTTCTTGAACCTAAACAACTCTGATTTATTTCAAAGTCCTGTGAAGAGTTTCTATATTGAAAAAAGAAGGGTTTCTGGAAAAATTTTGATTTGTAAATTTATTTTTATTTTTAGGATAAGAATCTGAAAAGTAAACTTCACTTGCAATTGGTTTAAAGTGATCACGACTAACAAGTTGATAGTCTACATCTGGTTTGAGTGAGACGGTCCCCTTTTTGGTTGGTCTAAACTCTTCTATACGCAGTCGTGTTTTTTCTAATTTCCTACGTAATTCAATTAATTCGAATGGAGAACTAATTTAAACTAAATTCAATCTTTCTTGATAAAACGGTAACATTTTTGCTGGTAAAACTTTCATTCTCAAATTATTTGATACATCAACTGACATTCTGTCAAACAATTGTGTCATCGCCGCCACATGAACTCCTATTGGATCATTTGACCCTTGTGTCCTATTTAAAATTTGACTCCACAATTTATCCCCAAAATTTGCAGGTACAAATTCCTCTTTTAATAACTTAACTAAAGAATCCCAATGAGTAGCATATTTCTAAATTAAATGATATTAATTTAAAACGTGAAATTCAAATAATTCTGAAGCTGATTGAAATAATTCACTTTTACTAATACTCCTAGAGGTACATAGTTCTTCCATTCGCAACAAAAATACATTGAAACTTAACCCTAAATTCCCTGAAAATTTTAAATCACATTTATACACCGGTACTGACTGATAATTTGAGATATTCTGTGTGTTGAAAACTTGGTATATTAATGTTATCTGTTTTGGCGAATGCGCCAGGTATAAACCCGTCGCTGTGGAATTTGTCAAAATTGAAGAGCTTGCATTATCAGAAAAATTGGGGTGCAAAGGAGGTTGTAACAAATTACGAGTACTTGCAAAAAGCAGTTGTCTTTTTGTTTCAAATTATGTTATTAACGTCGTTAATTAAAGCAATAATTTGGAACGGCTCTCTTTAATATCAGTCTGAAATTTTATTCGATTGTACCTACTAAATGTGCAACTTTTGTTTCTATTCGTGAAATATATTTAGTAGAACCCGAAGATTGAGAAATTCATTCTTTTAAACCCGTCAATTTGCGAGTACATTCCGTAATTTCTTGTTCACTATCAAGAATTTTAGAACTATGAACTACATTACCCGATTTTTCTAGAATCAATAACGAACGTAAACATTTCCTAAAGGATTCTACCGTCCCGGAAGGTTGTGTTCCCCTAATTTGGACCTCACATTCGAGTTCATCTTTAGCTAAATGACCTACATTTATCTTATGTATTTGCTTAATTTATGAAATAACAATATATATTTTAAAATATAAGTACTGTAAGGAAAAAATTATTATCAATATAAATGCTCAGTCAAGTAAAGAGATCTACAAAACTCAATTTAATACCAACAAACACTAGAAGTTCCTAAAATTTTACTTTGGCAAGATCAAAATTTTCAAAAGTTTTCGAAAAAATATTCTAATATTAAATATATCAACGAGGTTCAAACGACAAAAATTAAATATGACACAGTTCGCCATTCAAAAAATATCTATAAAATTTGTTACTAAATACTGAAAATTCACCTTCTCCATAAAATTTGTAGATGAACCTAAGGTAGTGGGAAAAAATCCTTTTGAGCGCCATTTGTAATGTAAAACTTTTGTTATATGGAAAAAGTTATAATATATTCTTTATGGATACTTTATTACTACTACGGGACTATGCTGCTATAATTCGTATTACGATTAATCTAAAATGAAAATCTTTTAAAAACTATATACTCCATACTAGAATATTTGGCTAATTTGCACAAACACCCCCTCGCTTGTAGCCTGCCAGAAGATTACTACAGATTGTAGGGTATAACCGGTTTCTGTCAGTATAGGAATCAATCCCTCACTGCGTTTAGTCTCCCCGTTTAAACTCTTCACGTACCTAGCCAAAACCCAAAATTGTAAAATTGCCACTTTACACTACCAGCCAGTCTACCGCCCAGTCGCCTCGTTATATGCATTAGATCCTATAAGATTTCACGTTCAAACGCCTACAGACCTAAATCCGCTAGCTCTGTCTCTGTCTGAGGATTTGTTCAATCTTTTAGTTTTTCTAACCCAGTTTGATCTAGACTTAGTTAAAATCCGATAGGGCACCACCAAATTTTATTTTTACACGAAGTTGGCCTTACAAGTGTGTTAAGTGGTTAGAGACAAAAAAACTTGAAAAAAAAGATGTATTTGATCCTAATCTAATCTGCTATACAGTCGTTACCTAGCTTACCTAATAGAATAAAAGAAAAATCCAGATGAGCTGTTGAGTGTATACTTTATTTTTAGAATTTAGTTATCAGGTCTGCAGGGAAGTCCCTAAAGCGCTACAGGAGCGACATGTGTGCGGAAAAAGCGATTCCCGTTGTTCTTGAATCGCTGTAAATTGTACTCGGTGGGAAACACAGTCCTGGGCAAATTATTCCAAAGGGATGATGTTCTCCATATAAAAGACTGCTTGAAAAGCGTTGTACGAGGAGTAACATGCTGAACCTCATACGGATGTGAAGTCTTAGCGCGACGTGTATTTCTAACATGCACCGCTCTGGGAGGAATTAAGCGGGCCATATCCTTCGAACACTTTCCATAAAAAAACTTGTAGAATAGACTCAAGTCGCCAACCGTTCTTCGATGTTCTAGCGAATCAAGGCCGCCCCAAGATAGAATTTCTTCCAGGTCTTTGTAGATTGGATTCCCGGTTTTTTCCAGCAGATCAATAATGTAAATGAGAAAGAGAGTAGGAGACAGTATGGAGCCTTGGGGTACACCGGCGTTGATAGTGAAGGTGTTAGAAAGAAATCCGTCGACTGCCACTCGTAAAGAACGCTCTCTGAGGAAACATGAGAGCCACAAACAGAACGTTTCAGACATACCATAGGAGCGTAGCTTAGCCAACAGTTCATCGTGCCAAACACGGTCGAATGCCTTGGATATGACAACAGCAACTGCTCGAGATTCTCCCAAGTGATCAATTGTGTTGTTCCAAACATGTGATATATAAGTCAGAAGATCTGTTGTTCTATGTTTACGAAAGCCATATTGGTGATCGCTAATAATGTTAAATCCTTCAAGTTATTTTAGAAGATGCTGACTGATCGGTAATTGTTTGGTAAGGTCTTCTTGCCTTTTTTAGATATCGGCTCAATTGTGGCACATTTCCAGCAGGAAGGAAATATTCCCGTTTTGTAGGATAGGTTGAAAAGTCTACAGAAAACTGGTGCTAGTTCCCTCGCACAGTTTTTGAGAACTATGGAAGGTATTCCGTCAGCGCTAGAAGCTTTTTTGGTGTCTAGTTTCATTAAAATACGTTTTATGATACGCTGTCTGAAGACAATATTGGGCATCCACCATAGTAGGTGGTGTTTTTCCTTGGAGATCGAGTTCAGCTTCTCAGCAGGTGTCGTTGCAATAGAATTATCTGGCCGTGTGAGTAGTAGGTATGGTGGATTTGGTGAAATTTTGACTAACTGCCTTAGCAACTGACCAAATGGACCTGGAATTGTTGGGACAAGCGAGAAGTTTGTTTCTAATTCGTTGATTGTGTGCCTCTTTGATTTCGTCGATAATTTCTTTGCATCTGTTCCGGGCACACATAAACGTGTTACGATTTATGATGTTAGGATTTTTACGCCATTGTCGGTAGGCAAGATGTTTAGAAGCAACAGCTTCTTAGCATTTTCTGTCAAACCAAGGCTTGCCGTTGGAAGGACATTTCTTCGAAAAAGGGGTGGAAGTTTCCATACCAGCCAAAATAACATTGGAAACCTCCCTGGCGCAGTCAAATGGGTCGTCGGATCGAAAACAAACGTCTAACCAAGGGAAAGTTCTAAAATATTCCATGAAATCCTCCCATTTAGAAGATTTGTGGTGCCGAATCTTGCGCGGTTTAGTGCCTCTCTGTCACTGATTGGTAGGATACTCGATGTTGAAAGCAGTTTATGGTCGGAAGAACCTCACGGCGGATTTACGGTGACCGTGTAAATCTCCGGATTGGTGGTTAAAAACAGATCAAGACGATTGGTGAACTCCCCGTCTCGATCAGGGATCCGTGTTGGTACGTCAATAAGCTGAGTTGAGCCACAACTGATTGAGAATGATTGAGCTTCACGACCTTGTTCGTCGGTAGTATTTGAATATTTAAGCCAGTTGATGTTGTGGACATTAAAGTCGCCCAGGATGGCAATTTCGGCATTTGGATAGTCAATTTGTAAATGATCGATGATGTCTGTAAGAGAAACGAAAAGTGTTCTAAATATAGTATCACTTGGTGGTCGATAGAGGATACAGATGAATCTTGTGGTTTGTCGTTATTTTTAACCACATAACATCAAAGTTTGGAGACTCCGGAGCCTCTTCTTGTTGGCAAGAGAGGGCGCTACTGACAAAAAGACAGATTCCAAAGTTACGCTTAAATCGGGAATAGAAGTCGTACCCAGGGTAAACATAGTTGACTGTGCTGGTCGATGAACTGACCTTGGTTTCACAGAGAGCGAGTACATGAGTTTTATTTGTTTGCAGGTGTTGGTGCATTGAATTTATGTTCGAGTTTAAACCTCGTATGTTGCAAAAATCTATTTTAAAATTATGATCTCTGCATGTCGACTCCCCTGAACCAGCCCCCACCCGAAGATCCTAACGGAGGGCGATTTTACATCCGGAATTTTTTGTATCCAGGTGCCTCATCATGTTATTTGGTCCCACAGTCCGAGACATCGGCACAGCCACGAAACGTTAAGCAACTTCACGCAGCCTAAGCCGATGCGATGGTATTACACCGGGCGATGCTGGTGGGATCTGGGCATCAACCATCTAGGTTGCTCTTTAAGTCGCGTTCTACGACAAGCAGAACGTACCGGGGAGATATTCTATCCCGCTCCCCCACGGGATAAATTGGGCTCACCAGGTAAATTGGTTAAGCAGTTGGAAATTTTTGATGCAAATCACTACAAAGAAACTGATACTGTTGATGTTCTTTAATCAATAATTAGACTTTAGCCAAATGAGCTACGTAGTGCTTACATATGGTAACGTTCTTAATACTAAATCACAAAAGGAATCAATACGATAATAAAGGGTTAGATCTACAAAGGCTATGAACCACTGGAGATCTAGTAATTATGATTTGAGTTAAATATGGGTCTTAAGTTCTCGCTTAGGGTTCGTAGCTTTGGAGATCGAAAATAGTAAATTCTACCAACTAATCTTATCTGTTATTCTCCAATCCTACCAAGGTGAGTGGGAACAGGTAGGATTCCCTCTTTTGGACTGAAACACATTGATAGCATGTGGGACGAACAACACCAAAATTCTAGTAGTAAAACCAGAATTATATCCATACAAATAAAGCCTGAAACAAAAGAACATCCTTGTTTAGGATATTATAATTAAGTATATGTCCTGATCGCAACGACCAGGCTCAGAATATTCTCTGAGAGAATTTAACATAGCCATAAAAAAAGATCCATAAAATGGCTACTTACCTCGAGTACAGAGTAGGTTCTTTCAATGAGAAGAAAAATAATCGCCAATATACAGCTCTTATCAAAACTACTGACTATACTATAGCCAGAAAATTCAGCTTTCATCAATCGACACGTTGGCCCTTTGAAAACTTTACCAAAACCGAAATGCTTCTCAAAATAAAAGTGACAGAAAGAGAGTGTTATAAACCGTCTCTTCTTTAAATACTATTCCCACTATCTCAACTTGCATACCTACCATATGCAAATTCAAAAAACCAAAAATTACCAAATCCCAGACTCGGAGGAACTCGAGAGTTATATCCTATTATACCGAATCCAAATACAGAAGTGAGGCCAGGCGAATTTTCGACGCCAGGCGTGGAAATACCAGATAAATTAAACCAAATTGGGCGTAAAAACATCCTTACGTAATTGCATGTTCTTGTCTATCAGATATGTGACATTTACGCATTCAGTTGATAATAAACAAATCGCCCGCACATTAGAAGCTTGAATTCTTTTGACGGTATATTAAATATTTTATTTATGTTCACATAAATGTGAAAATTAAATATTTTGTTTGCATCTCCCATAATTTGTTTTTTTGTTATTTCTTAAACCTAAACTTACCTCGAATAATTAGAATAAACAGTTTTTCAAAAAGAGACCACTCATTGTATTGGTTAATTTTAAATTATTTGCAATATTCTTGTAATATTTACTTGTTTCTTTATATTTTCATTTTTGAAAACGGCACCAGATGAGGGACCAAAACCTCAAAATTTTTATTTTTTATTTAAAAGTATACATATAATAGATTTATTAATTTTTACTTTACTTGCTAAGAGAAAGTATTGTATTCGTGAAAAAATCACCCTACGAAATTATTGTTTTTCTTCACAGTTTAAGGTTCCTAGATCACGAATCATTTCCGTCCATCTGTCTGTATGTTTATCGGTCTGTTAGTCCGGTAACTCTCGAACGAAATGAGATTAATTTTAAATTTGGTACATAGATAATTTCTAACGAGGAGGATCAAGAAGAGTGGTTTCGTATTTACCGTTTATCGGCCTATAGTATATGACTATATAATATGGTGGTTTTCCTTGTTTTTTGTTGAAATAACAAACAAATTTCCCTGGTTTTTGGTCGCGATATTTATTACAATTTTACCTAATTATTTATTGTAAAATTAGGTGAACGGAATAGGGTTGAGGGTTAGAAGGATGGTTGCGTATATATCATAATATACTTCTATTTTCTTGTTCTTGTTTTTTTAATTATTTCCAGTTTTAACAGAAATAGAATGTAGAAGAGCTGGTTACAGAGTAACCCGAAAAATGTAAAGTTGATTATATAAAAAGGTTTAGAAATACGAATAATCCAATTAGCAAAAACTTACTTACCTCTGTCACAGTATAAAAATTATTGCTTTTACTTTCTTTGCTAAAGAAAAAGATACTTTATGCAATTTTTGCATTTCTTTACATTTTAGTGTTGAAAAAATTGTGAGAAATATATTTTCCTGTCTCCGTCGGTATGTTGTATCGTTCTATTTGTATTATGGAAATATTCGTTCTGTTTACGTAAGAAAATTAAATTATGTACTTTTTTAGAATTACATGTTTGCAAGGAAAATACTGGGTAAATTATTTAACTAGGTTTTTTTTGTTCTGTTTTACGGCAAAAAATATCAATTCTAAGCGATGAATCCTCCACATATTACGTATTTTACTAATTTTGTATTTTTAAATAGCAATATAAACGTAAACTTCATAATCCGAAGTCAGTTTATAATCTTTAATGAAGTTTATTATATTTATTAGTAATTACATAGGAGTTTTATGTATTTTTTTGTAAACTTTGTGCAATATAGATTTTACTGGGTTTTGAATAAAAAAAATTAGAAATAATAACTCTTCCGATTTACGCCTCAAGCATGTAAGAATAATAGATATAATTATTAAATGCTTGAAACTCAAAAGTGGCAAAATCTATATTTTAATCATAAATAAACTAGAAATGTTAATATTCAGTCAATACGTAAAAATGTAGAACTAAGTTTATCAAAAATTTCCGTTATTTTAAAATTCAATATTGAAGCAAGAAAATCCTAACATGTCTTATTTCCCTTTGTTTAAAGTTGTGTTCAGTAGGGACTTCTATGGTAATTCGTAATTATTTCTGTATAAATTATTATTAGTTTACTAGAGATACGATTAAGTTTTACAAACAAATTTTTAATATTGCAAAAATCAGTAAGAGAAAAAATTATAAAGCCAAATCAAGTCTCACGCACATAAATGCTAAAATCTCTAAAAAATTTCTAATTAAAATTTTGCCGATAATATCTTTCAGTCTGGAAGTTAGGTAAATTGGTTTACCCCCCTGTTACTTCGAGAAAATACTCAATCAGAAGAATATTGACGGAAATTATAGAAATCGGCTAGGGTGGCAGAGAAAGACCGATACAGGCCCGTCGCACGCAGGCGGCACACCTAAGCGGCAAATACTGAGATTTGGTCATGTGCAAACTCTTTCTAATCAGCATTAACAATATCATTACACTTATTGCGAGACAATTGGCATTTATTTTTTCAATTATATATATTTTTTTCATAACAACGTCATCTATTGGCATGTATGGAAACGTCTGTTTTTACGGGGAATCCCTCGATTGTATGATAAGTAGTTATTGCAGAATGTTCCCTATATCTTTTGGGGAATACCCTTGTGTCCTACAACTCGTAACTCGACATTAGGGGATCCCCCGGGTTAATTCGCGTGTCTATATAAATAAGAATTCAGATTTTATTGTTTCATTAATTTTCATTATTCAGAAGAGAAACTTTCTCCAAGTTACTAATAGCATCTACTAGTAGTATCCACCAAAAATATTATTATAATACCAAGTCAAAATGTTATCAGACGAAGAACCGAGTACAAGCGAAAGTGCAAAAAGAAAAAAATATCTGCAATTTTATAGAAAAGAATGGGAAGAAGAATTTTCAGGCTGGCTGGAAGGAAGTCGTAAAAGTGCAAACTATGCCTATTGTACAAGTTGTAATAGGGATATTAATAATACATCAGTGAAAGGCGCTCTTAGAAAACACAATTCTTCACAAGCTCCGTATCATCAAAGAATATAAAATCATAACCAAAAATATCATCATTTACTGTGACAAAAACTCAAAAACCCGATATACAAGATAAACAAGGTAAAAATATTTCATTATTTTTTACTAAGTACCAGTACGTTGTTATATTATTTTGTATTCTATCAGTATACAGTAGATACGTCTTTTTTAATTCCTTTTTATATTTTCAGGTGAAGTAAGATTGTCCCGTTTGTTGCTGAACATAATCTACCATTCACCATTATGGAGCACCTACCGAAATTGATACAGTCTGTTTGTCCCGGTTCAAAAATTACAGAAAAACTAAAATGTTCGACCACGAAAACTCACCCCATAATTGATCATATTATAGGTAAAGAAAGCTTTGATAATCTATGTGAAGATCTGCGGCAAACTAAGTTTTCATTTATTATTGACGAGTCCACTGATCTTAGCACAACCAAATACTTGCGCTTAGTCGTGCGATATGCAAGTATGCGAAGCTGTTAATGCAGTATCCTTATTTGAACATATTGTAAACTTTTTTACAAGTGCTGATATTCCATATAAATCTAATAGGTTTTGCATCTGATGGGGCAAACGTAATGATGGGGCGTAATAATTCTGTTGTGTCATAGCTGCAAAACGAAATTCCCATATTTTTATACTTAAATGCACATGCCATTCGTTTCAACTTTGCGCGTCATATGCTTGTACCAAACTGCCACGCTTTATAGAGAATCTTATAAGGGATATTTACGGTTACTTTTCTTCTAGTCCAAAAAGAGTTGCAGAGTTTAAAGACTGTCAAATTTGACTTGAAAGTACATAAAATACTTCATCCTTCTTAGATACGCTTGTTATCAGTACATGCAGCAGTAAAAAAAGAACAATTTTCTGCTCTAAAACTATTTTTTTATAGACCAAGTATCTAATAATGATCATCTTTTAACTGCAGAATATATATTACAGAAGCTTCAAGATCCCACTACATTGCTATTTTTGGAATTTTTATATTTTGTGTTACCATTATTTAACGATTTAAACAAAGAAATGCAGGCAGAACATATTTTATATGAATAAATAAGTCAAACATTAAGAACTTTTTTGATTGCTTTTAAAAAGGGAATACTTAACAAGTACTCCAATCGAAATTGTTGATTTTAAAAATCCTAGATATTTTATGGATAGCGATGCCGTATACTATAGCGCTGCGGCGTCTAATACACTACTTAGTAATTCAGTCCAGATCAAGTAATTTTGTTTAAACGCAGATCTCTAGATTTTTATATCGAAGCTGCAAGCAAATAACTGCGCGGTTTCCAATGACAAATAATCCATGGTTTAGACATAATTGAACCAACGAATGTTAAAAGTGGCAAAACTGCTTCGATAATTCCTGTTAGTAGACTCTTTCCAAATATTTTTCAGAATAATGATTTCCAACAAATTGATACAGAGTGGCGTATTTTAAGAAATTATGAACAAATCAAAACATTGTCTGATGGCACAGAACTATGTTGGGATAATCTCAGTTTACTAAAGTATGGCTATGACACTTAAATGTTTTCTTTGTTGTCTACTTTTATATTTACTATTTTATCACTGCCCCACTCATCAGTTAATGTTGAGCGCATATTCTCGCATATTAATCTTATAAAAACAAAACAGCGAAATGAGTTGTCTACTGAGTCAGTCACTGGTGTATTACATATGAAACGATTATTTAATGACACTAATTATTATGACATCGAATTTAGTTCAAAGATGACTGCGGCTATGGCCAAAGAATATTGGTATGATCCTAAAAATTGTAAAAATTAATTAGATTTAAGTTCGTGTACCTATTTGATGTTAGATATTTTTAGTAATAAACGAATTACAAATTACTTAGTCTCTTATGTTTTGTTATTTCGATTTCATTATGTTTTACTAGTATTCACTAGTGTTTATTCACTTATATATAAAATATTGTAAAAATTACTCTTATTAGTTTTAATTGTATACTTAGTATATTCTGTAAGTTCCTATTATTTTACAAAGATAAAGAAGTTTAAAATAAACAAATTTGATTGAATATTGTTTTTTTTTTCATATACCGATTTTGGGTACAAATATACCGATATTAGTAGGCAACTTTACCGATTTCGCATTTTGACGTTCGACACCACTGAGTGTCACACGGCGTAACACTGGAACAGTACATAACTGGCTGAAAATGTATTGTGATTTTCGTGATTAAAAGGATATTTATTGCTGTAAACATTTTTTTTGTATAGTAAAATTAAAAAATTTTGTAACTGTAGCATCTAACTCTAATTTCTTTGCATATATCATTTTTTTCATTTCTATAGAACGGTCGTACCAATTATGAGTATTCCATCTTCAGAAACAATGGCGCTACTAGCAATTTTTTACAAAACTGAAAACTATTTTTTTTAAAAAATATTGAAATATTCGAAAAACTACTAGGTTTAGGTATATAACATTATTAACAAAGAAGTTATGAAATTGTATGCAGAATTTAAAAATAAATTAGAAAATAAGATGTTCCATTTAAAAAACATATGTTATATCGGCCACACTTTTTTGAAGTACCCTGTATACTCAAAAATAATATTAAACTGTGCACCATAACAGGCCCTAAAACTATTGTATTTTTTTCGTCATTACCGAAACAAATGAGATAATGAACTTTACTCTATCGTTGACTCACTCTGTACAGGTGCGTAATTGCAGTTTTCTCATTGATGACTATAGAAGAATTAGACAATTACTATTACAGAAATCTTTCTAATGGCGAAAAAATTCATAAAGATTGGCTTGTTTACTCTATTTCAAAAAATTCAGTTTATTGTTTTTGTTGTAAAATTTTTGGTAAAACTGTAAGTAGTCTATCTAATTTGAACGGTTTTACAGATTTGCAGCATTTATTATTGACTTTAAAAAGACATGAAACAAGCGTTTCCCACAATGAAAATGTGAAATCATGGATACAATTAAATAATATGTTACAAACTAAGACAACTGTAAATCAAATGCAACTGAGACTATTAGAATCGGAAAAAAGTATTGGTGTGATGTAATAGGAAGAATTATTGCCGTTATCAAGTTTTTATCACGTCAATGTCTGGCTTTTTCGGGGTTCAACGAAAACATTATTTGAGAATAATAATGGCAATTTTCTAAAAGCAACCGAAATGATAGCATCTTTTGATTCCATTATGCGGGAACATATTCGCAGAATTAAATCCTCAAAATCTGATTCAAGTCCACTATTTAGGAGATCATACTCAAAACGAAATTATCGATTTACTCGGAATGACGATAAGAAATTATATTTTGAACTAAGTCAGAGAATCGAAATATTTCCTCGTCATATTGAACTGCATATCGGATGTAAGTCACATGGAACAAATAACAGTAATACTTAGGCATGTCTATTTAAATAGTTCAAATAAAAAAGTAGAGATTTGCGAACATTTCATTGGATTTTGTCCGAGTGCGATTTCCACTGGCGGGGTCTATTAAATTTTGTTTGGAATTTATTTTCACAATTAAACCTCGACATTCAAAATTTGCGCGGGCAAGGTTATGATAATGGTTCTAACATGCGTGGAAAACACAACGGATTGCTGACATAATTCCAAAAATTAGCGTTTTTCTAACCACTGAAGAGTCGCAAACGACAGAAAATTTAGCTCCTTCCAAGTAACATCTTAATTTCTCAATGGCAAAGAGAACCGCTAATTCTTCTTTTTCTGTAGCTGAATAAACTCTTTCCTGACGAGTTAAACTTCTTGAAATATAACATATAACGTGCTCTCGCCCGTCATAAACTTGATACAGGACGCCTCCTACACATTCGTGTTTAAAATTTGGAGTCAAAATCGGAACTGAAACTAAAATATTTTTAATTTTCCCAAAAGCCTCGTAACAGTCTTTATCCCAACTATTTGTACCTTTATGAAGTAACTTTGTGAAAGGTGATATCAACCTTGAAAAATTTGGCACAAAACGGCATAATAACATTCCAATAATTCTGAGAACTTAAGTTACTGTTCTAGCCGTCTTCATATTGGTAATGGTTTCGATTTGTGCAAGATCTACTGAAATATCGTGCCGATTCACAACAGAACTAAAATCCTCATCACAATAAAATTTACATTTTTCTTTATTCAGTGTCAGACTAGCCTTATGTAGGAGATTAAAAACAATTTATAAAATTTCTATATGCTTGTCCGGAGCAACATCAATAATATCATCTAAATAGCAAAATACGTATGGCTGTAGATCAGTACTTAGTATTGTGGCGATCAACCTTTGAAATGTAGCTGAAGCATTATGTAAATCAAAAGGTAGCCTTCCAAATTAAAATAGTACACGACCAGGACCTGTAAATGCTGTATACTGTTCGCTATCTTCTTCCATCTCCACTTGCCAATAAGCACTTAAAGGTCTAACGACCTGATATAACGAGCACCTCCTAGCTTATCTAAACTTGCCGAAATTGACTAAACGGGAATCTGTAACACGCTGCCTACCATCTTCCTTAGGTACTAACAGCACTGGAGAAGACCATGCAGACGTCAAGAGTTCAATAACTCCATCTGCCAACATCTTAGTCACTTCTTCATCGATTAGTGCTTGTTTGACTAGTGATACAGGATACTATCTTTGCTTAATTGGCTCGTTATATGTAACAATAATTTTTATGTTTGACCATTGAAGTACATTCCAAACGATCACCCACTTTCCCAAAATATGCATCCACCACTTTATTTAGTCTACTACGCTGGTCAAATGACAAATCTCTTTCGCAATGAATTAAAGACATCTCTGGATTGTTTAAAAGTTCAGAAGAAAAATGCCATTCACCTCTGCGCATGTCTGGTACAATCCCTGACCTTATCCAAAAATCTATCCCTTAAATAAGTTAATGACGCAGTTCAGGCACAACATAAATATCAACTAGTTTGATAACATCTCTAACTTTTACTGGTACACTGGCAATACCTATACATCCACACGATGTGTCATTCGCTATTTTACATGACGTTTTTTTTTTTCCAAAAACCAATAAAAATCGAATCCTAAAATATCTACTTTTAAATAAAGACATTATCCTCTGTGGTCGAATTTATATCAGAAGTAACTCCTCGATCTAAAGTGTGATTTTAAAACCGTTTCTCTGATTATTATTATTTTATTTTACTGCAATTCAGACATGTTTTCTTAATATAGTTCATTTTTTCACATTTAAAATATTTAATAACTTTTGAAATACAATTCTGTGCTAAACGGTTAGGTGTACTACACTTAAAAGGTACTTGCAGACGTTCTTATCAATATTTAAATTATTTCCTGAAGAGGTTTTATTATTTGCAATATAATTTTGATTTGTAGAGTAAAGATATTTATTTAATTTTTTATAATTTTGCTCAGAGTTATTTGAATTTTTAATATTACTATCTTGAGAATTATTTCTATTAAAGTGCCTTTTCTTTGAAAAGTCTTTACTACCATATTTAAAATTTCTACCATTAAAATTATTATTTGAAAAAATTTCTTTCCATATTTCTTGAACCTAAACAACTCTGATTTATTTCAAAGTCCTGTGAAGAGTTTCTATATTGAAAAAAGAAGGGTTTCTGGAAAAATTTTGATTTGTAAATTTATTTTTATTTTTAGGATAAGAATCTGAAAAGTAAACTTCACTTGCAATTGGTTTAAAGTGATCACGACTAACAAGTTGATAGTCTACATCTGGTTTGAGTGAGACGGTCCCCTTTTTGGTTGGTCTAAACTCTTCTATACGCAGTCGTGTTTTTTCTAATTTCCTACGTAATTCAATTAATTCGAATGGAGAACTAATTTAAACTAAATTCAATCTTTCTTGATAAAACGGTAACATTTTTGCTGGTAAAACTTTCATTCTCAAATTATTTGATACATCAACTGACATTCTGTCAAACAATTGTGTCATCGCCGCCACATGAACTCCTATTGGATCATTTGACCCTTGTGTCCTATTTAAAATTTGACTCCACAATTTATCCCCAAAATTTGCAGGTACAAATTCCTCTTTTAATAACTTAACTAAAGAATCCCAATGAGTAGCATATTTCTAAATTAAATGATATTAATTTAAAACGTGAAATTCAAATAATTCTGAAGCTGATTGAAATAATTCACTTTTACTAATACTCCTAGAGGTACATAGTTCTTCCATTCGCAACAAAAATACATTGAAACTTAACCCTAAATTCCCTGAAAATTTTAAATCACATTTATACACCGGTACTGACTGATAATTTGAGATATTCTGTGTGTTGAAAACTTGGTATATTAATGTTATCTGTTTTGGCGAATGCGCCAGGTATAAACCCGTCGCTGTGGAATTTGTCAAAATTGAAGAGCTTGCATTATCAGAAAAATTGGGGTGCAAAGGAGGTTGTAACAAATTACGAGTACTTGCAAAAAGCAGTTGTCTTTTTGTTTCAAATTATGTTATTAACGTCGTTAATTAAAGCAATAATTTGGAACGGCTCTCTTTAATATCAGTCTGAAATTTTATTCGATTGTACCTACTAAATGTGCAACTTTTGTTTCTATTCGTGAAATATATTTAGTAGAACCCGAAGATTGAGAAATTCATTCTTTTTAAACCCGTCAATTTGCGAGTACATTCCGTAATTTCTTGTTCACTATCAAGAATTTTAGAACTATGAACTACATTACCCGATTTTTCTAGAATCAATAACGAACGTAAACATTTCCTAAAGGATTCTACCGTCCCGGAAGGTTGTGTTCCCCTAATTTGGACCTCACATTCGAGTTCATCTTTAGCTAAATGACCTACATTTATCTTATGTATTTTGCTTAATTTATGAAATAACAATATATATTTTAAAATATAAGTACTGTAAGGAAAAAATTATTATCAATATAAATGCTCAGTCAAGTAAAGAGATCTACAAAACTCAATTTAATACCAACAAACACTAGAAGTTCCTAAAATTTTACTTTGGCAAGATCAAAATTTTCAAAAGTTTTCGAAAAAATATTCTAATATTAAATATATCAACGAGGTTCAAACGACAAAAATTAAATATGACACAGTTCGCCATTCAAAAAATATCTATAAAATTTGTTACTAAATACTGAAAATTCACCTTCTCCATAAAATTTGTAGATGAACCTAAGGTAGTGGGAAAAAATCCTTTTGAGCGCCATTTGTAATGTAAAACTTTTGTTATATGGAAAAAGTTATAATATATTCTTTATGGATACTTTATTACTACTACGGGACTATGCTGCTATAATTCGTATTACGATTAATCTAAAATGAAAATCTTTTAAAAACTATATACTCCATACTAGAATATTTGGCTAATTTGCACAAACACCCCCTCGCTTGTAGCCTGCCAGAAGATTACTACAGATTGTAGGGTATAACCGGTTTCTGTCAGTATAGGAATCAATCCCTCACTGCGTTTAGTCTCCCCGTTTAAACTCTTCACGTACCTAGCCAAAACCCAAAATTGTAAAATTGCCACTTTACACTACCAGCCAGTCTACCGCCCAGTCGCCTCGTTATATGCATTAGATCCTATAAGATTTCACGTTCAAACGCCTACAGACCTAAATCCGCTAGCTCTGTCTCTGTCTGAGGATTTGTTCAATCTTTTAGTTTTTCTAACCCAGTTTGATCTAGACTTAGTTAAAATCCGATAGGGCACCACCAAATTTTATTTTACACGAAGTTGGCCTTACAAGTGTGTTAAGTGGTTAGAGACAAAAAAACTTGAAAAAAAAGATGTATTTGATCCTAATCTAATCTGCTATACAGTCGTTACCTAGCTTACCTAATAGAATAAAAGAAAAATCCAGATGAGCTGTTGAGTGTATACTTTATTTTTAGAATTTAGTTATCAGGTCTGCAGGGAAGTCCCTAAAGCGCTACAGGAGCGACATGTGTGCGGAAAAAGCGATTCCCGTTGTTCTTGAATCGCTGTAAATTGTACTCGGTGGGAAACACAGTCCTGGGCAAATTATTCCAAAGGGATGATGTTCTCCATATAAAAGACTGCTTGAAAAGCGTTGTACGAGGAGTAACATGCTGAACCTCATACGGATGTGAAGTCTTAGCGCGACGTGTATTTCTAACATGCACCGCTCTGGGAGGAATTAAGCGGGCCATATCCTTCGAACACTTTCCATAAAAAAACTTGTAGAATAGACTCAAGTCGCCAACCGTTCTTCGATGTTCTAGCGAATCAAGGCCGCCCCAAGATAGAATTTCTTCCAGGTCTTTGTAGATTGGATTCCCGGTTTTTTTCCAGCAGATCAATAATGTAAATGAGAAAGAGAGTAGGAGACAGTATGGAGCCTTGGGGTACACCGGCGTTGATAGTGAAGGTGTTAGAAAGAAATCCGTCGACTGCCACTCGTAAAGAACGCTCTCTGAGGAAACATGAGAGCCACAAACAGAACGTTTCAGACATACCATAGGAGCGTAGCTTAGCCAACAGTCCATCGTGCCAAACACGGTCGAATGCCTTGGATATGACAACAGCAACTGCTCGAGATTCTCCCAAGTGATCAATTGTGTTGTTCCAAACATGTGATATATAAGTCAGAAGATCTGTTGTTCTATGTTTACGAAAGCCATATTGGTGATCGCTAATAATGTTAAATCCTTCAAGTTATTTTAGAAGATGCTGACTGATCGGTAATTGTTTGGTAAGGTCTTCTTGCCTTTTTTAGATATCGGCTCAATTGTGGCACATTTCCAGCAGGAAGGAAATATTCCCGTTTTGTAGGATAGGTTGAAAAGTCTACAGAAAACTGGTGCTAGTTCCCTCGCACAGTTTTTTAGAACTATGGCAGGTATTCCGTCAGCGCTAGAAGCTTTTTTGGTGTCTAGTTTCATTAAAATACGTTTTTATGATACGCTGTCTGAAGACAATATTGGGCATCCACCATAGTAGGTGGTGTTTTTCCTTGGAGATCGAGTTCAGCTTCTCAGCAGGTGTCGTTGCAATAGAATTATCTGGCCGTGTGAGTAGTATGGTGGATTTGGTAAAATTTTGACTAACTGCCTTAGCAACTGACCAAATGGACCTGGAATTGTTGGGACAAGCGAGAAGTTTGTTTCTAATTCGTTGATTGTGTGCCTCTTTGATTTCGTCGATAATTTCTTTGCATCTGTTCCGGGCACACATAAACGTGTTACGATTTATGATGTTAGGATTTTTACGCCATTGTCGGTAGGCAAGATGTTTAGAAGCAACAGCTTCTTAGTATTTTCTGTCAAACCAAGGCTTGCCGTTGGAAGGACATTTCTTCGAAAAAAGGGGGGTGGAAGCTTCCATACCAGCCAAAATAACATTGGAAACCTCCCTGGCGCAGTCAAATGGGTCGTCGGATCGAAAACAAACGTCTAACCAAGGGAAAGTTCTAAAATATTCCATGAAATCCTCCCATTTAGAAGATTTGTGGTGCCGAATCTTGCGCGGTTTAGTGCCTCTCTGTCACTGATTGGTAGGATACTCGATGTTAAAAGCAGTTTATGGTCGGAAGAACCTCACGGCGGATTTACGGTGACCGTGTAAATCTCCGGATTGGTGGTTAAAAACAGATCAAGACGATTGGTGAACTCCCCGTCTCGATCAGGGATCCGTGTTGGTACGTCAATAAGCTGAGTTGAGCCACAACTGATTGAGAATGATTGAGCTTCACGACCTTGTTCGTCGGTAGTATTTGAATATTTAAGCCAGTTGATGTTGTGGACATTAAAGTCGCCCAGGATGGCAATTTCGGCATTTGGATAGTCAATTTGTAAATGATCGATGATGTCTGTAAGAGAAACGAAAAGTGTTCTAAATATAGTATCACTTGGTGGTCGATAGAGGATACAGATGAATCTTGTGGTTTGTCGTTATTTTTAACCACATAACATCAAAGTTTGGAGACTCCGGAGCCTCTTCTTGTTGGCAAGAGAGGGCGCTACTGACAAAAAGACAGATTCCAAAGTTACGCTTAAATCGGGAATAGAAGTCGTACCCAGGGTAAACATAGTTGACTGTGCTGGTCGATGAACTGACCTTGGTTTCACAGAGAGCGAGTACATGAGTTTTATTTGTTTGCAGGTGTTGGTGCATTGAATTTATGTTCGAGTTTAAACCTCGTATGTTGCAAAAATCTATTTTAAAATTATGATCTCTGCATGTCGACTCCCCTGAACCAGCCCCCACCCGAAGATCCTAACGGAGGGCGATTTTACATCCGGAATTTTTTGTATCCAGGTGCCTCATCATGTTATTTGGTCCCACAGTCCGAGACATCGGCACAGCCACGAAACGTTAAGCAACTTCACGCAGCCTAAGCCGATGCGATGGTATTACACCGTGCGATGCTGGTGGGATCTGGGCATCAATCATCTAGGCTGCTCTTTAAGTCGCGTTCTACGACAAGCAGAACATACCGGGGGAGATATTCTATCCCGCTCCCCCACGGGGTAAATTGGGCTCACCAGGTAAATTGGTTAAGCAGTTGGAAATTTCTGATGCAAATCACTACAAAGAAACTGATACTGTTGATGTTCTTTAATCAATAATTAGACTTTACCCAAATGAGCTACGTAGTGCTTACATATGGTAACGTTCTTAATACTAAATCACAAAAGGAATCAATACGATAATAAAGGGTTAGATCTACAAAGGCTATGAACCACTGGAGATCTCGTAATTATGATTTGAGTTAAATATGGGTCTTAAGTTCTCGCTTAGGGTTCGTAGCTTTGGAGATAGAAAATAGTAAATTCTACCAACTAATCTTATCTGTTATTCTCCAATCCTACCAAGGTGAGTGGGAACAGGTAGGATTCCCTCTTTTGGACTGAAACACATTGATAGCATGTGGGACGAACAACACCAAAATTCTAGTAGTAAAACCAGAATTATATCCATACAAATAAAGCCTGAAACAAAAGAACATCCTTGTTTAGGATATTATAATTAAGTATATGTCCTGATCGCAACGACCAGGCTCAGAATATTCTCTGAGAGAATTTAACATTGCCATAAAAAAAGATCCATAAAATGGCTACTTACCTCGAGTACAGACTAGGTTCTTTCAATGAGAAAGAAAAATAATCGCCAATATACAGCTCTTATCAAAACTACTGACTATACTATAGCCAGAAAATTCAGCTTTCATCAATCGACACGTTGGCCCTTTGAAAACTTTACCAAAACCGAAATGCTTCTCAAAATAAAAGTGACAGAAAGAGAGTGTTATAAACCGTCTCTTCTTTAAATACTATTCCCACTATCTCAACTTGCATACCTACCATATGCAAATTCAAAAAAACCAAAAATTACCAAATCCCAGACTCGGAGGAACTCGAGAGTTATATCCTATTATACCGAATCCAAATACAGAAGTGAGGCCAGGCGAATTTTCGACGCCAGGCGTGGAAATACCAGATAAATTAAACCAAATTGGGCGTAAAAACATCCTTACGTAATTGCATGTTCTTGTCTATCAGATATGTGACATTTACGCATTCAGTTGATAATAAACAAATCGCCCGCACATTAGAAGCTTGAATTCTTTTGACGGTATATTAAATATTTTATTTAAGTTCACATAAATGTGAAAATTAAATATTTTGTTTGCATCTCCCATAATTTGTTTTTTTGTTATTTCTTAAACCTAAACTTACCTCGAATAATTAGAATAAACAGTTTTTCAAAAAGAGACCACTCATTGTATTGGTTAATTTTAAATTATTTGCAATATTCTTGTAATATTTACTTGTTTCTTTATATTTTCATTTTTGAAAACGGCACCAGATGAGGGACCAAAACCTCAAAATTTTTATTTTTTATTTAAAAGTATACATATAATAGATTTATTAATTTTTACTTTACTTGCTAAGAGAAAGTATTGTATTCGTGAAAAAATCACCCTACGAAATTATTGTTTTTCTTCACAGTTTAAGGTTCCTAGATCACGAATCATTTCCGTCCATCTGTCTGTATGTTTATCGGTCTGTTAGTCCGGTAACTCTCGAACGAAATGAGATTAATTTTAAACTTGGTACATAGATAATTTCTAACGAGGAGGATGAAGAAGAGTGGCTTCGTATTTACCGTTTATCGGCCTATAGTATATGAATACATAATATGGTGGTTTTCCTTGTTTTTTGTTGAAATAACAAACAAATTTCCCTGGTTTTTGGTCGCGATATTTATTACAATTTTACCTAATTATTTATTGTAAAATTAGGTGAACGGAATAGGGTTGAGGGTTAGAAGGATGGTTGCGTATATATCATAATATACTTCTATTTTCTTGTTCTTGTTTTTTTAATTATTTCCAGTTTTAACAGAAATAGAATGTAGAAGAGCTGGTTACAGAGTAACCCGAAAAATGTAAAGTTGATTATATAAAAAGGTTTAGAAATACGAATAATCCAATTAGCAAAAACTTACTTACCTCTGTCACAGTATAAAAATTATTGCTTTTACTTTCTTTGCTAAAGAAAAAGATACTTTATGCAATTTTTGCATTTCTTTACATTTTAGTGTTGAAAAAATTGTGAGAAATATATTTTCCTGTCTCCGTCGGTATGTTGTATCGTTCTATTTGTATTATGGAAATATTCGTTCTGTTTACGTAAGAAAATTAAATTATGTACTTTTTTAGAATTACATGTTTGCAAGGAAAATACTGGGTAAATTATTTAACTTGGTTTTTGTTCTTTTTACGGCAAAAAATATCAATTCTAAGCGATGAATCCTCCACATATTACGTATTTTACTAATTTGGTATTTTTAAATAGCAATATAAACGTAAACTTCATAATCCAAAGTCAGTTTATAATCTTTAATAAAATTTATTATATTTATTAGTAATTACATAGGAGTTTTATGTATTTTTTTGTAAACTTTGTGCAATATAGATTTTACTGGGTTTTGAATAAAACAAAATTAGAAATAATAACTCTTCCGATTTACGCCTCAAGCATGTAAGAATAATAGATATAATTATTAAATGCTTGAAACTCAAAAGTGGCAAAATCTATATTTTAATCATAAATAAACTAGAAATGTTAATATTCAGTCAATACGTAAAAATGTACAACTAAGTTTATCAAAAATTTCCGTTATTTAAAATTCAATATTGAAGCAAGAAAATCCTAACATGTCTTATTTCCCTTTGTTTAAAGTTGTGTTCAGTAGGGACTTCTATGGTAATTCGTAATTATTTCTGTATAAATTATTATTAGTTTACTAGAGATACGATTAAGTTTTACAAACAAATTTTTAATATTGCAAAAATCAGTAAGAGAAAAAATTATAAAGCCAAATCAAGTCTCACGCACATAAATGCTAAAATCTCTAAAAAATTTCTAATTAAAATTTTGCCGATATATATCTTTCAGTCTGGAAGTTAGGTAAATTGGTTTACCCCTGTTACTTCGAGAAAATACTCAATCAGAAGAATATTGACGGAAATTATAGAAATCGGCTAGGGTGGCAGAGAAAGACCGATACAGGCCCGTCGCACGCAGGCGGCACACCTAAGCGGCAAATACTGAGATTTGGTCATGTGCAAACTCTTTCTAATCAGCATTAACAATATCATTACACTTATTGCGAGACAATTGGCATTTATTTTTTCAATTATATATATTTTTTTCATAACAACGTCATCTATTGGCATGTATGGAAACGTCTGTTTTTACGGGGAATCCCTCGATTGTATGATAAGTAGTTATTGCAGAATGTTCCCTATATCTTTTGGGGAATACCCTTGTGTCCTACAACTCGTAACTCGACATTAGGGATCCCCCGGGTTAATTCGCGTGTCTATATAAATAAGAATTCAGATTTTATTGTTTCATTATTTTCATTATTCAGAAGAGAAACTTTCTCAATCCAAGTTACTAATAGCATCTACTAGTAGTATCCACCAAAAATATTATATATAATACCAAGTCAAAATGTTATCAGACGAAGAACCGAGTACAAGCGAAAGTGCAAAAAGAAAAAAATATCTGCAATTTTATAGAAAAGAATGGGAAGAAGAATTTTCAGGCTGGCTGGAAGGAAGTCGTAAAAGTGCAAACTATGCCTATTGTACAAGTTGTAATAGGGATATTAATAATACATCAGTGAAAGGCGCTCTTAGAAAAACGCAATTCTTCACAAGCTCCGTATCGTCAAAGAATATAAAATCATAACCAAAAATATCATCATTTACTGTGACAAAAACTCAAAAACCCGATATACAAGATAAACAAGGTAAAAATATTTCATTATTTTTTATTAAGTACCAGTACGTTGTTATATTATTTTGTATTCTATCAGTATACAGTAGATACGTCTTTTTTAATTCCTTTTTATATTTTCAGGTGAAGTAAGATTGTCCCGTTTGTTGCTGAACATAATCTACCATTCACCATTATGGAGCACCTACCGAAATTGATACAGTCCGTTTGTCCCGGTTCAAAAATTACAGAAAAACTAAAATGTTCGACCACGAAAACTCACCCCATAATTGATCATATTATAGGTAAAGAAAGCTTTGATAATCTATGTGAAGATCTGCGGCAAACTAAGTTTTCATTTATTATTGACGAGTCCACTGATCTTAGCACAACCAAATACTTGCGCTTAGTCGTGCGATATGCAAGTATGCGAAGCTGTTAATGCAGTATCCTTATTTAAACATATTGTAAACTTTTTTACAAGTGCTGATATTCCATATAAATCTAATAGGTTTTGCATCTGATGGGGCAAACGTAATGATGGGGCGTAATAATTCTGTTGTGTCATAGCTGCAAAACGAAATTCCCAGTATTTTTATACTTAAGTGCACATGCCATTCGTTTCAACTTTGCGCGTCATATGCTTGTACCAAACTGCCACGCTTTATAGAGAATCTTATAAGGGATATTTACGGTTACTTTTCTTCTAGTCCAAAAAGAGTTACAGAGTTTAAAGACTGTCAAATTTGACTTGAAAGTACATAAAATACTTCATCCTTCTTAGATACGCTTGTTATCAGTACATGCAGCAGTAAAAAAAGAACAATTTTCTGCTCTAAAACTATTTTTTATAGACCAAGAATCTAATAATGATCATCTTTTAACTGCAGAATATATATTACAGAAGCTTCAAAATCCCACTACATTGCTATTTTTGGAATTTTTATATTTTGTGTTACCATTATTTAACGATTTAAACAAAGAAATGCAGGCAGAACATATTTTATATGAATAAATAAGTCAAACATTAAGAACTTTTTTGATTGCTTTTAAAAAGGGAATACTTAACAAGTACTCCAATCGAAATTGTTGATTTTAAAAATCCTAGATATTTTATGGATAGCGATGCCGTATACTATAGCGCTGCGGCGTCTAATACACTACTTAGTAATTCAGTCCAGATCAAGTAATTTTGTTTAAACGCAGATCTCTAGATTTTTATATCGAAGCTGCAAGCAAATAACTGCGCGGTTTCCAATGACAAATAATCCATGGTTTAGACATAATTGAACCAACGAATGTTAAAAGTGGCAAAACTGCTTCGATAATTCCTGTTAGTAGACTCTTTCCAAATATTTTTTCAGAATAATGATTTCCAACAAATTGATACAGAGTGGCGTATTTTAAGAAATTATGAACAAATCAAAACATTGTCTGATGGCACAGAACTATGTTGGGATAATCTCAGTTTACTAAAGTATGGCTATGACACTTAAATGTTTTCTTTGTTGTCTACTTTTATATTTACTATTTTATCACTGCCCCACTCATCAGTTAATGTTGAGCGCATATTCTCGCATATTAATCTTATAAAAACAAAACAGCGAAATGAGTTGTCTACTGAGTCAGTCACTGGTGTATTACATATGAAACGATTATTTAATGACACTAATTATTATGACATCGAATTTAGTTCAAAGATGACTGCGGCTATGGCCAAAGAATATTGGTATGATCCTAAAAATTGTAAAAATTAATTAGATTTAAGTTCGTGTACCTATTTGATGTTAGATATTTTTAGTAATAAACGAATTACAAATTACTTAGTCTCTTATGTTTTGTTATTTCGATTTCATTATGTTTTACTAGTATTCACTAGTGTTTATTCACTTATATATAAAATATTGTAAAAATTACTCTTATTAGTTTTAATTGTATACTTAGTATATTCTGTAAGTTCCTATTATTTTACAAAGATAAAGAAGTTTAAAATAAACAAATTTGATTGAATATTGTTTTTTTTTTCATATACCGATTTTGGGTACAAATATACCGATATTAGTAGGCAACTTTACCGATTTCGCATTTTGACGTTCGACACCACTGAGTGTCACACGGCGTAACACTGGAACAGTACATAACTGGCTGAAAATGTATTGTGATTTTCGTGATTAAAAGGATATTTATTGCTGTAAACATTTTTTTGTATAGTAAAATTAAAAAATTTTGTAACTGTAGCATCTAACTCTAATTTCTTTGCATATATCATTTTTTTCATTTCTATAGAACGGTCGTACCAATTATGAGTATTCCATCTTCAGAAACAATGGCGCTACTAGCAATTTTTTACAAAACTGAAAACTATTTTTTAAAAAAATATTGAAATATTCGAAAAAACTACTAGGTTTAGGTATATAACATTATTAACAAAGAAGTTATGAAATTGTATGCAGAATTTAAAAATAAATTAGAAAATAAGATGTTCCATTTAAAAAACATATGTTATATCGGCCACACTTTTTTGAAGTACCCTGTATACTCAAAAATAATATTAAACTGTGCACCATAACAGGCCCTAAAACTATTGTATTTTTTTCGTCATTACCGAAACAAATGAGATAATGAACTTTACTCTATCGTTGACTCACTCTGTACAGGTGCGTAATTGCAGTTTTCTCATTGATGACTATAGAAGAATTAGACAATTACTATTACAGAAATCTTTCTAATGGCGAAAAAATTCATAAAGATTGGCTTGTTTACTCTATTTCAAAAAATTCAGTTTATTGTTTTTGTTGTAAAATTTTTTGGTAAAACTGTAAGTAGTCTATCTAATTTGAACGGTTTTACAGATTTGCAGCATTTATTATTGACTTTAAAAAGACATGAAACAAGCGTTTCCCACAATGAAAATGTGAAATCATGGATACAATTAAATAATATGTTACAAACTAAGACAACTGTAAATCAAATGCAACTGAGACTATTAGAATCGGAAAAAAGTATTGGTGTGATGTAATAGGAAGAATTATTGCCGTTATCAAGTTTTTTATCACGTCAATGTCTGGCTTTTCGGGGTTCAACGAAAACATTATTTGAGAATAATAATGGCAATTTTCTAAAAGCAACCGAAATGATAGCATCTTTTGATTCCATTATGCGGGAACATATTCGCAGAATTAAATCCTCAAAATCTGATTCAAGTCCACTATTTAGGAGATCATACTCAAAACGAAATTATCGATTTACTCGGAATGACGATAAGAAATTATATTTTGAACTAAGTCAGAGAATCGAAATATTTCCTCGTCATATTGAACTGCATATCGGATGTAAGTCACATGGAACAAATAACAGTAATACTTAGGCATGTCTATTTAAATAGTTCAAATAAAAAAGTAGAGATTTGCGAACATTTCATTGGATTTTGTCCGAGTGCGATTTCCACTGGCGGGGTCTATTAAATTTTGTTTGGAATTTATTTTCACAATTAAACCTCGACATTCAAAATTTGCGCGGGCAAGGTTATGATAATGGTTCTAACATGCGTGGAAAACACAACGGATTGCTGACATAATTCCAAAAATTAGCGTTTTTCTAACCACTGAAGAGTCGCAAACGACAGAAAATTTAGCTCCTTCCAAGTAACATCTTAATTTCTCAATGGCAAAGAGAACCGCTAATTCTTCTTTTTCTGTAGCTGAATAAACTCTTTCCTGACGAGTTAAACTTCTTGAAATATAACATATAACGTGCTCTCGCCCGTCATAAACTTGATACAGGACGCCTCCTACACATTCGTGTTTAAAATTTGGAGTCAAAATCGGAACTGAAACTAAAATATTTTTAATTTTCCCAAAAGCCTCGTAACAGTCTTTATCCCAACTATTTGTACCTTTATGAAGTAACTTTGTGAAAGGTGATATCAACCTTGAAAAAATTTGGCACAAAACGGCATAATAACATTCCAATAATTCTGAGAACTTAAGTTACTGTTCTAGCCGTCTTCATATTGGTAATGGTTTCGATTTGTGCAAGATCTACTGAAATATCGTGCCGATTCACAACAGAACTAAAATCCTCATCACAATAAAATTTACATTTTTCTTTATTCAGTGTCAGACTAGCCTTATGTAGGAGATTAAAAACAATTTATAAAATTTCTATATGCTTGTCCGGAGCAACATCAATAATATCATCTAAATAGCAAAATACGTATGGCTGTAGATCAGTACTTAGTATTGTGGCGATCAACCTTTGAAATGTAGCTGAAGCATTATGTAAATCAAAAGGTAGCCTTCCAAATTAAAATAGTACACGACCAGGACCTGTAAATGCTGTATACTGTTCGCTATCTTCTTCCATCTCCACTTGCCAATAAGCACTTAAAGGTCTAACGACCTGATATAACGAGCACCTCCTAGCTTATCTAAACTTGCCGAAATTGACTAAACGGGAATCTGTAACACGCTGCCTACCATCTTCCTTAGGTACTAACAGCACTGGAGAAGACCATGCAGACGTCAAGAGTTCAATAACTCCATCTGCCAACATCTTAGTCACTTCTTCATCGATTAGTGCTTGTTTGAATAGTGATACAGGATACTATCTTTGCTTAATTGGCTCGTTATATGTAACAATAATTTTATGTCTGACCATTGAAGTACATTCCAAACGATCACCCACTTTCCCAAAATATGCATCCACCACTTTATTTAGTATACTACGCTGGTCAAATGACAAATCTCTTTCGCAATGAATTAAAGACATCCCTGGATTGTTTAAAAGATCAGAAGAAAAATGCCATTCACCTCTGCGCATGTCTGGTACAATCTCTGACCTTATCCAAAAATCTATCCCTTAAATAAGTTAATGACGCAGTTTAGGCACAACATAAATATCAACTAGTTTGATAACATCTCTAACTTTTACTGGTACACTGGCAATACCTATACATCCACACGATGTGTCATTCGCTATTTTACATGACGTTTTTCCAAAAACCAATAAAAATCGAATCCTAAAATATCTACTTTTAAATAAAGACATTATCCTCTGTGGTCGAATTTATATCAGAAGTAACTCCTCGACCTAAAGTGTGCTTTTGAAACCGTTTCTCTGATTATTATTATTTATTTTACTGCAATTCAGACATGTTTTCTTAATATAGTTCATTTTTTCACATTTAAAATATTTAATAACTTTTGAAATACAATTCTGTGCTAAACGGTTAGGTGTACTACACTTAAAAGGTACTTGCAGACGTTCTTATCAATATTTAAATTATTTCCTGAAGAGGTTTTATTATTTGCAATATAATTTTGATTTGTAGAGTAAAGATATTTATTTAATTTTTATAATTTTGCTCAGAGTTATTTGAATTTTTAATATTACTATCTTGAAAATTATTTCTATTAAAGTGCCTTTTCTTTGAAAAGTCTTTACTACCATATTTAAAATTTTACCATTAAAATTATTATTTGAAAAAATTTCTTTCCATATTTCTTGAACCTAAACAACTCTGATTTATTTCAAAGTCCTGTGAAGAGTTTCTATATTGAAAAAAGAAGGGTTTCTGGAAAAATTTTGATTTGTAAATTTATTTTTATTTTTAGGATAAGAATCTGAAAAGTAAACTTCACTTGCAATTGGTTTAAAGTGATCACGACTAACAAGTTGATAGTCTACATCTGGTTTGAGTGAGACGGCCCCCTTTTTGGTTGGTCTAAACTCTTCTATACGCAGTCGTGTTTTTTCTAATTTCCTACATAATTCAATTAATTCGAATGGAGAACTAATTTCAACTAAACTCAATCTTTCTTGATAAAACGGTAACATTTTTGCTAGTAAAACTTTCATTCTCAAATTATTTGATACATCAACTGACATTCTGTCAAACAATTGTGTCATCGCGGCCACATAAACTCCTATTGGATTATTTGACCCTTGTGTCCTATTTAAAATTTGACTCCACAATTTATCCCCAAAATTTGCAGGTACAAATTCCTCTTTTAATAACTTAACTAAAGAATCCCAATGAGTAGCATATTTCTGAATTAAATGATATTAATTTAAAGCGTGAAATTCAAATAATTCTGAAGCTGATTGAAATAATTCACTTTTACTAATACTCCTAGAGGTACATAGTTCTTCCATTCGTAACAAAAATACATTGAAACTTAACCCTAAATTCCCTGAAAATTTTAAATCACATTTATATACCGGTACTGTCTTATAATTTGAGATATTCTGTGTGTTGAAAACTTGGTATATCAATGTTATCTGTTTTTGGCGAATGCGCCAGGTATAAACCCGTCGCTGTGGAATTTGTCAAAATTGAAGAGCTTGCATTATCAGAAAAATTGGGGTGCAAAGGAGGTTGTAACAAATTACGAGTACTTGCAAAAAGCAGTTGTCTTTTTGTTTCAAATTATGTTATTAACGTCGTTAATTAAAGCAATAATTTGGAACGGCTCTCTTTAATATCAGTCTGAAATTTTATTCGATTCTACCTACTAAATGTGCAACTTTTGTTTCCATTCGTGAAATATATTTAGTAGAACCCGAAGATTGAGAAATTCATTCTTTTAAACCCGTCAATTTGCGAGTACATTCCGTAATTTCTTGTTCACTATCAAGAATTTTCGAACTATGAACTACATTACCCGATTTTTCTAGAATCAATAACGAACGTAAACATTTCCTTAAAGATTCTACCGTCCCGGAAGGTTGTGTTCCCCTAATTTAGACCTCACATTCGAGTTCATCTTTAGCTAAATGACCTACATTTATCTTATGTATTTTGCTTAATTTATGAAATAACAATATATATTTTAAAATATAAGTACTGTAAGGAAAAAATTATTATCAATATAAATGCTCAGTCAAGTAAAGAGATCTACAAAACTCAATTTAATACCAACAAACACTAGAAGTTCCTAAAATTTTACTTTGGCAAGATCAAAATTTTCAAAAGTTTTCAAAAAAAATATTATAATATTAAATATATCAACAAGGTTCAAACGACAAAAATTAAATATGACACAGTTCGCCATTCAAAAAATATCTATAAAATTCGTTACTAAATACTGAAAATTCACCTTCTCAATAAAATTTGTAGATCAACCTAAGGTAGTGGGAAAAAATCCTTTTGAGCGCCATTTGTTATATGGAAAAAGTTATAAAATATTCTTTATGGATACTTTATTACTACTACGGGACTATGCTGCTATAATTCGTATTACGATTAATCTAAAATGAAAATCTTTTAAAAACTATATACTCCATACTAGAATATTTGGCTAATTTGCACAAAACACCCCCTCGCTTGTAGCCTGCCAGAAGATTACTACGGATTGTAGGGTATAACCGGTTTCTGTCAGTATAGGAATCAATCTTTCACTGCGTTTAGTCTCCCCGTTTAAACTCTACACGAGGCAAATACCTAGCCAAAACCCAAAATTGTAAAATTGCCACTTTACACTACCAGCCAGTCTACCGCCCAGTCGCCTGGTTATATGCATTAGGTCCTATAGGATTTCACGTTCAAACGCCTACAGACCTAAATCCGCTAGCTCTGTCTCTGTCTGAGGATATCTTCAATCTTTTAGTTTTTCTAACCCAGTTTGATCTAGACTTAGTTAAAATCCGATAGGGCACCACCAAATTTTATTTAGTTGGCCTTACAAGTGTGTTAAGTGGTTAGAGACAAAAAACTTGAAAAAAAAGATGTATTGATCCTAATCTAATCTGCTATACAGTCGTTACCTAGCTTACCTAATAGAATAAAAGAAAAATCCAGATGAGCTGTTGAGTGTATACTTTATTTTTAGAATTTAGTTATCAGGTCTGCAGGGAAGTCCCTAAAGCGCTACAGGAGCGACATGTGTGCGGAAAAAGCGATTCTCGTTGTTCTTGAATCGCTGTAAATTGTACTCGGTGGGAAACACAGTCCTGGGCAAATTATTCCAAAGGGATGATGTTCTCCATATAAAAGACTGCTGGAAAACCGTTGTCATACATGGATGTGGAGTATTAGCGCGACGTGTATTTCTAACATGTACCGCTCTGGGAGGAATTAAGCGGGCTATATCCTTCGAACACTTTCCATAAAAAAACTTGTAGAATAGACTCAAGGCCGCCCCAAGATAGAATTTCTTCCAGGTCTTTGTTAAGTTGAATGACTTCCTGCTATCTGCGGATATTCGTTTGAGTAGCCGATGTCCGAGCTTTCAAAGTGAATGAACAGATAAGCATACTGTCATCTGCAAAGCTGTAGATTGGATTCCCGTTTTTTTCCAGCAGATCAATAATGTAAATGAGAAAGAGAGTAGGGACAGTATGGAGCCTTGGGGTACACCGGCTTTGATAGTGAAGGTGTTAGAAAGAAATCCGTCGACTGCCACTCGTAAAGAACGCTCTCTGAGGAAACATGAGAGCCACAAACAGAACTTTTCAGACATACCATAGGAGCGTAGCTTAGCCAACAGTCCATCGTGCCAAACACGGTCGAATGCCTTGGATATGTCAACAGCAACCGCTCGAGATTCTCCAAAGTGATCAATTGTGTTGTTCCAAACATGTGTTACATAAGTCAGAAGATCTGTTGTTCTATGTTTACGAAAGCCATATTGGTGATCGCTAATAATGTTAAATCCTTCAGGTTATTTTAGAAGATGCTGACTGCTCGGTAATTGTTTGGTAAGGTCTTCTTGCCTTTTTTAGATATCGGCTCAATTGTGGCACATTTCCAGCAGGAAGGAAATATTCCCGTTTTGTAGGATAGGTTGAAAAGTCTACAGAAAACTGGTGCTAGTTCCCTCGCACAGTTTTTGAGAACTATGGCAGGTATTCCGTCAGCGCCAGAAGCTTTTTTGGTGTCTAGTTTCATTAAAATACGTTTTATATGTTAATACGCTGTCTGAAGACAATATTGGGCATCCTTGACTACACTTTGGGAATAGTAGGTGGTATTTTTCCTTGGAGATCGAGTTCAGCTTCTTAGCAGGTGTCGTTGCAATAGAATTATCTGGCCGTGTGAGTAGGTGTGGTGGATTTGGTGAAATTTTGACTAACTGCCTTAGCAATTGACCAAATGGACCTGGAATTGTTGGGACAAGCGAGAATTTTGTTTCTAATTCGTTGATTGTGTGCCTCTTTGATTTCGTCGATAATTTCTTTGCATCTGTTCCGGGCACACATAAAGGTGTGATTTATGATGTTAGGATTTTTACGCCATTGTCGGTAGGCAAGATGTTTAGAAGCAACAGCTTCTTAGCATTTTCTGTCAAACCAAGGCTTGCCGTTGGAAGGACATTTCTTCGAAAAAGGGGGGTGTAAGCTTCCATACCAGCCAAAATAACATTGGAAACCTCCCTGGCGCAGTCAGATGGGTCGTCGGATCGAAAACAAACGTCTAACCAAGGGAAAGTTCTAAAATATTCCATGAAATCCTCCCATTTAGAAGATTTTGTGGTGCCGAATCTTGCGCGGTTTAGTGCCTCTCTGTCACTGATTGGTAGGATACTCGATGTTGAAAGCAGTTTATGGTCGGAAGAAGCCTAACGGCGGATTTACGGTGACCGTGTAAATCTCCGGATTGGTGGTTAAAAACAGATCAAGACGATTGGTGAACTCCCCGTCTCGATCAGGGATCCGTGTTGGTTCGTCAATAAGCTGAGTTGAGCCACAACTGATTGAGAATGATTCAGCTTCACGACCTTGTTCGTCGGTAGTATTTGAATATTTAAGCCAGTTGATGTTGTGGACATTAAAGTCGCCCAGGATGGCAATTTCGGCATTTGGATAGTCAATTTGTAAATGATCGATGAGGTATGTAAGAGAAACGAAAAGTGTTCTAAATTTAGTATCACTTGGTGGTCGATAGAGGATACAGATGAACCTTGTGGTTTATCGTTATTTTTAACCACATAACATCAAAGTTTGGAGACTCCGGAGCCTCTTCTTGTTGGCAAGAGAGGGCGCTACTGACAAAAAGACAGATTCCAAAGTTACGCTTAAATCGGGAATAGAAGTCGTACCCAGAGTAAACAAAGTTGACTGTGCTGGTCGATGAACTGACCTTGGTTTCACAGAGAGCGAGTACATGAGGTTTATTTGATTGCAGGTGTTGGTGCATTGAATTTATGTTCGAGTTTAAACCTCGTATGTTGCAAAAATCCATTTTAAAATTATGATCTCTGCATGTCGACGCCCCTGAACCACCCCCACCCGAAGATCCTAACGGAGGGCGATTTTACATCCGGAATTTTTTGTATCCAGGTGCCTCATCATGTTATTTGGTCCCACAGTCCGGACATCGGCACAGCCATGAAACGTTAAGCAACTTCACGCAGCCTAAGCCGATGCGATGGTATTACACCGGGCGATGCTGGTGGGATCTGGGCATCAACAATCTAGGTTGCTCTTTAAGTCACGTTCTACGACAAGCAGAACGTACCGGGGGAGATATTCTATCCCGCTCCCCCACGGGGTAAATTGGGCTCACCAGGTAAATTGGTTAAGCAGTTGGAAATTTCTGATGCAAATCACTACAAAGAAACTGATACTGTTGATGTTCTTTAATCAATAATTAGACTTTACCCAAATGAGCTACGTAGTGCTCACATATGGTAACGTTCTTAATACTAAATCACAAAAGAAATCAATACTATAATAAAGGGTTAGATCTACAAAGGCTATGAACCACTGGAGATCTCGTAATTATGATTTGAGTTAAATATGGGTCTTAAGTTCTCCCTTAGGGTTCGTAGCTTTGGAGATCGAAAACAGTAAATTCTACCAACTAATCTTATCTGTTATTCTCCAATCCTACCAAGGTGAGTGGGAACAGGTAGGATTCCCTCCTTTGGACTGAAACACATTGCTAGCATGTGGGACGAATAACACCAAAATTCTAGTAGTAAAACCAGAATTATATCCATACAAATAAAGCCTGAAACAAAAGAACATTCCTGTTTAGGATATTATAATTAAGTATATGTCCTGATCGCAACGACCAGGCCCAGAATATTTTCTGAGAGAATTTAACATAGCCATAAAAAAAGATCCATAAAATGGCTACTTATCTCGAGTACAGACTAGGTTCTTTCAATGAGAAGAAAAATAATCGCCAATATACAGCTCTTATCAAAACTACTGACTATACTATAGCCAGAAAATTTAGCTTTCATCAATCGACACGTTGGCCCTTTGAAAACTTTACCAAAACCGAAATGCTTCTCAAAATAAAAGTGGCAGAAAGAGAGTGTTATAAACCGTCTCTTCTTTAAATACTACTCCCACTATCTCAACTTGCATACCTACCATATGCAAATTCAAAAAAAACCAAAAATTACCAAATCCCAGACTCGGAGGAACTCGAGAGTTATAATCCTATTATACCGAATCCAAATACAGAAGTAAGGCCAGGCGAATTTTCGACGCCAGGCGTGGAAATACCAGATAAATTAAACCAAATTGGGCGTTAAAACATCCTTGCGCAATTGCATGTTCTTGTCTATCAGATATGTGATATTTACGCATTCAGTTGTTAATAAACAAATATTTACCTAAATAGGATGTAGTTTATTAATTTATCTCAGAAAATTAAGTTTTCACATCTATTCATCAACTGAGAAACACGAGGGAACCTATAAACTAACTCTCTACATTTTGTCAGGAAGAACTATAAAATATTTGGCAAAAACAAGTTTATGTTTATATAAACAAAACCAAGTAAAATTAATTTTTATCAGTTATGAAAAATAATATTTAAAACTAAATGGTATTTCAATTTTTTTCTATAATAAGGTATTTTAATTTATGTCTTTTTAAGGTCTAAATACAATTTAATATTTAAAGAACCATTCATATCAGTAGGAAAAAATATACTTTGCTCAAAAATGATGAGGAAAGAGACGGATTTTCTAGAGGTCCAATTTTGGCCATAACAACTATTGAAACGATACAAAAACCCCATTCATCTCACCCTCCTCCCATGCTAACAATGAAAAAAATAAAAAAAAATTTTATGTTTCGATTTCTTGACTGAAAGAACTCCGAAAAAGATCTATAACATGATATATACGAAGTTCTCCTACTTCCCTTCTCCACCCCTTTAACCCCTAATATATTTTATTATAAATGACTACGCTTTAAATTTATAAATGCTTTCACTGATATACTTGGAAAGTTGTATATAATTACCATATGTTGAAACTATAAAATATTCTCCCATCTCTTTCACCCCATTCTCCCTATTAGAATGGAAAGTAATGGAAAGAATTTAATTTTCACGTTTCTACTGTCCAAGAACTCTTTAAAAGACATATAGCACGATATTGGTGAAGCAACTTCTCCAAGTCCCTACCCCATTCCACTAATCCCATATATATTTTACTACAAATAATATGCTTAAAATTCTTTAATTATATTAACCAAAAAAACCTGGAAAAATTTTGAAAATACTTCTTGGTTTAAAATCAAAAATAATGAAGAAAACAAGCTGATTTTTTAATTATTCAACTCCAGATACATCAAAAAGGACATACAAAGTTCTATATAAGAAACAACCCTTCTAATAGTCTGCCCCACCCCTTTCTCCCTTTATTATGTTTTTTCTCTAAATATCTATGCATAATATTTGTTTATTGTCTCAGTTAAAAGCCAGGAAAAATTACTATATTACTATTAGAAGCATACAAAAGTTATCGACCCCCACCCCCTTCGCCTTAAACGCTATCAGTCAAAAACTGTAAGCGTCATCACTATATTAGGCTTATATACGTACCAAGCTTGAAATAGATATCTTATTTCATTCGAGAGTTATTGTGTCAACAGACCAGCAGACAGACAAACAGACTACCGGAAATGAATGGCTACGTTTTTCGTTATCATCATAAATTTTAAACGGGAAGGGACAGGACACTACAAACCGGACAGGCTTATTTAATACCTGTATATTTGGAACGTCAATTTTTGACGTAGTTTTAACGTACATAAAATGATGCCCTGCTAATGCCACTTACAGATCAACTGAGCATTTAATTTACAGAATGACGATATGTTTTTTCTAATCTTATTTGTACAATATTTAAGTCCAACATAATTATGATAGATTTAAATTATTTCTAAGTATAGTGTTTTATATTAAAGTGGATTGTTGAGTACAATAAAGCTCAGTTAAGTTGTAAGAAAGATATTTGCATATCCCCAACGTAAAATATTTATGCAGTGATTTTGAGATTAGCTAGATATCATAAGAATTAAAATTAAATATTGTTATAGTACAGTATAAAATCACTATTGATGCTGGGTAGAGTAATCTTACTTGGTATTAATTAATTTATAATTGTTAAATAGTTGTAATAGTTTCATAATAAATATATTTTACCTTGGTCCACAATTTAACTGTAAAGCGCCCACAGACGATATAGGAAACTACTTTTAAGCTTCTTATATAAAACAGAACTAACAATAATTCTTACTATTTATTCACATTTTCTATTATATTTATATGATTCAATGTTATGGTCCAGTCCAAAAAAATGTTTTACTTTTCCTATTGTCTATATGAATGAAATAGATACTTAAGTTTATCAGTATCTTATGTTCTATCTTCCCAACAACCATCTCTTAGCTTGTGTGCTTTCTTTTAAAAATAATGGTAATAAAAATTGGTTGAAAATACAAAGAAAAACCACATTAACAGTTCTATATCATCTTTTTATTAATTTTTAATTCCTCCAACAAAAAGACGTAGAGTCGGATGGGAGAGTTTCATTAAACCATCTTCATAAATCCTAAAATTTTTACAAGATTCAAGATCAATATCACAGTTGTTTCTCCACATCATCGAACTTTGATCATAAGTACTATGTCTCATTTATCCAGTCAAAATAGGTGAAAAAAGTGGTAACTTCGCAATAATTCCCATAGAGCTGAAAATTGATGTAGGTGTATTATTACAAATAAAATATCAAAAGTCCCCACCGTTCCTACGTCTGCTAAAAATTTTATTCAAGGTCAAAGGTCGAGAATATCGGTTTTTCGTATTTTTCTGGTAAACGGTAAGTGTTATCGTAAAAATAGATCAGACAAAAGTTATAGATCATGCAATTCTCTATAAAAACTGTTTTAATACTTTTTTCCTGTGAATCACCATTCCTGAGATATCACGATTTTATACATCGAAAATACTAATATGCACTCTTACGCAGCCTGTATACATCATTGGACGTTCAATATAAAAGTAAAAATATGGAAATATTGGTTTATGTGACTCATACCCTAAAATACGTACAAATTATACGATTCTGAATAAATATACACTCGGTCCCTAATTCCGTTCGCCCGGATAACCTTGAGCAACATCTGTCAGCTACTCCATTGTTCGAGTGGCGACGGTCGTATACCTGCCCTTTTTTGAAGAACGTAAATGAAATAACTACTTTTAGTATTGACCGTTTCTTTATAGCGAACGGACGTGCATATTGATAATATTTTTGATTCCAATTTGTGTCGTTAAATAATTTTTAAAAAATGTCACACTTTTGCTTTATTTGTAGTAAGCCTTTGACTGAAAGTGAAATTGTTGTTGTTGATCGTGGAATGAAGACTTTGATTGATTCAAGTGTTGAAAGAAATGATGGGTTTCTTGAATACCTGAAAGACAAGCAATCTGTGACAATCCATGTACAGTGTCGTAAAATGTACACTAGGAAGAGTAGTACTGCAGCTAAAAGACAACAGGAGTTGGAACAAGCCAGTACATCTACGATTAGTCCACCTCGTACTAGAGTGCGAGTAAGTGAGTCGGTTTTTTGTTTTAAAAATTATTGCTTATTTTGCGGCGGTGAAGCAAATGAAGAGGCTGAAAAGAAAAAAAGCGCATAAATTTCAAATTTCATTCTTACCATTTATTCATCAACCAGCAAGTAATTACAATACTATATACGCAACTTTACTTTGTGCTTTGGAGAATGCAAAATGTTATGGCCACGATCTATGCATTATTACTTTTGATCAACCTTTGTATGCAATAGCTCGAGAAATCGTGTCTACAGCACCTAAGGGACCTAAATTATCAAAGATCATAATAAGACTTGGAGGTTTTCATTTACTCATGTCGTTTTTTGAAGCAAAATTATGGAAGGAAGTGGCATAAAAGAGGTGCTTTCTTTAATTTATGCACCTAATTCATTAAAAAAAATGCTCAATGGCCATGCTTATGTGAGAGCTGTTAGAGCTTTACTTCATCTCACTTTAGCAACAATAATATCAAAAGAACTTGTTACTGATGATGCGATGTAAATCTTAATAATACTGTTGAAAATGTAATAAATAACAATATTTCATATAATGAAATTGAATTTGGTGATAAAATAGCTGAAGCATTACTTTATCAGTTCAATCAAAAACTAAAGAAATATGAAGAACGAGGACTTACAGCAAAATTATGGATACAATATTTTCATTTGGTGTCGATTGCAAAGGGGTTTATGAGAGCTGAACGGATGAGAGATTGGGAAGCTCATTTGAATAGCAGTAAAGAAATGCTTCCTTATTTTCACGCATCAGGACATTTTCCTTATGCTAAGTCTGCGCACTTATATCTGCAGGATATGCTACAATTAAAGAACTTAAATGAATCTAGTGTTTACCAAAGGTTTATAAAAGGATTTTTCGCTATTAAACGTTCTGATAAATTAAATTGTGGAACTTCGACGGATATGGTGATTGAGCAATCAATGATGAAATCAATGAAGACAGATGGAGGTGTTGCTCGAGGGAGAAGTACGCAAGAGAGTATCATAAGTAAATGGGTTTATGGCATGCATGCGATGGAGGATTGGAAGATCTCGCTAGTGTTAGAACGGACTCAACAGACCAGCATATAGATGCAAGTGATTCACGTATAAAGAAATATACTGAAGACATTAAAAAATTTCTTGAGTAGTTTTTTATCACATGATCCTTTCCCTGGGGTTAAAAAAATCATATCAAGTGCCAGTGGAGTCGTCGGTAATAATAAAATTAATAGTCATAATGCTCGTGAAGTTGGAATTGCTTATATAACTAAAATGACTGGACAAACATTTAATAATATTAAATTAAAACGCGCCGATGAAGTACTCCCTCTTTTAACTATGAGTAGCACCATAACAGTTCATGATGGGAAGTTACCTATAGACCCTGTATTATTATTTTAACGCATAAGTATTACTAAGACATTTGAGGATGAACTTGAAAAATTCTTCGAATAAGAATTAGCCCCCTACCCATTATCACTCTTCGATGCAATTGGAATGCGTAAAATACAGAAGTGAAAGAAAAAAAAAATTTATAATTGATACACACACATAAATGCTAACTACATCATCGATGGAGGATATCTATTATACTACGTTATGTGGGATCGAGAAGAAACATTTGATGTTATTTTTGATAAATACGTTCAGTATGCACATAGACATTTTGGTCATAACGTGACTATAGTATTTGATGGATATACTGATTATAAGAAAAATATTAAAGCTACAGAACAACGTCGTCGGACTACAAAAACATCTTTATCTTCTGATGTCGTTTTTGATCGATTTATGACAGTTCTAACAAACCAACAACAATTTTTTGCAAATACTCACAAGTCTCGCTTCATTTCAATGTTATGTGAAAAATTTACAGCTGCGAACATTTTAGTGAAACAAGCTGATAATAACGCTGATGTCCTCATAATTGAAACGGCAATACTTTTTTTTTATGCACACATGCTGCAGGGAAGAAGTCCCTAAAGCGCTACAGGAGCGACACGTGTGCGGAAAAAGCAATTCACATTGTTCTTGAATCGCTGGAAATTGTACTGGGTGGGAAACACAGTCCCGGACAAATTATTCCAAAGGGATGATGTTCTCCATATAAAAGACTGCTTGAAAAGCGTTGTACGAGGAGTAACAAGCTGAACCTCATACGGATGTGAAGTATTAGCGCGACGTGTACTTCTAACATGCACCGCTCTGGGAGGAATTAAGCGGGCCACATCCTTCGAACACTTTCCATGAAAATATTTATAGAATAGGCCCAAGTCGCCAACCGTTCTGCGATGTTCCAGCGAATCAAGTCCGCCGGTCAGTTCCGGGTCTCCAATCAGACGAACAGCTCTTCTCTGAATAGAATCCAACAAATGCAGTGTATGTTTGGGAGCGGAGCCCCAAACATGGGAGCAGTATTCCATAGTTGGTCGAATTTGAGCTTCGTAAAGAATTAACAGTTGTTGTGGAGTGTAAAGCTTTCTGGTTCGAAATAATATTCCCATCTTTTGAGAAGCTCTCCTTGCTATGCCTGCAACATGTTCATGCCAGGACATATTTGCTCCCAAATTATCGCCCAACAAATTGAGTGACGATGTTAGAGGAATGGAGTGCCCCGACATAACTATGTCGGGTTCAGCGACGTTAACTTTTTTAGAAAAATCTGCCGCCTGGGTTTTTGTAGCGTTAAATTCCACTTGGTTACTGTCACCCCAAGATAAAATTTCTTCCAGGTCTTTGTTAAGTTGAATGACTTCCTGCTGTCTGCGGATATTCGTCTGAGTAGCCGATGTCCGAGCGTTCAAAGTGAATACAGCGTACTGTCATTTGCAAAGCTGTAGATTGGATTCTCGGTCTTTTCCAGCAGATCGTTAATGTAAATGAGAAAAAGAGTAGGAGACAGTATGGAGCCTTGAGATACACCGGCGTTGATAGTGAAGGTGTTAGAAAGAAATCCGTCGACTGCCACTCGTAAAGAACGCTCTCTGAGGAAACATGAGAGCCACAAACAGAACTTTTCAAACATACCATAAGAGCGTAGCTTAGCCAACAGCCCATCGTGCCAAACACGGTCGAATGCCTTGGATATGTCAATAGCAACCGCTCGAGATTCTCCAAAGTGTTCAATTGAGTTGTTCCAAACGTGTGTTACATAAGTCAGAAGATCTCCTGTTGATCTATTTTTACGAAAGCCATATTGATGATCGCTAATAATGTTGAATCCTTCAAGATATTTTAGAAGATGCTGATTGATAGCCTTTTCCATGACTTTTGATATTATTGAAAGGAGTGCGATTGGTCGGTAGTTATTTGGCTAGGTCTTCTTGCCTTTTTTAGGTATAGGCTGAACTGTGGCACATTTCCAGCAGGAAGGAAATATTCCCTTTCTGAAGGATAGGTTGAAAAGTCTACAGAAAACTGGTGTTAGTTCCCTCGCACAATTTTTGAGAACTATGGCAGGTATTCCGTCAGTGCCAGAAGCTTTTTTGGTGTCTAGCTTCATTAAAATACGTTTTATGGTACGCTGTCTGAAGACAATATCGGGCATCCTTGACTGCACTAAGGGAATAGTAGGTGGTGTTTTTCCTTGGAAATCGACAGTAGAATATGAAGCAAAGAGTTCAGCCTACAAGTTCGCTTTCTCAACAGGTGTCGTTGCAATAGAATTATCTGGCCGTGTGAGTGGTGGTATGGTGGATTTGGTGAAATTTTGACTGACTGCCTTAGCGACTGACCAAAAGGACCTGGAATTGTTGGGACAAGCGAGAAGTTTGTTTCTAGTTCGTTGATTGTGTGCCTCCTTGGTTTCGTCGATAATTTCTTTGCATCTGTTCCTGGCACGAACAACGGTGTTACGATTTATGGTGTTAGGATTTTGACGCTATTGTCGGTAGGCAAGATGTTTAGAAGCAACAGCTTCTTTGCATTTTCGGTCAAACCAAGGCTTGTCGTTGGAAGGGCATTTCTTCGAAAAAGGGATGTAAGCCTCTATACCGGCAAAAATAACATCGGAAACCTCCCTGGCGCAGTCAGATGGGTCGTCGGATCGAAAACAGACGTCTAACCAAGGAAAAAGTTCGAAAATATTCCATGAGATCTTCCCATTTAGCAGATCTTGCGCGGTTTAGACGCCTCTCTGTCTCTGATTGGTAAGATACTCGATGTCATAAGTAGTTTATGGTCAGAAGAACCTAACGGCGGATTTACGCTGACCGTGTAAATCTCCGGATTGGTGGTTAAAAACAGATCAAGCAGACTGGCGAACTCCCCGTCTCGATCAGGGATCCGTGTTGGTTCGTCAATAAGCTGAGTTAAACCACAACTGATTGAAAATGATTCGGCTTCACAACCTTGCTTGTCGGTAGCATTTGAATATTTCAGCCAGTTGATGTTGTGTACATTAAAGTCACCCAGGATGGCAATTTCGGCATTTGGATAGTTAATTTGTAAATGATCAATGGTGTCTGCAAGAGAAGCGAAAAGTGTTCTAAAGTTTGTATCACTTGGTGGTCGATAGAGGATCCAGATGAACCTTGTGGTTTGTTGGGTCGTTATTTTTAACCACATAACATCAAAGTTTGGGGGGTCCAGAGCCTCTTCTCGTTGGCAAGAGAGGTCGCTTCTGACAAAAAGACAGATTCCAAAGTTACGCCTAAATCGGGAGTAGAAGTCGTACCCAGGATAAAGATAATTGACTGTGCTGGTCGATGAACTGACCTTGGTTTCACAGAGAGCGAGTACATGAGGTTTATTTGATTGCAGGTATTGGTGCACTGAATTTATGTTCGAGTTTAAACCTCGTATGTTGCAAAATTCTGATCTCTGCATATCGACGCACCTGAACCACCCCCACCAGGAGATCCGAACGGGGGGCTATTTTACCTCCGGAATTTTTTGTATCCAGGTGCCTCATCATGCTATTTGGTCCCACGGTCCGGGACATCGGCACAGCCACGAAACGTTAAGCAACTTCACGCAGCCTAAGCTGATGCGATGGTATTACACCGGGCGATGCTGGTGGGATCTGGGCATCTACCATCTAGGTTGTTCTTTAAGTCGCCTCCTACGACAGGCAGGACGTGCCGGGGGAGATATTCTATCCCGCTCCCCCGCGGGGGGGACAATTCAATAGTCAATGTTGAGTTGTTAATACTACTGACTGCATGAACTGCAAATGATAAGATTATTTACTTTTTAAAACCTGGGAAAGCTCGAGTACAAACAAAAATATATTCATCGGAAAGTTTATCTGCATATCCAAAATGTCAAGCTCATATTTTATTTTTACATGCAATAACTGGCTGCGATACTACATCAGCAATTTTCAAAAAGAGTAAAACAACAGTAATTAAATTGTTAAAAGAAATAATAATGATTTAATTGATTGTGCAGAAGTATTTAAAAAGATTGATGCTTCTCCACAAGTCATCATTACAAATGGGATTCGCTTTCTTCTTGCTCTGTATGGAGCCCAAAAAAAATTGATTATATAGACAAGTATATATACTTAAGTTATATATGTATGAGCCAAATCTCATCACTTTCATTTATAATAGTGGAATCTTGTACTTCATTCACACTTTAAGTAATGTCGCAAGGGCTCCCGACTTGTTGACGCAGAAAATTATAATTACTGAAATTCATAATTACCTCAAAAAAAATCAAGCATATTTTGACCCGAATACGGAAAAGACTTGGCAAAGAGTGAGCTGTGTCTGGTTTATTAAGCAGGTATTAATTCCAAAAGCCAGTTGGTTAGGAAAAGCGACATAACCTTAGAGATAATTCATGTTTGAACTAGATGTATTATTATTATGATTATTGAGAAATAAAAGATGTATATTGGCTGAAGCGAGCGAAAACCGTGCTCCTTGCTTTCGCATTACCAGTACGGAGGTTCAAAATTAAAGACTACCCGGGCGTGATATGTATAAGATACCAAAGTAGGACATGCAGGTTTTGCTTCATATCAAAGCTCATTAGCTAGCCTAGATAAAGAGGTAAATTGCAAATGCACAGTAACAGAAGGAGAGATTTAAGGAACATAGACACAAAAGGGCCAGCAGCCAATAGTACTCTATATTTTCAGTTGCTGGTATTCTCTTAATAGGGGTATTAGTATCTTATTCGCTTACAAAGGTACTAGATCTTATTGTACTTATGCGTTTTGCTTTATAATTAAAAACTTTAGCGGTTTCACATCGGATGGTACTGAGGTTTATTTCTTGCTGGCACTTTTGCATACACGCTTTTCGACTGTTACTGTGTGTTCGCGATTTGCCACTTTACCTAGGCTAGCTGATCAGCTCTGGTATGGAGCGAAACATGCATGACTGGTTTGGTATCCTATAGATGACATGACCGGGTAGTCCATAGCTTTGGACCTTCGTACTTTTAATGCGAGGGAAATGAGCACGGCTTTTGTCCACGATGATTGACAGTCATTCATCGCTCCTGATGAAGCTAAAATGGATAGCGAAAGGCTCGTCGAATGCATAAATAAAGTGTTTGGTGTAGTAGTGATATATACTGAGTAGTGTCATTGTGCCAAAGATTCCACATTCCCAACTTAGTTGGCACATATACATGTTTTCTATATTTATATTTTTCACGAACTTTAATGATTTATTTTATTTTGATTATTGTGTTTTATTAAATAAGGTAGTAAATTTAACATATTTAGTACTAATTTTTAATTCATTATATTTTTGAAATTTTACTATACCTTAAAGTTCAGTGTTTTGATTGTTTTAAGATAATTTATACTATATTAATTTTAATAAGAAAATAAAATCAAAAAACTTGTTAGTGAAAAAGTTTTAATTCCTGCTGAATATTCCGAGTGGACTAGTCCAATTGTCTCTTTGTTGAACGGAGACAGCATTTTTCTTTGCTTAGACTAGAATATTTTTTTTCACAGCTACAGATCGGACGCATTTCAACAAATCTTACACGCCATACACGTTTTCCATATGGAATAACGTTTTCACTTGCTATATTCCAGAATATTATGGAACAAATGTTTGTCGACAAATCAAATAGAGCATGTTCTTTGGATGATTCTTTAATGACGAGTAAAAATTACCGAGAGCATCATACTCGTTTAGGAGCGTTTTAAAATCCCAGTGGTATGAAACGAGTATATTCGTATTTATATGTTATCCTTGGACGAAAAATAATAGTTTAGAGAGATACACTCGATATACAGTCAGTCCAAAAAGTTTCCATACACCACCTGCTTTCTATACTATTTTTCTGTTATGTTTAACTAATTAATTGGAACTATGAGAAAACATGTTTAAATTGATATTTGAAACTTAACCAATGAGGATTAGTATTAAAAACAACTACGGAACATTTTATTTAAAAGTTACATCATTGTTATAAAAATGTAAACAAAATTAATGCCAAAAAGGTCCCCATACACTTAACAATTACCAATAATAGTTTGACGGAGTTTAACGGAGAATAACAACTTCGTTTAAACTAATATTTAGTTGGACCACCGTTGGCCTTGATAATCTCCTGTAACCTTTTTGTCATGCTTGCAACCAGGTTTCTAGTAACTTCTGCTGGTATGTTCTCCCATTCGTTCAATATTCTGTTTTTTAATTCTTCCTTTTTTGAAACATTATGTTTGCGAACGCGCCGTTTAAGTTCCTCCCATAAATGCTCGATGGGGTTAACATCGGGTCATGAAGCTGCTGTCGCACATTTCGGATCATTATCCTGTTGGAAAATGTATCTTTTTTCGAGTGCTAATTTTTGGACACTTTCTGTTAAATTATCTTTCAAAATGTTCAGATAAACATGCTAATCCATGCATCCCCAAAGCAGAACACTACCACCCCCTTGTCTCACCGTGGAACAAACGTTTTTAATAACGAATGCAGTATTCTTCTTTCTCCAAACTTTAGTTCTGCCATCAGACACAAAAAGGTTAATTTTAGTTTCATCACTAAAGATTACGGATTCCCAAAATCCAGGAGGTTTAGTAACGTATTCCCTAGCAAAAGCTAACCGCTTTTTGTGATTAGCTTCCGAAATTAACGGCCTCTTCCTGGCTGCACACCCTTTATAGCCTGCTCTGTGTAAACAATTTCTCATTGTTGGCGAACAAACATTTTTTGAAAATAGTTCCCGTACTTCTTCTTTTAATTTTGGTGCGCTTTTCTTAGGATCTATAATTATTTGTCTAATAATACTGGCCTCTTCACGTGGAGTTTCTTGGGACGACCGAAGCGTGGTTGAATTTTATAGGAACCCGTTGATTTATTCTGGTTTATAATGTACTGAACTTGCAACTTTGTAACAATTTTTCCTATATTTCTGTACGATTTTTCATCTTTCCACAAATCAATTATGATCTTTCGAACTTGAAATGGAATTTCACAATTTCTCTCTCTCATTTTTAATACTACTTTGAAAACCCACTGTAAAATTAATAGCAACGAGTGACAGATTATAAAGTATGGCCGAAAATTATTCATTTGTTTTCAGTTTAGCGAGCAATAGATAGCTTGATAAAATGCGGCTGATTATAACATATTTTTTTTTATTGCAGTTCTTGAGTGCATAGAGACTTTCTTGACATTAATTTTGTTAACATTTTTATAACGTAACTTCTAAATAAAATATTCCGTAGATGTTTTTAATACTAATCCTCGTTGTTAAGCTTCAAACATTAATTTAAACATGTTTTCTCATAGTTCCAATTAATTAGTTAAACATAATAGAAAAATAGTACAGAAAGCAGGTGGTGTATGGAGAGTTTTTGGACTGACTGCATATATGTCAGTCAATAAGTCTTGAAAGGGGAAATAAAACAAGATAAATAAATGAGTCGAAATACATTTATTCTTCAGTATATAATCCCCCTTAAGCTCAATACATTTTTTCAGAGATTTTTCAATTCATTAACATCTCTTAAGTAGATTTGCGAAAGACCTTCAACATATCCATCTACGGATGCTATCACCTCATCATTTGTTGAAAAACGCTTCCTATGTAGAAATCTTTTGAGATTTGGGAACAGATGGAAGTCAGATGGAGCCAGATCTGGCGAATAGGGTGGATGGTCCAACAATTTGTATATAATCCGACCAGCTTTGCCGTTGCCAAAGCAGATGCATTGTCATGATGTAAAATGATTTTTTCTTCTGAAAACAGGGCCTTTTCTTATCTAGCTAGTCTAAAAGGTTACAATAATATTCTATGATTGTTTTACTAGTTTGAAGGCAATAAATTAACAAAATTCCTTTTGCGTTTCAGAAAACTGATGCTATAATTTTTTTGGACGGCTATGACCTCTTTGGTTGCTTTGGAGCTGAACAATCGGGCTCAGTCCATTGTCATGTTTGTTGTCGCAGTTCAGGAACATACTGGTAAACCCAAGTCTCATCGGTAGTTACAAATCGACGCACAAAATCAGTTTTATTCTATGTCAAACTAGCCAAATGTTGTTTAGAAAATTTCTCTGGAATGCGTTTTTTTTTTTCGATGTTAGCAAACGCTTGTGAATAGCTTTTTCATATCCAAAATATTAGTTAAGATCTCATGGACTGATCCATGTCAGATGCCTATAGTCTCAGCTAAATCATCCAAGGTTAATCGACGGTCTTCCATTATCATATCTTATGCTTGCACAACAGTTTCTTCAGTTGTTGCAGTTTTTGGACGTCCTGAACGTGGACCATCATTAACGCTTGTACGACCATGTTTAAACTCTAGAGTCCATCTGTCAACAGTTGGAAATGAAGGAGCAGACTCCTTTAACACTTTCACTAACTTAGTATTGATTTCAGTGGCCGATAAACCTTGCATAACAAATAATTTTGTGAATGCAGGCTTTCACGACCCGTTGAAATAATATAGGTTTCTTTCGGAGTTGAGGCCATGTTCTCCAGGTATTAACTTCCTGACATTTCGCTGACACTGTAGTCAACATTTTCAAAGGCGATGTGGCAGTAGTCAAAGGTTTCTTCTTGGCTGTTCACTGTCAACTGTGTTCGAAGATATAGCGTTGTCTGGTTTTGTATGTTCCGGAGTAGGCGTGGCGAGTCAGGCGCCAGAGATATTTCCCTTTTTCTTAACGTTTTTGTTTGTGGTAATGCGGGCATCCAAGTTTTGATGAGATTAAGGCCTTCGTCTTTTTTATTGAAATTCCGTTTGTGTATAACCTCGAGTAGTAGCTCGATACGTTGGCTGGAACTTGAGTTTGGTCGAACAGTATTTTGTGGTCTTCCTGGGTCAACGTGTGCTCGGCTACGGCAGATTTGTCTGTATATCCTATTCAGCAACTCTTTTTAACCGCAGCATGGAATTCGATATACGCCTGCAGCGGAAAGTGGATCTCTCTGGTCTTTGACCGATCTTAGACTTGTTTTATTGTTCTTGTTAGCTTGTATGTGGTATTAATATCGTGCCGACGCGACGTAGCAATTTTCCAATGCAGTCCGTTGCATTTTTCACAAAACCACGAGTGGCTCTTTCTATTTCTTGCCGAGAGTAACCGTTGTTCTATAAGGCTGTTCTTAGATGTCCAAAGCAATTTGGCAGGTGTTTTGGTTGGCATATTTGGATTGTTCGGTCTGTTAAAGTTTTTATTATACCTCTTTGCTTAGGGTGATGATTCGAGTCCTTAAATATCTGTCAGTGTGTGAACACAGTTGACAGTGACAGCCAAGAACAAACCTTTGGCCACCGACACATCGCCTTTGAAAATGTTGACGTCAGTGTTAACGAAACGTCAGGAAGTTAATACCTGGAGAACACGGCCTCAACTCCCGAAAAAAACCCTTATTAAAGAATTTTATCCCTGCACGATATTCGATTTTTTCCATTTTTAAAAAAATACTCAAACACATCTACTTTAACCAGCTGATAAACAATGAATGATTTGACAGATCGACTTGAAATTTAAGGTGTGTTCAAATGACAGGTGGAGGTTTAAAATGATGTTTAATATTTGGTTCAAGCTCCATGGGTGTCGCTGTCAAAACTTATTAACTGACCATATTACAACAATATTATATATTCTCACAACATATCTAAGTAAATACAATTTTTTTTTTCACCTTTGTTGATTATCTAACTTATATAGTATTACTACAGCATTATTTCGGGACTAATACAGAAACTTTTTGAGGGAAATATTTTTAAAAAAATTAAATGGCTGTAATTTAAAAGTAGAAAAGAGAAATATTCTTTATTCCAAAATTTAGTTCATTATTTAGGTCATAAAATAGATAAGAAAGGGATACATACTTCTAATGAACGAGTTTTGGCTATACAAAAGAACCTATTCTCACTACAGTGATAGAACCTTTTTAGTTATGTTTAATATTTACTATACAATTTGTTCAAAATATTTCAATAACTTTGACATCACCTTATTGTCTTCAGGGAAAAATTAAAGTAATTTGCATAGATGAATTCAGTGACAGTTTCTATAAAGTCAAAAATATGTTGCTGTCCTCGCCCGTATTTACACGTTTTGATCCTGTAAAAAACAAATTAAATTAATTCTAGATGTCTCACAAGTTGGGTTAGTGCTACACTTGGTCATATATTTGACAAAGATGTTAAAAACATATTGCGTTTCGTTGAAGGTTCTTGAATATTAATGAATTATCTTATTTTCAAATTGAAAAATAAGTTGCCGCGATCATTTTTGGCATACATACACATTTTTGTGGCAAATCGTTTACAGCGTTGGACACATCTTGCTAAAAATACAACTGATTTTTTTGTCGAGAACAGTAAAACACTGCAAAGAAAATAGCAGAATTGAAAATTAATTTAATTTTTTAAATGTTTCCAATATCTCATATTTAAATTTTTTTTAGTGGTTCTGGGTTACCCCATAAACTATAAGAAAATTAAATATAAAACAGAGATCCTTTGTTAAGCAAAATTATATTTTATATTAAAAATAGTTTTCTTTTACATATCCTTCAGACGATTTTAATCCATTTTTCATAAGAAAAAATGAATTTATTATTGGAGAAGATTGTTTCTTGTAGGACTATAGGTTGTTAATTCCAAAAAAAAATTAACCAGCAATTCTAAAAGAATTAAATAACAGTCACATAGGCATAGCTAAAATAAAAGCATTGGCACGTTCTTATGTTTGGTGGCTGCTAATTGATAAGAACAATAAAGGGTTGGTAAAAAACTCTAAATCTATGTTTTATATTTTTTTCAGATTCTTCAAAAAATTCTTTAGCATCGTGGAATTGACAAATAAAAGCATGCAAGTACTAAATATATATTTTCTTAATTATTCAAGGCGCTACTTCGAAATGGATTGAACGTTTTAAAACTAGTAATATAACAGCTAGTTCAATTTCTAAAATTTTCGTGACATATTTACTAGATTTGTTTTGCCCCTAAAACTATATAATAATGACAACGGACTTTTACATCGGATCAATTTCAAATTTTTTTTATTTTCATCAGGTATTAAACTTTTAACAGGGGCAGCCTACAATTCCGAAACTAAAGAGTTAGCCGAAAGCGGTTTAAATTAATGAAAAACGCGATACTTAAAGCTGAACATGGAAATGCGAATTACGGTCTCCATTTCATTCATCGTTTTTTTTGTTTCAATGCAGGGACACACCATATTTTACTACTGATGAGTCCCTCGCTAAAATTTTATTAAACACGTTAGTACAAAATTTATTCTTTTATTTCCATCTACTGCTAATATAGTTCAAAATAAACATTATTTATTTGAATTATAAAATAAGGCTATGTTGAAAATGTGGAATCTTTGGCACAGTAACCCTACTCAGTATATATCACCACTACAAAACCAAACACTTTATTTTTGCACTCGGCGCGCGTTTCGCTACTAGTTTAAAATAAGGTATTATTTTTCTAAAGAAAACTATTTTTTAAAGAAAATGACCTAGTTTGTAGATGTAGAACAAATAAGAACAAATATAAAAGTGGGACATCTACTGAGCAAGGAAGTAAAAATAAACGCCGGAATAAGACAAGGCGATTCACTTAGTCCCTTTATCTTCAACATCGCTACGGACAGAATATTGGAGAATCTTTCAAAAACTAGAGGATACACAGTGGGTAATACACACTTCCGCACAATCTGCTACGCCGATGATGCAGTTCTCATCTCCGATTCTGAGGACAACCTTCAGAAGATCTTTCATGGCTTCAATTTGGAAGCGAGAAAACTAAACATGAATACCAACACAACCAAGGCAAAATGTATGGTTGCTTCAAAAGAATTATTAAGATGCAAGCTGGAGATCCAAGGAAGTATTACTGAACAGGTTAATAATTTTAAATACCTGGGAACAATGATAACAAGCTACGGAAACTTAAATAGGGAAGTTTTTTTATGGCGTTGGTGGATACCAAATAGTCAGCTTCTCCCTTTATATATAAATCTATATATATATATATATATATATATATATATATATATATATATATATATATATATATATATATATATATATGGGAGAAATCACAAACACCCAGCCGATACACGGAAGTGAACCGCTGACCTCCTGATCACAGCAGACACCTTAACCCACTGCGCCAATCGGTCCGGCTTAAATAAAGAAGTAAAACAACAGTCTATGAAGGCACCACGAATAGCAGGTTGTTTGACAGATATAGTATCGAAAAATAAATACCTAACAGTGGAAAGTAAAATAAAAATATACAAGACAACAGTGAGACCGATCCTCACGTATGCTGTAGAAACAAGAGCTGACATATGTAAGACAGCACAAATGATGACGACAACAGAAATGAAGGTGATTAGGGATCTACATAGAAAAACTATCCACGACCATATCCACAACAAAGATCTACAAGAACTAAGTAAAATCCAAGAAATATCCAAATGGACCAGAACTAGAACAAAACAATGGCATAACATGTGAATCGGATGGACGACAACATACTGGTAAAAAGAGCTTAACTCAATAAACCCGGCGGTAGAAGAACTGGTGGCAGACCTCCGAAAAGGTGGAAGGAATGCTGGACGGCCACATCGGGCGTGGCCTAATGGGGCAGTATGCCTACTTATATGACATACCATATAAGAAAGAAGAAGATCAAGTTTGTATAAGAAATTTTAGACAGAATAAACTAAAATGGTGTTTTGGCGCCATTATTAATGTTTTAGGGAGCAGAAATTATACTGTTGAAACTGATGGTAGTATTAAATGGAAACGTCCATTAACAAATTAAAATCCTAATTTTGCAAATCACATCAATTTACGTTTTGGGAATACGCCAAACTGCAA
>CM032449.1:93333942-93356442 GCA_019049505.1 Pachyrhynchus sulphureomaculatus | reverse complement strand
AATATGGTTCAATACCACTAGCTCACTCAACGAAACTGAAAGAAGAATATAATACCATAGCTTTGGTCTTGCAGAAGATAAAGTATTACGAACATCAATGGATGATTTGTGTAGACTTAAAAATGGTAAACTTTCTTCTTGGGCAGCAAAGTGGTTACACGAAATAACCGTGTTTCTTGTGCCTCTGGGATAGTAGGGACAAAACACACCACTGGGTTAGAAACGATTGGCCTTAGAGAGAAAACATGGACGTTGGGGAAAAGAATGTCATTAACGACGCTTTGGTTGAAAGAGAAAAAATCATACTTCCTCCGTTACATATAAAGTTGGGCTTAATGAAGCAATTTGTAAAGGCTCTTGATAAGAATGGGTCTTGTTTTGCATATATAGGGGTAAAAATGTATCAGTTGAGCACAGAAAAACTCAAAGCAGGGATATTTGACGGCACACAAATAAGACAATTAATTAAGGATCCTGCCTTCATAAATTTAATGAATCAAGTTGAACGAGAAGCTTGGACATCATTTGTTGCAGTTGTAGAAAATTTTCTAGACAAACATAAAGCTCAAAACTATGTTGAAATGGTTAACAAGATGCTTAATAGTTTCAAATCCTTAGGGTGCAATATGAGTATTAAAATACACTATTTACACAGCCACTTAGACCGTTTTCCAGAAAATTTAGGAGACATGAGTGAGGAACAAGGTGAAAGATTTCACCAAGATATTAAAGTTATGGAGGACCGCTACCAAGGAAGATGGGACATGCACATGATGGCAGATTACTGCTGGAGTTTAAAAGGGGACTGTTTAAAAAAACATTCAAGAATGTCGCGGAAAAGAAGCTTTCCAAGTGTTGAGTGACTATTTCATTTCTTCAATGTTTTTTTTTTGTTTGTAAGTACGACATAATATTGTATTTTGTATAACTAAAATAAAAATTTCGTATCTACTTTTGTTTACTTCACTTACGGATTTGAGTTACAATAATGTAACTTATATTTCTCTAAAATTGTATATCTTAAAAATTTGAGCTCCTAGGTACAAATGAATACGTTATTTGAATTCAGGACATTAAATTGAAATAGAATCAGCTCAAAAAACCTCGACACCAAAACAGCTGTTCCCCTGTGTTATTAATTTATACTAAACCGTATAAAACAAGAAGAGTTGTTTTGCTGTTGTGTTGTATCTCCTTTTCAAGAGTCTTGGGGTACAGGAACCTCACAATTGTGTTATTTCCTTTACTTTCATTTCCTTATGGTGAAAAATATAAGTATATATTGGTATTATATGTCATTTCTAGGTTTCTTGAAATCATGGGATATTTAAATTGTGTCTTTCCATTATTTTTATTTATTTAATATAAGGCGTTAATGAGCTGAGGGAGGAACATTTAAAACATCGACTTGAATTATTTGGATTAAGTTTTTCCTTAGTATGAGAAAGTCAAATTTAGTGCTTATTGATAATAGGCAAATAGTTGAGGTCGGGAACAAAAATCATATTCAGGGTATGGAAACCTACTGTACTCGTCGATTGCCTGGAGTAATCTTTGAGTTTGAACCTCATTTACCATAAAAATCTACAATTTTAATTTGCAAAATCGACGATTTTCGAAATAAATATAATTTTCTATATTTATAATGCTCATTAAATTTATTTAAAAGATATTTACATCACTGTTATGTGATATTATTGCAACTGTCTATAATAGTATACATGAAAATTATTAATTTAAGATGTGGTAGAAGTCTTTTGGTGCTCTGGAATCAAAATTATGGTATTTTTAAGACTTTTTAACATTCCAGGTCAAAAATCTGTGAAAACATATTTTATTCATTTTTCCGAATTTTTTAAAATTCTCATAACTTTAGTTCTAGATCTTCTAGAAATTTCTTTAAAAAATTATATTGAAGAGTTTAACTTCTAGTTTTATAATCTAATATGAACACGTTTTCTCATCTAGGAATAATTTTGCAAATTACGTTAAAATAATAATACGATTTATCTTTAGTACAACATTTAATGGCTTCCCTCTTTTTTGAGATAAAGAAATAGCCACTTCAGAAGGTTTTTTTTCAACAATTTTTTCTTTTTTAATGTTTTTTATTAAATCACATACTAAATGTTCTTTTTCTTTTGGAAGCAGAGTATCACATTTTTTTTTGTAATTTTCGAAATTATTTGAGCGGCAGCAAAAATGAGGCTTTCTCCATGTCAATTCCATAGTACATTTTGGACAATACTTTGCAACTATTTTTTTTGTTTTCACTCTAGATTCACTATTTAAAAAATTAATTTCGCGTCAAATCAAACAAACTACACTCACATAATTTTTCTTCTTGGGACCTAGTATTTCTCTACAGCCTCATAAAGACTTTACAAGAAGTGCAAATTACTATGGGAAGACGTTTATCGTCTGCGTCGAAATGCATTCCCTTTAAAATATTATCTTTTAAAGATCCAGCAATTTTATGCATCGTATTTTTTTTTTCAAACATAAACATATTTTTTTTGATTTTCTTTATGAGTAAGGGCACTATTTGTATTTTAAACATTTTGTTGAATTATATAATGATATACTAAGGCAAAGAAATTGACAACTGTTATGTTATTTTCTACAACTTTATACCTAGCCAACTTAAATTCAATTAATATCTATCATATATCTATCACATGCACATTTATACAATGTCGAGAAAAGAGAAAATTAACTTTTTGACCTGAAATTTTAAAAAATCTTAATATTACCATAATTTTGGTTCCAGCGCACCAACAGGCTTCTACCAAGTCTCAAATTAATGGTTTTCACGTGTACTATTATAGACAGTTGCAATAATATTACATAAATATGATGTATATATGTTTTAAATAAATTCATCGAGCCTTATGCGTAGAAAATTATGTTTATTTCGAAATTCTCCATTTTAATTTTTAAATGCACTTTTTTTTAAAACGCCTTGGCAAGAAATTTTAAAAATTGCTCACACATGCTCTCTATTACTACACTAATCGATTACCGTCGGAAAATTTGTAGTTCACACATGCTCTCTATTACTACACTAATCGATTACCGTCGGAAAATTTGTAGTTGTCGCTGAAGTCATGAAAACCTGTTTCAGGCATACCTTGCCTAAAATGTACTATTATGTCACCGATAATTATTGCGATAATAAGGCGTTTTTACGATTTATATAGGGTAGTATATGCTCTATTATTATTCTTAAAAGTAATATACAAAGTACTCGTAATAATGTTTCATCTTGCTAGAAAATTGCGAAATTATTTTTTTCTACAGTTAAAGATGAATCCAATACTGTGTGGAAGAGAACTTTATCATTACGTCACAATATTAATTCGTACATTAACTAAAAGGAAAACAGCTTTATTTATTATTATATTATATCATATATATTTTACATGAGAATCAGAGTGCCAGAGTAACATTTTTTACTATATGCAAGGTCATGCGAACCATTTTTATTCTTAACATAACTAGAATTGAGACAACAATATAAATCACCATTAAAAAATAAAAAGCGGTTTTGCGCAATTAGTGTTCTGTACCGTGAATGCCTTAAAAACAAAAAAAAAAATGTTACGGAGATATAAAATGATCCCAAATGAGTTTTTAGTAAGACAAAACTTCCAGACATCTATATATCTTGGGAGTCAAAGTGTATTTTTAACATTTTTTCTTAGTCAAGATATGTTAATAGTCTAAGATACCTAATAGCCAATAAATCAGTCTATCTCAATCTAGAATCTAGTAATAAAAGTGTAAAACAAATATATTTGTTTGATTATAAACAAATAAAATAAAATTATTTTGTCCTCGTATCCGTTACTCACTAGTGTGTGTACTGAAAAGTATATTAAAAAAACCTTCACCATATTATCAAGTAGTTTCTTTATACAAGGATATTTTCAAACGTAATGCAGTCATGATCATTTTCGCTTAATCTACACTTTATGAAGAATATTTCAGAATTTTTTTAAAATTTTTTGATTTTTTAAAGGGTAATATGAAGAAAAATTTGTGCAAGTATTATATTATATATATTTCTTGATCCATTTGTCTTTCTTTTGACACCTCATCGATGACCTTAGAATTTTTTTTTATTTCCCACTACAAGCTAACCCCTTGAGTCAAAATTTAACTGTGAAGACTATACGGCTCTAATTAGGGCGTAAATTCCTATATTTGTGTCAAATTTCAACTTTCTATGTCAAATAGTTTCGGAGAAAATTGGGTGTGATAGACAGGCACACGGACAGACGGACACCGAAGTGATCTCACAAGTGTTCCTTATGGAAAACTAAAAATAGTTCTGCAATACGAATGAGAGGTGAAAATATTATGATTAGGGCAGAAAAATACTAATACGATAAACTTCCATGGAAAACAATATATTACAGCCCGCGAAACCGCAGCCGCAGGTTGGTATTTTAATGGGGTTTTCCATGTTTTTAGAGCAATCTTTAAAGCAAATTCAGCACTTTGAAATACAAAAACATTTTTAAATTCAAAAGGAAACAAACCATGTCATTCACGAAATTGTTTCCGCCAACAGTGGACTAAATTGTAGCTCTCATATGCCAAAAATTGTCTTATTTTGCTTCCGTACAATACTGCTAAGAAAACTGAAATACGAGGCTGGTTTGAAAAGTCCGTGCAAAGTCCGAGAGATGGCACCACCGGCGCGTATCGAGGTCATGTTTAGTTAGTAGCATCTCTTGAATGAACGCACACCAATTTTCAGCCATATTGGTCTATTTCTTTGTGTTTGGCATTCGTGTGAATCAAGGAAGTCGAGTGATTTTCAAGAAACGGACGAAAAAGAATTTCGTGTGGTGATTAAACATTACTTTATGAAAGGCAAAACGCCTCAGGAGACTAAAGAGAAGCTTGATAAACATTATGGTGACTCTGCACCTTCGATTAGAACAGTTTATAAGTGGTTTCAAAATTTTCGGACTGGCCATATGGGCACAAGTGACGCTGAACGTTCTGGACGGCCTGTGGAAGTTACGACTCCAGAAATCATTGATCAAATCCATGATATGGTGATGGATGACAGAAGAGTTAAGGTGCGTGAGATTGCTAGTGCTGTAGACATCTCGACTGAACGGGTACATAATATTTTGCATAAACATTTGGACATGAGAAAGCTATCCGCAAGATGGGTGCCGCGATTGCTCACGCTTGACCAAAAACGGAATCGTGTGAAGTGATGCAAGGATGGTTTGCAGCTGTTCCAGAAGAATCCGGAGGACTTTAAGCGTCGTTTCGTCACTGTGGATGAAACATGGATACATTACTATACTCCTGAGACCAAACAACAATCTAAACAATGGGTTACCAAGGGGGAATCTGCACCAAAAAAGGCGAAGACCGTTCCTTCGGCCGGAAAGGTTATGGCGACTGTCTTTTGGGATTCGCAAGGGATAATCCTCATCGACTCTCCGGAAAAGGGTAAAAACTATTACAGGTGAATATTATTCATCGTTATTGGACTGTTTGAAAACCGAGCTGCAAGAAAAACTCCCGCGATTGGCCCACAAGAAAGTCCTTTTCCATCACGACCACGCACCAGCACACACCTCAGCAGTTGTGGTCGCAAAATTAATGGAAATAGGATTCCAACTCGTTTCACATCCCCCCTATTTTCCAGACTTGGCTCCCTCGGACTACTATTTGTTCCCCAATTTGAAGAAATGGCTGACGGGACAAAGAGTTTATTCAAACGAGGAGGTGATTGCAGACACTAATGGATATTTTGCAGACTTGGACAAATCCTATTATTCGGAAGGGATCAACAAACTAGAACATCGTTGGACGAAGTGTATAAGCCTAAAAGGAGACTATGTCGAAAAATAAAAAAGGTTTACCCCAAACACATAAGTAGTTTTTATTTTTGCACGGACTTTTCAAACCAGCCTCGTATTAATCTATTAAAATTTAGAATATATTGAGTTGTTATTTTTAAGTATAATGTTATTTCTTCTTTCTTCCCTATTAGCAAAAACACTTCATTTGACTAGACTTTTAATGATACTGAAAAAACCGGTATAAAGATTCTTTTAAACTTTGGAAGCCTGACAACACTAAACATTTTACTAATTAGTGAGCAATCGATCCCCTCCACCTATTTTCATAGAGGAGGCTTGATGAAAAGGCCTAGTAGTGAAGGATAGGTGTATAAAACCATGGAACTCAATGTAAATTTTAGATAGCTAAAATAGTGGGATGCAGAAGCATCACTGGTTGAACAGGAACAACAGACACGATATAATATATAGTATGTGGCATTTGTCAGATAATGTGCTAATAAAAGAGGGGACTTCTTATTTCCTCTTGAGTAGCCGTTATTTGAGTGAATAGTCTATATAACATAGTTCTTTGGTTTACGGAATAAGGAAGAATACATTAGAGACAGAAGGGTGTATAGATAAAAGAGACTGAATTTTTACATGTAGTTAATACTTTACCTAAAACGTACAAGTATGGCTTACTGTATAACAGTTAATTTGCGCATTTTTTTCTTTGCGTTAAGCATTTTTTTTACTTTTGGAACGTTTGATTGGAAGAAATATAAATGTCGGTAAATTTAACTAACCACTAATATGACAAAAATAATAATATAACAAGTAACACTAATTAAAACTGAAGAAATAAAACTCGTTGTAAAACTTCAAGTACCTCTAATAGTAGTAACGAACACCGAAAACTGCTGATGTAAATTAAACTAAGAATATTTTTACCTTTTCGAAGACAGAAAATTTTATTATGGTTATCATAAAAATGTCAAAAACCTCGACATCTGTGTTCTTTAAAATATTCTCTGCCTGCGCTTAATCGGTTGCCATGAATCATTAGCAAATTTACCCCCCCCCCCTACATTTTCATAAGTTAACTAGCAGAGCTTAAAAAAATTTTCACATAACTAATCTACACTAATATACTTAGCCACGCTTTTCTTGAGTTGTTTCTTTTCATCTAAAAATTAATCTATTGTTTGTTCCTCAAAAATCGACGCTATAGCAACTTTCAACTCATCATCTGAGGAAAATTTTCGTCCCCTCAGATTTTTCTTTAGATGTTTGAACCAAAAGAAGTTACATGGTTCTAAACCACGGCTATTTGGTCGATGTAACTTAGTAAATCCACAGTTGTCGTGCAATAACAAAGTTTTGGTCCTCCGACGATTTTCTCTAATAGTCTTCATCAGGTTTGGGATCACCTTTCCGTAAACCTCCGCATTGGTTCCCAATCCGCTTTCCCGAATACGCCTGGGTTTCACCTTCTTTGGAGGTAGAGAGCCTCTATCCCATTGCATTAAATGTCGCTTGGTGTAAGAATCTAAATAGAATACTCACGTCTCGCTACCTGGGACAATTTGCGAAAAATTACCTAAATCGTTGTCTAAAGCTGCCAAATATTTTTGAGGAATTTATCTCCTTGCCAGCTTTTGCTCTGCTGTAAGCAGTTTGAGGACCAATTATGCAGAAACTTTTTCAATCTCTAATACTTAGTGTGCAATCTTTAAAACTGTGGTTTCGGCTATTCCGAGTTCTTTAGTAAGCAGTTGATTCGTCATTCTGATAAAAGAAAATTGTCAACAAACATGATCGTTTTCTTAATTCTTGCTAAACCTGTCATCCTGAATTGAGTAACTTGACAACCAAAAATTTTTTTTGTATGACCTGTTACGGGTCTATCGTGCACCTGCTTGTTTTAAACTTATAGAAGGCCGATACCCTTTAAACATGACAGCAACCTTCTAGGTTGCATTTCCTAAATACCCTCCCGGTCTAGCATTTTTGGAGATCCCAGATGAGTTTTTCTAGTTCTCGTGATTGCTGGATAAGACAAAACTGAAACTGTTTTTTTTTTACTCCTGAAAGCACAATCCGCAATCTGAACTATTTTTCACCTCAATCCAAATAAGGTGCTCAGTCAAGTGTTCTACGAGGATTTCTGTCACCATCTTTAGATTTTTTCTACTTAATTTAAGCAAGGACCTGATACAGTCAAGGTTAGGTCTCTCTAGTTCTTGATAAACCTTCTCTTCCGCAGATCTGTGATTGTTTGCCATTCCATATTGCATGGGATATCTAAAAAAGATTCCGGTCACGTTAAGCTTGTTACAGCCTTCTGTTTAATCATTGTACTGGCTATGTTAATCCAATTGACCCCATTTGAACAAGTATACGAAGAAAAGTAGGCTATTTCTATACGCCAATAAGTCCTGGCGCTGGCTTACCAGTTACGAACTCTCGCCTATTTCAAAGATATTACGGTGCTATTGTTTTTTTAAACTTATAGGTATTTTTTAGTGTTCTCTATGGAACACTTATAAGATCACTTCGGTGTCTGTCTGTCTGTCACAACCGATTTTTTCCAAACTATTTGACACAGAAAGTTGAAATTTCGCACTAATATAGGAGTTGATGGCCCCATTAGAGTAATTTTCAGTTGTGTAGTTTTGAAAGCTACATTTCTGACTTAGGGGTTAGTTTTGGGAGGTGAAAAAAAAATTTTGAAAAAAATTTGTTTCCAAGTTATGTAGTTATAATATATATATATATATATATATATATATATATATATATATATATATATATATATATATAATGTAATACTTACGCACACTTTTCTTTGTGTTGTTTTTTTAAAATTTCGAAAAATCGCTCTCCTCCTCTTATCTCGAAAAGTACTCATCAGAATATTTTGAAAAAATGTTAGAATATTCCTTTAATAATTTATCTGGTATAGCAAGTCGAAATGCGCAAAATTTTTTGTTACGGAGGTATAAAATGATCAGTGACTTCACAAAATATACCTCTGGTATGTTTTCAACGAAGTTTTTTTCCGATTTTTAACTGAAAACTGATGACCTTGAAATTTTTGCTTTTTTATATACCAGATAAATTATTAAAGGTAATGCATAATTTTACGTTCAATTACACTCTGTAGAGAATATTTCATAATTTTTTCAAATTTTTTTGATCAGTACTTTTCGAGATAAGGGGCGGTGAGCGATTTTTCGCAATTTTTTAAAAATAATACAAAAAAAAGTTCACGTAAGTATTACATTATATATATTTTTAACTCGCGTTTTTACAAGCTTTCATTTGACACCCCCCTCGATGAACTGCTAAAATTTTTTTTCACTTCCGATTTCACCTCCCAAAACTAAGTCAATATTTATCTTTTAAAACTAAGCCGCTCTGATGAGGCCATCAGTTCCTATATCAGTGTAAAATTTCAACTTTCTATGTCAAATAGTTTCGGAGTAAATCGGGTGTGACAGACGGACAACCGACAGACGGACAAGCGACAGACGGACGGACAGACACCGAAGTGATCTTATAAGTGTTCCATATGGAACACTAAAAAAATAAAAAATCAATTGGGTGGGGTGGGGTGGGTTTTATTTTAAAAGCAATCAACGTACGGAACGCTAAGTCCGACTTGCACTTGGCCGGTTTTTTAAAATTTATTCTTACTTGATTTACATTTCAACGGAGTTAAGGTTTTCGGTCTTCAATTCCGGGAATAGTTGGTTGCTATGATATGCAATGAAAATACTTTTTTAAGAATGACTTATCGTAATAACGAATGGTACATCTAGAGTTCTGTGGGTAAAAAATGACACACACAGTGCTAACCCTCACAATACTCTAAAGACAGAGTGTGTTTTTAATGTTTCTTATACATTTTTATGATTTATTACTTCCCTTGCAAACACGTATGAATACAGAAGTTGACTTTCTTCAATTAACTAAATTTAATCAGGGACTACAAATGCTATAATTTAAATAAGTATTTTATATCACTATGCTTCTTTATATTTCATATTAACTGTAAAAGTTTAGTAGAGCAGATTAGCAGATAATTTATAGTATATTTTTTCACAAAAAATCTTTCAACTTCACTTCTCATATTGAGTTGTTGATCGACACCTAGTCTAACTTGTAAACTTAAAATTGATTGGATAAATATTCGTTTCCAAATAAACGAATTGATAGAATGTTACAACCGATTAATTTACAGATTTGTTTCCCTCTGCGTGCTGTCCAAGACCGACCTTAACTCAGTACATTATTTCGTACCTATAGTATTTAAGTAGCTCCGATTCAATTATCCTATATACTATTAGCAGATGAATAGTGTACCTGAATCTTGTACATTAAACCAACATTCAATAATTTTTAGAGCTCTTCACAACGGTTTAAAATTTTAAGAAATAGTATTCGTTTATTTGTTTACTGATAATAATTAAAGTTAAGGTTAATTTAAAAAAGATAGGTACTTAAATAACTTACTTATTACTTATAAGTCTTTTATTATGATATAAAAAAATTCTCTACATTATACCTAAGAGTATAAATTAAATATAAGATATCAGTATATTTTATTATTATTGTCCCAACTTCCTGGAGATTTTTCTTACTTAATTACTTAGCGATTCTTTTATTCAGTTAATATTTAATTATCTAGCGTATGGCCCACATGGATACAAGATAATAAGTACTTACAGATATAACATGTATAAGATATATCACAAAAAAACAGTTTAATATAATATATAGGTAAGCGATACGACAATTATGTGTATAAAACTAATTTATAATTATAATTCTATATTGAGGCCATTAATCTAGTTGAGTACATCTTCTGCAGCCTGGAGAAAGTCTAATGAGCTTCCTGTGTACTAGTAAGTACGCTGTTAAAGGGCATTTATATACGATATGGTGTATTATCTGACGGGGGCCTCCGCAGTCACAGGCCAGTGATTCATTAATTTCCCACTAATAGAGAGAGTCACGGCAAATTTATTTAATAAGTTCTGACTCTTAAGAAACTCAGCTTCATTCGGTGACGTCCCTTAGTTTATAACGTTGTTCATACAGAACCCTTCACCTGTGGGTGTAAAAATTGTCCAACACAGCTTGAGGAAGGCTACAATATTTTCTGTCGTCTTGTAAAGACTTGTAGATAACAGTACAGAAATTTACGAATCTTACCTTTGTCAAAATATGGTTAAAATTTAATCTTGTACATGTACTACAACAATAAACAATTATAATTGGATTTTTCAGAGTTGCTGTGATATAAACTAAGGAAAACCCAAATTTCTAATCAGTTAGAAATCAACAAATATGCTAAGTACTAAATTTGTGTGTTTATTTTCCTCTTGAACTCTCAGGCATAACAACAAATTAAAAATTATGGTGCGACCAAGCATATTCTCTCAATAAAACTTTTTCATTTCATAATAAAATACACCATTAGGTTATCAGTATGATGTTTGTAATTAGAAAATTCATGTAATCAACTCGACATCTTTTTTGCAGCAGACAGCAGCTTCCTTCTGGCCAACGCACAGATAGTGGAATACCCGATCGTATACTGCAACGAGTCATTTTGCAAGATTTCTGGCTACAACCGAGCAGAAGTAATGCAGAAATCTTGCAGATGTGCCTTTATGTTCGGAGAACTGACCGATAAGGAGACAATCAGTAGAATAGACCACGTATTAGAGCATCAATTACATGATCAGTTTGAAATCCTGCTTTATAAGAAAAACAGTGAGTATATAACTGTTCATTTGTATATTAAAATACCAATTATTGAAAATTTAAAAAAAAAAACAAAAAAAGATTAATAATAATATATGTTTCTTCAGTAGCTATATATTATAAGCGAAACTTATGTGTGTGTGTCCCAAGACGGGACGAGACGCAATAAGATATGTCGACACAGACCTTTAAAAACATAAAATGGAAAGTGGAATGGTGTCATAAATATAACAATATAGCATTTTCAAATTTACAAACAGAAGTTAAATAATCAAACGTACCATTTTTATTTATACTCCAGTCAAAATACGGTTTTAAGCTAAAATCGTCGGATACTGCTACATTTTTTTTTAAAAAAAAACTCGTCTCGAGGAGTAAATTAAGGAAAAAATATTGCGACCGCTGAAAAATTGGGGCAACACCCTCAAAAATGGGAGAGAACTGGCTCGTTTTTTTTTTCGGTTTTTTTTGGTGTATTTTTGCAATTTTATCGTAAATTTGTGGAAGATAAACTAAAAATTCTGATGGATTTTGATTCTAGATAAAAACAACGAAAAATTTAAGGGGTAATTTGAACCTTCTAGTCGGGAGAAATTGGCCATTTTGTCGTTTTTTTTGTCATTTTTTATGATTATATAGGTATACTTGTAAATTGTAAGCTATTTTTCAGTTAACTCTGGAACTATGTTCCATGGACATTACATCTAATTGATCTAAACATAATTTTAGCCATTTTTTACATATTAAATATATTTTTCACTCCTCATAATATTGATAAATTTTACCGATTCACGTTCTGACGAATTTTTTATACAACTTTTTTTCAGTATACTATTACCTTATTAGAAAATGTTCCTTAGTCCCTCAGCTTTCATTTGTGGTACCTAAGAACTCATTTAAACCATTTAAGCCCATGAAATTGGTCACTTTAGTCTCAAATTTAATTTTTAATTTGAAATTTACGATTTCTTTTTAAAAAATTATTTTGTCTTGAATTTTATAATATTTTCAGTAACCACAGTTATTTTTAATTATTATACAGGGGTTACCGTACATGTTGAGTGGCTGAGGAAGTCATTTGGTCAATTTACTTTCAATTTTATGTTTTTTTTGTTTCGTATTTACAGTTACTTTTAAAAGAATAATTTTTCTTGAATTTTATCTTATTTGCCGTAACGAAGATCATTTTTATTAGTTATAAAATGAGTACCATGTGCCTTACAAGAGGAGGCCAGAGCATTTGGGTCACCGATTTGGATGAAATATGGTGGAGAGATATATTAACATCTCCGTTTTATGTTTTATCAGGATTTTTTTAAAAAAAATTAATTTTATTTGGCTTTATAATGTTTTGAAAAAGTAGTAATATTACTATTAAAATACATTGCTACAATAATTTAAATATAATTTAATATTTCATTTAACTAGTTAAACTTGTTTCATTAAAATTATTATTATTTTTAATTTGATTATTATATCTTCATATAAAATTTACATTTAATTTTAGTTAAAAAAAGAAAAAATGAATTTTTTGTTTACGAAATCGGACTGTTACAAGAGAACTATTTTTTTTGGAAAACGTCACTACTGCACTGTAAAGTACAATTAGCATGTATTATATAGTCAGTACGGTCTTAAAAGCACTAGAACTATATCTCGTTATATATCTAAGGCCACCGTTTCTGATTGGATGAATGTCGCTGAGTAACTAGTCGTATAAGTAAAGTAGGAGCAATAGCATTAAATAATCTAGTTATAAAGCAACATTATACTAGTTACTTTTCTTTAAAGATATAAAAACAAAATTGATTAAAAAAAAAATATGTTTTTAAATGTAGTAATTATAAAGTAATAGAAATTAAATTAACGTATTTACGTTAATAAAAATAGTTACAAATTGTACAAGTAATTATTTAATGTTAATTAAAAATGAGTCTAGCTCATAGATCGGTAATAAATAAATTTTTAATAAATTATTACTTCCTCGTAAAGGTTTAAATTATTTGCTGGGACTTATGCTAACAAGGGGAGAAATGAGGAATTGGATCACCAATTTAACAATTTAACTCAGCCACTCAACATGTAGAGTAACCTGTGTATAATAATTAAACATTGGTTACTGAAAATATTATAAAACTTAAGAAAAAATAATTTTTTAAAAAAGAAATCGTAAATTTGCATTAAAAAAAAATTAAATTTGATATTAAAATGCCAATTTCTCGGGCCAATTGTTTAAGTAAGTCAAATGAAAGTTTAGGGACTAAGGAACATTCTCTGATATTTTAGGTAAAGTAGCAGTATACTGAAAAAAAGTTGTTTAAAAAATTCTTCAGAAGAAATAAATGTGAACCGGTAAAATATATCAATATTATGTAATATCTAATATGTAAAAAATGTCTAAAATTATGTTTGATTCAATTAAAGTAATATTCATGGAACATAGTTCCAGAGTTAACTGAAAAAATAGCTTACAATTTACAAGTATACCTATATAATCATAAAAAATGACAAAAAAAAAAAAAAAAAAAACGATAAAATTGCCAACTTGCAAGTACACCTATTTGATCCTAAAAATGACAAAAAAAACGGCAAAAACAGTCAATTTCTTACCACCAGAAAGTTCAAATGGACATCCATAGCCCCTTAAATTGTTCGTTTTTTTTTTTATCTAAAATCAAAATCTGTCAGAATTTTTACTTTATCTTCCATTAATTTATGATAAAATTGCAAAAATACGCTAAAAAACCAAAAGCGGGCGAATTCTCCCATTTTTGAGAATGTTGCCCCAATTTTTCAGCAGTGGCAATACTTTTTTCTTAATATACTCGTCGACATAAGTATTTTTTAAAAAAAGTGGCAGTATCCGACGATTTCTGTTTTTGACCTGTTTTGGGCTATTAGAGCTATTTCACAGTGTATTTTTAATTATTCTCGAACAGATTACAAGTAGGATCTCATGGAATGTAGCTTAATAGTATGAACCTCTTTGTTAGGAATCATATGGGCTAGAGCCAGAGAATTTTTTTATGAAGGTATTTACATAATAAACTTAAGTCAAAACTCCTTTTTGATACTCCATAGAATAAAAGATTCTGTTAAGTTTCGGATCCCCACTTAAGAAAATAATTTTCTTCAGAATAGAATCTAATAAACGCAGTATCCTGTTCATGATCAAAGTTGAGTTTTAAATAGGACAAAAGCTGTTGTGGATATAATATCACAGAAACACAAAAAAATGTTTATTACCACGAACCAAAATACATGGATCCAGTGTATTTTCCGACGCTGAATTCGAATCCGTGGTTTTAAAAAAAAAAATTATAGTGTCATTTTTTTTTTGCCAAAAACATCCCTTGAAATGGGATAAAACTGTAGTAATAATGCAATGACTCCTAATGAAGTGTGAAAAATGGTAGATATTTTATAGACCAGAGAAGAGAGTATGCATTAAAACCACAGATATTTATATTAATTAAACCAAAATACACTTTTATAGGGGGTGGAAAGTACCTCTAAAACTCAAATAACCCACGTGAGTTTAAATAATATGTACAAAGGATAAATTGTTGTAGCTCTTAGGACAAAATATCTAAATCTGGTGTGATAACCAGACATTACTTTTAAAGGGTTGAGACTCACCCCTATAAGGTGTAAAAACCATCCCCACCTACGGAGGTATCTGATAAGTTTCAATAACGACGAAAAAAGTTCAAGCTTTTGTAGTTTTAGGCAAGGTGAATAAATATGAAGTAGATTCGCTTGAACCACCGATATACGACTATAAACACCCTTAGAGGGTGGTAAAAACTATCCCTATGCTCTAATGATGCACATGGACGTTATTGAAATTTAGAAATGATCAAATACTTTTATCTTATTGTGCCAAAAATTCAAGACAACTAAATCATCTTCCTATTAAGGTCGAAAATCATCCCTAGGAGGGAGGAAATTTCACCCTGGGATTGATGGATCTTAGAAGTTCTAGCATCTGAGAAAAAAAATAGCGGCTTTCGGAGTCTCAGGCAGGATGGAACTTCTAAGATCCATCAATCCTAGTGGGTAGTTCCCTCCCCCCTAGGGATGTTTTTCGACCTTAGTAGGAAGATGATCTTGAATCTTGTCTTGAATGTTTGGCATAATGAGTACTTGATCCCTTTCGAATTTCCATAACATCCATGTATATCTTTTGAGCGTAGTGGTAGTTTCTACCACCCTCTAAGGGTAGTTTATAGTTGTGTATGGGTGGTTCAAGTGAATCTACTCCATATTTGCGCACACTGCCTAAAACTATAAAAACCTGAACTTTTTTCGTCGTTATTGAAACTTATGAGATACCTCCGTAGATGGGAGTGGTTTTTACACCCTATAGGGGTGAGTCTCAACCCTTTAAGAGTAATGTCTGGTAGTCACACCAGATCCAGATATTTTGTCCTAAGAGCTACAAGAATTTGTCTTTTGTACAAGTTATTTAAACTGAAGGGCTTTATTTGACTTTTAGAGGTACTTTTCACCCCCTATGAAGGTGGATTTTGGTTTAATTAATAGAAATATCTTGCTGTGGTTTTAATGCATATTCTCTTCTCTGGACTATAAAATATCTACCATTTTTCACCCTTCATTAAGAGTTTATTATAGGTTTACTCCATTTCAAGGGATAGTTTTGTTAAAAAAAATGTCACAATAAATCTTTTTTTAACTACTGCTTCGAATTCAGCGTTGAAAAAATACACTAGATCCATGTATTTTGGTTAGTGGTAATGAACTTTTTTTTGTGGCTGTGTATTCCGAGCTAAGCTTGAGAAGTTTTTTTTGATACCATCATGCCAAAGCATATTGTTAAGCTAACGTTTAGCAAGTTGAGTGACGATGCTAGTAGTACCCTAATTACTTTGTCGGGTTCAGCAACGTAAAGTTTTTGAGAAAATCTTTTTCCTGGGGTTTTAATAGCATTAAATTTGACTTGATAACTGTGATCTCGAAACAGAATTTCGCAAAGGTCTTTGTTTAGTTTCTACTGCCTACAGATGTTATCATCGGAAGGTATCAGTAAATAAAGAAACCATCGTGCTATAATCAACAAAATTGATTTTTTAACTTTTCTAGTAGATTATTAATGAGGAAAAATACTAGAGTAGGAGAGTGTGGAATCTTGGGGTACACCTGGTTGATACTGATTATCGATCTCTGAGGATACTTGAGAACTACAAAAAGACTTTCCAGGCTTACTATAAAAGTGAAGCTTAATTGAAAGCCGGTCAAATACAGTTGGATAAATTGGACAAGCATCACGGATCGAAGCTCCCCTCAATGGCGGTTTTCCTAAAACGGTTGATATATGAGTACACATTTATATGAGCAATGGTGTAGCTAAGGGTTAAGAGCGTATATGCTAGGGTCCCCTATAGATATAGAAAATGGCGCTTTTTTGACAAATATGTACATGTTCGTTAATGTCTTCAGACGTTGTTTTTAGTGTTCCGTACGGAACATTTATGGGATCACTTCGGTATCTGTCTGTCTCTCCGGCTGTCCGTCTGTCACACCCGATTTTCTCCGAAATTATTTGACATAGAAAGTTGAAATTTGGTACAAGTATAGGAAATGATAGCCAAATCAGATCCGTGTAGTTTTGGAGGTTAAATTTTGATTTAAGGGGTTAGTTTTGGGGGGTGAAATCGGAAGTGAAAAAAAATACCATGTCAACGAGTAGGATATCAAATGAAAGCTTGTGAAAACACGAGTTCAAAAATATATATGATTTAATACTTGCGCACACTTTTCTTTGTATTATGTTTAAAAAATGACATAAAAGCCCTGTTCACACATCCTATCTCGAAAAGTACTGATCAAAAAATTCTGGAAAATTATTAATTATTATTATGATGTATTACCTTTGGATTTATATAAAAAAAATAAAAAATTTAAGGTCATAAGTTTCCAACAAAGATCGGAAACAAACTTTGTTAAAACTTATTTGGAGGGTGTTTTGTGAAATCATTGATGTTCTCATCCCTCTTTTTTTTTATTTTACAAGCAATCACCGTACGGAACAACAATTGCGCCAGTCCGACTTGCACTTGACCGTTTTAATAACAAATTTTCTCCAAACGTTTATTAGAGAGAGTTTACAACGCTTATTTTGGTAGGCCACTGTTTTTGTCTTTATTTGAAGCATGCGCCCACCGTTTGGACCTACGCGGTAGTAAAGAGAACAAATTAAATATAAAGGCTCAGCTGTTATCGTTATTTGAAGCATGCGCTCACCATTTGGAGCTTGCACAGTATTGAAACGAAATAAAAGAAACCTTTATTAAGGATAACGATTTCCCTTATTTAGAAACTTATAAGAGAGGTTATTTGAAGTTCGTTATTTTTATCGCTAATATTATAGGGCCTATTTTTTTTCTACTTAGGTATACAAACCACTAAGACAATAAAATAAAATTGAAGTCTTGAAAGAATTGAAATCTTTTGTTGCAAATAACACTGACAACAGTTAATTAGTGTTCAGATTATGTTGAGATTTGGTAATCTTTGTCACAATGGCATTAAAGTGCATGTAGCGCTATTTTCAGATGAAATTTTATTTATCGGACATTCGTATTACCTTGGAAATATTGAAGGAAGTGATAGAAACCTGCTAGATATAGCTTTAATTTAGAAACGTGTGTTGATCCATCTAATAATAATAATCGGTGTACTTAACCATAAAATGAATGAAACAAAAACTCCCATAGAAGTTGAATACTAACCTAACTTGCAATTCCTTTGCGATAATATTGCGCATGTTTGAGATAACAATAAGGACAAATTTTCTGTATTAAGAGATACAAAGTTATAAGTTTAACATCGTCTTATAGACAAAAATTTTAACAGTTCTATAGAGTCTGTAGTAAAATACGTGCATGTTAGTTTTGTCATATATTTTATTATTATTGAGTCAAGATGACAGACTATATCCTCAACTATTAACTAACTAAACGTTCAAAGCACTTCATCTCTATATTAAACCATATAACCTGAGATTTCTATGTAGTTTTTGAATACTTATTTTATAATGATGCAAGGCAATATGAAGCAAACCTAGTAAATTTTTAGGTTTTGACAAAAGTTATATACTACATCGATACTACCGTTCTTTAATCTTTCATTGAAAAGCATTATTAACAAGATAGACTGTGAGATAAGAACAAATTTTTATGAAAATTGTAGCCTCTTAAAGCGGGGTCTTTTTTTCTAGCCCCACTTTGGACCGCTATTTTAAAAAGTCTTACCCTACTTTACTTTTAATAAATATTATATTTATTAAATAGAAGTCGTTATTTGCCCCTTATGTATATCATAATTTCTGAGAATGGATTAAGTGGATATTAAGACTGAAAGAACTAAAGAAATTAGACATAAACTAGCTCAGTTTTTTTTTTGGTAGAGAAATATGGATAAGAGATAATTTTTGTACGTCTTTTGAAAATAGTCTCTACAGTTGTTTAAAATTTTGGTTGTACAGATTTTGGGCACCATTCATTTTAAAATAAAAAGAATCTAACTTCAGCTCAAAAAATGAGAAAATACTGAAGGGTTATGTAGTTGTTGAAAAAAATTTTTAATATGGTACAACCGTTGCACCCTGAAAGATAAAATGGGTGATTCAGTGAAACGCTAGATTTAAATAAAGAAAAGGGTTTATTAGTGACAAAATTAAAAGTTCTAACTTCGCTACACTTTAAAATTACTGCTACTAAATAAAATCCCTTAATCTAGTATATGGTACGATTATATAGAGTCTTTAAATCGGGATTCTAATTAAAGGCTTAGCTAAACACAATGTTAAAAGTTCGTGGAATTAACTTCACGAGTTACACGTGCTGAATAGACGATGTAAACGCACTTGTCAGCAGGAAACAAGATCTGTGGATTGATGTGCTTACGACTTACGGTTTTTCTGTTAGTTTTTTAGCGTGTCCCAGTGCGATTTTCATAACCATATTGTCTCAACCTTTGCTACCCCAGTTCCTTTTGGGCTGCTAAACACTTCTTCACTCGAAATGTCTGGGAATGAGTAGGATATTTCAAGGAAAAGGCCTTGAACTTCAAAGCTAAAAACCGTCTCTGCACTACCACATCACTAATAAACTACTACGGCAACGTGATGGAAAAAAGCTACTCCGGCTTGCTGATCGAAAAAAAGCCTACTGCGGCTTGATGATCTAAATGTCCACTGCGGCTACATGATGGAAAAAGCTTTTACTGCATCTCGGCTGGAAAAAAGTCCACTGCGGCTACATGATGGAAAAAGCCTATAACAATGTCATCCGAACCCTTAAATATTTTTCTCCCTTCCTTAAAATCACATCTTCAAGATGGCTACTTCCCGGATATAAATCTTTAGCCAATCAGACGCATTCGATGCAAATTAAATAAGTCCAGTAGGTAACCCGCAATGCACACTGTAAAATAAACGGCTCAAAAATTCAAAACACTGTTTTAAACTACACTGCTTAAAAGTTAGTAAGTAAAGTAAAATAAAAGAAATATAAATTATATGTGTCGTAACATGATCTTAAAATCTAGGAAGAAATGAATGTTACAAAATTTCTCGCGTTACAAAAATAGTCTTCAAGGATTTTTAGTTTTTTAGGGTCACTAGATTAGCAAAAATAGTTTCTCACTTCCGTCAATCTGACTGCTTGTCCATCTGCTATGCGATCTGTTTCAAATTTGGTACAAATAAGAAGGTTATTGTAAGAATTACCCCTCGTCCCCCCCCTACAAACTTTAATTACTCCTTTTCTCCAATTATAATCTTTTTCTCCTCCTTCTGATGAACCATACTTACTGATTCTCCCAAATTATCGTTTTTGCTTCCTCCCTACAAATCTAAGTGAAATATTAAAATAATAAATTATTGTCAGTTCGTTCATTTGTCATTAGCAAAAATGGATTTGCTCGAGTTAGATGTGTTTGTTGACATTAACGGATATAATTCAGTCCACTGCCAATCTTCTTCATATGCTATTTTGTCTTCTGTTCAGTGATTGATGGTGAAAAGGAGGATATGCTAGGGGTTTAACTTCTCAAAGCTTATTTGAAGACTCCTCAAGATCCCACTCTAGTTGGAATAATTTCCTGTATATCGATTCGAGGTGGTTAATATAGTCATTTGGATAGTTTTCAGCGTGTACTGGTATTCCAGTTTCTACAACTTCATTTGCATGTTGGTCAGCCTTTTCGTTGCCTTTGATTCCAATATGGCCAGGTATTCAGAGAAATAGGAATCTCTGCTTAAGAATGTATAGGAGGTCGGAGATTTATCTAGCGTATGCGTATTTCAAATTTCTAGTCTTAAGTGATTCCAGGGCACTCAGTGAATCGAAAGCGATAAGATATTTGTGATTAATTCCTGCATTTGTGACGTAACGAAGACTTTCCTTAATCGCGAGGAGCTCAGCAGAAAAAATTGAAGAGTACTGAGGCAGGTTAAAGATTCTAATTGTGTTGTTTGAAACAAATGCGGCTCCCCCTTCCTATTCAGATTTAGAGCCGTCGGTATAAACAACTGAGTAGCCTGAGTAGGTTTTGTTTATTCTTTCCTGAAAAAATGTATTTAGAGTGGAGTTTAATGTAGTTGATTTGTTGTGTTTATTTAGTGAGAGGTCAACAACTGATTTGGGGGAGCGCCAGGGAGGAAAAGTGGTGAACATGGAGTACTAAAAGGTTGGGGGGGAGAGGTTATGGGTAGATAGAATTTGTCTAATTCTGCAAGGGATAGAGTTTGGAGAGTAGGATTTAATGTTTCAACGATGTATGTTAGTAACATTTAATGGTAATCTGGTATGTGGATGATATAGAGTGGAAATATTATGTTTCATTAGCGAGAACTGTCTGTCTAAATATAGCGGGGGCGTGGTTGAAATACACTTAAGGCTAAATATAAAAGTGGTTCAATAGTTTCCCGTAGCAGATCGGAGAGCCTGATTTTGAATTGGGTCAAGGGTGTCTTTTGATGGTTGAACTAGCCGAGTCGTATATGAAGTCACCATATATCAATTTGGATAGAATTAAGGATTTATAAATGGGGAAGAGGGACTGAAAGTTAGAGCCCCACTTGGAGTTTGAAAGAGTGCACAGTAGGGTCAAGTCTCGAGATGTACATTCTTTGAGTCGCTTTATTTGAGGCTGCAAACTTAATTTTTTATCAAAAGTCAATCCCAAAATGGTGTGAGAGTCAGTGAGGGGGATTGATGACTCGTTGACTTTTAGTGGATTGATTTTGGGACAATGTCTAATCTTGCAGAAGTGTTTGACAGATGATTTTGCCGGAGAAAAGGAATACCCATTTTTTTGGTCCAATCGTCAAGGGCATTAAGTGTCTGTTGCAGAACTACGATAACTTCAGAAGCTGATTGTGGGGACTGATATACAATTATATCGTCTGCTAATAGTTTGTATTTTACTTGTTGTGGTATTAAATTAGTCATGGGTCTGATGGCAATATTAAAAAGCGTTAGGCTAAGAACCGACCCTTGAAGAACTCAAAGGAGAAGATTGTGACAATCCGACATATGGCCATTTGCACTAACTTGAAAAGTGCGGGGAGCAAGGAAATTGTGGGGGTTGTATGAATAATCATATTATTTACATTTGATAGTTGAACGAACCGTAGAGAACTTTTTAAAGTATTCACATCCAAAATATCTTCAAGTTCCTTACATTTTATTTTGGAAAACAGGAAATGTCTGTAGTAAACTTAAGACACACATTTAATCAAAGAAGCTAAACTTCACTTTTATTATTGTAGTATTGTATATAGGCAAGGAAAAAATTTTCATATGATCCTTGATAGGTTTATGCGGACTATCGGTCATTACTAAAGATGAGCAAATGCTAAGATTTTATATTTAAGTAAATT
>CM032449.1:93294020-93333842 GCA_019049505.1 Pachyrhynchus sulphureomaculatus | reverse complement strand
AAAAATATATACGATTATTTAAAAAAAAATTGCCAAAGATCTTTGTCCTCCTACCCTATTTCGAAAAGTACTGATCAAAAAATGTTGAAAAAATTCTAGAATATTCTTCATAAAGTTTAGATTGAGCGAAAATTGTGCAATGAGTGCAATACGGTTGATATTTTATCTTGTATATGGGGGGTCAAATAGGAAACTGGTTGTGGTAATGGACAAATTTTAAGTGTAGTTATTTGTAGTTGCACATATAAGGGGCTGAATTCGTATAAATTGTGTTACATATCGTTTTGAAGGTTCTTGGAAAATTGTGTTATTTTAACATTATATTTTGACAAAATAATATGTAAATGTATGAGATTATACAGTTGTATTTGCAAGGGTAGTACGAAGTAGAGGCTTCTATAGCGTAGTGGTTAACGTGTCTGACTTCTACGCCGGAGACCCAAAGCTCGAATCTTTACTGTAAAAAAAAATTACCAGATTATCGAGTGGGGTGTCAAATCAAAACTTCTGAAAACATGACTTCAAAAATATATATGATGTAATACTTGCACACGCTTTTCTTTGTATAAATTGCCAAAAATCGATGTCCCTCTTATCTCAAAAAATATCAATTGAAAATTTTTTTAAAAAATTCCGGACTATTCTCTATAAAATATAGAATAAAAGAAAATTATCACGTATGCGTTACCCTTGATTATTTATGCGGTATAGAAAAACTATTTGATTGACAAAATGGTGAAGGTGAATATAACCGGGATAAATAGCTACTGTTTTTTGGTGACCAACGAATAGGTACCGAGTAGTAAATATTTATTTTCCACTTTCATTACTAGATTCTGGTTTGAGCTAAATTGATTTATTGGCTATTAGGTAGCTAAGATGATATAACTATTAGACATTATTGACTAAGCGAAAATGTGAACATACATATTGGATCTTAAGATGTCAGGGCCTAATTAAGGTATTTCTTACGAGAAGACAGAGAGAGCATTATATTAGAGAAAGACGCGAAATAATTTGGTTTTCAAAGTATAATGAATGTAGCAACGTAGCTTCTCGCTTGATTCCCGCCGCACGCAATCACGTGTTACATATATTAGTGCGGGAGCTCACGACCAAAATGCAACCTCATCGAAGAGTGGCAGATAATAGTTCCACTTTGTTAATTATGCCCCCTCTTAATCCCTTCAGGTAGTTTAAAGCCTCAAGCCTGGTTCCTGTTCCCGAAAATACGCTTTAAAGCTGTAAGAAAAAGTTGGTGGACGAACCCAACGCTGAGTGGCGGATTTTTTGGGTATAGCTTCACTTCTGTGAAAGATGACTGAAAAATGAATATCTGCCATGGATATTGGGTCAATCCCAAGTTATAACTGTCCAAAGTTGCAGAAAAATGGACCCTTCTGAACTCATAGAGGAGCGAATGAAATTTGTTTTAGGCTAGTATGTTCGTTGAGGTTTGTAGATACTAAAAATAACATTATCTGCAATGGAGCCTGTTTCTTTATTAAAATAAATTAAATTTTTTGCTGCAATAACGCATAAGTATTTTTGAAACGCGCGCGCCTGTCCTACAACCCCCGCGCCTGTCCTACACCCCCGCGCCTGTCCTACAACCCCCGCGCCTGTTCTACAACCCTTCGCGCCCGTCCTGTAATTTATTTTTCTCTCAAATACTATACACATACGCTAGTGTATCGAGAGACGCTCAAATTACCACTGAAACAGTTACAAGCAGATTAATATATTTATTTAATTTGCAGTGCAACTTCGCTCTATATTTTTTTATACTTAACCTTTAACTTTTGTTTATATTTATTATTTAAAATTTATATTCAAAAGCCTCAAAACCACTTTTATTATGTAATTACGAAAATTTAAAAAAAAAATTTTTGGTAGCTACATAGTACATTTGAAATTTTTGATTTTTAACATGAGAGACAATAAGAGTGATCCAAAAAATCTCAAGAATTAAAATTTTAAACATTTAAAACGTACAATAATTTTTACAGCTCTCGGTTAATGCCAATACGACAATGACTGAATACTCCATCAGCCACCCCGGCTTTCACTATGTTCTTTTTAAACTTTGAGCGTTGCGGCTCCACTGTAGTGTACGAGTACATTATGTTTTTTTAGGTCGCAGAATCCTATCTGCAATTAGTTTTTTGAGAAAATGCTCTATTAATTGTTATTCATAATTTTTTAAGCAATTATCTAAAAAAAGGAATTTGATGTAATTTATTTTTATAATAGCGAAATCTAAGTTTATTAAGCGCTCTACCCAATTTATTTTAGAGGTATTTCGACCCACTGAATACGAATTCAAAGCCTATTTTTGGAAAAACTTGACTTTTTTATTGTTATAAATAATTTATTATAAACAATTATGCTAACAAACAGAATTTTATAGAATTTATCTCCATAACAGCAAAATTTAAGCTTTTTACGAGCTTTACCCAAGTTTTTTAGATTAATTTTGACCTGCTGCCTGAATTTCTAATCCATTTTTCCAAATTATTAAAATGAAGAGCTTGTCAGTTTATTTATACGCAATTAGATAAAAATATTTATGTTAAATTCCCAAAGAAAAATTAATATAATTCTAATAAATTGTCAGTAATAATAAAATAATTGAATTTTTGAAAAAATGAATATTATATTAAGTTCTTATAGAAAAAAAAAAAATTATTTGTAACAAAAATTAATAAATTTTTAACAAAAATGGATTAAAAATTCGACTTTAACGTGTCAAAAACCATATGAACTCATACATCACAGCTAGATAATATTGCGAACAGGAAAAATCAATTTGTTTATAACTTAAGCTTTGCATTAAACAAACAAAAATTCTGCTGATATAAGCAGGACTTCATAGCACATATTCGGGATTTCACCTCGTATTATAGTATTAGAACATTGGTTCATTTATCTGCCGCTCTCGAATGAGTTTAGGTGGGTCCAAAAACTATACAGGTTCAAAAATTTATAGAAATTCAAAAAAAACCAGTATCTATGGCAAATAATATTTTTTCACTTCTTTTTGGGTCTGCCAATTTTTTTCAAGAAAAAAAGATTTACTTCCACAGGAACTGATCTCCGTGGCAGATATTAAGGCTATAGTATCCTCATAACATATAAAACTGCCACTCTGCGATGAGTTCACCTACCCTCAATTTTTTGCAACTTCCCCCCTCCATTACCACGGCAGGAACCGGAATGTAGATCTATAAGTTGTACGCATTTTTGGTTCAGTTTGTCACATTTAATAAGTGATATATTTATCTGCCGTCTTCGAATAAGTCCAAAATCTTGGTTATGAGCTCCAGGACTATATATGATTCAAAATTTGAAACAACGCCCGCGTCCGCGCGAGCAGTCTTCTTCAAGCTATGTTGCCACAGCAAAAATTCACTTCATAAAATTCAATAAAAAGTAAAATTTATCTAAGATTTTTGCAACAACTAGGTGGTAAACTGCCTTCATACTTTAACAAATGATAGCAAACTAAATTTTTTATGTATAATATATAATTTTTTGTGACTTTTTACTTTTTAATGCACATATAACAACAAAAATTGTAAACAATGCATGCTTTTGATGGACGAAAAAGTATGGATTCCTATCTTATACGTGTTAAACATCTGAAACTTTTACAATTAATTATGGCAATACGGCGTAGGAAACCATTTTTATATTGAAGCAGTGCATGCATGATGCTAAAATCTATTATTTCTCAAAATTTCAAGCAAAACTACTTTTAACAGTTACTCGTAAGAAATACCTTAACTTGGCCTAGGCAAGGTTTTTATTGTATTTTAAAAGCAATCACAGTACGGAACACCAATTGCGCAAGTTCAGCTTGCACTTGACCAGTTTTTTGAATTCACCTAAAACCCTTTTCCTTAGCAATTTGAAGATCAGGTAAATAAAGTAAGTCCTTTATTAAGTAAACTTCAGATTAACCTACCTTACTTTGTTTCCTCTTTGATATGCAGTTTTATTTCCGAAGTCTAACAACAGCGGAACCATTTGTATTCGGCATTAAAAACCGTTTAGTTAATTAGTTTAAGTTATTTAAAAATCAAATGTTGGATTTCGCGCGTGAAGAATCAAAATATGTGGAAAATATATAAAGCCGCAAGACCTGGCAAAAGCTAATCAATGTCTTGGAAGTGACCTTCCAGGAATAGTATCGATCCAGATACTAAACAACCTTGTCTACCGCTTTGCCTCAGAATTAATGCCAAGCCAATAACATAGTCATGCAGTAAAGAAAAATGAAAAGCATGTGAAATAGACCTCAAGAAAAATTCAGGAAGGTAGGCTATAAGCTTCTCGTATGCAGTATGTGATTAAGTATATAACAACTGAATGGCAATTCAGAACCAAAATGAGAAAAGTAGTTTAGAAGCCTCGCTCCCGATATACAAGCTCTAATGGAGATTAAGTAGCTTCCGCTTAGCAAAAAATATCTATTGTAAATAATAGAATTTTCCTCAAAGAATTATCTCGTTTCTTCGGGGAAGGGACCCCATCCATAGAATAAGTAACTAGACTCTAAAAGAATATTTATAAGACAAAAAAATACTAAATGTGGACATTTCTTTCTGGGCTTATTTCGGAACTTATAAATGTAGATTCAAGAGCAACACAAAATTAGCCAGGCAATCGCAAAGGAATACGTTTAAAAATCATTAAAGGTACCAAGAACTTTGCTGCTCCAACACCAGACGTTATCAACAATTATGAAAAAGTTTCCTACGACCATCTAGCTAGAATGCTCGATACCTGTTTAAATCAAGGGCAACCATTTCCTGAGAGCCACGTTACCAATTACAAAAACTACAGACCGATTAAATGCTGAAACATTTGTTACAAAATATATACGTATATATTACTCAGCACTACTTGTACACATCAGGGAGATTATTTTTAAGGAGAATCTCCTAGATAGTAAATGCATTTTCAGGACTCCAACTCATACGAAAGGAGTATGTCCATGGCATGCATAACTATCAGAAACCAGTCAATACATCTTACTAACTCATCCTTCACCCGATAGGAAAATAGAAAATGGCGTCTCTTTTGAAGAATTGAATAAAAGGTCTAATGAAGCTCTGGAAAACTAAATTTACTGTAACATCAGGTACTTACCAAGTAGCTTAACCCACTTTTACTTACGCCAAACTCGTAGTTAAAGAATATACACTGGAAATTGGTTAGAGATTTGGATTAGATAAATATACCGTTTTCAGGCTAAACAGAAAACTATATAGTAAAAATTCAGAGAACATGTCATAATTACATGGGAACATTTCATATCATTTAAATATCGAGAAAACGCACAACTACCTGTACTTTAAACATATCACGTGTAAAATCAAGTTACAACTATCACAATCGTCCTTTGCAGTAAGTACAGGTGACTACTAAAAAGATCTAGTCTTCAGAACGCTTAGGACAACATAAAGTTGTTGCTATTAATATGCTGGCTGTACCGGTACTTTCCTATTCTTTTAGAATAGTAAAATAAATGAAAGAAGAACTGTACGAACATCCCAAACCTCTCTTCCTCGTATATATATATATATATATATATATATATATATATATATATATATATATATATATATATATATATATATATATTTCAGGTTCAAGAAGACTTTTGAATGTTGGTATATTGTGGTGGAGTTACCGTGCAATATTGCTAAAGTTCAAATTCTCTTTTGGATATGGTCTGCCTTCATGAACATTTTCATTTCTGTTTAAGGAGGCAGAAAACATAATAGGAGGACTTGGTCTAGCGATTTACTTTGTCATCACCACTGAATAACAGAATGATGAGATAAACATAAGATTAGACTCCCTTTAAGATAATTATTAAAATAGTAGAACAGAAACGATTTTACAGACAGAATACAGAAAAATCCATGCAGTATTTTACTGAAACATCGATTATTTGTAGCTGTCGAAAAGGTGCAGTGTCCTAGAGTTGGCAAGTTTTATGTTAGAGATCACAAGATTTCTACTTGCTTGTCAAGATAGTGTGACTAACATCTCATTGTGTCATAGTAGATTTGCTGACTTGGCTGACATTAAGTATAAGGCATACAGCAAAGAGCCAATGTTACTAATATATTTACAATCGGCATGCCCAATTCATGCTATATCGTTGTACATCTATTGGCTTTTCGATCACAAGACATTTAGAAGCCAACACACCTGATGTAGGATTTTTTCATACAACAAAAAATATTTTTGTAATTGACTTTTCGGCACCTGCTGAAATGAAATAGTGATCAAAGTGAAAAAAGTTCTAAATACAAGAATTTACTCGCTTCTTGTTCCCACGAAATTCAGTAAGAATGGTGATCCTAGTCAGTTCTAGTAGAAATTTTAAAAATTAGAAACACTTTCCTAGAAGATTTTTGAAAAAGCGAGGTTGTTGGATTTCGACTGTTATCTCAAATTGCTGAGACAAATATGTTTGGTTAACAATCACTAACCGAGCAGACTTGAGATGTGGTCATCATTATCTATCCATACTGCTCGGCAGCCTGTGTGGGTGGGAACCACAGTGTTTATCGCGTCAGATTTTTCTTTTTAGATGACAATAATAATAGCAATAGTCATCTCCAAATACACAGACCTTGCAACAGAAAGAAAAAGGCTATGGAAATAACAAAAAGTCGTCATTGTCCCTCTTGTTATATCAGCCACAGGCCTTACACCAACAACATTCACACCACACTTACTACAATTAAGACTCAACACAAGCATACAAAAAACATTCAGAAATTAGCGATTTTGAAAACATTTAACATTGTCAGGTTTTTCCTTAATACACAATGATAGTAGTGATTGTGCTGACTTGGCTTCAGACCGTCCGCCAAGTATGGAACCACATTGCCAAATATGAGAAAGAGGATCAAAAACAATAATAATAACAAATAAATGCTAATCGAAAGGCCACCATGAGACAGAAACCATCAACAATAAAACACTCGATAACATGCTCGAGAAAGAAACATAGAAATATCTAGGCATCCATCAAAACACCAAACTCAACCACACTAATATCAAAACAGAGCTCAGAACCGAATTCAAAAACAGAGTCACGAAAGTTATACGAACAAAACTCAACCCCAAAAATTCCACTAAGGCCACCAATACGTTCGCTATATCTATACTTACATTTGGTATCATTAAATGGTCACACACAGACATAACACACATTCACATCCTTATACAATCTCAATTCATTAAATACAGAAAATTACACTCCAACGCATGCAAAGAAAGACTTACCATCGAGAGGAAAGCAGGAGGAAGAGGAATCATAGATATAAGATCAATACACACAAAGCAAATACAAGCACTTAGGAAATTCTTGCAAACCAAGCAAACCAGCCTCCACACAGCAACAGTGAAAGCAGACAAAAACTACACACCTCTCGACTTATCCCGGGCAGACCACCCAGAAGACACACACAGTCACACCCAATTACAACAGGAAAAGATAAAAACGTGGTCAGAAAAAACACTCCTTGGAAAACACGGATACCACATAAAACAAAACCACATAAATAAAAAACAATCATACACCTAATTACAGGATGGGCAGCTATTCCCTAAAACAGAAGGCTTGTCATCCAGGAAAAAGTCATATTAACCAAAAACTACCAAAAGCATATTATCAAAGACCCAACTATTACAGAAGACAGATGCAGGAAATGCCACCAGCATAAAGAAACGATCGAACAACAAGCGGATGTAAAATATTAGGCGGAACGGAATACAGAGCCAGATATGGCTCAGCGGCAAAAGTAGTTCACCAAGCACTGGCCACAACATACAAACTCATAGAAAACACAGATCCTCACTACAAATACACACCAAGTAAAGATTACAAGCTCTACTGGGACATCAGTATCCATACAGATAAAACAGTCCCCTCCAGTAGAGCCGATATTACTTTTTAATACAAAAAAGAAAAATTCACCTATCTAATTGACATAGCTGTCTCCAACGACACAAACATCCAAACGAACTATATAGAAAAAAATCTCCAAATACACAGACCTTGCAACAGAAATAAAAGGGTTACGGAAACAACAAAAAGTCATCATGGTCCCACTCATCATATCAGCGACAGGCCTTACACCAACAACATTCACACCACACTTAGTACAATTAGGTGACAAATATACACAAAAAAATTCAGGGGTCAGTGATTTTGAGACCATGTAACACTGTCAGGTCATTCCTTAATACACAATGGTAATAGCGTTTGTGCTGACTTGGCTTAAGCTCGTTAGCCAAACATGGAACCACATTGACCAAATGTAACAAGGAGGACCAAAAATCATAATAGTAATAATAAAAAATAATAGAAAAATCCGATACTCAAGTTTCCCTGCAGCGTTAAACAACTTAGACAAAAAGTTGATTACTGGTAACTACGAATGCGATCTTGGATACTCAACGGCAAATCTAATAGAAAAGTATAGCAGAAAAGAATTACATGGCAGATATATACATACGCTGGCCCAGGAAACAATTAATAGAAAGGCATTGATGAGTTTTTTTATCGGTCACCTCCTCGCCTGAATAGGGATTACCCTTTCGTCAACTTGTCCAAGCTCCAAAACATACATTTGTATTTCACGGCACTTTTTAAAAAATGTGCTGTGCTGCCACGGGCGTTTTTACATTTCTGTAACAACTCCAAATATACTTCAATAAATAAGTACACTGACCTGCCGGGATCGGATGCCGGGACCCTTGATACCGTATGCCGGCATGATAACCACGGAGCTAAGGGTGGTCAACATATATAAGTATATTCCGGAAAACAGGAATTTCTATGTTCCACCTAAGATCAGGTAGCACCTAATGTAAACTATCTGAAATATATAATTAAACAACTCAATATCAGCAGCATGAACTGCAGGATTTGCAGATAAGAAAAAGAGACTATTGGGCACATTATCAGTAGTTTCACTTTCTTTCATCACAGAAACTTCACAGAAGAGCACAAATATACAGCGTATTATTTATCGAAACCATTGCTTAAATTATGAACTGCCTAAGATCAGAGAGTCGTTTTATAAATATCATCCAAGTTATCTTGCTACAGAATAGTTGTGACGGCCATACAGTTATTTTACCATAGACCAAATATAACCGATGGACATAGAGGAGAAACCATATTAATTACTAATATGGCCGTGCTCGCTATAGCCCATATTGATAGCAAGCAAGAAGAGCAAGTTAAATCTCATTTGATACCAAAACCATCCAATATCATTTGAGCTAGAGGACATTCCTCGGAATCGTAGGAAAGCTTATAAATCCTTAAAATAGCTGAAAGATACGATCTGAAAATCTAACTCTTGGAGTTTGCAGTACTATGAGAAATATCTTAAACAACAAAAACTGGAGAGGTGAGATTCGTCAGACTCGCTAGACGCAAGACAACGTCCAGTCTCTGCTTAACCAAAACCGGTGAGCATAGTGAAGAACCATGTCTATCCAAAAGATATATTATTTTATAAAAATATACCTGTTGTGGGTCCCGGTCGAAAAACTTGGAGAAATTGGAAGAAAATGGACATACAAAAGAAATGGCAGTCGGCATTGAGCATAACAGCATACGAGATATCGATGGCAGTCTCAATAACAACAGCAACAATATTAGAGCCAAACAACAACTTTACATATCGAAAGTGCTACATAACAACCATTATACATAATAAAAATTTATCTTCTACACATCCTGATGTATTATATTACAACTGCAGTGCACGGAGTAATAAAAGTTAAAGTCCCTACGAAATAAAGGAAACATCACCCAATCACAAAGTTAAAAAAAGAAACTATAGAGATGAGTCTAAGTTTAAATAAATCATGTTAAAGGCCTCTCGAAACAAAACCGTGCAAATAATACATCCCACTAATGCCTCGAAAATAAAACGTATTTTGAACGTTCAGAGAAAATTTTTAATAGAATGTTAAATTCTGTAACTGATACGGTCGATGCCAAGTACCCAAGTTAAGAATGAATACAGGAACTCTAAGGAGATAAGCAAAGTACATCAGCCTTCTACAGCAACCAGTAATTTTAAAAATATTATTATAACCAATTTCAATAGAAATCCTTTACCATTGAAGAGATCAATGTGATTGCGAAAGTATTCTACAACTAAAAAGCTCGAGGTCCTGTTCATATGCATAATTTTAGCTTTACCTTAAGAATCGTATTTGCACTCACCAGAAGTTGACCGCTCTAATCGACATTGTTTTACTAAAAATATAAAAATCATATTGTTTTTTAAAAAGGGACAATATATCTTCTACCCAAAGATCTCTAAATCACAATACCACCGAAGTATTAACCCGAAGTCAGTCTCCCCACTATGGACAAACAAATAATTTTTTTCCTAACTCAACGTAACTATGTACATTATGAACAAAACAGTATTATTGCAATACCCCGAACAGAATACTCTAAGGAAGACATGGGCTGTAAAGAACGAGTTATTACTGAATCCATCATTTGGTGCCAGACCAATAATAGCCTATATATAGACTAGAAGGCTTTCAATGTCGTAAAATATGAGCAGCTTCTAGGTGTACTAAAGATCTACAGAACTTATTTCCGTATTATAACCCCCACTTAGAAATTTAAAACTCAAAAGCGAGGATCCCCAAGAATCCCAATACAGAGGTTTAGTTAATTTGAACCTAAATTTTCCTATCAGATAAAAATGATTCTATTCAAAGATTCAAGTGTCCTCTTCTAACCAAACTCATAAGTTTTTGGCAAAAATATTTTTGTCAACACACGTCACAACTTTTTCGTCATTGTCAACATTAAAGACTATATATCGCACCAGAGTTGTAGCCTTCATTTTCATAGATTAACGATTTCGGAAACCCTATTAGCTGTTTGTTAAGACCCAATTTATTTAAAAAGTCTACTAAATTATCATAAATAGTGTTTTTAAATATATTTTGGAAAATATTTAAAATCACAATTGACCTGTGACCTTCCAGCATAGATTTTTTTTTGAAAATTGGTACAACCATCACCTTTTTTAAATAATTTGAAAACTTACTATCAAGACCGACATGTTTAATAATGTCACAAAAGTAATAATAATTTGCATAGCAACTGCTTTAATTACACAGAACCACCAGTTGAAAGGTGAGATACCATACCATATGACTTTTGGTGTGCTAAACACGAATTTAAACGAGCAAACCACCGTATACCGTACACCATATGCGTATTTTGGAGTGCAGAAATCGAATCCAAGGTTAGAATTCAGCCATCATGTCAGGATTTTAACTCCTCAAAAATGGTCAAAAATACGTCTGTAAGTAAATTAAAAAATTAAATGAACAGACTACCATATCTATACGTATTTTGGGGTGCTTAAACCGATTATGCCAAAAGAATTGACCTATTAAATCAAGATCTTGAAATAACTTCAAAAAGTCTAGTCCTTTCATTCACAGGTGGCTGGATTAAGGTGAGTCACCTCGCTTCTCGCCCACTGGATGCTTTATTAAAGTGATTCCCCTAGCGATGCTGGATAATAGTAAATCCCCTCGCATCTTACTCCAATGGAAGAACTTTACAACCAGAATTCTGAACCTAACATAACCTAATGCAAGAACTATACTCCAAACCTAACACTAGCCTAACGCAAGAAACTTACACCAAGAACTTTAGACCAGGAACTCTAAACCTCGCATAAGCTAATGTAAGAATCTTTCCCTAAGAACTTTACACCAAGAACTCTAGATCTAACATAACTTAATAGAAAAAACTTAGATCAGAACGTTAAACTATAACCATAATATAACCTAATGCAAAAAAAACGAACAGAGCACCATATCTATACGTATTTTGGGTCGCTGAAACTAAATATGTCAACAGAATTGAACTATTAGTCAGGATCTTGAAATATCCTCAATTAGTCCAGTCCTTTCCTTTAGAGGATGCTGGATTATGGTGAATTCCACCGCTTTTCACCCTCGGTGTGTTTTTTTTAAAGGGAGTCCCATCTCCTCTCACCTACGATGTTCCTCATTATGGTAATTGTCCTCGCCTCTCTTCCTCGGGGTGCTTTATTTAAGTGAGTCTCCTCGCCTCTCATCATCGGGGTGCTTTATTCAAGTAAGTTCCCTCGCATCTCACCATCGGGGAATCACTTTATTAAAGTGGACGAGAAGCGAGGGGATTCATCTTAATCCAGCAACCTCTAAATGAAAGGACTGGACTTTTTGAGGTTATTTCAAGATTTTGACTTAATAGGTCAATTCTTTTGGCATATTCGATTTAAGCACCCCAAAATAGGTATAGATATGGTGGTTTGTTCATTTAATTTTTTAATTTAAGTAAATTAAAACATTAAATGAGCAGACCACCATATCTATACGTATTTTGAATTACGTCTGTAAGTAAAGACGTAATTCTGGCCATTTTTAAGAAGTTTTTTGAGGTTATGTCAAAACGCTGACGTAATGAGTGAACCTTGGATTTGATTTCAGCACCCCAAAATACGTATAAATATGGTGGTTTGCTCGGTTAGAGTTTCAATTTGTTTGCAAAAGTATTTTTGGTTATTTTCGAAGTTTTTTTGAGGTTATGTCAAAATCTTTGAGTGATGAGTCAATTCTGACCTCGGATTCGTTTTTTAGTACACCAAAAAAACATATGGTATGATATCAACTACAAACCTTTTTTTGCGGTCCTCTGTTATTATGTGTTAAATTTCATCCAGTGCTGTGGATTTTTTTTTATTACAAAGTTTTTGAATAGTTACTATTATATCTTCCTGGGAAGTTTTCATTAACATAAGTTGAGTGATACATTACTTTTTTAGTAACAGTAGAGAATGATGATAAGTTGCATTGACATATGTGGTTACTTGCTACTCGCTGTTGATGAAATACATTTGCTACATTGCTGTATTATAAGAATCATCTACTCTTTTATCATTGTGGAAAATTGAATTAATATGTTTTGTTAAGCATGGTTTATTTTAAAAATTTGTGAATAACGTCCATATTGCTTTTGTTCTATTTCTGAAATGTACGATTTTATTACTAGAGATTTTTTTCTTCTTTAATTTTTAAGATAAGATGATTTTTTTTGATTGTATATTTATTTAAATAGCTTTCATCTTGAGTTTTCATTTAAGAATCTCGAATTCCTCCTATCAGTTTGGTAATGCTTTAGAAAATTGACTTGTTTGTTACCTTCTTAATTTGTACCATTTTTACAGTTAGAACATGTATCCACACTAGGGTAGTCACAGAAAATCAATGTTCGATTTTTTTTTTCGGGGGACCCTCCTAAAAGTTGCCAATTGACTAAAAAATGAGATTGGTAAAGTTTCAGCTCAATTGAATAACGTTAACCCGTGCCTCATCAAGGTTGAAGTTACGACTTTTTATGAAAATTGATTTTTTTATGAAAATGTCTAAAAACATTGCAAAATTCAATTACATCGGCTCTCTAGATTTTACTTTATCTATTTTTTCAATATGTACATAAAAATGGATTAGTTAAAAGTGTTTTCAAAAGTAAATAGAGCAAAATCCAAATTGAAAATGGAGGATTTAGGAGAAAAAAAAAGCAAAAAGGTATAAAAATGAGAAGAAATAATGTTCAAATGCATTTTATTATTTAAAAGGAAGCAATGTAAAGGAAGGGAGTTATTATTATTATTTACATTTTCAATTTATTATCGGATCAAGGTGGCTTTTGAAGAGTCAGGATAAATTTTCCTACATTCAGATACAACTTCTAACAGAAACTGCCGTTGTTCTTCATCTTTTGTCAAACAGGAACTGAAGTCTTGAATTAATTTTACACCTCTTTCAGCTGTGTCATTAAAATTGTGTACTATTTTGTTAGCTTTTAAATAGTGTGAATTGTCACACCATTTATCGGGATCAGTATTTAAAAAGTTTGTATCAATTTCAAATCTCTTGAAAAAATTTAGAGTTTCATGAGAAACAAAATAATCAATTTTTTTGTCCAATAAATCATCCACTTGTTCGAGATTGTGCCTTGCTTTTACGTTCCTATTATCGTAACTTTTTTCTTCAGCGAAAATTAATTTTAGAGATTTTGCAGCCATGCTTGATTTGAAATTTTTTTCTAAAGTTTCATCAAAAAATGAAAATGCGACTAGCTCCGAATTGAGACACCACAGATGATTTATCATTTTAGACAGTGCCTTGTCTGCAAGTTCTTTATCAATTTGTCTGTATTTCACAAAAGATCTTAACCATTGCAGGTCTTGGTTGGGGGGTCAAAGTGGGTTTGGGGGAGTTGAACCACGCTTTTACATATATATTGGTTATAAACAAACAAATCTCTGTGATTCCTTGTTTCTAAATCTGAAAATTGATCCCTGAAAAGATATATTTTGAGAGAATAAATGGCCTTTGCCATTCATCTGGCATAATAAATTGCAACAGGTACTCTAAAAAAAATGTCTTTTGGAGGACTATGTCCTAAAAAAATTAAACAAAGTTGAATTAGCTCTTTGACTGTTGATTTTTTACCTGTTCGATAAGAAAATTTGATATTTGGTTTTCGAAATGTTCACTGCTTGAAAGGCAAACGTAAACTAAAACTTTCTGACTTCTCCCTGGGCATTCCAAATAAGGGACAAAAAAAGAAGAGTGTGGTTTATGACACTCCAGATAGAAGTCTCTGATAAAAGGGTCCTTAGCAATAGCTTTTTTGTAACAAAAACAAACCTTTTAAAGAATAACACTAAATATCACTTAGGTACCCACTACCTAGCAATTCGTAAAATTATTTATAAAATTAAAACAAATGACAATTTTATGTCTTATTATATATTGTATAATAATGTATTTGTATAATTGTTTATACAAAGGAAACAACAACTTGTCAAAAGTAATTAAGTTAGGTATCTTTGTTGCCATTTTCCACTTTCGTTTTCTAAACAGGTCGAAGGTCGAATTTGAGGATTCGAATCATGTCCGGTCTTGGATGATGAATATCTTCAAATATAAAAGTTTTAACAAATAAGTGGTAGGAGTGAAATTTTAAGACAACAATATTTTCTATGAAATGAAACAAGAGTTGATTTCTAGGACGATGGGTTTTTTTATTTTATGAGGGAAAAACCATAATTTTTTTGCAAAAAATCAAATTTTACAGCTTTAACCTAGATGAGGCACGGGTTAACGTTATCTAATTGAGCTAAAACTGTGCAAACCTTATTTTTTTAGACAAATGGCAAATTTTAGGGAGGTCTCGCCGGCATTACGATGAAAATATGTCCCCCCCCTATACTTGTGACCACCCTAATCTACACACTACAAAATACATTCATAGAATCTATCAAATCATCTGTTAAAGTTATTGGATGTAATCTTTAAATTGAAATTAATAAGGAACTTTTTGTATTAAATAATACTGGACCATTTATTGACATTATCTTAAAAGTGTTTCAGGATAACGTCAGTTATTATCAGATAAGAATAAATTAGGGTTCAGAATCTGTAATAGATTGGGAGATTCCCTGTCCTGAACATGAATTTTGGAAGAGGCTTAGTTGAAGAGATTCAAAACTATCTGATAGTATGTATTTTATAAGTTGTACCAGTACCCTGTCGATCACCATTGAGATCAATCACCACATAGGATGATAAAATTAAGTTTGAACATGGCTTTAATTAAAATTTGCCTTCAATTTGATGTACACAGATTAAATTTACCAAAAGGTAGTCTTAAATATTAATACTGCAAATATTTTCAATCTCGACCTATGAACATTCGAGGACTATTTCGACTGAGAGAGCATTAAGGTAACAAAATGGAAACAAAATTCTTATTGGACAACATGAAAATGATTTGTGAATACAAAATTTAAATTTTTGATATTTTCTATTCATTCACAATTCATACTGTGTTCATATGTTCAATATGTTGTTTACATAAAAGCTCAATTAAACATATTTTATTAGAAAAACACTGTACATTTAAATGAAAAATATTAACACTAAGTATGCCACTTCCTCTTTTACCGTTTTCTACCATTTAGGGATCCAGTTTAGAGTTAATGTTACAACCTAGGTTTATAAATGAAAACTTATTTGTCATAGTCAACATTGTTTCTTCCACTTAGTAACTTTAATTTAAGAAATTTAATTTATTTAGAACAAAATTGTTTATTCTAATAATAAAATTGTTGAACATATTAATTTACCTATTATTTTAATGTTTTTTAAAACCACTTTAAAGGCAATTATATGTAACGTTAGTACGGATATACTTTTTCTATAGAATCGCTTATATTGTGAGTGAATATTACCTAAGATACTGAAAGTCGTTTGCCACATTATTAAATAATCATTACTTGAGAAATTTCGCGTGAGGGCTTTGATATTTTCGATTAGGCGTTGAAGAGAAGCATCAAGTTTAATAACCGATTGTATTCTAAATTGATTAGGATTCACATTTAACTGGAAAAGGTGGTTTAAGGATGTAGCACATTCATCTCCCAACAAAGGAATTTTGTTTGATAGAACACTTTTCTAGGAGCGTTTGTTAGTTGAAACATCTTATTTAATACAAATTCAGTTATTATTTTTTGATGAGTTGGTCTGTTCTCATGTTGAATAAATTTGGTAGCTAAATCAGTTGCATGTTGAATACTTACATTATATTATCTATATCGATAAAGAAGGTTTGAGTTGATATTTACATATGTTCAACAGATCTCACAGAGGATGTCGATTTAACAACAATCATACTTTTGTTGCAATGTCTGTCCTTACCCTCTTAACTAAATTTATTTGTCTATACAGGATTTTTTGTTTTTCGTTTAAGTTGTTAATAAGGATGATATTTTAATCTAAAACTTTATTTAATTTTTCTTTCTTTTTCTAAGACTAGCCGTGCCTGTGGCTCCGCTCGCGTGGACTTGATTCACTATTATCGTCACTGCATATTCCTTATGTCACCTAACGTAATAAAGTATATCCTATAACCTGGCCAGAAAACATATGTATTTTATAAATAAACATGTAGATCGAATAAGTGGCTCTTGAGTGCTAAGCGCACTAACGGACAGACAGACAGACGTTGCGTTTTATATATATTATAGATTTTTTTTTTTAAATATTATATTAAGAATTAAAAAAAAAAAACACATAAATCGGATAAGTGGTTCTGAAATGATAAGCACACTAACGGGCAGACAAAGAAACGTTGCGTTTTATATATATTATATAGATTGTTATTAATATTATTATATAACATGGCCAGAGAACATATGTATGAATTAAAAAAAACACGTAGTTCGGATAAGTCGTTCTTGAGTGATAAATGCACTAACGGACAGACAGACAGAGAGATGTTGTATTTTATATATATTATAGAAGGTTATAGATAACCTGGTCAGAGAACAAATGTATGAATTAAAAAAAAAAAAACATGTAATTCGGATAAGTGGTTCTCAAGCCATAAGCGCACTAATGGACAGACAGACAGACGTTGGCATTTTATATATATTATATTCTTTGCTACATGATATTATTCTATATTTAATGGTTTAGGCAGTGTATTGCAAGAGAACGCGCTAGCGGAAAACTTTTTTACCCTTGGTTCACTCTTATCGTCACTGCTTATTCCCTATGTTACATAACGTAATAAAATATATCATATAGCCTGGCCATATGTATGTTTAAAAAAAAGCACGTAAATCGGATAAGTGGTTCTCGAGTGATAAGCGCACTAACGAACAGACAGACAGAGAGACGTTGCATTTTATATATATTATAGATGAAAGTATGTTTTCATTAATAAGTTCCTCAACATGTTTAGCTTTATCAAGGTTGTCATCGGCTATTTTTATGGTAGGTTCTTTAAGACACTAGTTTCAACAATACTTTTTTCTGGTTTGCAATAGTCAACTAAATTATTCCTTATACGATTTAACTTAAACTTATGTATATAGGTAAGATTCATGGCAAATTGTATAACAAACATAATTCAGAAAGCTTCTGTGGTTAAAGCACGAGTATATAACATATCATATTTTGAAGTAACAACTATTAAACGAAAAACTATAGGGACTGTTTTAGTGATATAATATCTCTGTAGTGATAGGAAATATGATATATTACGATTACCTTTTAAGGTTACAGAAATTTGTTGAGATAGCTGTTACAATCAAAAATAGTTAAAAAAAAAGAAGCAGTATGTGAAGAGATATAATAATAAATAACTAGAAATTGGCTTCATGTCAATCATAAATAAATACACATTTCTACTATATATAGATCCTTGGCATCAATCAGAACCAGAACTGCTTAAAATCGTGAGGGATTTCTACATGAATATAAGAATACTATTCGGACTAGTCAGATGACGCCTCTTAAATATAATTCTGGGGAAACTTGAATAATCTCTTGACCATCGAACGATAAAGGTTGAATTGGCAGATGATATGAGAGGAGCGTAAGGTGTGCATAGCAAATTAATCTAAAAAGCAATATGTATGAATTTATATTCTAATATGTGAAGCAAATTTTTTAATACTATCAAAGAGAAAGCGAAATTCATTGTCACTACCATGCATCCTAATAGGAACTATGATCCTGGTTAGCAAAAATGAAGTTCCATACAAAATGATCAATATAGGTATATATGTAAAACATCAGAGACTATATGGCATATAACGGAACGTTGCCAAGCATTTGCAATATTGGACTATAAGCAAAATGACGATACAGTGGTTAAGATACTACATCAAAAAATAACTGAAATTGTTTCAATCTTTGAAAACACCAAGTACAAGTTCTATCAGTACCAAACTGTGTTAACATATTCGACAATCTTTCACCCTCAATGACATGAAAAATCAATAGTAGATTATGTGATAGTACCACGTAGTTATATGCTGCAAGTAAATGATGTTAGAGTTAAAAGAAGTTACGAGATATCAAGTGACCATTATTAATTAGAAGCAAAGTTAACAAAAAGCAAAACTAAAACAGTAGCAAAACAGAAGAATGAGAGAAGGATGAATTATAAAGGTAGAATACGAAGCTATAAACTAAGAGAACTAATGAGTAGATCAAAGTATACTGAATTGTGCATTTACGGACGATATTGTACTGGTAGCAAGAACAGAAAGAGACTTGGAGCTGAACATGAATATATGGATAGTAGAGTTAAAAAAATATAACCTGTTTATTAACCTAGAAAAAACAAAGGTGATGGTTACAACTAACAGACAAGAAACTATGAACATTAAAATAGAGGAAAAAAATTATATATATATATATATATATATATATATATATATATATATATATATATATATATATATATATTTATATATATATATATATATATATATATATATATATATATATATATATATACATATATATAATATATATATATATATATATATATATATATATATATATATATATATATATATATATATATATATAGAAACTATGAACATTAAAATAGAGGAAAAAAATTATTATATATATATATATATATATATATATATATATATATATATATATATATATATATAAATAACTGGGAATAGTAATAAACTCTAAAGGAACATAAGAGGATGAAATTGAAAATAGAATAAAAGCTGGAACAAGATTATACTGCGCGCTGTACAAAAGCTTTCCGAGTAAAAAGCAAATATCAGTGAAAATAAAAATGGCAATTTACAAAACAATATATACGACAGTAATAACCTACGGGGCTGAGAATTGGATTCTGACGGATAAGTATGAAAGACGATTACAAGCCACAGAAATGAAGTATCTGTGGCAAAAAGAATTGATAAAAGAAGGAATGAGGATATTAGACAGGAACTTAATGTAAAATCGCTAAAGGAAAAAATAGAGGAAAAGAAGTTAAAATGGACTGGACACATAGTGAGAGTGAATGATGATCGGCAGGTCAAAATGGTGTGGAAGGCAAGAGTAGCAGGAAAAAATAGAAGGGGGCGACCAAGGGAAACATGGAACAATAGTGTGAATAAAATACTTAGGGAAAGAGGAAAATCCTGGGCTGAGGCGCAACAACTAGCACTAAATAGAGATGAGTGGCGTAAATTTGTGGAAGGAAAGTAGAGAACGATCCTCGACACCTACGGGTAAAAGAAGTTTATCGATTATAAGTGTGTTAAACAGGAGGTGGTATACAAAAGGTTTTCGTAGAAAATGGTAAAGTTCTAAACCTAAGTGTATTTTTGTACAGGGTTATGTAAAAGGCAATGGAATATATAACCTTTCGAACGATCCGAAACGCACAATATTGGTCAGGGCCCAATAGCATTGAAAAGGTCTCTGCAGAGCTCAGTCCTTGTGATATTTAAGTATATCTGGCATGAGTCAATATTCTCCATACAGGGAGCGCGAAAACCGTGCGTACAAATCTTTTTAATGATAAATGTAACAAATAAAACACAAATGTCTCGACTACGTATTGACCAATCACCTACCTTCCCACTTTATACAAGCTGACAACTTCTTGCCTTGCACAATATATTTACGCATACTATGACCGAAATATCATAACAGTCTTATAAAACAAAGAGCTTTAAGAAACAACTTGTCATCTACTCTTTTATCTGCAAATAGGCTACCAATAAAAGAAATCTGTATACTGCCTATATGAACTACAAAAATGTTTTCAATTTAGTATCATATGAGTAGCGGCCATATGTTCTGAAGGTCTATAGGACTTGTGCCTAGAGAGAGACTAATAAAGTACATTATATCAAAGTGGAAAGTTAACATGCTACGTGAAGCTCTTTCAGCAATCGGAGGACAATTTTATTAGGGAAGGGTATATCTCGGGCCTATTTCTTAAATTCTTTGTAGTTCTGCCTTGTGCACAATTCAGTGACCAGACACGGATTTGGCGTTGAAAGCAATAACAAGGAGATAGTAGGATTAATTCTTTTGATACATAGAGATAACTTTAAACTTATGGCAGCTACTAGAAAATGGCTCGAGGACTTGTTTAAAGTCGTGGAGGAGTTCTCGCAAAAAATAGAAGTGCACTTCGAACAAATGTAACATTCTAAATATAATTTAGGCAACCGGTTATGCTATACACACAAACAAGCCTTAAGAATTGACCACTAAACAATGATGGTTGAAATAATTGACAAGTTTATGAGGAGGGTAAGCCAAGTAATATAACTTATGTTAGGCAGCCATAACTCAAGGGTGTCAACACATATGCAGATACAGAAACATCACCCTCGGATTGTTACTGAAAGAAGAATGCTTCCAGGGTATTAAATAGGTAGAGAACTAACACGTAGGCAGCTACTTAAAACACTTGTTTTTTGCAAAATTCGACTTTATTCATCAATTCATCTCCTTCAAGAGCAATATAATCAGTCAAACGCTTTTCTAACATTTCTATACCTTTCTTGTAGAAGGATTTGTCTTTGTCTTCAAAATAGGTCTCAGTTTCGGCGATAACTTCTTCATTGGAACCAAATTTCTTTCCTGCGAGCATTTTTTTGGGGTCTGCGAATAGTTAATAGTCGCTGGGGGCCAAATCTGGAGAATAAGGTGGATGAGGAAGCAATTCGAATTTCAATTTATACAATTTTGCCATCGTAACCATTGACTTATGACACGGTGCATTATCTTGATGAAATAGCACTTTTTTCTTGTTCATTTGGGGCCGTTTCTTCGATTCCGGTGTGTAGTGATCCATGTTTCATCCATTGTTTTTGGTCGACTGTGTACAAACGCGGTACCCATTTCGAACAAAGCTTTCTCATGCCCAAATGTTCATGCAAAATATGACCAACAGATTCTTTGGATATCTTTAGGGTGTCAGCTATCTCACGCAATTTCACTTTATGATCGTCCAAAACAATTTTGTGGATTTTTTTGATATTTTTCGGTGTAACCACCTCATTTGGAAGTCCAGAGGGTTCAGCATCATTTGTATTTGTACGACCGCGTTTAAATTCAGCATACTAGTAAATGATTAGTGATTTTCCAGGGGCCGAGTCCCCGTAACACTTATTAAGCCATTGCTTTGCTTGAACGGTATTTTTTTCCATCAAAAAACAGTGTTTAATCAACACACGAAATTCGATTTTTTCCAGTGTTTTGAAAATATCAAAAGTGGCGTCACTAAAACCACTGTAATTTGTAAACTAATCGCCGAAATGTTCTTAAATTTTGAAGTTTGGTACTTTCTAAAAATCATATGGATTTTTTGAAAAGGGCGACATCTATGTGTCAGACCAAAAGCTTTTCCACCTACGTGTTAACAAAGCAACTAGACTAATACATACAAAGCCTTCGCACGTATTTCCAGAAGTTTGCTAAATCGTCTTTACTGCACCGGGAATATGCTAAAACAAACGATTCAATACCATTAAAAGCGATTTAAATTTGTCGATTTAAATTTGTCTTGAATCACTGCAAATTATACTCGGTGGGAAATATAGTACTGGGCAATACATTCTAAAGGGATGAGGTTCTCAATATCAAAGAATTCTCAAAAAAGGTGATACGTGGCATGACAAACTGAACCTGATACGGACATGATCTTTTAGTGGAAAGTCTATGTCCTGTATGCATAATTCTGCGAGGAATTAAGCGGGCTACAGCCATCGAATACCTTCTATGAAAGTACTTTTAGAAAGAACCCAAACGCCAACCATTCTTCGATGTTCCAAGAAATCAAGGTGGCAGGTAAGTTTTGGCTTTCTAATCAGATGAATAGCTCTCTTCTGTATAGAATCCAACAAACGCAACGAATGTTTGAGAGTAGAGTCCCAAATGTGAGAGAAGTAATACATCGTCGATCAAATTTCTAATCTGTAGATGATTAAAATTTGTTGTGAAGTGTAAAGCTTAAATACGAAATAATATTCCCAGCTTTTGAGAAGTTCTCTTTATTTATCAGCGTACAACATATTCTCGTGTCTCGACATAACTATGTCTGGTTCCGCAACGTTAACTTTCTTGGGAAAAAACAGACGCCTGGGTTTTTGCAGCGGTAAAGTCTACTTAAAAGATAAAATTTTTGCCAGTACTTTTTTTTTAGGTTTAATGAGTTTCTGCTATCTCCGGATGTATGAGTTTCAGATGTTCGAGCATTGAAAATAAATAAAAAACAAGCGTACTGTAATCGACAAAGCTGTAGATTAGATTCATGGTCCTTTTCAGTAGATCGTTAAAGGAAAAAGATGATAGGAGACAGTATGAAGTAGGTGCTTATAGTGAAGGTATAAGAAAGAAACCCGTTAAGTACCACTCGAAAAAACGCTCTCGGAAGGAACCAAAAATCCGTCTTGCTCAATACAATGCCTTGGATATAACAAGTGCAACAGCTCGCGGTTCTCCAAAATGTTCAATTGTGTTGTTCTAGGCATGTTATAAATATGTGACATAAGTTAGAAGATCTCCTGTTGATTTTTGCTTACGAAAGCTATATTGATGGTTGCTAATAATATTGAATCCTTCCAGGTATTTTAAAAGATGCCTAATAGCCTTTTCTATAACTTTTGATATTGCTGAAAGCAGCGTTACTGGGAATAGTGGGTGGTCTTTTTTCTCGTAATGAACAGTAGAGTGTGAAGGAAAGAGTTTAGCTAATAAGTTGATTTTCTTAACAGGTGTTGTTGCAATAGTATTATCTGGCTGCGTAAGTGGTGACATAATAGATTTAGTGCAATTTTGACTAATGGACGACGGACTGTTGGGGTAGCCAAGCAGTTGGTTTTCGATTCTTCTGTGCCTCCGTGTTTTTACCGATTAATTGTTTATATCTGTTCCGAGTAGGAACATGTTACGGTTTTTGATATTAGGATTGATATTAGGATTTTTATGTATCATCAGTCGAGCCAAGGATTGAAAAAGGAATGTAAGCTTCCATCCCCGTCAAAATGTCATCAGAAACCTCCTGAGCGTACTCAGATGTGTCGTTGGATCTGAAACAAACGTCTTTTCAATATTCATGAAATCATTTAGCAGATTCATAGTGCCCCATTTTAAACCGCGTAGGCGATTCTCTGTCATTGGGTAGATTAATCGATGGAGAAACCAGTGTAAGGTCGGAAGAACCTAACAGCAGATTTACAGATGACTGTAAATTTCTGGATTTGTCATTAAAAACAGGTCAAGTAACCTGACGAATCTCAGCAACTCGTGCTGATTCATCGATAAGCTGAATAAAGCCACAACTAATTGAGAATTATTCAGAGTCTTGTAGAGTTTAAGTCGCACAGGATATCAATTTCGGCACTTGGATAAATAGTCAGTAAATGATCCATGCTATATGCAAGAGAAGCGAAAAGTGTTAGAATTAGTATCAGAGTAGTTATCAATAGAGGCAATAGTTCTTTATTGAGTTGTTATTTTTAACTTTATAACATCAAAATTTCGGGGCCTCAGAGCTTGATGCTACGAGAGATCCCTTCTGACAAAAAGACAGATTCCAAAGTTACGCCTAAACCGACGAAACTGATTATAGTTTCGCAGAGAGCTAGTATGCGAGGTTTATTTGATCGTGGGTGTTTGTGCACTGAACTTGTGTTAGGGTTCGAACACTGAATATGGCAAAAATTGACTATAAAATTTCGATCTCTGCACGAACCAGCCCCCATTATTTTACCGCCGAAATTTTCTAATCCTGGGAGCTTCATCGTGCTATTCTTTTCCCATAGTGGAGTCCGGGTATATGGGCACCATCAGAAAACATTAGCTCGTAAGACGAACTTTACAGAGTCGGAGCCGATTCAATGGTATCAAAGCCTTGGTTTGGCCGAAAATGCAAAGAATCGGTTGCTTCTAAACATTTTACCTACCGACAATGACGTGAAAATCCTAACGTCATAAATCGTAACAACTTTGTTCGTGCCCGGAACAGATGCAACCAAGGAGGCTGACGATCAGCGACTTAAAAACAAACTTCTTGTTTGCCCGAACAATTCCAGGTCCTTTTGGTCAGTCGCTAAGGCCGTTAGTAAAAATTTTATCAAATCTACTATATCACCACACATACGGCCAGATAATTCTGTTGCAATAACACCTGTTGAAAAAGGGAACTTGTTGGCTGAACTCTCTTTGTTTCACATTCTAATGTCGCTTTATAAGAAAAGACCACCTACTATTCGTCGTGCAGTCAAAGATGCCCGATATTGTCTTCAAACAGCGTGTCGTAAAACGTATTTTAATGAAGGTACATATATAACAAAAACACTTCAGGCGCTGACGGAATACCTACCATAGTACTCAAAAACTGCACGAGGCAACTAACACTAAAGGCAGGAAGACCTTGCCACACAACTACCGACCAGTCGCACTGCTTTCAATAATATTGAAAGTCATGGGAAAGGCTACCAATCAACATCTTCTAAAATATCTTGAAGGATTCAATATTATTAGCGACCATCAATACGACTTTCATAAACATGGATCACATGTTTGGAACAATGCAATTGAACACTTTGGAGAATCTCGAGCACTTGCTTTTGATATAGCCAAACCATTTGACCGTGTTTGGCACGATGTATTGTTCTCTAAGCTACGCTTTTCTGATATGTCTGAAAAATTATGTTCATGTTTCCTCAAAGAGCGTTTTTTACGAGTAACAGTCGACGGATTTCTTTCTAACACCTTCACTATCGACGCCGGTGTGCACCAGGGCTACATACTGTCTTCTACTCTCTTTCTCATTTACATTAACAGTCTGCTGAAAAAGACCAGAAATCCAATCTGCAACTTTACGCTTACCTCTTCATTCATTTTGAATGCTCAAACATCGGCTACTCATGCAAATATCCGTAGATACCAGGAAATCGTTCAATTTAACAAAGACATGGAAAAAATTCTATCTTTACCATTCCTCTATCATTTTTTTTCCTAAGAATTTTTATTTTCATTAATACGCCGAAAGAAGAATTTTATCAATTTGTGACTCGCTCCGAAAAAAGAATCCAAAATTTCTCTGTGTTTCAGATTAGGGTAATAATTTCAATCTCAGCCAACAACCTTGATTTACTGGAATATCGAAGAACGGTTGGCGATTTGAGTTTATTCTACAAGTATTTTTATGGAAAGTGATAGATGGATGTATCCTGCTTAATTCCTCCCAGAGCGGTGCGTACTAGAAATACACTTCGAGCTAATACTACACATCCGTATTGGGTTCAGCTTGTTACTCCTCGTACAACCCTTTTCAAATAGTCTTTTATACGATTCAGACCAACGTGACGCTTTTTCCGCCTACGTATCACTCCTGTAGCGCTTTAAGGATTTCCTTGAAGCACGTGTACTACGCCCAAAAAAATCTTACACTGCGATGCGTGGTGAGATCTGGGCATTTACATATACTAGCTTGTTCTGTTAGTCGTCTTTTACTATAGGCAGAATGTACAGGTTGTGATATTCTATCCTGCACCCCCACTACTAAGCGAATAAAAAAATTATGATTAAGTGGACATAGAATGCTCTAATCATCCTCTATCGCCCACCAAGTGATACTAACTTTAGAACACTTTTCGCTTCCCTTGCAGACACCATCGATCGATCATTTACAAATTAACTATCCAAATGCCGAAATTGCCATCCTGGGCGACTTTAATGTCCACAACATCAACTGGCTTAAATATTCAAATACTACCGACGAACAAGGTGGTGAAGCCGAATCATTTTTAATCAGTTCTGGCTTAACTCAGCTTATTGACGAACCAACACGGATCCCTGATCGAGAGGGAGAGTTTGCCAGTCTTCTTGATCTCTTTTTAACCACCAATCCGGAGATTTACAGTCAGCGTAAATCCGCCGTTAGGTTCTTCCGACCATAAACTACTTTCGATTTCGAGTATTCTACCAATCAATGACAGAGAGGCGCCTAAACCGCGCAAGATTTGGCACTACAAGTCTCCTAAATGGGAAGATCTCATGGAATATTTTCGAACTTTCCCTTGGTTAGACGTTTGTTTTCGATCCGACGACCCATCTGACTGCGCCAGGGAGGTTTCCGATGTTATTTTGGCCGGTATGGACGCTTACATCCCTTTTTCGAAGAAATGCCCTTCCAACGGCAAGCCTTGGTTTGACCGAAAATGCAAAGAAGCTGTTGCTTCTAAACATCTTGCATACCGACAATGGCGCGAAAATCCTAACACCATAAATTGTAACACATTTGTTCGTGCCAGGAACAGATGCAAAGAAATTGTCGACGAAACCAAGGAGGTACGCAATCAACGGATTAGAAACAAACTTCTCGCCTGTCCCGGCAATTCAAGGTCGTTTTGGTCGGTCGCTAAGGCAGTTAGTCAAAATTTCACCAAATCCACCATACCACCACTCACACGGCTAGATAATTCTATCGCAACGACACCTGTTGAGAAAGCGAACTTGTTGGCTGAACTCTTTGCTTCAAATTCTACTGTCGATTTCCAAGGAAAAACACCACCTACTATTCCCATAGTGCAGTCAAGGATGCTCGATGTTGTCTTCAGACAGCGTATCATAAAACGTATTCTGATGAAGCTAGACACCAAAAAGGCCTCTGGCGCTGACGGAATACCTGCCATAGTTCTTAAAATCTGTGCGAGGGAACTAACACCAGTTTTCTGTAGACTTTTCAACCTATCCTACAGAAAGGGAATATTTCCTTCCTGCTGGAAATGCGCTACAGGTCAGCCGATACCTAAAAAAGGCAAGAAGACCTTGCCAAATAACTACCGACCAATCGCACTGCTTTCAATAATATCGAAAGTCATGGAAAAGGCTATCAATCAGCATCTTCTAAAATATCTTGAAGGATTCAACATTATTAGCGATCACCAATATGGCTTTCGTAAAAATAGATCAACAGGAGATCTTCTGACTTATGTAACACATGTTTGGAACAATGCAATTGAACACTTTGGAGAATCTCGAGCGGTTACTCTTGACATATCCAAGGCATTCGACCGTGTTTGGCACGATGGGCTGTTGGCTAAGCTACGTTCTTATGGTATGTCGGAAAAGTTCTGTTTGTGGGTCTCATGTTTCCTCAGAGAGCGTTCTTTACGAGTGGCAGTCGACGAATTTCTTTCTAACACCTTCACTATCAACGCCGGTGTACCCCAAGGCTCTACTGTCTCCTACTCTCTTTCTCATTTACATTAACGATCTGCTGGAAAAGACCGAGAATCCAATCTACAGCTTTGCAGATGACAGTACACTTATCTCTTCATTCACTTTGAACGCTCGGACATCGGCTACTCAGACGAATATCCGCAGACAGCAGAAAGTCATTCAACTTAACGAAGACCTGGAAGAAATTCTATTTTGGGGTGACAGTAACCAAGTGGAATTTAACGCTACAAAAACCCAGGAGGCAGTTTTTTCTAAAAAAGTTAACGTTGCTGAACCCGACATAGTTATGTCGGGGCACTCCATTCCCCTAACATCGTCACTCAATTTGTTGGGCGTTAATTTGGGAGCAAATAGGTCCTGGCATGAACATGTTGCAGGCATAGCAAAAAGAGCTTCTCAAAAGTTGGGAATATTATTTCGAACCAGAAAGCTTTACACTCCACAACAACTGTTAATTCTTTACAAAGCTCAAATTCGACCAACTATGGAATACTGCTCCCATGTTTGGAGCTCCGCTCCCAAACATACACTGCATTTGTTGGATTCTATTCAGAGAAGAGCTGTTCGTCTGATTGGAGACCCGGAACTGACCGTCGGCCTTGATTCGCTGGAACATCGAAGAACGGTTGCCGACTTGAGCCTATTCTACAAGTACTTTCATGGAAAGTGTTCGAAGGATGTGGTCCGCTTAATTCCTCCCAGAGCGGTGCATGTTAGAAATACACGTCGCGCTAATTCTTCACATCCGTATGAGGTTCAGCTTGTTACTCCTCGTACAACACTTTTCAAGCAGTCTTTTATATGGAGAACATCATCCCTTTGGAATAATTTGCCCAAGACTGTGTTTCCCACCGAGTACAATCTACAGCGATTCAAGAACAACGTGAATCGCTTTCTCCACACACGTGTCGCTCCTGTAGCGCTTTAGAAACTTCCCTGTAGCACGTGTGCTAGACCCATAAAAAAAAAAAACAGCACCAAAGAGATGAACAGAAAGTACAAGCCTAGTTAGCAAAGCTTCTTCAAGGACGAGATCCAAATGAGATCGCATAGGAAAATATTTACAAACTTGTCTTGAACTACTCGCTAATTTTAAGACAAATGATGCCAAAGACAAAAGAATTTTTACTAGCTATACAGAGTCAGGTTATTCTAATCCAAGATCATCTGAAATACACTATTCGGAAAGGATGTAGATATGGATATCAAGTATCGAAGACAAGACATTATGTGATAGGAGGTTGCTCGGCATATGCAGTGTCCAAGTATAGCAAAAGAAATGGTACAGTTTCTAAGGTACTTCAGCAAGAATTAGCAAAAAAACAGACGTTGCATTCCAAGCGGATAAAATTCTGGATTACCAATACGCTCTGGAGCCAATCCTTGAAAATCACAACTATAAGCTCTACTGGGATTAACCACAGATTAAACGGTCGCTCATAATAGACCAGATATAGCATTAAAGAATAAATCATTAAGACATACAGTGTTGATCCACATTCCTATTCTAAACAATAACAACACGGAGGGGGAGGGGCGGATATAATGATAAAATTGCCAAATGAAAGAATTTAGAAGGATTTAGAAGGTACGCTGAAACTAATAGCGTAGCAATAATTCCTATATTCTTATAAACTACAGGTGTACAAAACGTTGAGCATATAAACTTTAGTTAATATCTGTACTAGTTTATCTACGAGCAGAAAGCGGTATTACCTGCAACTACATGGGCAGTCTGGAAATTCATAGGAAACTGAAGGCCTGACAACATGAAAAGAGCCTCCTCAAAGTTTATGATATCAATCAATGTCTGGGATTAGTCGGACTTTTCTGTCCAAAGAGTGCAATAGCTCTATAACTCATCAATTCATCAATCAGTCATTTTAATAATAAAAATAATTGTAATATGAAGTAATAGATCCGTGAAACAATTACGAGTTTTAAGTATATTATGATTATATGAATTCGATGAATTTAACCAAATAACTTAAACAAAAATGTTCAAATCTAAACCTAACAATAAGGAATAATTTATCAGAAAGAACTAGATATTCTATGCTCTTTTCAGAATATATTTTACAGTAATTTGCTTTAGTTTGGCCATTTTTTTCAATTATTTTAATCAACGTAGACATACTATGACATATCTATGACAATTACGAGTCTAGTGTCATTGCATGGAAAACAATAATTAATTTTACGTAATAATATTCACAGCTAATATTAAAAATATTGCTTAAAGATATTTTAACATTTTCAAGGCAATATCAGTCATAATACGTTAATTCCGAGACATCGCTTGTTTTCAGTATTTTTAGTGCACATTCATAGTATCAAACAAAGCATAAATCCTTCATATTTTAAATCGTAAAGATTTATACAGAATTTTTTGGTAAATTTGTCATTTTTTTTACTTTAACTAATTTGTTTATAAACAAACTTTAATACGTTTCTTACCAAACTGTTGCTAATTTATTTAGCTATAGTTGATTTTTTAGAATTTCTTGGTGTCAGATAACAGAATCAATCTGCTTGACATCAAAATTCTCTAGTAAATATGACACATTCACATTGAGAACAACTGAAATTCATCTATCAGCGACATTTTTAAGATTATTGGGAAGAAATAGACTTAATAGATGAATATTAACTGCCTAATTCACTAATAGGCTTTAATTAGTAGTTTAATCTGGCAAATGTATTATTACTAACTTTACTAACCTTATGATGTACAATACAACACCAAAAAATTATTTTTCCTTAGAAACTACATAAAAATGATAAAGTTGTTCTTGTTCTAAAAACTTTTCAGTATTGTAGCTATTCCAATGCCTTAACTCTTGATAATCATATCAAAGAGCATTTATTTGTTGCGATTTACAATATAACTGTATGAATTAATTATCCTTTAATATGGGTCAGAGTTTCCAATAAATCAAGCTTTGCTAATTCAGCATTAATCCTAAACTGTCAGTTTAACAGATATTTTACTTCCAGCGGAGATTTTATTACTAAAAACATAAAAACACATACAATTAATATATGTTGTAAAAGTTGGCTGAAGTAAAAAAAGACTTTTTTTTAAAGCAATATTTCGTCATACGAAATATAATTGACTCAGTTGGGAGTATATTCGGAATCATCGTATTGCACAATCCATTTTCATTTCAACGATTAACTGGATATGGATCTGTTGGTAAATTTGTTTGTAAAGATGTTCATTGCTTGACGAAATCTATCGAGAACTCTCTAGACTTTCGAAAACCTGCCACATCAAACTATCATCGACGGAAAGAATGTTAGCGCATTGACGTCATTTAGGAAATTTATCGAAGAGAGTCAAGTTTATTGTAGATTACATAGTTCAGGAAATTAATTGACAACTGTTCAGTCTAGTGAAGATCTACCATATTATCCAATTAAACATTCGATGAAGATTAGAACAAAATCGCCCAATTTTGCGAAAATTTGTATTTTGATGGAAAGATTTGCATCACCCAATCAGAAAATAGTTATTATAGATAGTAAGAAAATGCTTAAAATCTGCTTTATGTAGTTATGTAAGTGTGATTTACACATTCATGTATGAAACTTTGACCAATTTTCTGAAGAAATAGAAAATTGACAACAACCCTTTACCAAGGTCTCAAATTTCAGCTAAAAATTGCGTTACTTTAGATTCTAACAATTATTCTGTAGGGTTTTATTGCTGCATTTAATAAATTAATTGGCCAAATCAAAGTTCTGTTGATAGTGTTAGTGAAACAATTAAAATAGTAGAAAAGAAATTTCGCAAGTAAGCAAATCTATGTCCCAAATTCAAATTCAAAACCTTTATTATTTCAAATTTATTCTTACACCTGTTAGGTCTAGAATATACACCTTTCAGTGCGAGTCGATATTGGGTATCTAGTAAGTATTTAACATGCTTTAGCTGAATTATGGATTGACCTTTCCCGTAACTTTAAAAGACCCTTTCTAGTGCGTTGGTTTAACTAAAGCATAATATTTATCCCAGTTCAGTCCAGAGTATAGTATATGCGTTCTAGAATTTGATGGAAATACGAATGATTTAAATCTATATATTTTGATTTTTATTACTATAGTATCCGATCAAATAAATAAATTTAAAAATATATATTTGCCTAATTCTTTGATTTTAAAATTACCAAGAAATGCAAAATTGACTTATAAAAGTTTAAAGTGATAAGTAATTTTGCAGATCAAAGAAACTCCATATATTTAAATGATTTGATTATGTTGTGACAAATTATGAGCGAAACCTTTAAAATTTTCTAAATATTTTAAATCCACTTTGTTCGTCAGTAGATTTAATAATCTATATTAGTTCAGATAAAGCCTTAAAAAGAACATTTTATGAGTACTAAGATTTAACTTGAAATACATTTTTGGCAGAACTACGTGAACCTTTAGCATTACGTATGTCGATGAAGTAAAACCACGAAATTATGACCGTGACTTAGATCAAGAATATTTGTATTACTTACACCATATTCTAATAATTAATAAATTGATTATGGTAATGAATACTTTGTCCACAAGTCAGAGTACAAGAAATCATATGTTATTGATAATCATAATATTGACGAAAGTTAACGCCAAAATTTCCGTAACGTTCCTATAGACAAAGAAAAGACTTCTCACTAAATATCATGCCGCATATTAGTTATTTTAATAAATAATATCGCTACGACTAACAAACAATTTCCTGATGTAAAATTCTTATAGATTGCGTCTCGACAAGATCCTTAATTGGCCCAGAAATTGCATTTAAATATTTCCGAAATTTAATAAGAGAAGACCATTCACAGTTCAAGAATATAATGCTTCCATATCAGCTTCAAACTTTTTTAATTTTCCACAAATATTTATATACCTATAAATCTGAAGAAATAAAAAAAAGAGTCGAAACGAAAAAATAAAAAACCAAAAAATAAGTGTGCATATTAAAATTCATTCTAAGAAACTGATAACAATCGCTCCGAATAAATAGAACAAGTAATATCAAGATGCAGATACTGATGAATTAGACATAGATCTGGAGGTAACCGATTAGAATTGAACGCTATGAAAACCCGAAATAGATATCTCGGGACACTCCATTCCTTTAGCCCCACTCAATTTGCTAGGCGTTGACTTGAGAACAAATACGTCTTTGCATGAAAATATTACATGCGCAGCAAAGAGAGCTTTTCAAAAGTTCGAAATATTTGGAACTAGAAAGCTTTACACTCCACAACAACTTCTAATTCTGGCCAAAGCTCAAATTCGTCCATTGATGGAATACGGCGCCCATGTTTGGGTTTTTACTCGCAAATCCACTCTGTATTTGTTGGATTCTACTTTTCTGAGAGCTATTCGCCTGACTGGAGAACCAAAACTCACCACTAACCTTAATTCCTTGAAACATCGATGAACGATTGGCGACTTGAATCCATTCTACAAGTACTTTCACGGAAAATTTTCGATGGGTTTAGCCCACTTAATTTCTTCCAAAGAGGTGCATGCTAAAAAAACACGTCACACTAATACACACATTCGTATGGAGTTCAGCTTGTCACTCCTCGTACAATCCTATTCAAGCAGTCTTCCTTTGAAATGTCTTGCTGAGAACTGTGTTTCCTACAGAATACAATTTACAGTGATTCCAGATCAACGTGAATTGCTTTATCCGCACACGCATTGCTCCTATAGCACTTTAATGATTTCCCTTCCGCACGGATGCTATGCCCATAAAAAAAAACTGTCAAGTGTAAGTCGGACTTGCGCAGTTAGTGTTCCGTACAGTAATTATTTTTAAAATAAAATATTTTATTACGGAGATATGACATGATCAGTGACTTCATAAAACACGCCCTAAATAAGTTTTCAACAAAGTTTGTTTCCGATCTTTGTTGAAAACTGATGACCTTGAATTTTTTTTTTTTATTATCATTTGAATAATTTTTATTACTTGATAATTTATCAACTCTCGTGATAATTTTGATTCAATCTATACTTTATGGAGAATATTCCAGAATTTTTTTAAACTTTCTTGATTCCTTTCGAGATAAGGGGTGGACAGCGATTTTGGCCGCTTTTTAAAATTTTATAAAGAAAAATTTGGGCGAGTATTACATCATATATATTTTTGAACTTGTATGTTCACAAGCGTTCATTTAATACCCGACTCGATGACCTAGTAAAATTTTTTTTTCACTTTCGATTTCACTCCCCAAAACTAATCCCTTAAGTCAAAATTTAACTTTCAAAACTACCCGGCTCTGATGGGGCCATTAATTCTTATATTTGTTCATTTCAAATTATCATCAATTTCAAATTTCTATGTCACATAGTTTCGGAGAAAATCAGGTGTGACAAATTAACACCGAAGTGATCCTATAAGTGTTCCGTAAGGAACATTAGAAAGATAACTTCTCAGAACGAATCCTTACAAATCAATACAAAGAAACTGAGAACCTACTTTCCATGATTCAACCTGATAATGTACAAAATCTTAACTTACCTTTACACTCTCTGGCACAACCAAAACATTGAAAAGAAAAAAACATAACAGTACCCTTATCAGAAAACAAAACGTTATTAATTTCGTTAAAAACCGTATTTTCACTGACCTACAATATCATATATTTCAAAGAACCTAGACTATATCTCTGTAATTTAAATTTTTTGTGGTACTTTTAACAATTGTATATTCAATATGAATTTCAAAATGGAAGAAAAAAACAGAATTTATTATGAATGTAAAGGCAATTGATCAAACTTATAATTAATGAAAAATATTTTTAATCGAACAAAAAAGTGCTATTCAAACGTTTATAAATTATTATCAATTCTTGTAAGAAAGCAAATATGAAAGTGAAAGTACAAATAAAGATTATGCCTACTTATTAACTATTTGATACATACATCCAAAAGAGCAATATTCCCCTTAAGCACACAAATAAGCAGCCTGCGACTATCGACAATTACAAAGAAAAATAGAACATTATGTCCTAAAATGTTCTACCGAAAATATGCAATATTTTTTCGATGGTCCCGTTTATTCGTCTTCATTATATCTCATTTATATATATATAGTTTTTTTTAAGAACAAAGAAGCATTTTAGGTCTGAATTGGTATATTTGTGTAAATTGAAACTTGATTGAATTGTTTTGCTATATAATTTTCATAGAGCTGAGCAAAATATGATGAACTAGTTTTACAGAATTATTAAAAGGATACCAGGATTCATACATAATATATACAATTTATATACGCCAATAGTCTGAATAAAAAAAAATATATTACACATAAATATTCTTACAGAATTTTCCAGATTTTATGTTTGTGTAGTAGACTGGAAAAAAGTTATGTGGCCGAAATAAATATATATAAATCAACAGCACACCTTTTTCAAAATTTATAACTGTTCTAAGGAAAATATATTGTGGCAGCTTCTTTTTGCTGAAACTTACTTATGCGAAACGGCAGTTCCTACGTCGTAGAGAGTGACTTCCAGCTATAAAGAGGCTGCTAAATTTGCGTTTCTTTTATTATTTAAGCATTCCCTATTTCAAAGATAGATCATATGAACGTAAAATTAAATATAACTTGTGTTTCACTAAACTAGGCAACAAAACAAAGGAATTTTAAGTAAAATAAAATATCAATTTGTTTCCAACTGTTAATTAAACCTGCGATCTAGTTTACTTAAAAAAAAAATAAGAAAGCTCTTGTTGCTTAAGAATTAAGAGATAATAATAATGAAATTGCTATCTAAAAAGGCAACTTTGGTCTTGATAAGTATAAAAAATGCCTAAATTTGCTTAGTAACAGTATAGCTAGAACTTTCCCCTAAGAAATATATTGCCTTTTATTGGCTGACATGTGGCCTTAATAAGGAAATTATGTTATGTGTACTTAGACCAAAATATAATTGTTTAATTATGGAAAATAACGTTATTGTTTTATAAATGAGAAAAATTTCGGATAGAAAGGGTATTTCCGGACTTTGAAAGTTTTTTCTTTTGGTGTTGATGGAACAGCTTTCCTGAACTCACCATATCTTCTGCACTATAAATAATAATGGAAAAAGGGTAAATCTCTATTCAGGGTAAGGGGTGAACGATAAAAAAATCGGATTATTAGCTTTGGAACGTAGGCCGGTGGTATGAAGTTTCTTACTTGGTAGTAGACTTCAAGGAAAGGAATAGCGGAGCAAACTTGGCAAAAAGAAGAAAATAAAGAAAACGGGAATATGGAAAAATATACCCAAGTACAAACGTAGCAGAAAAATAAAAACCCTTATCAGCTCTGTAGCATATGATCTGAGGTACTACAAAGAATGTGTGGTAATGCAAAAGGCGTCTCGCTTTCTAATGATGAAATTTCTACCCAAATTCATTAAAAAAATTTTGATTTTGGGTGCAAACTAACCGGTCAAGTGCAAGCTGGACTTGCGCAATTAGTGTTCCATACGTCGATTGCTTTTAAAATAAAAAAAAAAATTGTTACGGAGGTATAAAATGATCAACGACTTCACAAAATACATCTCAAATAAGTTTTCAACAAAGTTTTTTTTGGATCTTTACTGAAAACTAATGTCCTTGAAATTTTGTTTTTTTTTATATACCAGATCAATTATTAAAGCTAATGCACTCGTGATAATTTTCGTTCAATCTACACCCTGTAGAGAATATTTCAGATTTTTTAAAAATTTGTCGACTAGTACTTTTCGAGATAAGAGGGGGTTACAGCGACTTTTTACAATTTTTTAAAAATAATACGAAGATAAGTGTGCGCAAGTATTACATTATATATATTTTTGAACTCGTGTTTTTACAAGCTTTCATTTGACATCCCACTCGATGATCTGGTAATTTTTTTTTCACTTCCGAACCCCGAAATTAACCCCTTAAGTCGAAATTTTGCTTTCAAAACTACACGGCTCTGATGAGGTCATCAGTTCCTATATTAGTGCCAAATTTCAACTTCTATGTCAAATAGTTTTAGAGAAAATCGGATGAGACAGACAGACAGGCGGACGGACGGACGGACACCGAAGCGATCTTATAAGTGTCCCGTACAGAACACTAAAAAATAGGAGAACAGAGTAGAAACAGAACATTTATCACTCGACGCTGCCTTATTGATTTGCGAAACAATCAGTTTGGGAAAGCTTATCGTGCCGGCCATACACTACAATTGAAAATCGAGTAGCAGCAGAAAACTAGGCAAAGTAATGATATCTAAAAGGATTTCTGACCTTGTAGAGAACTAGAAACAGAAAATATTAAAACCTATTAATATATGTAATACAGTAAACACAAGGAAGCTCTAAAACAAATATATCCAGAATATCAAAATCAGTCCTTATTGTGTAGGAACATTACATTGGAGATCTACTTCTGTATTGTTTAGAAAAAAATTAGATCTACATTTAGCTAATATCTTTAGAAACATTTTAGATTCAACTACTTTCAGTGTCCTTTGGGAAATCAAAAATCATTTAGTCACAAATTAGTAAAAATAGAAAACTGTCTAAAATTTATTCCAAAATTTACGTGCCACAAACTCTAAAGCTCTATCTCTGTCTCTCTTTTAAAACATGTTCAATATAAAAGTTGAATATAAAAGTATTAACATGAACAAAGCATATGTATAAAAAAAAATCAGGTATGTTGCGATAAACCAAAATATACAAAAAAGGCAAATTTATTTATCGTTCTAACTGACATGCTATCATAATAAATCCAATAAACGAGCTACACTCATGCCAGTCTGCGCAACATCTGATCTACTAAACCAAAATAAAATTGATTCGTATATTGTTAATAAGAATATACCAAAGTGAAAATTTAAGTAAGAATTAAAAAAAGGCCCAAGGAGGTAATTTTTATGTTTCACATGTAACTAAATATATCTTTCCGGAACACCATCTAGAAGTAATAATCCTACTTAGAACTTCGAGTAGAAAAAAATAAATCCCATCATTTCCTAAAATGAAACAAAGAATTGCATCTAGAAGTACTAAACCTACCCAGAATCTCGAGCAGGAAACAACAACTCCCATCGGGCTTCAAAGTGACTAAACGAGAGTTTAAAATAAAATAGCGTTGCGCATTTCAAGCTATATAAAAAGCCATCGTGCAATGGTCTCACTCCACAAAGCACCGATGGTGATATGTTCTTCCCGACCAAAAAAAAAAAAATAGAAATCAGACACTCTTTTATGGTACTCCTAAAGGTGGAATACCTAACACAGAATTGGTGACCCAGATATCAACCAAATAAAAGGGAGTGAAATATATTTCTCATTACACTAAAAACTGCCAAACACCACCATAAGCCCATAAAAAGGAAAAGAGGATGTTCTGGAGTATACCATGGCGACTACCCGGTTGCAACTGGAGCTGAGGCAGAACATAGTAGGTTGGCTCTCCTCTGTCGAGTAAAAAAAACCAAATATGTTACAGAGGTCAATTTTCTGCCCTACATGAACTATCCTTCCCGTCGGTCTAGTCCACAAGAAATCATCAAGTGTCACAGGAAATGACGAGACCACAATAGGTAGAATGGGAGATAATACTTATTCAAGTATTACTTAAAGAAAATTCCGTCTATTAAGTAAAAGGAAGGAAAATCAATTCACTTACTATTCTTCATAGAAATAGAAATAAATTACAAAAATAATCAAAATAAATTTTAATAAAATTTAGCTGAGATTCTGACAAATCCAAATAAAATAGTCAAAAAACTAAGAACATGCTTATTCAGTTCAAAAAAGAAAGAAATGATAAATCCAGAAACAATGAAATCACAAAACGTGCTTTAAAATTTTCTTGTCACTTATAATTGCTTTCTTTATACACAGTGTATACATGTTTAACCAACAAATATGTATCCTAATCTCTTAGAATTTCGTCTCAACACAGACAAACTTATTATTATGTCTTAAAAATAAACTTTTGCACCAAAAATAAATAATACAAAAACCAAAAAAACTGAGTATTGCAAGAGCGCAAATGTGCCTCCACAAATAAGCACACTATATTTTGGTAATGCCATCATCAGCCACTTTTTGTCAACCCTTATACGTAGGCCTCTCCCAAGCTCCTCCACTTGTCTGAGCCCTCCAATACCAATATTCTGCGCACGTCGTTGTAATTCGTTCAATAATATCTTTCGTACCCGTCTTACACCTTATCTCTTCGTTGCTGATCTTATCTCTGAGAGAAACTCCCAGCATTGTTCTTTCCATTGCTCTTTACATTATTATCAACCTATTTGCACTTTTCTGTGTCAAAACCATAGTTTCGAGTCCGTAGGTGCCCCAGACAAAATGATAGAATCAAACACGTGTCTTTTTAGATTTATGGGAATTTCTCCATCCTTTAATATATAGTTCAACTTCCCGAAGGCAGGCCCAAAATTGTCGAATTCTACCGGAAATTTCTAACGTTCGGTTTTCTTTCTTGTTTGTAATATTATGTCGTAGATATGTACATTAGTTTACGTTTTCTATGTTATTACCATCTATCTTGATATGGGAACTATTCTTGCTCATTATCTCAGTTTTATTACAGTTCATCTTAAGATCAATCTTCCGTGACTCTGAGTTGAGTTTTGTTAGCATC
>CM032449.1:93234020-93289020 GCA_019049505.1 Pachyrhynchus sulphureomaculatus | reverse complement strand
ATAATGTTGTCTTAAAATTAATACAAAAAATATTTACTGAAATATTTGATTTAGTATATGGTACGTCCTAATAAACTCAGTATTTTTTACACACAGGTCGTTATTGATCGAAATATTGAATGCTTACTAGTTTGTAAAGGTGAAATTAAATAAAACGTGCCTTTGGTTTAAAAAATAGATGGTTTTCATGTTGTCATTTTTTATTCCATGTGGATTATATTTTGATGAATATGGCTGAGGCCCGCTATATCAGTCCTATCATTTACAACATCAGGATCTCGTCTTATTTCGATCATTTGTTTAATTTTCAGTTTTTGGTAATTAGATTCTCTATTTAAAATATTTGTATCTTTATAATTGAATTCATGTTTGGTGTCTTTGGTGTGTTTGTTTAGTACTGTGGAGGCATATCGCGTATGTTTGTGTACATTTAGTCGGTTTTGTAATAATTGGCTCGTCATCCCTATATATTTTCATTTTTGGTGTTTTACTTTTAAGTTGTGTGAATAATGTACTTAATTTATTATGACTTTTGTGGCATGTTATGATATTACCTTTTTTAAGGCAAATTGTATTCTTTCTGATAGTTCATTTATGTATCGTTTTTGGTCGTGTTTGTTAATGTTTTTTTTTGAGTTGGTTGTATAATCTATAAGTTCTTTTTTAAATATATGTTCTATGTGTTTTTCCTTGTAGCCATTGGATATTAAGACTCCTTTTACTCTTTTTAGGCATTCAGGTCTGTATCTTGGGGATGTTAGTATTATGGCTCTATCAGTCAAACCTATTATGGCACTGGTTTTTTTTTTTTTTTTTTTTTAATAATTTGAAACGTTATTTAGGAATCTACCAGAACATGTTGGTTTGGTGTATCATTTAGTTTTTCTACTTTATTATTTTCGTTGTTCCTATACGGTGTCATGTCAACGAAGTTTAATTTGCCGTTTTCCTCAATTTCAGTTGTGAATTGTAATTTGCAATGAACTTTATTAAATTCATGCAGCAATTCTTCAGTTTTGTCTGCTGGAATTGCTGTGATGCAATCATCAACGAATCGTTTGAAAAACACTGTATTAAACGAAAGGTTACTGAGTACATCTTCTTCCAAATATTCCATTACCAGTTGTGCAATTGTGGAAGATATTGGTGAACCCATGGCGCAACCGTCAATTTTTTTATAGAAAGTGTATTTGTACCGACCGTAGTTTGTGGATAGGGTGAGGTTTACTGCTTCTATAAAATTTTCTTTTGAAATTGTGGTGTGTTGTTTTAAGTCGTTCCATTTATTGATTATTACAGTTTGTACTAGTTCTTGGGGGATATTTGTATATAATGAGATTACATCTAATGAAACCAATTTGTAATTATTAGGGATGTGTATATTGTCAATGAAGGTTTTAAATTCGAACAAGTCTTTTATGTAGTAATTCTTCCTACCCGTAATGTGAGAAAGGTGGTTTGCACAATATTTGGATAGATTGTAAAATGGTGATTGTAACGATGAAACGATTGGCCGTAAAGGGACATTTTCTTTATGAAGTTTAGGCATGCCGTATATTTTAGGAGGGATGGAATTATGAATGGTTAACCGTTTTGCTTCTTGGTCATTATTTCCTTGTTATTTTTTAGTTTTTTTTTTCAAAAACTACTGTGGGATTTCTTTTTAATTTAATGTAGGTGGTTTGATTATTTAATAATATGTCCATCTTAGTTTCATATTCACAAGTACTCATAACGACTGTTTTATTACTTTTGTCTGGTTTCAATATTATTATTTGTGGATTGTGTGAATGATCGAAATAAGACGAGATCCTGATGTTGTAAATGATAGGACTGATTTAGCCGGCCTCAGTCATATTTATCAAAATATAATCCACATGAAATAAAAAATGACAACAACATAAAAACCATCTATTTTTTAAACCAAACGCACGTTTTATTTAATTTCACTTTTACAAACTAGTAAGCATTCAATATTTCGATCAATAACGACATGTGTGTGAAAAATACTGAGTTTATTAGGTACGTACCATATACTAAATCAAATATTTCAGTAAATATTTTTTGTATTAATTTTAAGACAACATTATTATTAGCGTACATATTTTTAAATTAGTTATATAAAAAAAAGTCTGTTAAATTGTTTTATAGAGTGATGTGAATTGTACCAATTTTTAATTTTTCAAATTGTAAAATATGTCCTAAAACCTTTTAAAATTTTTAGATACTTCGAAAATAAATAGGTGAAACGTCAGTAAAGACTAAGTAAAATAAAATAAGTTGTTTTAATAAGTAGAACCAAAATTCTAAGAAACAAAAAAACCACAGAATCATATACATAGATATATATATATATATATATATATATATATATATATATATATATATATATATATATATATTATATGTATATACATATATATATATATATATATATATATATATATATATATATATATATATATATATATATATATACATATATGTATAAAATAATAATAATAAAAGGTCTTTATTTTTAACTCGGCGAAGTCCAGTTATCAACTGATCATCTCAACCGAGCCAGTAGCTAAGCATCAAGATACAAAAAAATAAAAAAAAAATATAAAAATACAAATTCATTAATACAAAATTCAAGTACCGCCTAAATACTAGGTAAAAATACATACAATAACATTACATCAGTATAGAGAAAAGGAAAAAGTATATATATAATATAAAATAAAAAAATACAAAAAAGAAGAATAAGAATGTATGGTAAGATATAACGCCTACCCCGTAGGTGGCACTTCATCGGAGGGCTGACTCGCTGCAGCGATTCGCCGACAGAGTGGCTAGTAGACTGTCAACACTTCACCACAAGTGGCGCGAACGTTCGATGGATCCCCCAAGGCATATATGGTTTAAAGTAAGAACAACTGAAAACGGACGAAAGTCGTCCCACTTTTCGAATCCATCCCCAGACACGTTTCGCCTAACATGGCTCATCAGTCGGGCCAGGATCGACAAACAAGAGACCAGAATTTTCGGTACTTAAGCCAACACTGACGGCCAATAATGGAAAGATATAAAGCCTACGTCGCACTTGATCGGAGGGCTGACTCGCTGCAGCCACTCCCTGACAGAGTGGTTAGCAGACTGCCAACACTTCACCATAGGTGGCGCGAACGTTCGAGGGATCCCCCTAAGGCATATGTGATTTAGAGTAAGAACAACTGGCCCGACTCATGAGCCATCATACGGCGAAACGCGTCTCGGGATGCCTTAGGGGGATCCATCGAACGTTCGCGCCCCCTGTGGTGAAGTGTTGGCAGTCTGATAACCACTCTGTCGGCGAATGCCTGCAGCGAATCAGCCCTCCGATGAAGCGCCAACCACGAGGTAGGCGTTATATCTTACCATTATTAGACGTCAGTGCTGGCTTAAGTACCGAAAACTCTGTTCTCTTGTTTGTCGATCCTGGCCCGACCGATGACCCGTGATACGTCGAAACGCGTCTCAGGATGGATACAAATAAGAGAACAGTGGGTGGACTGCTGAGATACGGACTTTCGTATATATATATATATATATATATATATATATATATATATATATATATATATATATATATATATATATATATATATGTGTATAACTGTAACTAAAGAATTTGGGACATTTATGTACATATTTCTAGAATAAACAAAAATCTTAAAACAAGAAAAAAACAAAGATTTGTTACCTTTAGATACATATGAAATATAATAGGATAGAGTTATACATATAAAATGCACGGTCACTTTAATGACGCAAAGATTCATATATTGTTGTTTGTCTCCTCTTTTTCTTTAAAATGGCGTCCACAACTCGTATTTCTAATTTGGAAAGAAGCTCTAAAGACTCTGCATCTCCGTGATCTTCGGCAAAACTTTTAAGGTGCTTGGTTAGGGTAATAGCTTCACCATAATTTGGGATAGCATTTGTTGGTACTGGAACCTCATCGACATCAGAATCTTCGAAAAGTCCTTGTATTTCAACTGGATTTTCAATTTCTTGTTCCGAATCTCGATTTTCAACCTACAAATTTTCATCTATGTTCAAAAAATCATTAAGGTTTTCATTATTAGTCAGTTCCAACAAATTCTTATTTTTGAGGATATCTGCATGTACGTTAAGTGGTAAGTCATCTTCTAGATCAGATGTAACAGCCTCAGTTAACTGGTCTACACTTTGCAGTTATTCATGCTTAAATCCCGCTTTACGCAAGCAATTTTAACTGTTTCCTTAGTTACTTGTTCCCAAACGGTTTTTGCAAAGTAAACTGCATCTAGTAGTACCAGCAGTTTCAAAGTTTACTATCATGTGTTTTAGTATTAGACTTTGGTTAGAAATTTTAAAATTTTTTATAATTCCCTGGTCAAGTGGTTGACAAGCTGATGTACAGTTAGGGGGGAGAAACAAGATTTTTATATTTTTTAGGCGGATGTCTTTTGGATGAGATTCTGCATTGTCTAAAAATAACAAAATGTTTCTTTCTTCTTTTGTCATTTTCCAATAAAGATCTTGCAACCATCCTGTCATAATTTCTCCTGTCATCCAAGCTTTCTTATTATATTTCCAAGTTACAGGTAGGTTATTTATGTTAATATTTTTAAATGCTCTGGGTTTAGCTGCCTTACCAATGACTAAGAGTTTTTCTTTTTCTCCCGCCGTATTTGCACAATGCAAAATTATAAACCATTCTTTGGGATATTTACCACCAATACATTTTTCTTTTTTTAATATTAGCTTTTTATTAGGTAGAGCCCTAACATTCAGACCTGTCTCATCGGCATAATAGATGTCTCTTGGTGAATATCCCTTAATTAAAGAAGGACATTTTTCCCAGAATGAGAAACATCTTCAGCAATAACCGAAACTCCTTCTCCTGAAATCGCTTTAAAACTTATGTTGTATCGGATTCTAACTTTATTAAGCCAACCAGAAGAAGCACTGAATGTAGAATGTCCCAGAGACTCGGCTATTTCTTTTGCTTGCGGACCTGAAAAAAATATTTACAATAAGTTTTTTGCATTTTTATCACGACAAGCCTACTGATTGTTGTGTGATTGTTTTCAAGTACACCCTCAATATACTGAGCCTTAGAACTCTTTAAAGGAAACAGTAACATATACTTCCTAAACCAACAAGAAACTACTAAAATCCATTTACTTCCTTTATTTAATCGTGGAAGTGGCCCTATTAAGACTACGTCAATAACGGAAAAATGCTAATCTATAATAAGAAATAGTAAAAGATTTTTGAGCTCAATAAACTTAGGAAGTGCTAATAAATTTTAGAACATCTAAGTGCTCCTAAGCTAGCGTTGGATGCATAATGTGAAATATAGAAACGTCGATAAAAATCTGGTTGTGATAAAATGGTAACAAATTGGATACTAAAAGTTTCTTAATCTTAACGAAAGATTTGTCCACAGGACTGAATATTCCACTGGATCGATTGTAGCTTCTTGAGTACTTTCAAAAGGTCGTTAGCTAGAGATATAATGCTGAAAAATCTTTTATGAAACATTAGTATTAGGAACACATATCTACAAAACGTTTCACTGTTGTTGTATGTTATTGGTGGTTCTGTTATTATTAAGCTTATACGTCACCTGGTCCGGATCTCTCGGTAAAGAGTTTGAACCAATAATAAAACCTAAAAATTTTAAAGAAGTTTTCAAAATCATCTTTTTTTAAACTGGTGGTTAATCCTGCGTCTTTCAACTTATTATTGATCTCAGTAAGCAGAGAATATGTGACATCAAATCTTCCGATGTTATAAAGATGTCATCTAGGTAGGTAAAAATGTTAGGCTTGTACTTTGGACCAATTATAGTATTAATGAGGCGGTGCTGAGTCTGTGCTCTAATTCTAAGACTCAAAAGACTTTGTTACAAACTGAAATAACTTCCTGCAAACAGCTGCAAAACTTAGTTTTTCTTGGGACGCCTCGTCTAAAGGAGTTTGCCAAAAGGCATTCCTAAGATCTATCAGTACATATTTAACATTACGAAGTGAAGTTATTATCCTGCCAGTGTTCGTCAAAGGATAGTTACCAGATTTCGTAAGGATATTTAATTGTCCGTCATCACAATACTGTCCGTTAGATTTATTTACCAATAGAACAGGTGAACACCACGGGCTCTTAGATTTTTCGGTTACTCCTAACTTAAACATGTCATCTAATCCTTCCTTAAAATTTTTTATCGGATATGGAGACATAATGAACGGTCTAGTTTTAATAGGAGACGCGTAACCCGTACCTATAGTCATTAATATTTTATCAATACGGCCTAGCCTATTTATGTTACTGACTTCTTTAAAAGAATCAATCAATTGTTAGCCTGTGAAGGTTTTGTCAGTGAGATATCGTCTTAAGTCCTTAAACATGGAAAAATATTACTAAAGAAATGATCAGGATAACTTATTTTCATGCTATGTTGTTTTTAAACTTAACCAAAATTTCACATTTCCTTTTAAAGTCGCACCTAAATATAAAAGCTTGTGATAAAGAGGGAACTACTAAAATATTAGTCACTTAACAATCATCAATATCAAATGTAAATGAACTGTCCTCAAGACATCTTGTTGATTACCAACTGCTGTAATAACAAGTTTACCTTTTGTTAGACGTATATTAAGACCTACATGATCTAAAACCCATATACCTCTAGAAGTTCAACTGAAATATGTCCACCCAGAATTAAATAAAGCTCACTTCGGTGTCTGTTTGTCTGTCTGTCTGTCTGTCACACCCGATTTTCTCCGAAACTATTTGACATAGAAAGTTGAAATTTGGTACTAATATAGGAATTGATGGCCTCATCAGACCCGTGTAGTTTTGAAAGTTAAATTTTGACTTAAGGAATTAGTTTTGAGGGGTGAAATCGGAAGTGAAAAAAAAAAATTTTCACTAGGTCATCGAGTGTGGTGTCAAATGAAAGCTTGTGAAAACATGAGTAAAAAATATATATAAAGTAATACTTGCACACTTTTCTTTGTATTATTTTTAAAAAATTGCGAAAAATCGCTGTCCCCCTACCTTATCTCAAAAAGTACTGATCAAAAAATTTTGAATAATAAATTCTGGAATATTCTCCACTGGGTATAGATTGAACGAAAATTATCACGAGTGCATTACCTTTAATAATTTATCTGGTATATAAAAAAAACAAAAATTTCAGGGTCATCAGTTTTCAGTAAAGATTGGAAACAAACTTTGTTGAAAACTCATTTGGGGTGTGTTTTGTGAAGTCACTGAAGTCACACACATTTTATACCATCGTAACAAAATTTGTTATTTTAAAAGTAATTAACGTACGCAACACTAATTGTGCAAGTTCAACTTGCACTTGACCGGTTTTCTAGAGGTTTACTGATAAATAAAAGACTAGCGACTAGCATGATAAAATTGAACATTATTAGACGGAATCTAACTAGTTTTTAGAAATTTAGAAACTCTCTGTAGTCAATTTTTCCACTCAAATTTACTAAAATATTTCTATATATATTTTCTTTGTAATGCACTCTTTTAAATTAGAAACATTAGAAACACATAAAGTCAAGAATTTACAGAATGAAACGAAGCAAAATTTGTTTCATGTCGAATTTCTCTACCGTTGATAAAGCATTGGAATTAGAATTTTTAAAAGAAAAATTCTTTGACTTACTTTTAAAATTTCTTTTAAATTCGCCTTGTTTATTACTCGAAACTTCACTAGTATTTTAGGAATTTTCATGGCGGTAAGTATATATAACACTAATATTCCCTTCAGATGTAAACTTATTTTGGAGATTTTTCAAGCTTTCTAAGAAGTTCAGAAAATTCGGTTACCATTTTTATATAATGCCAATTTACTAACGAAATCTGATAGTACATTTCCACGGATGTGCTTGACTTTGGAAACCTCTGAAGGCGATAGAGGTAACCTACTTAAAAAAGCTTCTAAATTGTCAATGAAAACCATTGTAGATTCATTTATCTTTTGTTTCCAGAACTCCTTATCGAGATTATGATGTAAAAAATTCTTTCTTTAATCTACTTACTAAAGAATTATTTACTGAAAATTTAATATCCCTGTACCAACGGAAGCATCTCTGATAAAACATTCAGCAACCGAATTAAAAAGTTCATTTTGATAAATATTTTGGTTTGCGCCAATTCAGTCAACTGTTCCAAAAGAGGATAAAGTTTTTTTACGTTGCCATTACCCAGCTAAGCTGGCCACAATTACTCTCAGGTAGCGCCATCACATATTTGGATACATGTACTTTGTTTATGTTTAGTAGTTGACACTGAATATGGTTTTTAATGGTTCAAGTCCCTAACCAACAGTAAACACGTAACAGCGATTTTCTGAATATAGGCCCAAAAATTTGGAAGCAAAAGATATTCTCTTTGCTCTACCAGTTCTTTCCGATAGACGTGAATTCACGCGCTTAATGAGCAAGTCAATTGCGTTGCAAATAAATTCACCTATCATAATTTCAATGGAAGTAAACTTGAGTTTTAAGGCAAGCTCTTCTTCGTCAACAGCCAAAATGCAAATGGTTAGATTAATGTCCTAAAATTCTACCTAGTATACTTTAAAAAAACCGGTCAAGTGCAAGTTGAACTTGCACAATTAGTGTTCCGTACGTTAATTGCTTTTAAAATAAAAAAAAATTGTTACGGTGGTATAAAATGATCAGTGACTTCACAAAACACACCCCAAATGAGTTTCAACAAAGTTTGTTTCCAATTTTTACTGAAAACTGATGACCTTGAAATTTTTGTTTTTTTTATATACCAGATAAATTATTAGGTAATGCACTCGTGATAATTTTCGATCAATCTATACCCCGTGGAGAATATTCCAGAATTTTTTCAAAATTTTTTGTTCAGTACTTTTCGAGATAAGGTAGGGGGAGAGCGATTTTTTAAAAATAATACAAAGAAAAGTGTGCGCAAGTATTACATTATATATATATATATATATATATATATATATATATATATATATATATATATTTTTTACTCGTATTTTCACAAGCTTTCATTTGACACCACACTCGATGACCTAGTAAAAAAAATTTTTTTTTTCACTTCCGATTTCACCCCTCAAAACTAACCCCTTAAGTCAAAATTTTACTTTCAAAACTACACGGCTCTGATGAGGCCATCAATTCCTATATTAGTACCAAATTTAAACTTTCTATGTCAAATAGTTTCGGAGAAAATCGGGTGTGACAGACAGACAGACAGGCAGGCAGACAGGCAGACAGACACCGAAGTGATCTTATAAGTGTTCCGTACGAAACACTAAAAACAAGCCGAAGTCACTCGTAATCAAGTTCGAATTAAAGTAAATGATTAGGTTGGAAACAATAGCTATCCACGATGATGAGTTAGAATATACAAGCAAATACTGCAAGAAATTACAAAAAAAATAATTTACTTGTTAAAGTAAAAATTGGCTAAAATATGTGTTTTATACTGTAATTTTATTATATAATTAAGTTTGTAAAAATTGGATGTAGTAATTCATTTACTTCTACAAAACCTTGTTGATAGTAACCTGGCACACCCTGTATAAAATATGTACTTACTATATTCTATTACTGGTCAGCAGCTATCAAATAATTATAGGAAGAAAAAAACTTAAATAATCAATTTTGTCTACCCTGCAGAAGGTATATCTAAATAACACTTAGATCGTAAAAATATTTTCAGTTTTACAAATTTATCCTTATGTTTATGAAATATCTCACTTATAGTCGGAAGACCTACAAGTAGTAAAACTTTAAAATAACATCGTATATGACGATATGAAAATACAGTTATTAAAAACAATACTTTAAACAACTTGATAAGAACGAACCGCAAAACTAAATTCCTATCTGTTGGTGAAGTAATTAACATTTTGCAGTTTTGTACTTAATGTCTTATTGCTTGGTTGACATAATTAAAAATTACTTTTAGTTAAAAAAACACACTGAGGTTCCACGTTCCAATCTCATATTTTTTTTTGCTGTAACTTACTTAGGTAAAACGGCACCTTATACTTCAAAGTGGGTTCCAGCTCTACAGACTGCTAAATATGCTTTTCTATTATTATTTGAACACCACCTATTTCAAATGCGATAACAGTCCTTGTTCAGTATAAAAATAGGAGACGCTAGGACTTATGAACATTGATAAATTAAACAGAACTGCTGTCTCACTAAATCAAGCAATAACACAAAGGAATTGTATATAATGCAAAACATCAATTTATTTTCACATATTAATTAAACCCACAGTATAGTATAGTGCTTAAAAAATAAAATGTGAAATCTATCTGAAAAAGTAACTCTGGTCCTGATAAGTATAAAAAACGCTTAAATTTACTTAGTAACCATTATTTCTCATGTTTTTCAACTCCTAGAACTTTCTTCTAGAAATATATTGCTGGATAGGCTATGGCCTTAACATAAGGAAATTATGCGATCTATACCAATGGAAGCTTACATCCCTTTTTCGAAGAAATGCTCCTCCAACGGCAAGCCTTGGTTCGACCGAAAATGCAAAGAAGCTTCTAAACATATTGTCTATCGACAATGGCGTGAAAATCCTAACACCGTAAATCGTAACATCTTTGTTCATGCCCGGAACAGATGCAAGGGAATTATCGACGAAACCAAGGAGGCACACAATCAACGAATTAGAAACAAACTTCTCGCTTGTCCTAACAATTCCAGGTCCTTTTGGGCAGTCGCTAAGACAGTTAGTCAAAATTTTACCAAATCCACCATACCACCACTCACACGGCCAGATAATTCCATTGCAACCACACCTGTTGAGAGGGCGAACTTGTTGGCTGAACGCTTTGCTTCACATTCTACTGTCGATTTCCAAGGAAAAACACCACCTACTATTCCCATATTGCAGTCAAGGATGCCCGATGTTGTCTTCAGACAGCGCATCATAAAGCGTATTTTAATGAAGCTAGACACCAAGAAGGCTTCTGGCGCTGACGGAATACCTGCCATAGTTCTCAAAAACTGTGCAAGGAAACTAACACCAGTTTTCTGTAGACTTTTTAACCTATCCTACAGAAAGGGAATATTTCCGTCCTGCTGGAAATGTGCCACGGTTCAGCCGATACCTAAAAAAGGTAAGAAGACCTTGCCAAATAACTACCGACCAGTTGCACTGCTTTCAATAATATTGAAAGTCATGGAAAAGGTTATCAATGAGCATCTTCTAAAATACCTTGAACGATTCAATATTATTAGCGATCACCAATATTGTTTTCGTAAACATAGATCAACAGGGGATCTTCTGACTTATGTAACACATGTTTGGAACAACGCAATTGAACACTTTGGAGAATCTCGAGCGGTTGCTCTTGACATATCCAAGGCATTCGACAGTGTTTGGCACGATGGACTGTTGGCTAAGTTACGCTCTTATGGTATGTCTGAAAGGTTCTGTTTGTGGCTCTCTGCTGGAAAAGACCGGGAATCCAATCTATAGCTTTGCAGATGACAGTACGCTTGTCTCTTCATTCACCTTGAACGCTCGGACATCGGCTGCTCAGGCGAATATCCGCAGACAGCAGGAGGTCGTTCAACTTAACAAAGACCTGGAAGAAATTCTATCTTGGGGTGACAGTAACCAAGTGGAATTTAACGCTACCAAAACCCAGGCGGCAGTTTTTTCTAAAAAAGTTAACGTTGCTGAACCCGACATAGTTATATCGGGGCACTTCATTCCCCTAGCATCGTCGCTCAATTTGTTGGGCGTTAGTTTGGGAGCAAATATGTCTTGGCATGAGCATGTTGCAGGCATAGCAAGGAGAGCTTCTCAAAAGTTGGGAACATTATTTAGAACCAGAAAGCTTTACACCCCACAGCAACTGTTAATTCTTTACAAAGCCCAAATTCGACCAACTATGGAATACTGCTCCCACGTTTGGGGCTCCGCTCCCAAACATACACTGCATTTGTTGGATTCTGTTCAGAGAAGAGCGGTCCGTCTGATTGGGGACCCGGAATTGACCGGCGGCCTTGATTCGCTGGAACATCGATGAACGGTTGGCGACTTGAGTCTGTTCTACAAGTATTTTCATGGAAAGTGTTCGAAGGATGTAGCCCGCTTAATTCCTCCCAAAGCGGTGCATGTTAGAAATACACGTCGCGCTGGTGCTTCGCATCCGTATGAGGTTCAGCTTGTTACTCCGCGTACAACGCTTTTCAAGCAATCTTTTATATGGAGAACGTCATCCCTTTGGAATAATTTGCCCAGCGCTGTGTTTCCCACCGAGTACAACTTACAGCGATTCAAGAACAACGTGAATCGCTTTTTCCGCACTCGTGCCGCTCTTGGAGCGCTTTAGGGACTTCCCTGTGTGTGCTAGACCCATAAAAAAAAAAAGACCAAAATACGGTGATTGAATTAGAGAAAATTAACGATGTTGTTTTACAATATACGATGTTTTCGGATAGAAAGAATATTACTGGCCTTAGAAAGTTTCTTCTTTCAGCGTTAATGAAACAGTTTTCTGAACTCAACTTCTGTTATGGGCTAGACTATTCCCCAACTATTTACATATATGCAGATCTGGAGCGTAGGATAGTGAAACGAAGTTTGATATTTGATAGTAGACTTCAAGAAAATAAATGGCTATAGTTGTTAATAATAACGTTGCTAAATCTGTCAATGATCGCCTGATTAAAATAACCGTTACGGTAAAACCACCAAACCTGCATATTATACAAGTGTACATGCCAACATCACTCTCTGATGATGAAGCAGTTGAGGAGGTCTACAATAAGATTGAAGAAACTTGTACAAAAATTCCATCAAATGATGATGATTGGACACTTTAATGCTAAAATTGGCTGTACAAATCTAAACGTCGTTGGTTCAAATCACAACTTATTAGAGTCTCATATGAGAATAAAACCAGCCATCCCTAAAAAAACAACAAAAAACGGGAGAATTACAGTGTCAGACAGTATTCTTTTCCAATTCCAAATAACAACCTATTTATAGACTACTCTAAAGCTTTCGACTGCATGAAATGAAACAAACTTTGGTCGATTCTAATCAGCATGGGAACACCTATATATCTTGTAAACCTTATCCGATCCCTGTATGAGAACACAAATGACAGAATTAAACTGAATAATTCCTTTTCCGATCCCTTTAACGTAGAAGCCGACATCAGACAGGACTGTATTCGCTCACCCTTACTTTTTAACATATATAGTAAACATATTAGGTCTGTTTTGGAGGGCTAGAGGGGGGTGTGACAATCGGTGGAAAAATGCTAAGTAACCTTAGATATGCAGATGATACTGTTATACTTGCAACTTCAATACAAGACTTAGAATCAATTATGGAGCGCATGAAAACTACTAGCAAATACTATGGATTGTTAATTAATAGAACGAAAACTAAAGTAATGATTGTTAGTCTTAACGAAGATCTGTCGCATATAAATGAAATTGCTGGTTTCACTGTTGTAGACCATTTCAAATTTTTGGGATCTCTCATAACTAACAATGGTGGCTGTGAAACAGAAGTAAGAAGACGCTTGGTTATGGCTAGAAACTCGACGATCAAACACACTAAGGTCTGGGAAGATCCAGCTGTCACAAAAAACACAAAGTTAAGTTTGCTCTCCAGCCTTATATTCCCCATAGCAGCTTACGCATCGGAAATATGGATCATTAAGCAAGCTGACAAAAGACGAATCAATGCGTTTGAGGTGTAGGCATATCGAAGAATCCTTAGAGTATCATATACCGAACACCATACTAATTATTTATTCTTGAAGAACTTAGTATAAATGACCAGCTTGCAAATAGAATTAATAGACAGTTCCTAAAATATTTCGGTCACATTATGAAGAAAGTGGATGCCATGGAAAAGCTTATAATAACGGGGAAGGTACAAGATCAAGGGGACGGTCTCCAACAAGATGATGCGACCAAGTAAGATCTCTCCTTGGTATGGGTATACACGAGTCAAGTCAGTTCACGCAGGATCGAGATGCCTGTAGTATTAAAAGAGAGATAAATAGGCTAGTTTTTATTCTTAGATTTAGTCAATCATCACTTCTGATGATGCTATATAAAATGTTTGGTGTATTGTTGATAACTGTTGTAGTGTCATTGTGATACAGATTCCAAAGTCTCAACGCAGATGTAGACTGTAACTGGAAATAATGCGGTACTGCAAATTGTGTTGGCCCCCTTTCCAATCGTGAATTTGCTGCTTAAAAATACCGAACAAATGTTGGAGTGCAGTGGACAGAATAAAGATAGAACACCGATCATTCGACGCTGCTTTATTGAAAACTGAATCTCGAAGGGTTCGGTCTAACGAAATACTTCACACCGAACTAGAAAAATGAAATATTAAATAAATTAGAAAATACGCGGAAGTTCTAAAAAAAAGTATTCGGGATAGAAAACGAGTCCTTTTTGTATAGGAATATTACATTTAATCAAATAAGAAATGGCCGTGCTACTAATAAACTCCTGTACTATTGTGGTAAAAACATAGTAGCTTAAGGCAAAATAAACTGTACAATTAGTTCACGGTCGGAGTTGTTTTTGTTACGTCCTCGTTTTGGCTTTCGTCACAATTGTAACCGATCCTATATACCGCCACTAAGCAAATTCTACTTTTATGTGTTTCTATGACTCTCGATTAAAAAAAAAAATCTTATTTTTCAGCACAATATGAAGCCTTAGGTGGCATTTTAACATTACTGATAAATTAAAATATTTATACACAACTATAAAATTTGACTATTACCGATGTGACTTCCTCCTAATAAACTTCCATACCTGTACAAATATGAATATAGGTACTTCCTTTTTGTTGCTTTTGGTTATACTTAAACTAGAAAATCAGGACGAGAACCTCTAAGAAATTTTTATTTTACAGGGCACAAATCTCAACAATTGACATATTTTAGCAAGAGAAAAATTAATAAGGGAATGCATCCTTGTAATGGAAATATTGCACTAAATCAGTCTCATAAAACTGAATCCTTACTGTTTATTTATGCCTACCTGAACACTTATCCATAAATTAGAAGTGTAAGATGAGATTTTTTATATCAAGTGGAAAGATATCAGTAAAAGCAATTATTACGTACGAAGAAATTCTTGAATAAACAACTATACCTTGTTGAAAATACTTCATGAAATATCAATAACATCGTGGCACCATACTTTAGATATTTTTTCTTTTATGTTATACTTTTTTGTTTTGTATTAATCTATCGTTGTCATATTGATTATTATGTTATTAAATCTCTTCCCAGAAAATGCAAATTTAATTTCAATAAAATGCAGCTACACCATTTTTTTTATCGTTCGACTCCTCGTCTCAGTAGAGATTTTTACCCTTTTGTGATATCCTAAAAATATTGTCCAAGTGCCGAAACATACATTTCTGTATTTCACAGCACCTTTAAGACAACGAGATAGAGCTGCCACAGACGTTGTTGCATTTCTGCAAACAACTACTACCTATGTATGTGGCCAAGCCAAATATACTTAAATAAATTAATAAATAAGTATACCGACTTGCCGGAATTGAACCCGAGACCTTCTGCACTGCAAGCAAGTACTACGCTACGGAGCCGGAGCCACGGACCGCCACTTAGGCTTGATATATATATAAAAAAAAAATTTCCGCCCCTAAAGTACCTTCACAAAAAAATTTTTTATATAGGAACTATAGAAACAAATTAAGGGTTCCAAAACTATTTCCTCCCTCCCAAAGATTCTACCTGCTCAGGCCCTGTAGACAGCTTTTTAAAATATGTACGAGCGTACCCGATAACTTAATTCAGTATTTTTCTAATCAACAAAAACCCTTGCAAATACTTTACGGGAACGGGTAAGATTTTAAAAATTCTCTAATTGTCGAACTTTCAGGAGTACATAAACGTAAAATTTACTTCATGACGTTGAAACATCTATCATCGAATGGTATAATCGAAAGATTCCATTTGATAATTAGAGGACACGTTAAACTACTCTAAGCATTAGAATTATTGGAAGCTTTCCTTAAAATAAAAAACGAATTACGATTCTACACAGTAATTCTATACATTTGGTAACAAAAATAAACTTCTACGTATTATAACGTAGAAAATGGCAAATGTTACTATACCTTCAGTGTAGGAAAATGATCAAACTGTTCTGACCAAAACTAACAATGGTTCACTACTCAGTATATATCACCACTACACCAAACACTTTATTTTTGCACTCGACGCGCGTTTCGCTAACCATGTTAGCTTCATCAGGAGCGATGATTGACTGAGTGACTGACTGATGAGTCAATCATCGCTCCTGATGAAGCTAACATGGTTAGCGAAACGCGCGTCGAGCGCAAAAATAAAGTGTTTGGTGTAGTGGTGATATATACTGAGTAGTATCATTGTGCCAAAGATTCCACATTCCCAACTTAATGGTTCACTGCTTAATATGAAGTTAATGAATAGTTGTCTTCTCTTTCAGTTTAGAAGTATTCTAGAATTTTTAAAAATAGGTCGCTTACCTACTTGTATCTTGCTATTCAAAATAAAACGTTACAGTTTTTCGAATTCACGTTTGTGTTCTACAATTATAATTTTCCACATTTATGTCACTAATGTCCAATATTTATTAGTTCCTTGAAACAGAAGGCAGCAAATTTATCGACCAAAATATCAATTTCCGCATAAATATATGATCAAATGGAAGGGAAGGTTTCTCGGATAAAAAGTCATGATAATTAGGATTAGATAGTATCAACATAAAGTGGCTTTCTAATGTTTCGCTGGCGATTGCACGAGATATATATTATATATATATATATATATATATATATATATATATATATATATATATATATATATATATATATATATATATATATAAATATATGGGCCATTGTCTGTCAACCGGACCCTCCTCTGTCCATTTTTGGTTTAGGCTCAAAATTTCCGCTGGAATGTTTACTCTTACATGCCGTTTGTCCCCTTAATTAATTCAAAATGGCGGCTGCAATATGGAGGCTAAAACGAAAAAATGGGGCTAACAATTTTTTCAATATTAAGATAAATTATTTAAATGACGAGATATTCGAGCGAAACTCGATACTAGGGAGTTTTTTTAAGGTACTGAACTCGAATTTGAAGTCAGAAAATGATTATTTTTTGTTCCAAGATGGCGATTGTAAGTTCGAAAAACCAGACATCCATGCAAAGCTCGGTATTCGGGGTTTTTTGAGGTGCTAAACATAAATTTTAAGTCGGAAACCAATTATTTTTTTATTCCAAGATGGCGATCGTAAATTCGAAAAATCAAGTATCCATTCAAAGCTCGGTACTCGGGGGTTTTTTGAGGTGCTAAAATATTGACACAAAACATGTTTTCCACTTTTCTAAGGAGATACTGATGACGAATCCGAAGTTGATGTTTTCACTAGGTCTCATATTATAAAAGTTATGGAGCACTTCTTGATGTTCTAAAAATTATGTGAAAAATTTCAGACAAATTTTGAATGTTCGAACTCAATGTAAATTTTTTTTTAAAAACACTTTACTTTTAAGCATCGAAAACTGGTCTAGATGTGCTCGAAAATTTTGATTCTATGTTTTATCTAAAAGTTGAGAACATTATTATACAGAGTTTTTTTAAATTTTTGATCAAAAGTTACCAGGAAATTTCTATTCTGTTCGAAAAAAATTTTCATTCGATCAACTTTACGAGACCGTGTTTTTCACTCGTGCATCAGTGCCTCCTTGAAAAAATAGGAAACATGTTTTGTGCCAACATTTTACATTTAAGCATTTTTCGCCTGCCATCTTGGATCCGCCATTTTGGAATAAAAAATAATGGTATTTTAACTTGAAATTCGTGTTCAGCACCTCAAAAAACTCCCGGGTACAGAGCTTTGCATGGATATCTGATTTTACGATCGTCATCTTGGATCCGCCATCTTGGAATAAAAAATCATCATTTTCTGATTTCAAATTCATATTCAGCACCTCAAAAACAGCCCCTGGTAATGAGTTTTGCTCGAATATTTCATTATTTAAGTAGTTTATCTACATATTGAAAAAAATTTTAGCACCGCTTTTTCATTTTAGCCGCCATATTGCAGCCATCATTTTGAATTATTTAAGGGGACACACAGTATTTAAAAGTAGACATTCCAACGAAAATTTTGAGTTGAAAAAATCATTTTATATCGAAACCAAAAATGGACAGAAGGGGAGCTCGGTTGACAGAGAATGATGTCGAACAAGTGAATGTTATTAAAGCAAGTGTTGGAAATCTGTTTGATATTTTTGCAAAACAATAGCTCCTCGACAGCTGACATTCCATCGAACATAAGCAATTAAATGGTAGTCCTTGTTGCTACCGGGGGCCTCATCAAGCTGAATTCAGAAAAATCTCTAAAGCAGTTTTGGTAAAAGTTGTTACGGTATACTTTCTAATATATTGCCAGGTCGGCGAGTAAGAATAGAAGAGAGATAGACTGCAGTTGTTTAGTAACATTAACTAAGTATAACTTATACTATTGAACTGTCACTGACAAAATAAGTTTCATTAGTGTGAAATTTGCGCATCTAGCTATTATAAAAAACGAGAGTTAAGACTTTGAAACAGGTAGGAAATATACCTGTCTTCATAATTTAAATACAATCTTTCAGCTTTGTCGATTTAAGCACAAATTAAAACGAACTTTCCGACCTCATGCTATACAGTGTTATAACATTAGTTGACTTACTGGTGCATGTGGGCATATAAATCCCTAATTACCAAATTAGACCTGTTTTACTGAAACAAGCAGTCAAGGTTTATTAATCTACTTATTTATAAAGTGTTTCCGAATGTAGTTTAAGCTTGTTAAGTATCATAAGTCCGACGCACTATGTCCACAAGTCAAGAGAAAAAGTAGATATACTGTTAGTGCTTAGTAAATGAGATATAGATTACCACTTGAATTAAGAATGCTTCAAACATATCTTGTCTCACTCCCTTTTTGGGATTCTTGGAGTCTAAGAATCTGAAAAATATGTTTCTTTTTCATTATTTCCAATCTTACACAATTCATATTTAAAGCTCTATAATTATAGAGTGACGGAGTGACCTTAAAAAAATATTTTTTTTACAATATATAAAAAATTCAGGTTAGCGCAGGTTCGGCACTATATATGTTCAGGATTTTACAATATGAACAAAGAATTATTTTACATTTTTCCATTGTTAGTTGGTGAATCCAGTGAGGTACTGTCGGCTTCTTTTAGAAGGTTGATTGCTTAACTTTACCTCTTCTAATAATTATGATTATTAACGAGCCTGAGTTTTTTTCTAACCAAAAAAAATTAAAAAGTAGATTAAACCTTTCATTTTCTTAAGTTACGCATAGTTACTTTCTACATATTAATTCTGTTAAGATTAGGTCAACAAAATTTATCGATCACAACCATTTTCACCCCACCGATATTACTCAAAAACTCAAAAGTTTTTTTCCACTGGAAGTACTATAAACGTGCCCAATTTTAAATCAGTTTTTTGTTTCGTTCGGTAATGATTGCGGCAACATAACAAAACACAGAGAAAGCGACAAAATTTAAGATAATTTTCTCCACAATTTAAAAGACATTTTTTTCAGTTATTTCCATTATCGCATACTTAAGGTTTACAATTAAACAATTATGGTAAGATATCAATTATATAAAAAAAAATGAACAGGAGCCGGGTTATGGAGACATTGACAACTGAAACCTGATATTTCACTCCATTCTGTATGGCGGTAATTGAAAATAATGAGAAAATTCACAGATTACTCGACTGTAAAAGCCATACAAATAAAAATAATATGACTTATAATAAGTATGTGCTCCAATTCTCTTCTCAATTTCATTAATCCGTCATATTTTTAACCCTAAACAATTTCAAATCATCTCTCATCACTTTAACCCGTTCGTATTTAACTATAAATAATTATTCTTAAAATGTTTTCGTTACGGCAAGCGAAAACTAAAAAAGAAGCTCCCTAAAGGGATAGTGCCCCAAAACTGTAGATTCCTTTCTTATGTTCAGTATTATAAGTGTACCCAATTTGAAATCAATATCTCATTTCATTCGAGTGTTATCGAGCCAACATATAGAGAGACAGACTGGCGGAAATGGGAAACTACGTTTCTCGTGATCTAGAGACTCTGAAACGTAAAGAAATGCCAACATCGCAGAATGAATATAATATTTTTGTTTAGCCAGGGAAGTATATAACGACCAATTCCAATATTTTAAAAAAAATTTAAATTAAGAAAATGATCATCTGGACAATTTTTAATGCTAGAGATAAAAAAAAATAAACGATATATTTTTATAAATTTTTTTACAAAAAAAGTGTGAAAAATTCTCATATAATTTGACATTATTAATAATTAAATAATTGCAATAATATTAGGAAAACTCGCATCTTACAGAGAATATTGTTATTCCAGGTCTTATTTAACGCTTATATACCCACAGCAATTTTACTAACAAAACTTTCTGCGCTAGAAAGTGGAATATTTCATTGAAATAGTCCCCCTTTACCACAGACAAGCAATATGGTTACTTCACAGTAGATAAATGAGTCGATATATCTTTATTTGAAAACGCTGCATTAATTAACATGCTTGTTGGAAGTCAGCATTATAAATAATTTAGTTAACACCAAATTAAAATATGACGAAATAACAAAAAAGGATATAATACAAATAAGCATATAAATAAATATAAACATAAAATAAAATTATGTAATATCTTTATACTATTGTGTAATACAAGAAACAATACATAAATATTTGACGAAACAATCTACCAAAAACTAACATTTGATTGATTAACAATTGGTTGGCCTCCATATATTTGTTCAAAAAATCAAAAAGTGTATATAAAATTGCCACCCTAAATACCGAATAATTAAGATATTAAACGTTGCTATCAAATTTGTTGTATAAAATTAAATTTAAAGAGGTAGGAGATTTATTTGAAAATCGATATCTGAGAGGCACTGGTAAATCGGAATATATAGTGTTATGGTTATGATGATTTGATAAGTAGATTGTGATGTAGATAAACACACAAAAAGACATATTGTTATATTTTTTGAAAAGTGACTGCTAGAATTTAATAATCCCATTCTTTGGAGCATTCTGACCGCTCTCTTTTAAAGTATACAAACTTTATAGGAAATTGTTGAATCCCCCCCCCCCCCCCCCAAGATTCTATTTTAACTCAGCAAAGAATGAAAATTAGAAGAATTAAATTGATTTATTGTTTAATTTAATATAAAGATCATCTATTTAAGGATACTATTTAAGTCCAGCATCCAGCAGTTTAATATAGAAACCTTGCATTAAATCATTAAGAATTAAACTAATTCTATAAGTTTTATCATTATTAAGCTTCAAGTTGTTACTCGTAAACCAATTTTGCGCTTTTGCCAGAGCACTCTCGGTGTTTCGATTACAAGTATCACGGTTGGGACTAGTTAATACTATAGTGGTATCATTAGCATTTAGGACGCATCGGCACGGATAGATTGCAGCGACAAAATCATTGCATGATATCATATCATGATATATCAAATAATCTAGTACCAAAGTATAAAATTTTTACAAATTTATTTAAGAACAGAGAGAGAAAAATTAAATACTGCAGGAAAGGAAATGAGAGGGAAAATAGTTGATGAAAGTTTCATCTAAAGACTAAAATTAACGTAAAAGTGAACGAACCTAAAAATGAAGTAGAATAAAAGACAACAGCAATACGCTAGTTGTAAATCTTGAGAATATTAAAGGCATTAAAAATAAAGATGATCTCTTAAGTAAATTAATTAAGAAACCTTTCTATTGCAATTTAAGTAAGACATTTAGGAAAATATATTAGTATGGAAAAGTCAAAATGAATAAAAATATAAAAGAAACAGTTATCGGAGAATTATATAAGCAAACGATCTGAAGTATATACCGCAATTATTTTTCTTTGTCTGCCTTTTTGGCGACGTTTAAATTCAGGGTTATCCTAAGATTCAATTTTATTTTACTTTCTTATTCTTAACTTTGCATTTGTGTTGATATTGTTTGTTTTACCTATACCTTAAGATATAAAATCTATTACTTCTTTTTGTTTTTTTTTTTTGGTTTATTGTTGGGTTATGTATGAAAGTATTAGCATGTTTTGTATATATTTATGATTTTTACTAAAGCACATATTTATTATTATAGATATATTGTATTTGTTTATAAAATTGGGCTCACACCTCTGAATTAATAATAAATAAATTGATAAATCTGCTAGACAAAATTACCAGCGGCGAAAAACAATTGTTAAGGGATTAAACGATTAATGGTAAGCTAATATGGTTAAAATGCAATCCTACGCCAAATTAAATAAATCGTATAAATACATTATAGCAATAACAAATGCATTTAAAAAAGTATTTAGACACAATGACTAAGTATTTTGATGGAAAGTGTTCGTAGGATGTAGCCGGCTTAATTCCTCCCAAAGCGGTGCATGTTAGAAATACACGTCGCACTGGTGCTTCACATCCGTATGAGGTTCAGCTTGTTACTCCGCGTACAACGCTTTTCAAGCAGTCTTTTATAGGTAGAACGTCATCCCTTTGGAATAATTTGCTCAGCGCTGTGTTTCCCACCGAGTACAATTTACAGCGATTCAAGAACAACGTGAATCGCTTTTTTTTTTCCGCCCACATGCCGCTCTTGGAGCGCTTTAGGGACTTCCCTGCAGCACGTGTGCTAGACCAATAAAAAAAAAAAAAAAAAAAAAACAACATAGCAGGCCCTTTTTTCTGTTAAGAATGAAAATAAATAATAAAAAAAAAACCTAAAAAGACCTTTAACATGATAAATACAAAGTCACTTTTCTACCTCCTTTCTTTACACCTTTGGCCCCTTATATCTTTTATTATAAACGATTATGCTTAAAATTTATCTATTTTTCCATCCTAAAAAACCTGAAAAAATTCTCATAATAAAATTAAAACTATACAAGAGTTTCCTACTTCTTTACTTCTTTGAACCCCGTTTCCTTATTAAAATTGAAAGTAAAGAAAAAAAACTTCCCTCGACTCCAAACACTTGAAAAAGATATATATACCAAATAGCTCCTCTAAGTTTGGTGTAGTGGTGATTTATACTGAGTAGTGACATTGTGCCAAAGATTTCACATTCCTAACATAGATGGTAATGAATAAAACTCCGTACATATATTTGCCATTGTTTTATTTCATTTTAAATCATATTACCTTTTACTTCTGTAAGCAATAGATTTATCTATTTTATTCAGTTTTAATTAATAGAATATTTTCTTATAATCGTGTAAATCGTTAGTAATAATTTTACGTCCTCATGAGGAGAGAGAATTCCTTATAAGCTTGTGCTACTTTTCGACGTAGTAAAATGTCCTCTAATTCAAAATGTAAAGGACAATCTTGAACTATAAGTTCTTTACTGGCCAAGAATAGAATCGGGAACACGCTTCTGATATACTAAACTCTTCATACATTTCTGCCACTACTTCCTCCACAAACACTTTACATTATTTTTAAATGTTCTTTTTGAACCGCACTAGTGCAATGAAGTCTTAAATGTAGCTTTTTGAACGTACAACTTCGGCAACAAAATCATTTTTAGTGTTCCGTACGGAAGACATATGTGATCACTTCAGTGTCTGTCCGTCTGTCACACCCGATTTTCTCCGAAATTATTTTTTTTTTATCGGTCTAGCACACGTGCTACAGGGAAGTCCCTAAAGCGCTCCAGGAACGACATGTGTGCGGAAAAAGCGATTCACGTTGTTCTTGAATCGCTGTAAATTGTACTGTGTGGGAGACACAGCCCTGGGCAAATTATTGCAAAGGGATGATGTTCTCCATATAAAAGACTACTTGAAAAGCGTTGTACGCGGAGTAACAAACTGAACCTCATACGGATGTGAAGCATTAGCGCGACGTGTATTACTAACATGAACCGCTCTGGGAGGAATAAACGGGCTACATTCTTCGAACACTTTTCATGAAAACACTTGTAGAACAGACTCAAGTCGCCAACCGTTCTTCGATGTTCCAGCGAATCAAGGCCGTCGGTCAGTTCCGGGTCTCCAATCAGACGAACAGCTCTTCTCTGAACAGAATCCAACAAATGCAGTATGTGTTTGGGAGCGGAGCATGGGAGCAGTATTCCATAGTTGGTCGAATTTGAGTTTTGTAAAGAATTACCAGTTGTTGTGGAGTGTAAAACTTTCTGGTTCGAAATAGTATTCCCAACTTTTGAGAAGCTCTCCTTGCTATGCCTGCAATATGTTCATGCCAGGACATATTTACTCTCAAATTAACGCCCAACAAACTGAGTGACGATGCAAAAATTGTCATAAGTGATTACATTTGATAATTTTTCTGGTATAAAAAACATGGAAACTTTGTTCCTCGACAAAATGGTGGAGGTTTTATTAATATACTTTCAAGTACATTATTGATCGCTCGTCGCTACTGTAACAAGACAAAAAAAATATTTTATTTGTTTATAATTAAACAAATATTTAGGCAGTAGATATTTTTTTACACTTTTATTACTAGATTCTAGATTGAGCTAGCTTCATTTATTGGCTATTAGGTAGCTAAGATTATATAAGTATTATACATTAGTGATTAAGAAAAAACGTGAAAATACATATTGGATCTTAAGACATATACATGTTAGGGCCCTAATTAACTAAGCCCAGGTAAGAATTCTATTTTATTTTAAAAGCGACACGGTACGGAACACTAATTGCGAAGTCCAAGTTGCACTTAGCTGTTTTTCGTTTTGTTTTTAATGCTTTTACAAGTTCTAGTATGCTTTGACTTTAAAAACAACGTACACAGGCTTTTGCACAAAATGTAAATATTTTACCAAATAATTCCAACTCATTCTGGTCTACTAAGCATAGAATCATAAAATTGTTCAGTAATTAATTCACGAAAACTTGTACGCAACTTATTAATTTCTTGGTTCAAGTCATTATTAAGTTGGTCAGGTAAAGACATCCTATTGCTATATTATTGAAGAGAATTCGAAATAACTTATAATTCCAAATTTCCCCTCCCTACTTTTCATAATTAGGCGATTTAACCTTCGACTTATAATATACTTTAATGCTCAACGCTTTTATGATTCATTGTAAAGAAGCATAACTCAGGTTTACATCGGTGGAGGAATGAAAAACTACAACTTGGGAGGACGAGTAACTAAAATTTGTAGGGAGGACGCGGTCCACAAATAACATACTCATTTTCTTTTTCAAATAATTGTTGTTGTGGTTTTGGGTGTTTTATTAACTCAAAAAGATAAAAATTCTTTTAATTTTATACAACCATTATAGTACGCACTGAAAAACCCACAAACTTTTAAGGTTACTACATTATTTATCATGATTTTGTGACAATTGCTATTCATTCAAGAATTTACGAATACTAATGTACTAAGCGATTTTTATAACGCTCTATATAGCCTTCAATATAACATATTTTAAATAAGAATTAGTTAAAAAAATATCTATTGTAATTATGTGCTGGATCGCTTAAGGTACTATCAATTTTCTATACTTACTGGTTTTTGGGCTATCCACTTTGGGCTTTTCAACCCAGAAAATTGGAAATAAAAATAGTAAATGGCTTTTAACCGCAAAGTGTAACGCTCCTAGAAAACAGCTGTCATCAACAGAAAATTTCATTGTGTTCACGTTGAATCTTTATTCCTCTTATCCTATAGATATTAAAACGAGAGGAGAATAGAAAAAATCGTGAAACCTGGGAATATAAATATCTTTTTCTTTTGCTTCCAGTCTTAAAAACATGACATAATCAAAAAAAAAAATTTGCGACGGTGGCGATGAAGTCGTAGGGTTGAAAAAATACTGTATTAACGACTTTAGCTAATATAGTTACAATAACCCACTCCTTACTGAACTAACAAAAAACGTTGTCAAAGTATAACGCATGCAGGGCATAAAGTCAAGCAATCACTAGTACATGTACACTTCCATGTTTGAACGAAATAAACGACTAACGCCGAACATGTTCAAATTATTTTCAGCCAGGTTGATGTGACTTTTATAACGACGGTCACTCCTAATAAATTATTCTTCATTTTTATGAAATTAGAATATTTTTTGTTATTAGGATTGGTAGCAAAAGAAAACTCCATTTATATTCACTGGCTGTGCGTTTTTAGCCATTTCTCTCTCTATTCAACGGCCAACCCAGATTTAAATATTTTGTATTCTTGATTTAAGCTCTGTAGCAACGCCTTTCTATATGCTTTTTGAATTGCCTAATATTTGTTTTCGTCCATTTAAAAATTTATTATATTAATAAGGTATCACAACTTCTAGCGAGAAATATGATAAAGGATACAGTGTTGCCGTATGTAGCGTGATCTCATATATATATATATATATATATATATATATATATATATATATATATTATATATATATATATATATATATATATATATATATACATATACATATATATACATATATATATATATATATATATATATATATATATATATATATATATATATATTATATATATATATATATATATATATATATATATATATATATATATATATATATATATATATATATATATATATATATATATATATATATATATATATATATATATATATATATATATATATATATATATATATATATATATATATATATATATATATATATATATATATATATATATATATATATATATATATAATATATATATATATATATATATATATATATATATATATATATATATATATATATCATACAAATCTCCCCATGTTCTATCGGATTCAGATCCGGGCTTTTTGGTGGCCATTGCATAATCGGTATATCAACTTGATTAAGATAATCGAGTACCTCCCTAGCCACGTGAGGTCGAGCGTTGTCTTGCATAAACAGGAAATTGGGCCCATAAAATGACCGAAAGGCATCACATGTTCTATTACAATATTCTCAAGATAGTAGTCAGCATTCATGGATCTCGTACAAACAGGAAATAACTCTGTGGGAGTATCAAAGCAGATGCCACCCCAGAACATAACAGAGCCACCGCCGAATGGAATCCTTGCAGAGATATTGCAAGGGGCAAACCTCTCTCCTGATCTTCGCCATACTCGCTCACGATCATCTGGATGTTTTAGGCTAACCTTAGTTTCATCTGTGAAGAAATCTTGTTTCCAATCATTTACAGACCAGTTTTCGTGATTTCAAGCAAAACGTAACCTGGCAACTCTGTTCTCTCTAGTAAGCAAGGGCGCAGTGGCTGGTCTCCTACTGTTTTAATCCAGCTTCATTTAACCGTCTTCTAACTGTTTTAGAAGAAATTGTGACATTGCGAACAGCTTCGAGTTCGTTTTTTTTTTATAGAACTAGTGACAGTCCTTTTTCTTAAAGCATATTGTCTTATAAAACGTTCATCTAGGTCGCTAGTGCATCGTTTTCGCCCTTGCCCTAGCCTTCTAGAATAAGTTCCTACTTCATTCAAGCGTCTTACCATACGACTTAATGTGGAACGATGTTTGCCTAACAAATTGACAACATAACTCTGACAATATCCCTAGTTTAATAAAACTGAGGCTCGCGCTACCTCGTGTTCAGTTAAATTCCTTGTTCGATTCATTTTTCTAATTGTTCGGGGTCAAAAATAAAACAGTCTACCACAAAAACGTATTACTTTGAAAAAGGTAACAATTTATAAGCTTACTTTTAAAGAAAATCTATCGCATTATTACAGAAAATTGTTTATCTTCTAAAAAATTCTTTAAAACTGTAAATCAAAACGAATTGTTTTGATTTCTGTCATGGACAACGAAACAAAATATGCATAGCCTACTATTCAAATACTCGATAAACTTTAAAACTGACATAAGAAAAAGATAAATTAATTTTCAGATTGTTGCGTCAATTTTGTCCAAGAGTTTATATATATATATATATATATATATATATATATATATATATATATATATATATATATATATATATATATTGTATGGATCAGTAGTATAGCAAGCGGGGTTCTGGACCACCTCGATGGAATCTTTTTATTTCAGCAGTTACCGCCGAAGACTTGACCTTCATTTGCCCTTCCTGAAAAATCTGCAAGAAGTGCTGAAAAATCCTGAAACCGTACAAGAAGTGGTCGTCAATGACGTCACAAGTCCAGTGGTTGTTGATCAGTGCCCTTTTGGCACTGAATGACCTTGAGGTGTTGTATGTAAATGTGTGTTTAAATTAAATAAGTTAAAAAAAGTGTTGTCTGTAGTAGGATTTGAACCTACATATGTTGTATGGAGTACTGCAAAACCAGGGACTTAACCTATTGAGCCAAATAGGATTCGTAAGAGAGAATGTAATAATTGGGATGACATAAAAAAGCTATGCTAAGAATATGTGAAAAATCTGCAAGAAGTGCTGAAATTGGTTGAAATTCGTACAAGAAGTAGTCGTCAATGAGGTAATTTGTCCAGTGGATGTTGAATCAGTGCCTTTTTGTCAATATAAGTTGTCGAAAAGGAGTAAAACTGTGTGTAAATAGATGTGAATAGGTGTAAGTGTGTGTAACCTAAGAAGTGCAAGAAGTAGTCGACAATGAGGTAATTTGTCCAGTGGCTGTTGAACAGTGCCTTTTTGTCAAGTTTAGATGTTGAAAATGTCGTTATAGCCGCAGAATCGGTGTAAATAGGTGTAATATAGGTGTAAATAGGTGTGAATAGATGTCTTAAGAGCTTGCAAGAAGTGTTCGTCAATGAATTAATTTGTCGAGTAGATGTTGAAACAGTGCCTTTTTGGTAAGAGATTAGGGTTTAATTGTATGTTTATCTTGACGGTAAATGTTTTACCGTGTCGTAATAGGTTGTTTGTCAACAGAGCCGATATTAGCAGGGTATCTTAACTTCATTAAAAACTTCGTAAACATTCATTAGAGGAGAAGTTTAGCTGAGTTTTGATTGGTGTCGTTGTACGAAAGTAGGCGTAACATGATAAGAAAAGTAACATTTGGATAGGTTGAATGTGTATGTAGTGTAAAAGGATGATAAGAAAATTGTTGTTGGTTGGTTGACTAGGTAAAATGGCTTCCATAAGGCATGTATTTGATTGGTTTGTAGTGTACAGGGGTGATAAGAAACTTGTAATTGGTTGGTTGAGTAGGTAGAATGGGTGTTGGCTATTCGAAACTGCACTTGTTTGATATTTTGAATTGTAAAAGCTATGGTGTAAAAGTTGATCAAAAAGTAATATATTAGTTGGAATTGTGTTGAAAAAGGCCTTATTCTTACTATACTTATAATTCCAAATTTCCCCTCCCTACTTTTCATAATTAGGCGATTTAACCTTCGACTTATAATATACTTTAATGCTCAACGCTTTTATGATTCATTGTAAAGAAGCATAACTCAGGTTTACATCGGTGGAGGAATGAAAAACTACAACTTGGGAGGACGAGTAACTAAAATTTGTAGGGAGGACGCGGTCCACAAATAACCTACTCATTTTCTTTTTCAAATAATTGTTGTTGTGGTTTTGGGTGTTTTATTAACTCAAAAAGATAAAAATTCTTTTAATTTTATACAACCATTATAGTACGCACTGAAAAACCCACAAACTTTTAAGGTTACTACATTATTTATCATGATTTTGTGACAATTGCTATTCATTCAAGAATTTACGAATACTAATGTACTAAGCGATTTTTATAACGCTCTATATAGCCTTCAATATAACATATTTTAAATAAGAATTAGTTAAAAAAATATCTATTGTAATTATGTGCTGGATCGCTTAAGGTACTATCAATTTTCTATACTTACTGGTTTTTGGGCTATCCACTTTGGGCTTTTCAACCCAGAAAATTGGAAATAAAAATAGTAAATGGCTTTTTTTAAAAACCGCAAAGTGTAACGCTCCTAGAAAACAGCTGTCATCAACAGAAAATTTCATTGTGTTCACGTTGAATCTTTATTCCTCTTATCCTATAGATATTAAAACGAGAGGAGAATAGAAAAAATCGTGAAACCTGGGAATATAAATATCTTTTTCTTTTGCTTCCAGTCTTAAAAACATGACATAATCAAAAAAAAAATTTTGCGACGGTGGCGATGAAGTCGTAGGGTTGAAAAAATACTGTATTAACGACTTTAGCTAATATAGTTACAATAACCCACTCCTTACTGAACTAACAAAAAACGTTGTCAAAGTATAACGCATGCAGGGCATAAAGTCAAGCAATCACTAGTACATGTACACTTCCATGTTTGAACGAAATAAACGACTAACGCCGAACATGTTCAAATTATTTTCAGCCAGGTTGATGTGACTTTTATAACGACGGTCACTCCTAATAAATTATTCTTCATTTTTATGAAATTAGAATATTTTTTGTTATTAGGATTGGTAGCAAAAGAAAACTCCATTTATATTCACTGGCTGTGCGTTTTTAGCCATTTCTCTCTCTATTCAACGGCCAACCCAGATTTAAATATTTTGTATTCTTGATTTAAGCTCTGTAGCAACGCCTTTCTATATGCTTTTTGAATTGCCTAATATTTGTTTTCGTCCATTTAAAAATTTATTATATTAATAAGGTATCACAACTTCTAGCGAGAAATATGATAAAGGATACAGTGTTGCCGTATGTAGCGTGATCTCATATATATATATATATATATATATATATATATATATATATATATATATATATATATATATATATATATATATATATATACATATATATACATATATATATATATATATATATATATATATATATATATATATATATATTTATATATATATATATATATATATATATATATATATATATATATATATATATATATATATACTTATATACATATATATATATATATATATATATATATATATATATATATATATATATATATATATATATATATATATATATAAATAGATAGATATATATAAATAGATAGATAGATATATATATATATATATATATATATATATATATATATATATATAATATATATATATATATATATATATATATATATATATATATATATACATATATATATATATATATATATATATATATATATATATATATATATATATATATATATATATATATATATATATATATATAAATATATATATATATATATATATATATATATATATATATATATATATATATATATATATATATATATCATACAAATCTCCCCATGTTCTATCGGATTCAGATCCGGGCTTTTTGGTGGCCATTGCATAATCGGTATATCAACTTGATTAAGATAATCGAGTACCTCCCTAGCCACGTGAGGTCGAGCGTTGTCTTGCATAAACAGGAAATTGGGCCCATAAAATGACCGAAAGGCATCACATGTTCTATTACAATATTCTCAAGATAGTAGTCAGCATTCATGGATCTCGTACAAACAGGAAATAACTCTGTGGGAGTATCAAAGCAGATGCCACCCCAGAACATAACAGAGCCACCGCCGAATGGAATCCTTGCAGAGATATTGCAAGGGGCAAACCTCTCTCCTGATCTTCGCCATACTCGCTCACGACCATCTGGATGTTTTAGGCTAACCTTAGTTTCATCTGTGAAGAAAACTTGTTTCCAATCATTTACAGACCAGTTTTCGTGATTTCAAGCAAAACGTAACCTGGCAACTCTGTTCTCTCTAGTAAGCAAGGGCGCAGTGGCTGGTCTCCTACTGTTTAATCCAGCTTCATTTAACCGTCTTCTAACTGTTTTAGAAGAAATTGTGACATTGCGAACAGCTTCGAGTTCGTTTTTTTTTTTTTATAGAACTAGTGACAGTCCTTTTTCTTAAAGCATATTGTCTTATAAAACGTTCATCTAGGTCGCTAGTGCATCGTTTTTTCGCCCTTGCCCTAGCCTTCTAGAATAAGTTCCTACTTCATTCAAGCGTCTTACCATACGACTTAATGTGGAACGATGTTTGCCTAACAAATTGACAACATAACTCTGACAATATCCCTAGTTTAATAAAACTGAGGCTCGCGCTACCTCGTGTTCAGTTAAATTCCTTGTTCGATTCATTTTTCTAATTGTTCGGGGTCAAAAATAAAACAGTCTACCACAAAAACGTATTACTTTGAAAAAGGTAACAATTTATAAGCTTACTTTTAAAGAAAATCTATCGCATTATTACAGAAAATTGTTTATCTTCTAAAAAATTCTTTAAAACTGTAAATCAAAACGAATTGTTTTGATTTCTGTCATGGACAACGAAACAAAATATGCATAGCCTACTATTCAAATACTCGATAAACTTTAAAACTGACATAAGAAAAAGATAAATTAATTTTCAGATTGTTGCGTCAATTTTGTCCAAGAGTTTATATATATATATATATATATATATATATATATATATATATATATATATATATATATATATATATTGTATGGATCAGTAGTATAGCAAGCGGGGTTCTGGACCACCTCGATGGAATCTTTTTATTTCAGCAGTTACCGCCGAAGACTTGACCTTCATTTGCCCTTCCTGAAAAATCTGCAAGAAGTGCTGAAAAATCCTGAAACCGTACAAGAAGTGGTCGTCAATGACGTCACAAGTCCAGTGGTTGTTGATCAGTGCCCTTTTGGCACTGAATGACCTTGAGGTGTTGTATGTAAATGTGTGTTTAAATTAAATAAGTTAAAAAAAGTGTTGTCTGTAGTAGGATTTGAACCTACATATGTTGTATGGAGTACTGCAAAACCAGGGACTTAACCTATTGAGCCAAATAGGATTCGTAAGAGAGAATGTAATAATTGGGATGACATAAAAAAGCTATGCTAAGAATATGTGAAAAATCTGCAAGAAGTGCTGAAATTGGTTGAAATTCGTACAAGAAGTAGTCGTCAATGAGGTAATTTGTCCAGTGGATGTTGAATCAGTGCCTTTTTGTCAATATAAGTTGTCGAAAAGGAGTAAAACTGTGTGTAAATAGATGTGAATAGGTGTAAGTGTGTGTAACCTAAGAAGTGCAAGAAGTAGTCGACAATGAGGTAATTTGTCCAGTGGCTGTTGAACAGTGCCTTTGTCAAGTTTAGATGTTGAAAATGTCGTTATAGCCGCAGAATCGGTGTAAATAGGTGTAATATAGGTGTAAATAGGTGTGAATAGATGTCTTAAGAGCTTGCAAGAAGTGTTCGTCAATGAATTAATTTGTCGAGTAGATGTTGAAACAGTGCCTTTTTGGTAAGAGATTAGGGTTTAATTGTATGTTTATCTTGACGGTAAATGTTTTACCGTGTCGTAATAGGTTGTTTGTCAACAGAGCCGATATTAGCAGGGTATCTTAACTTCATTAAAAACTTCGTAAACTTTCATTAGAGGAGAAGTTTAGCTGAGTTTTGATTGGTGTCGTTGTACGAAAGTAGGCGTAACATGATAAGAAAAGTAACATTTGGATAGGTTGAATGTGTATGTAGTGTAAAAGGATGATAAGAAAATTGTTGTTGGTTGGTTGACTAGGTAAAATGGCTTCCATAAGGCATGTATTTGATTGGTTTGTAGTGTACAGGGGTGATAAGAAACTTGTAATTGGTTGGTTGAGTAGGTAGAATGGGTGTTGGCTATTCGAAACTGCACTTGTTTGATATTTTGAATTGTAAAAGCTATGGTGTAAAAGTTGATCAAAAAGTAATATATTAGTTGGAATTGTGTTGAAAAAGGCCTTATTGGGATATATTTTCGAGGTAAAATTTGGTAAACGTTCCCCTAATTAGTTGTATGGCGCCGTAAAGTCGGTAAAAATGTTGCCGATAAGCCTAAATGTAAACAAAAAGTATGACTCATGCTAATTTCCTTGAATTGAAACCAAGTAAGCTTCTGCGAATTATTCTAAAAATAGAAATGATGTGATAGCTAGAATGTTCTAAATGGTCTGATAGGTCACAAAATAGATAAGAAAGGTCAAAAATATCTGATAAGGAGTTGTTTTGAACGCATACAAGTGTAGTAAAATTGATGATATTTGTCAAGAATAGTAAAATAAGTATGAAATGAGCTTAAATTAGTCTAGTTGGAGCTCGTTGAAATGTTGTGAACTCGTTGGAGATTTTGTTAGAAAGCAAAAGTTAAATAAAACACATATTTGTCAAGAATAGTAAAATAATGAGCTTAAATGAGTCTCAAACTAGTTTGTCGGAATGTCTTGAATTCGTTGTCTTGTAATAATAGTAAAATTTTAAATGAGCCTAACCTTTTACTGTATGTGGGAACGTTAAATGTAAACGTAAAAGTTGTTGTTTGTTTTATTTAGTTAGTTTTGTTGAGCTTAGTTTCACCTCGTTGGATTGTAATAAAAGTAAAATATGTAGAGAGATGAGCCTCGCCTAGCCTGGACTCGTTGTTATTTCTATATTATGAGAGGAGAATAAAACACACAAGTATGAGCACACAGATTTAATAAATATATTAATACCAATGAACAAAAACAAAAGAGCCTCGTCTAATTTGATTAAAAATCTTTACAACTACTCTATATGCCTTATATAAAATTTGAAAAACTACTTACTAAAATACTTAAAAGTACAAAATATCTATAAAAACAATATAGTTTACTAATAACCACCTAAAATCTTAAGATGTAAATAATATTTTGCCTGGTACGAAATGATACAAAAACCAGTTGTTATAAAATTAGAGTTCAACAAAAACAGATAAGAAAAGTTAAAATTAGTTGATAAGAAGTAGATTCGAATACATTGAGAATGTAATAAAACAACAAGTTGATAGTCTGTAAATATAATATCAATATTATTTGTCTACTAAAAAGCAAACAGGAAAATTTGAATAACTATGAATTGGTTTAAATTATTGACTTACTTAAATACTTAAAAGTACAAAATCTCTATAAAACAATAAAACTAAAAACTAAAATCGAAATGATACCAACAAAAACCAGTTGTTAAAATGAGAGTTCAACAAATTTGATAAGAAAGATCAAATATTTGTCGAGAAGAGGATGTAAAATGTATTGGATAAAGTATAAATTGCAATGTATAATATGCTTTACTAATAACTTGACTAGAAATATTAAATATGTATAAATGAGAGAGAGTTCAGCAAAAACAGATAAGAAAGGTTAAAATTTGTTGATAAGAAGTAGATTCGAATACATTGAGAATGCAATAAGTTAAAGACTAAGAAATTTACGGTATTTCGTTGTTGTAACGTTAAATGTAAACGTAAAAGTTGTTGCTTGTTTTCAAGTTACTACCACTACTTAGTAATTCTGATATTTGTATAAATCAAAATTTGTTTCCAAAAGAACAAAGATTTGACTAATAATAATAAACTAAGAAATAGTCTGTAAATATAATATGGCTACTAAATAGGAATCCAAAAATCTTTGTAACTGCTTTTGTTGCTACTGTTGTTGCTACTGTTGTTACTACTGTTGTTGCTACTGTTGTTGCTACTGTTGTTGCTACTGTTGTTACTACTGTTGTTGCTACTGTTGTTGGTAGAAGACATATTTCTAAATAGAGAGAGAGAGTTCTTTATTTCCAACAATTTCGATAATTATATAGTAGTTTTACATTGGATAATGCACAATGCCATGTATTAATATCTTTATGAAAATAACATTCTGGAATCATTTTAAATTGACTTAATTTAGGTTCTTGTTGAATGGGAATGTTGTGTATATAGTCCTCATTTAAGAATTTCTTTAAAATATTCACTTTTGCATTTCCTTTGACGTAAATTCGATATGGAGTTTGATAAAATTTCAATACATCTTGTAAAATGTGTTCGATATCGTTTATTTCAACAAATCCATTTTCCCAATATAAGCCATGATATGTTTCTGACCAATCAATCAGTTTTTGATCTTTAGCATTAGATATCATAGTTCTTGAGAATGGTGGTTTAAATAAATAATTTGCACAACGATGACCATCATAAATTATCAACTCTTTGATTACATATCCAAAAGAGCAATTATATCCTTGAATGTCAATAAACACATATGATTCAATCATATTGAATGATCTATCGAATGACTGACTAACTGACTAAAAACTAATAAAACATTAATTTTTTGATGTATGTCCCTCTCTAGAGTTTATTATAAAAATTTAAAGTAGTTTAAAACGTAAAACAAATATTTTATTATTATTACAATAAATGTTTATATCCATAATTATATTTTTTATTTCAATATATTGGTACTACTATTACAATACATTAGAATTAAGGACCATCCTGGCGGGAACGTTTCCGTACAGTGGAGGCTGACATCTTCAGCTTCGCTGAATACGGTCCGCTCATTCCTGCTAACTCGTTCATTCGATTGGTATATCGAAGACATTTGCGACCTATGTGATGTATCGTGTCCCTGTACCATGCATAATGTTCCTTGTTCAGGACCAGCTTCTCGTGTAAAGGTCTGACCAAACCACAAATCTTGTTTTTATAATATGTTTGAATCTCCAACGGCTGACAACAATTTTTACATGTTGCTTCGCCTAGCTGATTCAACATCAGGGACCAGCTCTTCATCTGGACCATTTCGGCACTCCAACAGAACTTCACAGTTGCACCACTCCGAGAACATTTTACGTCTACACTATATAACGTACTCTGAGAACGACGTTGAACTGAAGTCATCGCGTATCAACTTGCTTTTCTTCTCTAATTGTAATTGACTCGGTATAAGACTTATGTGTTTATATATTAAATACAGGCTATTAATCATCCGATACGCATTTGATTTTTTAGAAATATATACTAATTACACATGTTTATCAGTATAAATGCAACAAAACAGTTTAATTTGGAAAATTACCACTTATCTAAATAATGATGTATGGAGTCGACTAGTCGCTAAAAATCTCAAAAATAACAAAACAGATGGATTAATTTAGTTTATAAAATGATAAGAGATAAAGGTCGAAAACATGTTTATAATAACAAATATCTGGTGATTGGAAAATTTGGTCTGACTTAATTAGCGCTATCTCTTTGAAAAACAAACTGCAAAATACAAAATAATAATAACAATATCTGGTGATTGGAAAATTTTGTCTGATTTACTCACAGTAAAAGTATCAGAGAAGACAATAAAACTTATTTTTTAATACAGCTCAATAGATTTACAACTAGTTTAGATAATTGTTCAATCAACCTATTACTATTCTTATTATGATTGCAATAAATACTACATTGTATGCATTTGTTCGATGTCGACAACGATGACAATTCTTCATTGGCACGTCTTAGTACCATACGAATGTGGAAACATTCACATGTATCTGATCCTTCTCGAACTCCAGGATGTGACCATACACATGATACGTAATGTGTTTCTAAATTATTATTTGTCGTAACTTGTTTGCGATCGATAAAAGGTGTTAAATATTCTCGATAAGATATTAGTCGAATCCTTGTTTCACAACAACATGATAATTTCTTGACAAAATCATCAATTTTTATACAAGTTTCATATACTAAATCATCTTGACTGAATAAATTCACTATATTTTGCAAATAAGATGAAATCTTTGACAATTTAATAAATCTGTTACACTGAGATTCTCCTATGATCAACTGATAAGGTTCTTATACCATTGAGAAGGGATATATATATATATATATATATATATATATATATATATATATATATATATATATATATATATATATATATATATATATATATATATATATATATATATATATATATATATATATATATATATATTTTAAATGGCTATGTTGTGACTGGTTAGTGACTGGTATTTGATAAACATAAAATCAAATAAACAATGAGTGAAGATCGTCAACGAGATTAAGTATATGTAGTAACAAAAAGAAATGGACTTTGGATTAATCGTGATGCTGTCGAATTAACACCTGGTAAATTGTTAAGTGGAGTCGGTTTATATCAAAATGGAGGATGTATAGCATGCGGTGTTCGTGATAACGATCTGTTTTCAGTGGGACAACAACAACAACAAAGAATGCATTCGAAATGTCAGGATATCTGGAAGACTGGTACACATGATCGTATAGATAAATATGTACAATCAATAATTCCACAACCGATTGGTGAACGAGAATACCAACAACAACGAGAACAAAGAGGCAACCATTAGAAACTCCTTGATAATTCTTACCTTTTATATAATGTTTAGTTTTTAAGTAATAGATATATGTATATTTGTCCTAATAAAGTCCTTATATCCTTAAATATTTAATGTTTTTGTTTTTCTAGTTAAAGTCCTTATATTCTTACTACTTTAATAAAACACACAGGTTTGAATTGAAAATATTTATTAAGCTCGCTCTTTCAATAATTTTTCTACAAATTATTCAGTTAACATTGTTTTACGAAAAATTCCAAAGTTTATTATTATTAAATACAGATTGATTTTTGATATTGATATACATTATGGGAAGAATATCGAAAGCCATGTCAATAGTGTCATACAATTTGTAGTACCACATTGAACTTTAGCATTATATGTTAAATTATGATCTAAACAGGAAGGTTTTGTATTTTTAAATGTTGGCATGTTCCATACATTTAAAGTATCTATATCAATCATCTTGAAATTGGGATTAGTATGCATATTAGTAGTAGAAGCAGCAATGTTGTCTTGAACGAATCGAAAAACATGTTTTCCTTTTACATACAATACATCAATATTATCCAGTACTCTATCTAAAATTTCTCCAACTTGATTGTAATTTACATAGCCGGAAGAATATCGTAAACCATGTTCCTTTTCAGCCTTACAAACAGCTCTTTTATTGAGTCGAGATAATTGAGCAAAGGGTATTTTCGGTTTCAATACATAATGACTTGTCTGTAAACCGTTTGATATCGTAATTTCTTTAGCATGGAATTCTTCCACATACACATCATGATTAGCATCATCGGCAGCAAATAAAAAGTTAAACCCTGAATATCGAGAACAGCCAACTTCATCGTGCCACAGTTACTTTACAACTAATACAACTTTTACAAAGCACATATATATATATATATATATATATATATATATATAATATGACTTTGTCTCTTCACAAAACAAGTCAGGAATTGACTCACTGATTTTCCTTGTTTAACTGAATTGATTTCAATCTTTTATATTTGTTTTTTAATAGTATTTGTAGTGAATGGAATAAAAAATAGTTAGGTCTCTAGAGATTTTAATGTTAATATATTAAACAAAAGTTTTATACGAGAGAAATATTTATTTTCTTCTTAAAAGCATTTATGTTACAAAATATCTAAAATCTAAACTATAATATCTGATATCCTAATTTAATTACATCCTCCCAACTTAAATATTCATTATCATCATCCACATCCATTTCACTCTCTGATTGGTCAATCATCTCTTCCGCCTCATCCTTTGTCTCCTTTAACCATCTTTGTTTTAATATACTCAGCGGGATTTCATCATCATCCTCATCATCATCATCATTTTCATCATCATTTTCAACTTGAACAGTTTGTTGTAATCTTTCTTTTAATATGTTTAAAGGTAAATTTTCTTCTTCCTCTTCAGCAGTTTCCATTTCCCTTAATTCCAGTAGTCTTAGTAATTCTATATTTCGTTTAATAACGTTGTTGACATAATCTTCTTCTTCTTCATTAAAAAGCGACATTATTAAGTATTATTTAGAATATTATCAAGTAACTATTAGACGAATGAATTTTGTATTGATTTTTAATACCATTCTATACACCTATTACAATCACAAAATACACAGTCGTCATGAGAGTCAATTAGTATATTAAAAATTCCAAAAGATAAGCAAGTATGTAAACTAGTGGAGTCGTTTTGTCTGTAAAAATGTTGTCTGATAAGGTTTTAAGTAAACAACATATTAGTAAAAATTTGATAATTTATTGCTCAAACTAGTCACATAAATTTTCCAAATATCAAATGACGTGATTTATTTTTTTTCCTGTATTTACTATTCATTTTCATTAAAATTCTTACTCAGAGTCAAATTACATCTCTGTGTGTGTAGTGAAAAAGATTATTAGTTACTTTCAAAAAATGTTGTTGATTTTTGAATCGGAAGATATTAAATTGATGCCTATCAAAACGTTGTATATTTTAATAAAAAACTTATTCGTGTGAGTATTGTTTCATATAATTTACTACTTATATATTTAGCTTTGATTTAATGTTTGACTTAATTAGCATATAGATTATTATATTCTGGTGTTAAGTAACTAGTTAATAAAATATCTTTTATTTTTTCACAGACGTGGTGTGCATAAAATGGAAATAGTTAATAATACTAATCAGATTAATGTATACTTGGAAGGTGATGAAGCACCAACGACTAAATTAGAGGAAATTACCTGGATATTACCTATAAGATATCTACCAGTAGAGGCAGAGAGTGCAGAGGAGGAAAAAAAACATTTTTGGATGCAATCCAAAAGTATCCAGGGATAAAATCATATATACTAAATAATAAATATACTTTATAATTAATAAACTGTGAACAAAACATTTGCCTTTGCTTTATTTGCAATTTCCTTTTATATAGTTAGATATAGGATACATGTGAAAACAATATAAATAAGTATTTATTTAGTTATTCATCTGATATTGGTAGATCTCTTAGGATATCATTTTATGTAGATACTGAAAATAATTTTATCAAAAAATTTGACTTGATTCGTTATATCAAAAAGAGGTTTTTGAATGTGTGTATGTGTATGTTTAGTAGAAAACGAGATAGAAATCGATAAAGAATGGATTCCTCATCGTCATCGTCATCGATATTACAAAAAAGCTTCATGGCAAACTGTACGTAGTCTAGGCTATATACCAAAAGATACTTTGGAAAGACAAAAGGACACATTTGAAAATGAAACCAAGAAACAATTTACTAATAAAGAAAATCTATATAATCAATATAGATCTGTAAGAGACCGAAATGAATCATCATCATAATCATCATCATATACAAGTGATGTGTATGGTTTTCAAAGCCCAAGAAAAATTAACTTAAAAAATATAAAATATATTTGTACTAGTTTTTTAGTAAACTCTAATAAAAAACATGTTATTACTTAAACATATTGTCTATTTTATAACTGGATACAATTTTAAATACACAAGTACTAAATATTAACTAAGTAACTAAGTAATACTAAGAAATTTTTAGTAAATCTGAGTTTATTCTTCGATAAGATACCAAATAGTCGTGCGTTCGCATTTGTAACAATAATCTCGTAATCTGAGTCGAGGTCGAAGTTGTCGAACAGAATTGTTACGTCTAATGATTAAATTTACTTGAGCTATATGTGGTTGAAAAGGTATACTTTTCGATTCTCTCCAACAACCACTACAAAAATAAGTAAAATTCATGGTAGTAGCAGCAGTTGTTGTTATTTCTATGACTATTTCTAAGATACTGATTTGTTAAATTATTATTATTATTCCTCCAGAAGATACCACATAGTTATACGAGCACATTGGTTACAATAAACCCGTATTCGTGTTCGAGTTCTTTGATGATTTGCATATGGAACCCTGTGTGTTTCTCTCCAACAACTACTACATAAATAAGTAAAAAATTCCATGCAGACTAGTAAGATATCAAGAGTGTAGCACACAAAATTATGTTGTTTCTATTACAAATAAAGATAAATTGTATTACTATGCAATGACAGTAGTAGTTCAAAGGCACCAATATGATCTATGTGTGGTCTTTTTAACTTTCTCCTCCTTCTCGCAATTTTCTATTATTTTTTCTACATGTAGACAATCGAATAATATATTTGTCTTTCGTTTCCAAAAGTACTTCTTCTCGTTCTAAACAGTTTTTTAGATTTACGAAAATTTTCGTTTCATCTTTCCTCTGTTGTTTTAAATCCTTTTGACATTTGGACAAATCGTTATCTAACTGATAGATTGCACGAGTCAGATCGGTCAAATTACTTTTAAAATTTTCAATTTCCTCTTTTAAATCGGCAATTACGACATATGCTACTTTGTTTTTTCTTGACAAATTTGCAATGTTTCCGTTAGATTGGTTCTCAATAAATACAAAGCCGATTCCAATTTGATATTTTCCTTGAGCAGAGCAATATGTTTCGTATAATTTAACGACATTGTTAAATTCACAGCCAGGTATTCATATTCTAGAATTTTTCCCATACAAATATCATTAACAGCTTGTTCATTATCGTATAAATCCATATAATTGTCCAGTGATTTAATACATTCCTGATACAAGTTTAAACTGATATTATAAAGTGAATGATAATCCTCTAATAAATATTCATAATTTTGATTACAAGAATTATTGACGATGACATCATCATCGTAGTTGTTTGTACTTTGAATAACAACATTTGTAAACAAATAGTTTAACAATAGATAGAACGTTGTTTTTGTTGACATTATGAGCGAATGATTTAATTAAAATGAACCAAAAATTTATTTAGCATTTGTTTTATAGAGATCGTTTTCCTCCCGAAAAGACTAAAGAACCTCTTGTTGTTTGAAATATGGAAAATGTAAACTCTAACTGTTTAAAATGTGGATGTAAAGTTAACAAAACTATAAATAGTTACTATCGAGATCGAGTTAGAATACGCAAATATTGTACATATTGTTTAATTAATTATGTATATAGGAAAAATAGTCTAATTTCCATGATTCTATCAATTACGATGATGACAAATAGTAGGAGTAGTAGTAGGGAGAGAAAAAGATACTTGTAGAAAACATTTATACACATCATATCATTCATTTAAAAATGCCAGTTATTGTACGAGTAAAATGTCCACAATGTAAAGGTGAAAGTGAAATACAAAATCAAAAATGTTTATCGTGTGTGGTCAAAGATCGAATCAAAAAGACCGATGGAGCAAAACACGTACCTGCTGAATTTCTTTCCTTTGGCAAAGAAGAACGAGGAATCGAGAGAGAGAGAGAACTGCTGCTGCAAGACAAGGAAACAGATAAATCAGTTTCCTGTTGATCATATATAAAAACATACATCAACAATACAATCATATTATTTGTATACTCTGCTTGCTATTGACACATACATTATAAAATAATAATGGCTTGTCTAAGAGCTTGGTGGAATGAAATATCCAATTTTTTCCGATTTACCATCGAAATTTATCATTTATTTTCAAGATTTTGTCAATTGGAATATCATATCACGAAAAGAACATTTAGACGAAGATCTAATACGAACTTGTATCAATAAAGTCAATTGGCAACTCGTTTCCCAATATCAACAATTAAACGAACGATTTATGACAGAATTTGCCGGAATGTTGGATTGGAATGCAATTAGTATCCATCAAAACTTGACTGAAGATTTTATCCGTCGACATAGAGAACAAGTTAATTGGACATTTATTCAAAAATTTCAACGAGGAATCAGTCCCGCATTTTTTACACGAAATGAAACCCTACATTGATCAACTTGAAAATTGTTGTTGTTATATCAGTATAATCTTTAGTTATTCTCTTTTATACTTTAATTTAATAAAACCTTTTTTGTAACAGTACAAGTTGTTTTTGTTATTTTTAACTATATACTGCTAATACTACACTTTAATTTTATCATTGCATAAAACACGAGTTATGTTAATTATATTGTACATTCAATGTATTTGAATTTATTCCTTATCTGGTAAATTTTAACCTTCTTATCTGTTTTTACTGAACTCTCATACATTTTTACGGGATTTTGTTGTTATAAAAAGATTGAATTGGTAAATACAAGCAATACATTTGTCTGCGCTTTCCTCTCACAACATATATATTTATATTTTGTTTGTTTTGTGTGTGTAATTACTTAATCAGGTGAGTTTAACAGGTTTTATATAAACCATATCATATCTAATTTGAATTGTTGTTTGCAGTATGTCCTCTTTAAACGTTGAATCTACCATGCATACAACATCATCATCATCTAATCTAATAATTGATATGGATGCAACAATTCCTACTACTAGTACTACTACTAAGGAAAAATTTCCACTTGCTAAAAATATATTTTTGGATGGTCTTACACATATGGGACTACTCAAATTTCTCAAGAGATATTCAAACGTACACCTCTATAATACTGTTAAACAAGAAAATAGCAGTGAATCATTAAACCATTAGACAAAACCTGTACACATTAACAATTGTGAATAAAATGCAACAACAACAAAATGAAAAATCTCTATTTGAACGTTCACCACTAGCTCAATTGTATTTTTCGTTAATATTTGACTCGATGGAAAAATTTTATGAAAAGAATATCATTGAATGTATAAAGGAAATTCCCACAGAAATATTTGAACAATTTCCATCGGTAATTGTTATCCCTAATAAGTTCAATCTTAAGGACATTGTTTGGAAAATTATGCAACTACAAGAGATAGATTTAAGTTCAGCCATAAAGTATGTAAAGACTCAATTAAAATTTTTCACCTTATTGTCCAAATACAACCTTTTCAACAAATATGTCTTTTTTACCCCATTATCCACAAATGTATGATAAAGCTTACTTTTCCGACTTGTATGTACGTATAGAAAGAGCAATTCAAATACTCAATGACGATGATGATGACAACTCGGAAATAATTATTCCGGGAAATAATCCTTGTTGGAAAGCATACAAATCAGATGCAGGTTTCGATCTTTGTCTTAAACACGATACATTTTGTCCCGCAGGGAAAGCCACAAAGATTAAACTGATTGAGAAGGTAAATATTCCTATAGGATTATATGGACAAATTGTTGCAAGATCCTCTACGAATGCTATAGGAACTATACGAACAGGCATCGTAGATGCAACCTATAACGGACCTCTAATTATTTATTTTATATCGGATGAAAATATCTTATTGGAAAATATCGAAAAATTGCTCAATTAATTATATGTTCTTTGGTAAATGCCTCGATCGAAAGAAATACTGCAAGTCTAAAGAGGAGTTTTATCAGAAAATCCAACAATTTTGGTTCTTCGGGAAAATATAAGATTCCCGCTGCTCAATTTTTGGGTGGACGACAATATTGTGCACAACCGCAAACAGATATTGACATTGCCGAATTTAATCAATGTTTTAGAAATTTAGTCTATTCAGATTCTTCCGATTCTGAATAAATTATTTTATTTACCTATATGGTTGTTGTTGTACCTCTAAGAGTCTTTTTTTACCTATTGTAGTACAAACCTTCTCACACTAGATTAGTTTTAAGATTTATCTATTATTAGTTTTTAAGATTTATCTATTAATATATAAAGTTTAACCTAGGAATAATTTGGTTATAAAATAAAACAATGTTTATAAGGTTTTTTGGATTTTATTAAAGACTACATCATTTCCAGACAAAAAACTTTTTTCACAGGAAGCCTCGCAATTTCATCCCATACTTTTTGTGTCGGTTCCTTCTCCAAGCATACATATTTCCAACAAAATATCTCTGAAAATAAATAATAATAATAATAATGATGAGCTATGAATAGTACAATACTCGCTTGAATAACTCTTGGAGTAATAACATATTTGTCGATAAGGCATTCAAATCTTCAGATTCAAATATTAAAAAGATCATATTTTTGCTTTCAAACTAACTAGAAACGAATCTTTACACCACAAACAAAAGGTTCTTTTTCTCGAAAAACTGCTACTTTGATCAGACTTTCCTCTTCTGCTTTTTGCGAGTCTCTTATAATGTGTTAATATAAAATTGAAAATGGTATAATTTTCTCTTGAACATTTCTGAATTCTTAAGAATCAATATCAACTTGACTTTCTTCTCTAATTGTAATTGACTCGGTATAAGACTTGTGTGTTTATATATTAAATACAGGCTATTAATCATCCGATACGCATTTGATTTTTTAGAAATATATACTAATTACACATGTTTATCAGTATAAATGCAACAAAACAGTTTAATTTGGAAAATTACCACTTATCTAATAAACTCTAGAGAGAGACATACATCAAAAAATTAATGTTTTATTAGTTTTTAGTCAGTTAGTCAGTCATTCGATAGATCATTCAATATGATTGAATCAGATGTGTTATTTGTTGAAATAAACGATATCGAACACATTTTACAAGATGTATTGAAATTTTATCAAACTCCATATCGAATTTACGTCAAAGGAAATGCAAAAGTGAATATTTAAAAGAAATTCTTATACACAACGTTCCTATAAACACAACATTCCCATTCAACAAGAACCTAAATTAAATCTATTTAAAATGATTCCAGAATGTTATTTTCATAAAGATATTAATCCATGGCATTGTGCATTATCCAATGTAAAACTACTATATAATTATCGAAATTGTTGGAAATAAAGAACTCTCTCTCTCTCTATTTAGAAATATGTCTTCTACCAACAACAGTAGCAACAACAGTAGCAACAAAAGCAGTTACAAAGTTTTTTTGGATTCCTATTTAGTAGTCATATTATATTTACAGACTATTTCTTAGTTTATTATTATTAGTCAAATCTTTGTTCTTTTGGAAACAAATTTTGATTTATACAAATACCAGAATTACTAAGTAGTGGTAGTAACTTGAAAACAAGCAACAATTTTTACGTTTACATTTAACGTTACAACAACGAAATACCGTAAATTTCTTAGTCTTTAACTTATTGCATTCTCAATGTATTCGAATCTACTTCTTATCAATAAATTTTAACCTTTCTTATCTGTTTTTGCTGAACTCTCTCTCATTTATACATATTTAATATTTCTAGTCAAGTTATTAGTAAAGCATATTATTCATTGCAATTTATACTTTATCCAATACATTTTACATCCTCTTATCGACAAATATTTGATCTTTCTTATCAAATTTGTTGAACTCTCATTTTAACAACTGGTTTTTGTTGATATCATTTCGTACCAGGCAACATATTATTTACATCTAAGATTTTAGTTAGTTTTATTGTTTTAGAGAGATTTTGTACTTTTAAATATTTAAGTAAGTCAATAATTTAAACCAATTCATAGTTATTCAAATTTTCCTGTTTGCTTTTTAGTAGACAAATAATATTGATATTATATTTACAGACTACCAACTTGTTGTTTTATTACATTCTCAATGTATTCGAATCTACTTCTTATCAACTAATTTTAACCTTTCTTATCTGTTTTTGTTGAACTCTCATTTAATTTTATAACAACTGGTTTTTGTATCATTTCGTACCAGGCAAAATATTATTTACATCTTAAGATTTTAGGTAGTTATTAGTAAACTATATTGTTTTTATAGATATTTTGTACTTTTAAGTATTTTAGTAAGTAGTTTTTTTCAAATTTTATATAAGGCATATAGAGTAGTTGTAAAGATTTTTAATCAAATTAGACGAGGCTCTTTTGTTTTTGTTCATTGGTATTAATATATTTATTAAATCTGTGTGCTCATACTTGTGTGTTTTATTCTCCTTTCATAATATAGAAATAACCACGAGTCCAGGCTAGGCTAGGCTCATCTCTCTACATATTTTACTTTTATTACAATACAACGAGGCCAAACTAAGCTCAACAAAACTAACTAAATAAAACAAACAACAACTTTTACGTTTACATTTAACGTTCCCACATACAGTAAAAGGTTAAGCTCATTTAAAATTTTACTATTATTACAAGACAACGAATTGAAAACATTCCGACAAACTAGTTTGAGACTCATTTAAGCTCATTATTTTACTATTCTTGACAAATATGTGTTTTATTTAACTTTTGCTTTCTAACAAAATCTCCAACGAGTTCACAACATTTCAACGAGCTCCAACTAGACTAATTTAAGCTCATTTCATACTTATTTTACTATTCTTGACAAATATCATCAATTTTACTACACTTGTATGCGTTCAAAACAACTCCTTATCAGATATTTTTGACCTTTCTTATCTATTTTGTGATCTATCAGACTATTTAGAACATTCTAGCTATCACATCATTTCTATTTTTAGAATAATTCCCAGAAGCTTACTTGGTTTCAATTCAAGGAAATTAGCATGAGTCATACTTTTTGTTTACATTTAGCCTTATCTGCAACATTAATTTTTTTTTACCGACTTTACGGCGCCATACAACTAATTATGGGAACGTTTACCGAATTTTACCTCGAAAATACATCCCAATAAGGCCTTTTTCAACACAATTCCAACTAATATATTACTTTTTGATCAACTTTTACACCATAGCTTTTACAATTCAAAATATCAAACAAGTGCAGTTTCGAATAGCCAACACCCATTCTACCTACTCAACCAACCAATTATAAGTTTCTTATCACCCCTGTACACTACAAACCAATCAAATACATGCCTTATGGAAGCCATTTTACCTAGTCAAAACCAACCAACAACAATTTTCTTATCATCCTTTTACACTACATACACATTCAACCTATCCAAATGTTACTTTTCTTATCATGTTACGCCTACTTTCGTACAACGACACCAATCAATACTCAGCTAAACTTCTCCTTTAATGAAAGTTTACGAAGTTTTTAATGAAGTTAAGATACCTTGCTAATATCGGCTCTATTGACAAACAACCTATTACGACACGGTAAAACATTTACCGTCAAGATACAGATACAGTTAAACCCTAATCCGCTATAACGACATTTTCAACATCTAAACTTGACAAAAAGGCACTGTTCAACAGCCACTGGACAAATTACCTCATTGTCGACTACTTCTTGCACTTCTTAGGTTACACACACTTACACCTATTCACATCTATTTACACACAGTTTTACTCCTTTTCGACAACTTATATTGACAAAAAGGCACTGATTCAACATCCACTGGACAAATTACCTCATTGACGACTACTTCTTGTACGAATTTCAACCAATTTCAGCACTTCTTGCAGATTTTTTCACATATTCTTTGCATACCTTTTTTTATGTCATCCCAATTATTACATTCTCTCTTACGAATCCTATTTGGCTCAATAGGTTAAGTCCCTGGTTTTGCAGTATGCCATACAACATATGTAGGTTCAAATCCTACTACAGACAACACTTTTTTTAACTTATTTAATTTAAACACACATTTACATACACATATATGCCTTTGTGACGTCAATTTTACTCCTCAAGGTCATTCAGTGCCAAAAGGGCACTGATCAACAACCACTGGACTTGTGACGTCATTGACGACCACTTCTTGTACGGTTTCAGGATTTTTCAGCACTTCTTGCAGATTTTTCAGGAAGGGCAAATGAAGGTCAAGTCTTCGGTTTTGGTAACTGCTGAAATGAAAAGATGCCATCGAGGTGGTCCAGAACCCCGCTTGCTATACTACTTGGATCTACCACACGTGCTGCAGGGAAGCCCCTACAGCGCTACAGGAGCGACACGTATGCGGAAAAAGCGATTCACGTTGTTCTTGAAACGCTGTAAGTTGTACTAGGTGGGAAACACAGTCCTTGGCAAATTATTCCAAAGGGATGTTGTTCTCCATATAAAAGACTGCTTGAAAAGCGTTGTACGAGGAGTAACAAGCTGAACCTTATACGGATGTGAAGAATTAGCGCTTCGTGTATTTCTAACAAGCACCGCTCTGGGAGGAATTAAGCGGGCTACATCCTTCCAACACTTTCCATGAAAATACTTGTAGAATAGGCTCAAGTCGCCAACCATTCTTCGATGTTCCAGCGAATCAAGGCCGCCGGTCAGTTCCTGGTCTCCAATCAGACCAACAGCTCTTCCCTGAATAGAATCTAACAAATGCAAGGTATGTTTGGGAGCGGAGCCTCAAACGTGGGAGCAGTATTTCATAGTTGGTCGAATTTAAGCTTTGTAAAAAATTAACAGTTGTTGTGGAATGTAAAGCTTTCTGGTTCGAAATAGTATTCCCAACTTTTGAGAACCTCTCCTTGCTATGCCTGCGACATGTTCATGCCAGGACATATTTGCTCCCAAATTAAAGCACAACAAATTGAGTGACGATGCTAGAGGAATGGAGTGCCCCGTCATAACTATGTCGGATTCAGCAACGTTAACTTTTTTAGAAAAAACTGCCGCCTGGATTTTTGCAGCGTTAATTTCCACTTGGTTGCTGTCACCCCAAGATAGAATTTCTTCCAGGTCTTTGTTAAGTTGAACGACTTCCCGCTGTCTGCGAATATTCGTCTGAGAAGCCGATGTTCGAGCGTTCAAAGTGAATGAAGAGATAAGCGTACTGTCATCTGCAAAGCTGTAGATTGGGTTTCCGGTCTTTTCCAACAGATCATTAATGTAAATGAGCACACCGGCGTTGATAGTGAAGGTGTTAGAAAGAAATCCGTCGTCTGCCACTCGTAAAGAACGCTCTCTGAGGAAACATGAGAGCTACAAACAGAACTTTTCAGACATACCATAAGACCGTAGCTTAGCCAACAGTCCGTCATGCCAAACACGGTCGAATGCCTTGGATATGTCAAGAGCAACCGCTCGAGATTCTCCAAAGTATTTAATTGCGTTGTTCCAAACATGTGTTACATAAGTCAGAAGATCTCCTGTTGATCTATGTTTACGAAAGCCATATCGGTGATCGCTAATAATGTTGAATCCTTCAAGATATTTTAGAAGATGCTGATTGATGCCTTTTCCATGACTTTCGATATTATTGAAAGCAGTGTGATTGGTCGGTAGTTATTTGACAAGGTCTTTTTGCCTTTTTTAGGTATCAGCTGAACTGTGGCACATTTCCAGCAAGAAGGAAATATTCCCTTTCTGTAGGATAGGTTGAGAAGTCTACAGAAAACTGCTGTTAGTTCCCTCGCACAGTTTTCGAGAACTATGGCAGGTATTCCGTCAGCGCTAGAAGCTTTTTTGGTGTCTAGATTCATTAAAATACGTTTTATGATACGCTGTCTGAAGACAATATCGGGCATCCTTGACTGCGCTATGGGAATAATAGGTAGTGTTTTTCCAGTTGACAGTAGAATGTGAAGCAAAGAGTTCAGCTAACAAGTTCGCTTTTTCAACAGGTGTCGTTACAATAGAAGTATCTGGCCGTGTGAGTGGCGGTATGGTGGATTTGGTGAAATTTTGACTAACTGCCTTAGCGACTGACCAAAAGGACCTGGAATTGTTGGGACAAGCGAGAAGTTTTTTCTAATTCGTTGATTTGGTGCCTCCTTGGTTTGGTCGACAATTTCTTTGCATCTATTCCGGGCACGGACAAAGGTGTTACGATTTATGGTTGATTTACACGCCATATAATATTCCATGAGATCCCATTTAGCAGATCTGTAGTGCTAAATCTTGCGCGATTTAGGCACCTCTCTGTCACTGATTGGTAGGATACTCGATGTCGAAAGCAGTTTATGGTCTGAAGAACCTGACGGCGGATTTACGGTGACCGTGTAAATCTCCGGATTGGTGTTTAAAAACAGATCAAGAAGACTGGCGAACTCCCCGTCTCGATCAGAAATCCGTGTTGGTTCATCAATAAGCTGAGTTAAGCCACAACTGATTGAGAATGATTCAGCTTCACGTCCTTGTTCGTCAATAGTATTTGAATATTTAAGCCATGTTGTGGACATTAAAGTCGCCCAGGATGGCAATTTCGGCATTTGGATAATTAATTTGTAAATGATCGATGGTATCTGCAAGAGAAGCGAAAAGTGTTCTGAAGTTAGTATCACTTGGTGGTCGGTAGAGGATACAGATGAACCTTGTCTTTTGTTGAGTCGTTATTTTTAACCACATCAGGTTTATTTGACTGCAGGTGTTGGTGCACTAAATTTATGTTCCAGTTTAAATCTCGTATGTTGTAAAACTCTATTTTAAAATTATGATCTATGCATGTCGACGCCCCTGAACCAGCCCCCACACGGAGATCCGAACAAGCATTGTCCGGCTTAATGCGTTTGCGCATTTGGGCCGGGGTCGTCATTCCGCCTCTCACTTCTTTGCTGCGCATATGGGTTAGTCCCTTCGCTCTTCCGCAGCTTTTTAAAACGGCGCCTGGCCGCGCCGCTGTAACGAACGCGGGGTTTAGGGCCTGTTGGTGCCCCCGCCTTAGATGTAGCTTCGCCCTCCGGTTGTTCGCTACCCAAGGCAGCCATAGATAGTTCGACGAGTAGAGTTTTCTCCCAACCAGCGCCGCGTATTGTTGGGGTTTGGCTCGTCACTCCGCGACGCAGCACCCCCTGCGCTTGCAGCCCTCAGCACGGCAGCTAATACCTTAGCTTACATATACATATATATATATATATATATATATATATATATATATATATATATATATATATATATATATATATATAATATACATATATAATATACATATATAATATACATATATAATATACATATATAATATACATATATGTATATACAGGGTGTTATGGAATTTACTGCATATAGTGGAACTGGCGTCTCCTTTTAGCAAGACCGATTCAGACAATTCAACTTAAATAGCGAATCTCAATGATAAAGGAAAAAATCGACCTCAAAGAAATAATTACGTGAATATTTTTTCCACTCCGCCACTAGTTAATCATATAACTCCACAATATTGTGCTTTACTTTGTTCTAAAATCAACAAAAGATTTGCTGTCGGCGTCTGATGCCGATAACAAAAGAATTGTTTTCGGCTTCGGATGAGTTTTTCGGTAGCTTTTAATTGGATCTCTCTCTCTGCTTGGCGCTGGCCAAGCGACAACGCCCCTTTAAATTAACATTTGGTTTGTTTATTTACAGCTAACGTTCACAAATTTTGCAATATGTCGTGGGTAAAGTGGAGGAAATTATCAATGTTATTACTAGTTTTTTTAAGAAATCCATAGACTACCAGGTTTACAAATATGAAATGCGGACTTCAGACAACAGATGGCGCACCAATGCAGTTTGTGCTATAAGGATTTGATACTATGCCATTTTGTTGTGTCATCAACAAGTATCAAACGCGCACGAGTGATAAATTGGAAAAGTGTATGCATGAGATGGGAAAGATTCAGAAGCCGGTAGATGGGTACCACATGAGTTGAACGACAGGCAAATGGAAAAGCGTAAAAACACGTGTGACATTTTGCTCGCTCGGTACAAAAGGAAGTCGTTTTTGCATCGTATAGTTACAGAGGATGAAAAGTGGATTTATTTTAAGAATCCCAAACGCAAAAAATCATGGGTAGACCCAGGCGCACCATCCACATCGACCGCAAGACCGAATCGCTTTGGCAGAAAGACGATGCTCTGTGTTTGGTGGGACCAGAGGGGCGTGGTCTATTACGAGCTGTTAAAACTGGGGGAAACGGTTAATATTAAACGTTACCAACAACAATTTACCGATTTGAACTGTTCGCTGCTTGAAAAATGGCCAGAATACCGAAAGAGGCAACACAAAGTCATTTTTCTTCATGACAATGCTCCACCACATACGGCAAAACCAGTTCGCGACACGTTGGAAGCACTCAGCTGGGAAGTTCTACCCCATGCGACTTACTCACCAGACTTGGCTCCTTCCGATTACCACTTGTTTGCATCGATGGATCACGCACTTGGTTCGCAGGAAAAGGGGAAGATTTTTACTGGCGTGGTATTCACAAATTGCCCGAAAGATGGGAGAAAGTGTCAGACGAGGACAAGCGGTGGAGCATATTTTGAATAAAGCACTTTTTATCATTCTTCCAAATTTAACATGTTTTTTTTTGAAAAAAAATTCGCATTTCTTACTGGTACACCTGGTATAGTGGTGTTACTCAAGAAATTTTTAAAAAGTGTAGAATATAGCAACAAGTGTGATACTTCGTGTCTTTCGGTACAGTTGGTTTAGTTATAAATATGTCACGCCCAACCTAGGATATTTTATATGGAAATCAACTGCACATTTAAGGTACATAAAAATAAGAAATAAATATGTTTTAAACCTACTTTGTTTTTGAACAGCACTAAAAAAATCTTACATTTCTTACAAGAAAATCATTTACCATTTTGAGTTAAGAGAAGAACTTATTTAAAATTTTGCTTTTATTTTGCCCAAACCCAAACAGCTGTTAACATAAAAGTCAAAATCGGCTGTTAAGGGGCAGTGGTCCAGTTATTCTTGCTCGTTACCAAGGAATTATTTCTTTTCAAACAATAGATAAAAAAAATTCTTAATTATGGTTAAATATTATTTTTACTAGGTATATTATCTATTATTCCGCACACATTCCGCTCCTGGAGCGCTTTAGGGACTTCCCTGTAGGACGTGTGCTAGACTCATAAAAAAATATATTATTTTTATTTTTTAGATTAATTATACCTAAAATTAGAAAATCTGTAATTGTTGAGGAAAATCGAATGTTTGGCAACACAGCTTTCAAGTGCAGGTTGATTTGGCGAAAGTATTGAATGTGCTTCTACATGGCCCCACGAGTCGCCCGTTTCAATATATGTAGTTAATCTCATAACACCCTATATATATATATATATATATATATATATATATATATATATATATATATATATATATATATATTTATATATATATATATATATATATATATATATATATATATATATATATATATATATATATATATGTATGTATATATATATATATATATATATATATATATATATATATATATATATATATATATATATATATATATATATATATATATATATGTATATATATATATATATATATATATATATATATATATATATATATATATTACAATAGAGGTTTGCACCGATGGCAGAATGTAATATATTAAAATTCCGGGTTTACACGACGTTTCGCCAAAATCTCATTTGGCATTTTCAAGTGCTCTTGTTGTTGCTACTAATAGCAGTGCAGCAGTTTTCAAAGAATGCTGGAGAGAGATGAACCATCGATCAGCCAACT
>CM032449.1:93176520-93229020 GCA_019049505.1 Pachyrhynchus sulphureomaculatus | reverse complement strand
CTACGTCCAGCCTAATGAGAATGTGGTCTGGGAGTAACTGAAATTCATTTATAAATGTATTGAAACTATAAATATATATATATATATATATATATATATATATATATATATATATATATATATATATATATGTATATATATGTATATATATATATATAATATATATATATATATATATATATATATATATATATATATATATATATATATATATATATATATATATATATATATATATATATATATATATATATATATATATATATATATATATATATATATATATATATATATATATATATATATATATATATATATATATATAATATAAATATATATATATATATATATATATATATATATATATATATATATATATATATATATATATATGTATATATGTGTATATATATATATATATATATATATATATATATATATATATATATATATATATATATATATATATATATATATGTATATATGTATATATATATATATATATATATATATATATATATATATATATATATATATATATATATATATTTATATATATATATATATATATATATTATATATATATATATATATATATATATATATATATATATATATATATATATATATATATATATATATATATATATATATATATATATATATATATATATATATATATATACATATATATATATATATACATATATACACATATACATATATACATATGAATCATTCTTTCTCAACCGGACCTCCCACCTTCTCTAAAATTAGAAAAGATATCTAAAGTTACGGATGGTTTCAAATGAAAGCTTTATGCTACTTTCGAATTTTCAGTGGTAATTAGCTAAATGCTGAAATAAGCCAAAACCATACTCATATTAATTTATGGACAATAAAACATAAGGTATACATCACTGCCGATGAAACTGAATCTACTGGACATAATTACGAACTTATAACCGTTGCGTTTTCCTTTATAAATATATTTTTGATTAAATGGTTGTCATTTGACCAATCAACAAAACCATATACGTGATTATCGTATTGTCAAAAAAACCGGTCAAGTGCAAGTTAAACTTGCGCAACTAGTGTTTCGTACGTTGATTGCTTTTAAAATAAAAATTTGTTACAGAGGTATAAATGACTTCACAAAATACACCCCAAATGAGTTTTCAACAAAGTTTATTTCCAATCTTTACTTAAATCTGATGACCTTGAAATTTTTGTTTTTTTTTATATACCATATAAATTATTAAAGGTAATGAATGCACTCGTGATAATTTTCGTTCAATCTACACCCCGTGGAGAATATTCCAAAATTTTTTCGAAATTTTTTGATAAGTACTTTTCCAGATAAGGCCCGGGACAGCGATTTTTCGCGAATTTTTAAAAATAATACGAAGAAAAGTGCGCGCAAGTATAATATTTTATATATATATATATATATATATATATATATATATATATATATATATATATATATATATATATATATATATATATATATATCTATATACATATACATATACATATATATATATATATATATATATATATATATATATATATATATATATATATATATATATTTTACTCGTGTTTTCACAAGCTTTCATTTGACACCACACTCGATGACCTAGTAAAAAATTATTTTTTCACTTCCGACTTCACCCCCCAAAACTAACTCCTTAAGTCAAAATTTAATTCTCAAAACTACATGGCTCTGATGAGGCCATCAATTCCTATATTATTACCAAATTTCACCTTTCTATGTCAAATAGTTTCGGAGAAAATCGGGTGTGACCGACAGACAGACAGACAGACAGACCGACAGACAGACAGACACCGAAGTGATCTTATAAGTGTTCCTTCCGTACGGAACACTAAAAAAGAATAAAATAGGATAAGATATAGCTAATTCCTGACTCAGGCCATATTTGCCAAGATTCTGTCAGATGTTTTTGGGATATCATTTATACCCATAGTTTTTGTTACTCTGAATCCGAATCCGATTTCAAAAGACACCTCAAAAACAGCATTTTAAAATAGTAAAGTAAAGACGAAGACTTTGTTTACCTTTGCCTCAAATGTAATAAATCAAGCATAGCCTAATAAGCATAGGAACTAATATAAAATATTAATTTTAAAATATAGAATATTAATTAGTATTTCGGTGTCTGTCCGTCCGTCCGCCTGTCTGTCACACCCGATTTTCTCCGAAACTGTTTGACATAAAAAGTTGAAATTTGGCACTAATATAGGATTTGATGGCCTCATCAGAGCCGTGTAGTTTTGAAAGTTAAATTTTGACTTAAGGGGTTAGTTTTGGACGGTGAAATCGGAAGTGAAAAACATTTTTTTACCAGGTCATCGAGTGGGGTGTCAAATGAAAGCTTATAAAAACACGAGTTTAAAAACATATGTAATACTTGTGCATACTTTTTTTATATTATTTTTAAAAAATAGTGAAAAACGCTGTCCCTCTCCCCTCATCTCAAAAAGAACTGATCAAAAAATTTTGAAAAAATTCTGGAATATTCTCCAGAGGGTGTAGATTGAACGAAAATTATCACTAGTACATCACCTTTAATAATTTATCTCGTATATAAGAAAAGACAAAAATTTCAAGGTCATCAGTTTTCAGTGAAGAAAAAAACTGTTTAAAATTCATTTGGGGTGTGTTTTGTGAAATCATTGATCCTTTTATACCTTCATAAACAAAATTTTTATTTTAAAAGCAATCCACGTACGGAACACTATCTGCCCAAGTTCAACTTGTACTTGACCGGTTATTTTTTTTAAATATAAAGTATTAATTTTCAATACGAAATATTGGTTTCCAAACATGAGATTTCTATTCCACGTGTAAATTGAACATAACCTAACCTAAGATAACCTAACGTACCTATATGAGGAAATAAAAAAATCTAATATATTATTTCCCAAATCAAAGCTTACACACCACAAGCTTCAACTCTGACAAAACCTATTATATCCTATTGAGGATAGGAAAGAATTCAATATATTTTTTCACAAAAAATTAATTCAATATATTTTTTTCACAAAAAATTAACTTTCGCCTAACAGCATTGACTTTTAACCGACAAAACCTATGATTTTCTTAAATTTAATGCTATTTTTGAGAATAATAAACATGAAGTTAATTACAATGTTTTAATTTATATAATATTTTCCAAAATTAAAATTAACATTTTAAAAAGCATTAAAATGTAATAAATATAATCAAAACATTTATTTAATTAACATTTTTTCAACTAATACACACTATTTTTATCCTGCCTTTACATTGGAAATTTTTTTAATAAATAATTTTTTATGTAGTAATACAGTGAAAGCATGATTGGTCAAAATTCCTTTAACTTAAGAAACAGTTTCGAATCGCTTTTTCAATTTTCTTCAAATTTTGTCATGGTAAGTTTTGTTGAAATAAAAAATTTCCATTTTATTAAAGTGATTATTTGCCCATGAAAAAATGGCTTCAGAGGTTAAAAAGCCTCTGTTGGTTTTGCCAAGAGACTTCTCTTTTAAATGTTGCGCCGATTCCATCATATGCCCCTTTTCCATGGGAAGTTGCACTAAACTGCTATTCCGAATCTACACCGAAATCTTCTTCATGATGAATTAAATTTGACATCTAAAATTTATTTTTAAAATGCTGTTTCCCTCCATAGCTTGGATAAACAATTTTTAAAGATTTTTGGCTCTTTATTTAATTTCAGGGATAAGCATTGTTTGGATAGCATTAAAGTTATGTTGTAATTTGCCATTTTCCATATAATAGTAAATTATATTAAAAACAGTTAATTGATCATTATTAAAATGAAATGATTTAGAAGCATCCAGAACAGCATATACATAATTTTGTGCAAAATCAAAGATAACAAGAACTTCGTCTTCACTGAGATTAGCCTTCCCTTCTGTAATAAATTAAGACTGCTGTTTAGCAATATATGAATGTCGCTTTAAAACTGTAAGGCTACTGCTAAAATCACCAACAAAATCGTCTACATTTTTTGTTTTCACTTCCATTGTAGACCTATCCAGCCTGGTCCAAGAACTATATTGAATGTAAGAAATGGAAACATTGTCTAATAATTCTGTTGTGTATAAGGAAAAACTTTCTGTTTGTTGAACATCTGTAGCAATCGTTTAAATAACAATCAATTGGAGGATTTTTACACGTAATTTAGGTTCATTGGATGTTTTTACTAATTTCTCTAAATCTATAGTTTTAACATTTTGGTAAATCGTACTCATCATCATTTGACTATGCTTGATTATATTATATTTAAACCAAAGTTATTATAGCTAGTTTTGAGGTGTTTTTTGAGGTTAGGGACAAATCCTGATGTGATGGGATTATTCTAATATCAATTTTGAACTTAGCGTCACAAAAAACATGGATATATGAAGTTTCCATCTTTACTTCGCTAGTTTAAAGAGATTTTCGGCATTTTTTACATATTTTTTGAAGTCAAGAACGAATTCTGACGAGATTTGGTAATTTTGACCTCAGATTCGGTTTCAGCGTCGAAAAATACATAAGAATATCATGATTGAATCGCTTGTACAGAAAATCTTAGCAAGAAATCGCATAATGTTTGCGAATTACAAAAGATTTTTAAGTGAATTTTACAACTATCAATGCCGTTCTTCGTCGCAATTTTAAAACTTTTTTTTTACCACTGAGAATTCGAAAGTAGATATATAAAGCTTTCATTTGAAACCATCCGCAACTTTAGATATCTTTTCTATTCTTAGAGAAGGTGGGAGGTCCGGTTGAGAAAGAATGACTCATATGGATATATGAGTCATTATATATATATATATATATATATATATATATATATATATATATATATATATATATATATATATATATATATATAATTATACAAAATTATGTATATGCTGTTTTTTTTTATGGGTCTAGCACACGTGCTGCAGGCAAGAAGTCCCTAACGCGCTACAGGAGCGACACGTGTGCGGAAAAAGCGATTCACGTTGTTCTTGAATCGCTGTAAATTGTACTCGGTGGGAAACACAATCCTGGGCAAATTATTCCAAAGGGATGATGTTCTCCATATAAAAGAGTGCTTGAAAAGCGTTGTACGAGGAGTAACAAGCTGAACCTCATACGGATGTGAAGTATTAGCGCGACGTGTACTTCTAATATGCACCACTCTGGGAGGAATTAAGCGGGCTACATCCTTCGAACACTTTCCATAAAAATACTTGTAGAATAGCCTCAAGTCGCCAACCGTTCTTCGATGTTTCAACGAATCAAGGCCCTCCGGTCAGTTCCGGGTCTCCAATCAGACGAACAGCTCTTCTCTGAATAGAATCCAACAAGTGCAGTGTATGTTTGGGGGGGGCGGAGCTCCAAACATGGAAGCAGTATTCCATAGTTGGTCGAATTTGAGCTTTGTAAAGAATTAACAGTTGTTGTGGAGTGTAAAGCTTTCTGGTTCGAAATAATATTCTCAACTTTTGAGAAGCTCTCCTTGCTATGCCTGCAACATGTTTATGCCAGGTCATATTTGCTCCCAAATTAACGCCCAACAAATTGAGTGACGATGTTAGAGGAATGGAGTGCCCCGACATAACTATGACGGGTTCAGCAACTTTAACTTTTTTAGAAAAAACTGCCGCCTGGGCTTTTGTAGCGTTAAAATCCACTTGGTTACTGTTACCCCAAGATAAAATTTCTTGTTAAGTTGAATGACTTCCTGCTGTCTGCGGATATTCGATTGAGTAGCCGATGTACGAGCTTTCAAAGGGAATGAAGAGATAAGTGTACTGTCATCTGCAAAGCCATAGATTGGATTCTCGGTCTTTTCCAGCAGATCGTTAATATAAATGAGGAAGAGAGCAGGAGACAGTATGGCGCCTTGGGATACACCGGCGTTGATAGTGAAGGTGTTAGAAAGAAATCCGTCTACTGCCACTCGTAAAGAACGCTCTCTGAGGAAACATGAGAGCCACAAACAGAACTTTTCAGACATACCATAAGAACGTAGCTTAGCTAACAGCCCATCGTGCCAAACACGGTCGAATGCCTTGGATATGTCAAGAGCAACCGGTCGAGATTCTACAAAGTGTTCAATTGCGTTGTTCCAAACATGTGTTACATAAGTCAGAAGATCTCCTGTTGATCTATTTTTACGAAAGCCATATTGGTGATCGTTAATAATGTTAAATCCTTCAAGATATTTTAGAAGATGCTGATTGATAGCCTTTTCCACGACTTTCGATAATATTGAAAGCAGTGCGATTGGTCGGTAGTTATTTGGCATGGTCTTCTTGCCTTTTTTAGGTATCGGCTGAACTGTGGCAGATTTCCAGCTGGAAAGAAATATTCCCTTTCTGTAGGATAGGTTGAAAAGTCTACAGAAAACTGGTGTTAGTTCCCTCGCATAGTTTTTGAGAACTATGGCAGGTATTCCATCAGCGCCAGAAGCCTTTTTGGTGTCTAGCTTCATCAAAATACGTTTTATGATACGCTGTCTGAAGACAATATCGAGCATCCTTTACTGCACTATGGGAATAGTAGGTTGTGTTTTTTTTTATTATATATATATATATATATATATATATATATATATATATATATATATATGTATATATATATATATATATATATATATATATATATATATATATATAACCGATAGTAAAATCGTAACTGGAATATTTATATTACCTTTTTTTTTTCGAACAAGTAAATGATATCCCAAAAACTTCTGACAGAATCTTGACAAGATATAAGAAGACAAATATGGCCTGAGTCAGGAATTAGCTATATCTTATCCTATTTTATTCTTTTTTTTGCAATACGATAATCACATATTTAATGGTTTTGTTGATTGGTCAAATAACAACCATTTAATCAAAAATATATTTACAAAGGAAAAAAGCAACGATTATAAGTTCGTAATTATGTCCAATAGATTCAGCCTCGTCGGCAATGATGTATACCTTATGTATCATTGTCCATTAATTAATATTAGTATGGTTTTGGCTTATTTCAGCAATACATTTAGCTAATAATTTTTATACTTTCGATAATAAAACGGTTGTAATAAAAGTTATTTCCTTACACTTTCAATAAATACGTAATTCAATAATAATTAAAACACGTAAAGGTTTTTAATAGAACAATTATCATACAGAATTCATCCTAAATATGTGTACTATTAATTCAAAATAATTAGGATATATTACTTTTTTATCATCTGTATTTTTATATTGTAGAGACTCCGTTATGGCTACTACTCCAGATTTCACCAATAAAAAATGAGAGAGACCTGGTTGTACTATTTCTACTTACATTTAGGGATATAACCGCATTGAAACAGCCAATAGAAACGGATGACTCAAAAGGGGGTAAGTAACCTTGTTTCGTAGTAGAAAAATATAATTTATTTATAATATAAAAAGTTAAAATAAATCATGAAATTTTGTGATACAGAAAGCATAATAAATTTTCTTGAGGTGGCATGGTTTTTGGGCTGTGTCAAGTTAGTGACTTATCGAAGTTTATCCTTGGTATCTTCAGAAATTCTTTAAGATTAGTTATGATCCCTGAAGAAAATTTCGTAAAGTCGCTCCTATTTGACATGCTCATACCACAATTTCTCAACTAACCGATACCGTGAAAAGTAGTCTTCCATATAATAATTTTTTCTTTTTATTGACTCAACGCACGCGCTGCTAAAAGTTTCCTAAAATACTACAAGAGCAACGCGTGAACTTACGTAGTGATTTATATTGTTCTCAAATCACTGGAGTCATGACTAAGTAATGAGGTTATACATAAAAAAGAATTCTGGAAGACGAGCTGAACTTTTTTAGCGCTCTTATATTCCTAGTATGCACCGGTTTCAGAGAAATCAGGCGAGCTCTAATAATAACATTATTAAAAGATGTATTTTATTAAAAAGTAAGACAACATATGTACAATAACTTTATATAAAATAATAACTTCTCGGTGCCATCATTAGCTGAAATTTTATCCTTATTTGTGGCTACTCCTTAACATGAGGATAGCAACATATTATAAAATAATGAAAAATATATAAATAGACATATGTATTTAGAAAATAATAAGTACTAATTATTGAAAATAAATAAATAAGAATAAATAATAAATGATGAAAAGTCAAATAAACAAGCAATAAACTAATAAAAGATACTTTTTAAATACGATTTTATTTTTCATGATTAGAAAAGAGCCAGAAACACAGTTAGAGCAATTTATGGACAACACGGCGGTTTCTTGGACAACAACCCTGGATTACTATAAATAATTTTGCATTTATTAATGATTTTTGAGACAAGCTTGAAACACGATTATTAAATGTCAACCCAGAGGCACGTTATAATCCTAAAGACTTTGTGCAGCTGTACAAGCAAAGTGGTGTCATTGATTTCATCGATGCGGCAATTTTTCCTCCCTTTAAAATATGTTACAGATTATTTATTAGCATTTAAAAAAGTAATTTTTGGTTTATATCAGTCAGCCTAGTCTTGACTTATTTTATTTTTAGCCAAGTATTGCCCATATGAACAAAGGCGTAACATTAGCTGCGTGTAATCAGCATATATTTAACAAGAGCAAAATTCAATTGGTATATGAGAGGTAACGAGACTCATGTCAGAGGATCTATCATCAAGTACTATCATCATCGTCATCAGCTTATACTGTCCACTGCTGGACGAAAGCCTCCCTCAAGTTTTGCCATTTTTTTCTATTCTAAGCCGCTTGTACCCAATTTCCAGCCACTCTCTTCAAATCATCAGTCCACCGACTTGGTGGTCATCTACTCCGATAGGCTTCGGATCGCATCGCCCATCCTTAAACCTAGCAACATGCCCAGCCCAGTTTCATTTAAGATGTAGAATGAATTTGACTGCGTCTTGTACCCCCGTTCTCTTCCTGATAATATGATTTGGGATGTGATTTCTAAGAGTAACGCCTAATATTGTCCTCTCCATCTTTCGTTGCATGACATATATTTTATTGATGTTTTTCTTCATCATTGTGAGAGTATCGGCTCCGTACGTAAGAACGGGGAATATGCATCTGTCAAATACTTTTCTTTTTAAACACATAGGAAGGTTAGATTTGAATACATGGGCCAGTTTGCCATATTCGCCGCTGAATTTCATGTTTGGTTATCTCGTCCTATGCTGATTTCATGTCACAGGTATTTATATTGGTGCACTTGCTCTATCTCTACGTTATTTAGTTTTATAGTGTCGCTTAATACAAGATTTGTCATAAACTGGGTCTTGGATAAATTCATTGTTAGACCAATCTTTGCTGAAGATTCCTGAAGCATGTGTAGCATTGTTTGTACTTCTTGTATTTCGTCTGTTATTAAGACAATGTCGTTGGCGAAACAGAGGTGATTTAATTTTTCACCGTCAATGTTAAGACCCATTCTTTCCCAGTTTATTGATTTTAGAATACTTTCTAGAAGTGTTACGAAAAGATTGGGTGAGAGCGTATCACCCTGCTGCATTCCTCTTTCGATTCGAAATTTGCTGGTGGATTGATTCGTTTGTGTTTTAACATGAGCGGTGGTATTTTCATATATGTATTTAATTACATTGGAATATCGATGATCAATACGACACTCAGCAAGCGCTTCCAAAAGTCTCTGCTGATTTACAAAATCAAAAGCCTTTTCGAAGTCCACGAATATGAATACAAGAGGCTTATTATATTCTATATCTGTTTTAATGAGGATTTTAACTGTAAGCAGATGGTTGTTTGTTCCATACTCCGAGTGGAAACCTGCCTGTTCTTTTGAAAAGAAAAACTCGAATATATTTGCTAGATCTTTAGTAACTATTTTCGTGAATAACTTGTATACATGGCTCAGGAGGCTAATGGGTCGACAGTTTGTAAGGTCTGAAGTATCTCCTTTTTTATGCATGATGACAATAGTTAGATTATTCCATTGCGATAAAGTTATTCCTTGTAGCAGGGATTTGTTGAATAACATTTTAAGTGATTTGATAATTTGTTGCTCTCCTTGTTTAATTGCCTCTACTACAATATTCACCCGGAGCTTTGTTATTTTTCATGTCCTTCAAGGCTGATCTGATTTCTTCTTCTGTGATGTCTGAGATGTCCTCCCACCCCTGATTTAGAACTTTTGGTATGTTGACTTCCGTTCTTTTATCTTGTAAGGTATATAATTGTCGATAAAATAAGTCGATGATTTGTAAAATATTTCTTTTGTTTGTTATTATATTACCATGCATCTCCTTAATCTTGTATATGTCTTTTCTTCCCATTGTGTTCTTCCTTCACAAGACTTTTAAGCTTTTATTCTGTTCTACAACGTTTTTAATTTCCTCTGCATTTTTTTGTCTTTTGACTTTTCTAATTTCCCTCGATACCTCTCTATTTATAGTTCCATATTCATCTGTAGTCTTATCTACCACTATACATTTCATCAAATATCGAAAGTAACTAATTCCATCGGAAAACCACAATGTCGCAACTTCGGACGTAGTATCCTCGAGAGCTCAGTCAAGTCAGAGCGACCTCGGCCATCGTTTTCATCACAAAACTCTTTACAATAAAATGTTAATAGAATAGACCCCAGTTAGCAATTTTTCGTCGATTATCCAAAGAATCAAAATTTCTAGGGAGTTCCAGGTTCCCAATTAGGCAAATAGCTGTACAACTTTATGCTGTCTGGAAATTTACCAGAGCAGTTGGTGTTCGAGCTTTCGTAGTAAATGAACTTTTATCGTCTAAACTACAGATTCGATTTTTTGTCTTTTTCAGCATATCTTTAATGTAAAGAAGAAAGATAATAGTGGTTTACACTGGCCAACAATCCGTCATGCCAAGTTCCAATTCCTTGGATATATTAAGCGCAACCTATTAAGACGCTCTGATGTCCAAAGGTCAATAACATTGGTCAAGAGATCTTTTGTTTATTAAAACCATATTGGCTGTCGAAAATAATATTAAATCCTTACAAATATTTTAAAAGATATCCATTTTTCCATAACCGTCGATATTACTAAAATAATGTCATTATTAGATAGTTGTTTGCCATGACCATTTTGCCTTTTTTAGATATAGGTTACACCCCAGTGAATTTCTAACAAAGAAATAATACTTCTCCATACAAGTAATTGGCTTTAGAGTAGTGTTGATATCAAAAATAATTTTATCTTAAACAGAAATGAAAATATTTTTTATAAACTCAACTCTTCTAATGAGATCTAGAAGAGCACTAATGTCTGATTATAAAAAGTACAATATTTCATATAGGGACAGATGTGTAGATATACGTCAATTTGTATTTCATAATAATGTGCAGTGCTTAGCAAACACGGTAGACGACCTGAATATTTTTTAGCTAAATGTAATAACATTATTTTGTCTGCAGCATTAAATTTCTAAATCAAATATAAAAAAATAGCAATAAATGGTTTTATCTTGACGACTTTTTTAGTACTAAACATACATTTATGTATATATCTTCAACATGGATTTTTTTTTATCTTATTCAAAGATTTTTCTTGAATTTTCTGCTATTCAAATTGCAGCAATGGAAAAAAGTTATTTTTGTTACTTATCTTTCATTTTCTGGACGATTTTAAGTTAAAATTAATGTCAGAAATAGATCTTACAGTAATTGTTAACTGAATCTTTTGAAATATTATGAAAATGTATGATTACATGAGGATTATTTTATGCTCAAAGTGCTGTATTGTCAATATAGCGCTAAGTCTTATATAAAATTGAGGAGGTTGGTGTCTATGATTCTTGTATCTCGAATCACCCAAGACAATATTTAATTCTTACTAGTAGCGCTCATCGACGCTCTGGTATTTATAGGCGGACAATAATTAATCAAAAATCTAGTAAAATCTAAAAGCATAATGTATACAGTTGGTTTGCATGATTTGTACTTTTCAATTAAAAATACAAATAAGATGGCAAAGCAGGTAGTAAATACATTTCAAACGATGATTAAAATATTCGGTAAAATAGTTCAATTACGAGTTAGCCGGGAAGAAATTTATTTCGTCAATAGGGAATACCATGTGTAATGCTAAGCATGATTCTGTAAGCTTTTCAACATACAGTCGTTTAAAATAATCAATACAAAACTTCAATATCATTTCATAAAAACTATATAATAAATTTAAAAAATGGATTAAAATATGGATATGAAATACTGCTCAAATCGAATGATATTTTAATATGTGCCCCAATATTCTAACTTCCTTTTTTCAGTTAGTCGGGAAGAAGTGTTATCAGTAATAAAAATCTTAATAATTCGTCGGCACTAGATGTGTTGGAATTAAACGATACCATGCTTGAAATAACTGTTGACTGCCTAATTGAGCCACTGTAATAAATAACAATTCTCATGTGGTATTTATTCAGATATTTTTATAATCTCTAATAGAACACCTCTTTTCAGAAAAGGCGATTTCATATTGGTAGAGAACTATCTACCTATAATTAAAGATGGCTTTTCTTACAAAGCTTATAAAGCTTTACAAAAATATCGTATTTATTTCAGAACAAAGATAGCGTAGGAGCAGTTTTTGAGATTTTAAGTGATATAATAAAGGGCATGAAGGTGGGATAGTACTTAGCAGTTAATATATTTGATCTAGTTTTCGACTAAGCCTTAGAACTCGTGCTGTACTTGTTGCTAAAATCGGCTGCAAATGCAGAGTTTGAAACGAACTAAAGTAATAATATATAACCCTCTAAATTTCAATATGTATAATAAACTTCTGTTTAAATATATATGCTCAGAGATGAAAAAAATTATTTATTAAAATCTTGTTTCTATTCAATTTTAGTTCCATCTGTTACTCTCTGGTACAATTTATTGTATATGTAACCTATTTTACACTTTAAATAATTTGTTATAAAAAATGATAATGTTAACATACTCTTAAGTGGATTTATTTTATGTAATATTTATTATTAATATTATTATTCTCTAAAAATTATGATGTGGTACAAACGTTATACAGAGTAGTCAATACATATTTACCTATATATTTTTTAAGAAACAGGTAATTTTTAACATATTTGAATAATATAGAATAATTTAGGAACTAAAATTATTACTCCTATGTAGGGTATGTCCTCATAACAGACTATTATTTTAATTGAATGGATTTGAAAAACTATTTTAATACACTATTGAATGTTATAGAGTCGTATGTGTACTACTTCCATTTTAAAATTATCTCGCTAGCTGGCGGTCTATCTCTGAAAGAGAAAAACATAACTAGACATAAGGCTATATCATATAAAAGAGTATATAGGGCCGAAGAATATACTAATACTTTCGTGAACAATAATATATAAAGTACTAACAAGTGACATCCTCCGTCTAACAAGGGCCCAGACCAAACAAGTAGTGGGGTTGACCACCGTCCAGTGTTACTTGAGGAAATCTTTAAAGAAAATAATTATCCAAAATGATCCCACAACATGCAGACTATGGGGTAAAGAGGAAGAAACCTCCACGCACATCTTTTATGAATGTGTGGCTTTATTTCGAGACAAATATAAACTGTTTAGAGATCTACGTCATGGCGATAAATTACCACATGAAGGGTTTGAAAGAAAGCTAATAAACCTTCTTAAAGGGATGACGCTCTTGCAACCAAAAGATAGGAGCACAATAACCCAAGAGACTGTAGTACACAAACAGACAGAACCGCTTACCCCGCCTACAACTAACCAACCAATGTATCAGTAAAGTCACAGATCTAGGCCTATAAATCAAAAATATCTCCTTTGCTGCAAACTTCTTGGATATTCCCATTAAAAATATAGAAAATCGTTATGTTGCAATTAAAAAAAAACTAAATTGTAATGATATAAAATATGTCCTATTAAATATAGAAACTAAGTATGTCATTCATGAAGTCGCTTCTCGCTAAATCTATCATTTATTTAAAATTTTAACTGTAGGGACAAGTAAAGAGCATTAGAGAAATTTGTATCTCGGTATTATATCTAAAAAGTTACCTTACTCCACTTTCGTGCAACACCGCTAAGACTGAATACCCACCTATTGTCCGATAGCACACAAAATACTGCTACCGCTACAGAAAGACAAACAGGTGGAACAAAACGTCTCCGCAAAACGAAGCCAACTGTTTACCGCGGGCACGTTAAAATGGACCTCGTACCGCGGTTCTTAAAGATGCCGCGCATATTTTTTCCTATTATCGCTACATATAACTTCTACTTGCGCAGCATCTCTGAGGACCGCCGCCAGCCGGCTTCGTTTGATGACGACGTTTTGTTTCACTTGTTTATCTTTCTGTAGAGATAGCTAAATTTTTTCTGCTGTCAGTAAAATCTGTATTTTATGTACTGGTGTTACCACTTATACTTATTAATTTTAATAGCTGATTATATGCAGTTATATAATATTCATTAAAGTACAAATTAAGAAAACATTCAACTGTTATTTATAAATTCAACAAAGATCAGGTGGAAATTTTATCTGGTGATGACAGCAATCCAGTACCATTTTTTTTTTAGAAGTTAACGTTACAGAAACGTTATATCGGGACACTCCATTCCATTAGCATCATCACTTTAACTTGGGTGCAAGTTTATCTTGATATCATCATGTTGCATTTGTAGGAAAGAAAATTTCTAACCCGACTTTTGATTGACAGACTACTCTGCCCATGCTTTGCTTCGAAACATACTCCTCATTTGCTAGATTCTATTCAACAATTTGCTTGATTTCTTTCTTTCTTTTTCTTTCCAATAAATAAACAATACTTAAAAATTTTTATTTTAGTTGTTTTGTTGTTGGGTGTTTCTTTTTGAATATATCGTGTATTCTGTTATTTCTTATTGTCATGTATTATTTTAATAAGAAAGGCACTGTGGCATTCTTTTGAAAATAATATGCCGTGGAAATTCTTTAAAGATAATCATAAATAAAATGGGTCCATTTGAAAACACTGCCAAGATTGCATGACTCAAATTTAATATTTTCACATTAACAACCTCTTATCGAATTATAAATTTCAATATGTACCAACGATTGTATCTATGAAACTACACCAAGGTAGCCAACTAACATGGGGATTCTATGAGCAGTTAGCAAAACTGGGATAGAGAAATCTTCCGAGAAAGGCCGAAATAAAAAAAAAATTTCAGAATTTGGTACCACATAATAAGAGGGAAATAATTTGACATCAGGACGTCGCTTCACCATACAGCATTCGAGTAATAACCTTTCCCGTTATAGATTGGCAAATTAAGATCCATCAAATAGCCTATATTTAACTATGTTAGACACTTGTTTATGGAGCTCTTAAAAGTTAAATTAAAAGTTCAAAGAAACTTAGTAGTGAGTCGTCTAAGAGAGAAAATTACACAGGAGTTTCCAATTTTAAATCATCAAGACTCAGGAAGTAATTTGGCAGCCATATAAAGCCAAGAACAAATTTATTGGAAATGCAATAAACAAAATGTGAGACATGTTATGCATTTAACATATTCAAATTTAGTTGATTTGTAATAATAATAATACTATATTTAGGATCAAATGAACAAACTACCTCTTTTTTATTTTAGGTTTCTGATAGTTGTCACATTTGTATTCATACTTTCTTTATTTAAACGTTGCTTCATTTTTGAAGGTGAGATTATATATTTTTGAAAATATATTTAAGCTCGGGCTGCTTCTTCGCCTTTCATAAAATCCTGTAAATTTTCGTTGTATAAGGCTTTTTATAACCATTATTGATAAATATTTCGGATATATCCCGTTTCTTACTCTCCGTGAAAACTGATTTTATACTTGCACTTAGTTTTAGTTTACCACTATCAAAATTCCAAATATAAACATATCCTATTATTAAACTGGACAAAGTTGCATATATCTAGCATTAGTTTAACATCTGTAGAGGACGGTTGTTTTTAGTGTTCCATACGGAACATTTCTAAGAACATTTCGGTGTCTGTACGTCTGACATACCCGATTTTCTCCGAAACTATGTGTCATAAAAAGTTGAAATTTGGTACTAATATAGGAATTGATGGCCTCATCAGAGTCGTGTAGTTTTAAAAGTTAAATTTTGACTTAAGGGGTAAGGTTTGGTGGGTGAAATCCGAAGTGAAAAAAAAAATTTTACTGGGTCATCGAGTGTGGTGTTTAAATGAAAGCTTGTGAAAACACGAGTAAAAAATATACATATAATGTAATAGTTGCACACACTTTTCTTTGTATTATTTAAAAAAATCGCGAAAAATCGCTCTCCCATACCCTTATCTCGAAAAGTACTGATTAAAAAATTTTGGGGTGTAGATTGAACGAAAATTATCACGGTATCTGGTATATAAAAAAAAAACAAAAATTTCAAGGTTATCAGTTTTCAGTAAAGATTGGAAACAAACTTTGTTGAAAACTCATTTGGGGTGTGTTTTGTGAAGTCACTGATCATTTTATACCTCCGTAACAAAATATTTTATTTTAAAAGCAATCAACGTACGGAACACTTATTGCGCAAGTTCGACTTGCACTTGACCGGTTATTTTTTATACCGTGTGTTTTTAACTGGTGTTTGGCAGCACAAAAAAGTGATAAATAAAATTCTGTGATAAATAAGGTTTAAATTTACTTAGAAATAAATTTCAACTTGCTTGTTTGAGTTTTAAAATAATATAAATTTATTAACCAACCAATTTCCGGTTGTAATGTAAGGGAAATATCAACATTCAGTGGAGTGCTCAAAGTGTTGATGCTGGATTCATAAGAGTTACTCAGGACCATGTACAGCCGAGATTAATAAGGTTTATAGTCTGTCTGAACGAACTGAGCCCCATTCTTATGAAAATGTACATATTGTTACAAAAGTGATGGTAAAAGAGATTCATTAGATAAACCGTCTAATGAAAAAAAAAAATCCTCAAGGATGGGTGGCGGAACCGGAGTAACTCCGAGGCTGGTGCTAACAGCTCGAAAGCCAATTGTTTGGGAAATACAAAGGGCCTAACATCGCAGGTGATGACTGACGAGTCGAGAAAAAGGGACTCTGATTACAATCAGGTTAAGATTCGTATGTTCGCACTGTAATCCAAAACAAAAGTGAGCAACAAAAACGCTCTACTTATGCTTGCGAGTTATTTCAGTTGGTTCTTAATCAGAAAAATCAACTACATAACACATACAGCAATAATAGAGAGGCAGAAACCAATCAGATAAATACACATATAATATAAGGAATTCAAAATCGAAACTCTAGAAATAAAAACTTGACTGTACGCAACGCTGGTGAATCTACTCAAGATTAATAACCAAAAAGTAGATTTTGGTAGGGCGCAGGTCTGTTAACTACTTGAAGAGCTGAACGTGTAGTCGAATATTGAGTTCGAGGTAATCTGAGTTGGTAAAAAAATGAGTAACTTATGAAGGTAATTTTTACTAATGCAACTATTGCATTGAAAGCTTCAAAACACACAACTGTGTGCAGATTTGATATATATACAACGGCAAGAGCCGAACAAACGACAACATTTTGAGAGAACAAAATCAAACGTAAACGTCAGTCTCTAGTATCAAAATGTTAGAAGGTTGAAGATTTTTATCTCGCGCTGTCAAAATACGAATTTAAAATTGTGTGTTTGACTGAATCTTGGCTGTTTACTGAAATTAGGGATTCGGAGATAATAAGTGACAGTTGCACGGTGTACCGTAGTGACCGAAAACATTCAAGAGGTGAGAGTCCAGCTGTTTTGGTGCAGAACCTTCCAAAAATTCTTTAGTAGAGTATATATTTTTGTAGATAAAGTGTAATCTGAGATTGTTGAATGAAAAGTTTATTAAAAAAAAATAAGGAACCAGAAGGTATTCTAAGTTTTTTGCGAAAGATAATATCATAGTTCTGGCCAACTAGTAGCAAACTTATCATCGAATGAGTGCACTTATCCTCAGTGCTGGGGGATCAGTAAAATATGTCCAGTATTTAAAAAGTGGAAAAGTCTAATCTATGTAATTATAGACCAGTCTCATGAATGTGTGGCTTTTTCAAAATTTTTGATATGTTTTCTTAATAAGTAGAACTGAACCGCTTATTATAAAATAATTTGGCTTTTTGAAAGAACGGTCAACTACCACCAATTTGGCAAGTTTTGCACAATTTTTATCAAGTGTTATTGACATATTGACAAGAAGAGGGAGGAATGAGGGATTGATGTAGTTTTCACCAACTTCTCTAAAGCTTTTTACAAAATGGACCATAAGATCATTCTAGCCATGCTTACAGCCTTCGGTTTATCTGTCCGATTTGTGAACTTTTTCCAGTCATATACGATACATCAGTTTCAATATGTTCAATATAACGGGTTCTTTTCGAATCTCATTTGGAGTGTGCGGGGGCTCCAATCTGGAACTACCACTTTTTTTAGAATTTGTAAACAATATCTCTGAACTTATCGATGTCAACTATCAATTATTTACCGCTGACTTAAAGCTGTACTTACTGGCGGAGAGACTTGAGGATTGTCAAATTACGAAACGCTCTTACTAGAGTTTATAATTGTGCGAGGTCAATAAATGAATAAATTGACTCTAAGTTTTAGTGCTCACATAGATAAAATAACAACGGAAGTAACACCAGTGTTGGGATTTATCTTAAGAAATTGTAAGTCGTTTAAGTATACAGCTGTACTTAAACCTCTTTATAGTAAATATATATTAGCATTAGTGAAAAAGCAAAGACAATTTTTAATACACCTTTCTTTACAATATTAGGAGTATATCCACAGAAAGAATACAATATTATTGCAGCGATTTAATTCAGAGGAGCAGACAATTTCAACACATCAACATTTTTGTTTTTAAAACCGTTAATGGTAGTATTGTTTGTCTTTTGTTGGAACAACTTAAGTTTGTTGTTCCTAGAAGTCCCGACAGATCAAGAAACTATTTCATCTACTACGAATATTATGTTAGGATCACCAATGAACTATATATGTTCAATTTAAAAGGGAATAGCACATCAATGTAGTCTTAGCATGCCCTTTAAATAAATCGTTCGTGGCCTCCCGGATTCATGATAGTTTTATGAAATTATTATACAGTCACTTTAGCCAAAAAAGAGGTTCAACCTCGGAATGAGAGATAATAAGCTGTAAACTTGTATAAAACTTTATTTTGGCATTCTAAAAGTTGTCTCAAAAGTCTCATAAAATCTCGTGTCCGCGTCTTAAGATATGCAAGGTCAGGAATGGGAGATAATAAGCTGTAAACTTGCATAAACCTTTATTTTGGCATTATAAAAGTTGTCTCAAAAGTCTCATAAAATCTCGTGTCCGCGTCTTAAGATATGTAAGGTCACAAAAATCGGTTTTTCGCAAATATCTTGCTTCCTATGGCTTCAATGATATTTGCATTTATTATAAAAATTGTAGAGCATAAAATTCTCTACAAATTTTTATTCTAAATATTTTTTTATATGCTTAACCGTTTTTGAGATAGAGCGCGGAGAGCACGCAGCGCTCAGCCATACATAGCATAATGCAAAGTCAACCGTGAGTCCCGGTAAATAATACGTCGTATAAAGTTAATTAACCACTAAAAAATCCATAATTATTAATAATTTGCATTATTCATTAATTAATACATTATAATAATATTTTTCATTTATCAAATATATTCGTTTAATAATACTTACCTACTTCATGTCATTAAAAAATTGTTAAGTAAAATACTTTAAGTATATTTTATTATATTCTAATATATCTTAATTATATTTTAAGTAGAAAAAGAATTAAGTACTTTTTCTTTAAAATGTGTAAACTCTTAAATACTTATATTACTATTAAGATTATACCTACCGTATTACCATACGAAGCTGCAAATCCCAAGCTAGATAAAACATCTAATAGTCTTTTAGATCCATATCTTCTATAAAGAAATACAGAAAGGCCTATTAGTAGCTGTGATGAAAATGACCGCTCTCGTATCGAAGCCATTATTGCATGACTTATTGATGTGCATTTCGTTTTTAAATGATCTGTTTTTCCTTTTTTATTATGACTTCTTGTAAAAAATGCAATAAAGTTTTTGATATTTCTTCATTAATATCATCTAACATATTACTCGGAGGTGGATAAGACTTGGTTTCGACTACAGATGATCGAATATCTTCCCTAACAATAGCTGCTGCAGCTTCTACAATCCGTAACCGTTCTTCTTCGGGATCCCTTTTTTATTGTCGTACTAAGCTTTTGATAATATATTAGCTTGTGTATCACGAAAAGATATGATAGTGAATGATCCTACCTTTCTCGTAATTATTATGTTAGTTAAATATTTTTGTTGAAGTCTTATAATGATAGTCTTATCATCTGGTACATACTCCGTAAGGGCATCCTTAAACTCTTTCAATGTAAATTGTGAATCTTCATGATTTTCTATATAACAAAAAATCTCTTTCATTGCTTGTGTGACCTGATTATCTTCGCAAGGCTTCTTATCAGTAGATGGTACTCGACTTAAGAAATTAGTATAGCAAATGGTATGGTACTTTGCTTCAGCAGTGATCAAGTCATACTCATAAAGTATACGATCTTTTACTAAGTCTCCTAAGGAATCGCTTCGTTCTTCTGCTTTTTTGATGACATTGTCTTTGAATTTAAGAGTACTTACTTTACTAATCGTGCGTCTGTACTTCTCTTCTTTTTTCGTCTGTACTGCTTCATCAGCTGCTTGGCCACAAAATAAGCATAGTTTTTTGAAATCAAATACTTCAGTTCTTTTTTTACGAGGTGCACTTGATGATGGTGAAGGTTCACCTTCTTTTAGGCGCCGTTTCGATGCCGCAATAGAATTTTTACTGATGTACACTTCTCGACACTCGACATGCACATTCACAGAGGTTAAGGTATTGAAATAGTTTATGTGACCGTCATTTCTTTCAATACTTGCAGTTTTTAAAGTTTGTATGCCGTGCACTACATTACCAGAATCACCTTCTGAAAGTGACTTATCACATATAAAACACAAATCAGCCATAACTCTTAAAATTGTACGTCCGTCGTTGCCAAGATACAATTTAAAACTAACGAATAAACTTGGTTAGCAGAAAGTGGTCCCTTGAAAAAGAAATCGGTCTTAACTATACAATGGAACATCTGTCCCAACTGACTATAAATAGAAAAAGTCGTATAGGGGTCCGTATTCCCAGGTATAATCTTAATAGTAATAAAGGTATTAAAAAGTACTTAAATCTTTTTCTAGTTAAAATATAATTAAGATATATGAGAATATAATTAAAATATACTTAAAGTATTTCACTTAACAATTTTTTAATTACACGAAGGAGGTAAATATTATTAAACGAATAAATTTGATAAATGAAAAATTATTAAATATAATGTATTAATTAATAAATAATGCAAATTATTCATAATTATGGATTTTTTAGTGATTAATTAACTTTATAGGACGTATTATTTACCGGGACTTACGGTTGACTTTGCATTATGCTATGTATGGCTGAGCGCTGCGCTCTCTCCGCGCTCTATCTCAAAAACAGTTAAGCGTATAAAAAAATGTTTGGGACAAAATTTGTAGTTTGATGCTCTACAATTTTCATAATAAATGCAAATATCATTGAAACCATAGGACCGATTTTTGTACCTTTGACCTTGAATATCTTAAGAAGCGGACACGAGATTTTATGAGACTTTTGAGACAACTTTTAGAATGCCAAAATAAAGGTTTATATAAGTTTACAGCTTATTATCTCTCATTCCGAGTTGAAACCCCTAATGTGACTGGACTATTATACTGTTTTGTTTCGAGCGTCAGTGTTACATATACATGTGTTTGTTGTGCTGTTTTTTATTTACATTGTTAAATATGGGCTTCAGTTATAAATAAATAAATAAATAAATCTTGCCCAATACACTATAAAAATACATATTTCCGTCTCTAGAGACAAAAGTTCCGCAAAATTGAAAAATATTGTACAGAATATCTCAACTAAAAATTATAAAATTTGTGACCTATGTCAAAAACGTGTTATGCAACTGTTTCTGTTCTTTACTTCGTAAAAAATTTTTTGAAAATGGTACTACGGCATTTAACATGTTTGTCTATATCGCTAATTTATAATCAATTACCCTGTACAGGGTGATCATAATTAGACGCCCGGCCCCGATTTATGGAAAATTGTTAGATATATATATTTTTTTTAATGTAGAAAATAGTGAAAACGACGCTTTTTTCCATTGACGTACCTTTTGTAAAACGGCATTGGAAAGCCATAACTTTTTTCAACATTTTTTCACTAGACTGTTTTTTTCTAATTTGTTTTGCAAAAAAGTTATGCAGCAAAAACCTTCTAAACTATTATTTTTTGGTCATCGCGGTTACCAAGGATTGTATGCCACGCCTGGCGGTTTTCAAACAATTTACCTAGTAGGCAGCTGTCATACTTCAATCTGAGAGTAATTATAATAATATTAGTTACTATGCGGTTGAGGTTTTTCCTTTATTAAAATATCTTCGAACAATAAAAAACAAGAATACATTAATTAAATGTTTGGAACTTAAAAAATAAAAAAAAATCAAGAGAAATTGTCTGTGTCTTCCTTCTTCTATTATGCATTTTTCCATTCTTTTCATTAACGCTTGATAACTGACTTTGCAAATAGTTTCTCCAGAAATACTATTACACGCATCTGATATTTTTGCCTTTAAATGCTCAATATCATTTGGCGCAATTTTGTATATAATATCTTTAAGATTTCCCCACAAGGTGCCCATTGAATGACTGGGCTGTGAACCCCTATCCACCTTCGTTGAAACCGTTCATTCGAATACTTTCTAACAGCAGCAGTTATATCAGGTGGTGCTCCGTCGTGTTGATACCACATATACCTTCTTAAAATAAGGGGAACACTTTCTAAAAAAACTAACAAGTAGGCTGAAAAGTTTTTCGTCTAACACATAGATGTCGCCCTTTTCAAAAAATCAATATAATTTTTAGGAAGTACTAACCTTCAAACGCTACGTGTCAAGATTTCATAACATTTCGACGATTAGTTTACAAGTTACAGTAGTTGTGTGTGTTGTAGAAACACTGTTTTTTGATGGGAAAAAATACCGTTTAAGCAAAACAATGGCTTGACAAGTAAGTGACTAAGTGTTGACTCATCATTTACTGATATGCTGAATTTAAACGCGGTCGTACAGACACAAATGATGCTGGACGCTCTGGACGCCCAAATGAGGTGGTTACACCGGAAAGCATCAAAAAAATCCACAAAATTATTTTGGATGACCTTAAAGTGAAATTGTGTGAGATAACCGACATTCTAAAGATATCAAAAGAAAGTGTTGGCCATATTTTGCATGAACATTTTGACATGAGAAAGCTCTGTTAGAAATGGGTATCGCATTTGCTCACAGTGGACCAAAGACAACAACGAGTTGATGTTTCTGAACGCTGTCTGGGCCTGTTTAAGCGCAATAAAAAGGATTTTTTCATGTGATATGTGACAATGGATGAAACATGAATCCATCACTACACACCGGAATTAAATCGGCAGTCAGCTGAGTGAACAGCAGCCGGTGAAAGCCGCCCGAAGGGACCAAAGACACAACAGTCGGCTGGGAAGGTTTGCGCATGGAATAATTTTTATCGACTATGCTGAGAAGGGAGAAACCATCAATAGCGAATATTATATAAAGTTATTGGTGCGTTTGAAGGCAAAAATCGCAAAGAAACGGTTCCAAATAAACAAGAAAAAAGTGCTCTTTCATAAAGACAACGTACCTTGTCACAAGCAATGGTTACTATATCAAAATTGCATGAATTGAAATTCGAATTGCTTCCTCATCCACCGTATTCTCCAGATTGGGCCACCAGCGACTATTATCTATTCGGAGACCTCAAAAAAATGCTAGCGGAAAAGAGATTTGGCTCCAGTGAAGAAGTTATCGCCGAAACTGAGGCCTCAAAAACAAATCTTTCTACCAGAAAGGTATAGAAATGTTAGAAAAGCGTTGAACTGATTGTATCACTCTTGAAGGAGACTATATTGATAAATAAAGTCAAACTTCGTAAAAATATGTGTTTTAAGTATTTAGACCAAAGCCTACGTGTTAGTAGAGTATTAATCAAGAACTTAAGGTATTTATTGCCAGTTAGTGTTCCCTCAAAAAAGTATGGTCCAACCAAATATCTCCCGATTATCCCACATTATACATTAACGCCATAATGGCCTTGATTCTGAATTTGATTAACGTTGTATGGATTCTCGTCAGCCCAGTAATGAAAATTTTTTGTTAGGTTTGCCGTTGCTAACAAAATTATTTTCATCTGTCCATAATATATGATTCAAAAAATAACGTTCTTCGTCATATCTAATTTAGCTTTAAGAGATTTCTAAATAGCCACCTAAGATACATTCAGTTCCCTACTTGCTTGTCTCATTGAAATCTATGGATGGTTTTGAAAATATTGCATAATTTCGGCTACTTTTTCATCTGTTAAAACCGTTTTTTCGTTTAGAAATACCTTTCTGCCTAGAAACTGCATCCATATTGCTCCCCAAATTTCCTTCTAATTGACAAAACATAGTGTGATCCGGGATCTACCTGTCGGGGTTACTTGTTTCTCCATAAATAAGAATCACATTTACTTTTTTAGCATGGGAAACTACTTCAACCGAAGACATAGTGTTTACTTAGTTTAACTCTATTGAATTTTATAGGCGTGCAAACAAGAGCTGTCAGATTAAAGAATGACAGTCGCCTACTAGATGAATTGTTTGAAAACCGCCAAACGTCGGATACGATCCATGGCAACCGCGATGACCAAAAAATACTATTTTAGAGGGTCTTTGCTGCATAGCTTTTTTGCAAAACCAATTAGAAAAAAAAAACAGTTTAAGGAACAAACATTGAAAAAAAAAATAGGGCTTTCCAATGCCGTTTTACAAAAAGTATGTCGATGGAAAAAAAGTTATTTGGCGTCGCGGCGTCCAGCGTCGTTTTCACTACCAAATGTCAAATACCTCAGTATACGCCTTAACATTCACTATACCATTCTACATTTTAAAAAAAATAATATCCAACAATTTTTCATAAACTGGGGCCTGGCGTCCAAAAATGATCACCCTGTAAGTTCAGGGTTTTTCAACTTGACGGATGACATGGAATATACATCAAGTCTTCTTTAATCGAAAGAAAATATCTGGTGATTATTTTTATTCATGTATCTATTTATTTTTCATGATAAAAATACAAAAAAAAAAACAAAAACTTACCAATCGCTTTTCAGATTGATACAATATAATCTACACCTTTATTTAAAAATATAAAGTAAAGGTATAAATATTCTTGGATTTTTTATTCACGGTATTTACCTTTTGATTATGGAAAATAAAAATAAATTTTAATTTATTTTTATTATTATATAAAAATTATTATCTATAAAAAGACTTTTGCATTTAACCTAAGTATGTTAATTTAATTATTTCTGAACAAAAAATAATTAAGTAATTTTTGCCCAGTTTTCAGTACTTTCCAAAACATTTTAATAATAAACCAATTTTATATTACAATTCATCCTATTGTAGTTAGCCTTCAAAACAGCTAAGGGATGAAAAAATTTAATATTTAGGGTTAACAATCCTGGGGTTATAATATTCTTAATCAACTACTAACAAAAACTGGAGCCATTTTTAACTTTGGTAGAGAAATGTACTATAAGATTCCTCTCTTAGGGGCAATAATAACACCAAATATTTTCTGTAGTTAGCTATCTTCTTAGGAATATATGTAATTCGTTATGTTTAATTAAAGATATAACATATAAGATAATTTATATAAATATATGTTTTGTTTTCAGGATTGTCAAAATTTGCAAAATTAGCACGATCAGTAACAAGAAGCCGATCAGTTCTGGTATCACAATTTTCATCTCATCTACCGAATCTGAAGGATACAACGAAGCAATCACATCTGGCACAAGTCAGTTCTATTCATAAGTAACTTTTTGTACCATAAATTCACAAAAATATTTTTCATGCTGCCTATGGAATTCGTTTTTATTTTTGTTTTCTTTTCGTTTTTATTTTTGAATTCTAAAAAGAACAGATGATGAGTTTGAGTGCAGATATAATGCCTCAATATCGGCAGGAAGCCCCCAAAACCCCCCCGCACATTTTACTTCACTACTGCGCCTTCAAAGCCATATGGGACTGGATTATTCTTTGCCTAACTTTTTATACTGCTATTATGGTACGTATTGTTTTTAGTAACTTATAATTTTCAATGACTGCTTTAAAAATTGACCTTAACCTTTAAAAAAAGCCCTAGAAATAACAAATAAAGTACGTGCCAAGCAAGATAAGTATTAACCGATAACCTCGTTAACATTTTTTAATTAAAAATAAATTGAAATAATTTGATGAGTTAATTTTTTTTGTTTCATTCTATGCCAACCTAGTAATTAAAGTTCGTGAACAATGTTTTCTTAAATTAATGATTCTTTGTTGGTTTTCTTTTACTTCAAATTGATACTAATTATTTATTAAATGAGCGAAAAAGAACAGAAGGTGACTCGTTGATGCATTTTGAGTAATAAAACAAAAGAAATGGGTTTATCTTAAAAATATTAAAAATTGGTCCGAAAACAAAATTTTGGAAGAAATTCATGAAAGTTATTATTTTTTCAATTGCAAGAAGCATAATGCTAAATACACTAATTTTAGATAGAAGTTGTAAGAGAACATTAATTGATATGGTGTTACGGAATACAACAAAAAATTTAAATAGCATTATATATTTTAATTACACATAATTTTACAAATGCCTAGTTCAGGTTAACTTATTGTTTAATTCTTTGTAGTTTACCAAACAATTTAAATACGTGTTCTGTTTACATAGTCAGATTTTGCTGTTATATTTTTTAAATAACTATATACTTTACTGGAAGCACAAAGCATTTTAGGCTATTTAATTTAATAAATCATGAATATGACAATTACTGCGAACCGGCCATTTAATCAGTCTCACATTTATAGTTCTCTTTCAATGAATTAAAAATTGCACTGTAAGTGTAATATTAGTTATATAAACTATTTGCTTTGTTGTAACGGTATTTCAATGATGGTGCATTAAATACCGGATTTCTTTAAGTCGTCTGACTTTCGAGTATTCAACGGTTAAATCTCGGGAGCTACACTCTTCCATATTTAAGGGACAGAATGCTTGTCCTCTACAAAGCCGTACTATTAAAAATTTTGATACTCTTAAACAAAAAATAAAAAATTGTATATTTAACTAAAAGTAAATATAAGGGTGTTTTAAATTATATTGTCTAATCTGCAACTAAGTAATTAGTATTTAGAATAATATAGTAAAACAATTTTAAGGTCTGAGTCATTTTTTTGTTTGGCAATTTATGATCAAAACATTGTCCAATACTTGTTTACAAAGTTTTTTAAAGAAATTAACTGGAATTTCGTCAAAAATTTTAACGATATCCAATTTTAAGTTTAAATTTTATAATAACAATTATTGTCGTCAATCTAAAAATAACAAAAACCTCTAAAAAAGAATCAAACTATTTTTGACTTTGACACAGTAGCATTTGTATTTAATATCATCTCAGCAAATATATTTTTAAACTAGAAAGTGACCAGTAAAATACGAGCGTTTGTAATTATCTATCTTATTTTAAAATCCTGTAAACAAAAGAGGAATATATTCACGGCAAACAAAATTTGACAGGATCAACAATACCAACCAAAACAGGTACCTATTCCCGCCAGAATCTGGTTACTATAAACATCTTTTCTTAGACCTTTTGTTTAGATTGTTGTTAAATGGTTGTCTCCCTTAATTCCAGTTCCTAATTACTTGAAAGAGAGGCCCGCTGTGGCTATATTTTTGTCTACTATTTTACTATGAGTCCGAGGGAATAACCTGCAGGTTTTAGTTAATGCTTGAATTTTTGGATGACGCTACTAAATGCTGCTTTAGTTTCAACTCTTTGTAGAGTTCTAACATTTTTTGGCTGCAAAAATTTAACAGAATAAAAGTTAATATTGTAGTACGGGTAGTCCAAATAGACTCACTGAAAAGTATTTATATATACTAATGTATGAAAAATTTTGTGACTTTCGTGACTCCGAGCCCAGTATGAAGTTGAAACACAACTCAAATTTTTAAAATTGCCTTTCTGATGTATTTCGCTGTCAGTCATCATTTAATTAGAACTTACAGTCAGTTTAGAAAATCTTCGTACATCACCAGCTTGCTATACTATTTTTCTGTTATGGTTAACTAATTGATTGGAACTATGAGAAAACATGTTTAAATTAATATTTGAAACTTAACCAACAAGGATTAGTATTAAAAACAACTACGGAACATTTTATTTAAAAGTTACCTCATTGTTATAAAAATGTAAACAAAATTAATGTCAAAAAAGTCTCCATACACTCAAGAACTGCATTGAAAAAACACTTTATAATCAGCCGCATTTTATCAAGCTATCTATTGCTCGCTAAACTGAAAACAAATGAATAATTTTAGGCTATACTTTATAATCTGTCACTTGTTGCTAGTACTTTTGCAGTAGGTTTTCAAAGTAGTATTAAAAATGAGCGAGAAAAATTGTGAAATTCCATTTTAAGCTCGAAAGATCATAATTGATTTGTGGAAAGATGGAAAATCGTACAGAAATATAGGAAAAATTCGACCAAGCTCCGGTTGTCCCAAGAAACTGACTCCACGTGAAGAGGCCAGTATTGCTAGACAAATAATTATAGAACCCAACAAAACTGCACCAAAATTAAAAGAAGAAGTATGGGAACTATTTTCGAAAAATGTTTGTTTACAAACAGTGAGAAATTGTTTACACAGGGCAGGCTATCAGGGGTGTGCAGCCAGGAAGAAGCCGTTAATTTCGGAAGCTAATCGCAAAAAGCGATTAGCTTTTGCTAGGGAATACGTTACTAAACCTCCTGAATTTTGGGAATCCGTGATCTTTAATGATGAAACTAAAATTAACCTTTTTGGGTCTGATGGCGGAACTAAAGTTTGGAGAAAGAAAAATACCGCAATCGATATTAAAAACGTTCCACGGTGAGACAAGGGGTTGGCAGTATTCTGCTTTGGGGATGCTTGTCCGCTGGAAGGGTTGGAAATTTACATTTTATTAATGGTACCATGGATCAGCATGTTTATCTGAACATTTTGAGAGACAATTTAAGAAAAAGTGTCCAAAAATTAACACTCGAACAAAAATACATTTTCCAACGGGACAATGATCCGAAACATACCGCATACTTGGTGCGAGAATGGATGATCCATAATATGCGACAGCAGCTTCATAAACCTCCGCAATCACCCGATGTTAACCCCATCGAGCATTTATGGGAGAAACTTAAACGGCGCAAACATAATGTTTCAACTATTTGAAATCGTTCAATATTCTGTTTTTTAATCCTTCTCTATAGAAGAATTAAAAAACAGAATATTGAACGAATGGCAGAACATGTCAGCAGAAGCTACTAGAAAGCTGATTGCCAGCATGACAAAAAGGTTACAGGAGATTATCAAAGACAAGGGTTGTCCCACTAAATATTAGTTTAAACGAAGTTGTTATTTTCCGTTAAACTCCGTCAAATTATTATTGATAATTGCTAAGTGTATAGAGGCTTTTTTTGACATTAATTTTGGTTACATTTTTATAACAATGATGTACCTTCTACTACTCAGTATATATCACCACTACACCAAACACTTTATTTTTGCACTCGACGCGCGTTTCGCTAACCATTGTTAGCTTCATCAGGAGCGATGATTGACAGTCAATCATCGCTCCTGATGAAGCTAACATGGTTAGCGAAACGCGCGTCGAGTGCAAAAATAAAGTGTTTGGTGTAGTGGTGATATATACTGAGTAGTATCATTGTGCCAAAGATTCCACATTCCCAACTTAGATGTACCTTCTATATAAAATGTTCCGTAGTTATTTCTAATATTAATCCTCGTTGGTTAAGTTTCAAATATTAATTTAAACAAAAAACTACTATAAAAAAAATTCACCCACTTTGACGATAATTTTAGAGTAGGGCGTATTCAAATCTCACAGAGTCCAGATTGCTGAAGGTGAATGGGCAAGAACTAAACTGAATTATCTTCTTTCTACAGATAAGAGCAGACGACGATTTTAAATCAACAAAAATGGAAACTTTTTTCATCTTGACTGACTTAAAATAGAAAAAAAATGAATATTTCCCTACTATTTTAATCAAAAAATGGTGCCTATAAGCTACAATCTATAAGGTTTTAAAGGTGTAAGCGAGTTTGTTTTCTTTCTGCGGTCATAATGATTGACGAACGATAATTATACGAGATGCATCTAAGCATCTATTTGTAGAAGGGACACATGTTAGTCTCCAAATAGAAGAATTTTGGGTCATTAGTTTAAAATTTGCAATATACCGAAACTTTTATTTTATATTGTATTTCAGGTTCCTTATAACGTAGCTTTTAAGAATAAGACATCGGAAGATGTCTCTCTGCTGGTTGTGGACTCAATCGTTGATGTGATATTCTTTATTGATATAGTTCTAAACTTTCATACAACATTTGTGGGACCCGGTGGAGAAGTGGTTTCAGATCCAAAAGTTATCAGAATGAATTACCTTAAGAGTTGGTTTGTCATTGACCTTTTGAGTTGCTTGCCTTATGATGTCTTCAATGCCTTTGACCACGACGAAGACGTAAGTTATTTATGCTTCAAAAATAATTATAATTATGTAAATAATTTTTATGGTTTTAAATTTTTTTATTATATTTCTTCAATTTTTTTCACTTAAGTTAATTTTACATCAAAATAGTCCAAACATTTTTTTTATAAAGGATTATTAATATACGAAAATAAAATTTTATACATTGAATATTTGGCAATTCTGATAATAATATTTAATATTAAGCTTATGGTTTTTATGATTCTATATATATTCTTAACAGTTTGTGGTTAAGTATCAACGTACCTACTTACTTCGGCAGTTCTACAAGAATTGGCTAACTGACAAATATGCCACCATTTTTCACGGTCTGTCATTAGATTTCATTCAGTCTATATTTCCAGAGCTTTCAGATCAGTAGCAATGCTATCCCGTCTATTATAGTCGAGGTCTTCTCAGAAGTTGTCTGGAATCTCAATCTATTTTAATTTAATTCTAATGTCCCCTTCTGTGCGTTTATATTTGATCTACTTTAATCTGATGTCTTTCGTTCCTTGAATATTTAGTTACCTGCATTATAAAAACTGTCTACTGTATTTCTGTCATATTGTTGTGTACCTACACTTGGTTTTGCCTACTTTTATCTTTAGTAACAGCATATGAGCCGTCTGCTGAAGGGTTATAAAATCTTGTTATATACATGCTGATGGAATGAAGCATCATTAATATCATCTTTTCTTTCTGCGCTTTTCATGATAATCTAACAAAATAACACTAGTGACAAAGCATCTTCCTGTCCTAGCCAATCATGAATGCGTTTCGACATTTGAGACACTTAACGTTTGTTCTTTCTTTGACACAGATACAGATTTTTGGTGATTCTTAGTACTGTATTTAGATTCAGTTACTCAGTTCTTAATATAGTTATCAAATATCAAGGAAATATTTCCATTGAGTTCCTATCCCTTCTCCATCTACTAGAGAATTTTGGTTTTATTTTAAGTGTCTTCCTTATAATTGTCTCTATTTGGTACATTAAAAAAATTCTCTCTCTACTAAACTTATTTTTTTTTCAGAAGGCACCAATTTGACCGAAAAAGTCACTTGTCAGATTTGACAGGTTTCGAAGCCAATTGAAATTTAATAAAACAGCAATGGGTTCACGATTAGATTGTTCTTTTCCATACTTTCAAACTTCCAAACTTCAAAAATATATAATTGTATGTAATTATTGTTAGTCATTCCCGAGACTATTTAATCAGTAGATTCGTTGCTCTATGAAAATATTTTCACAGAATTTTTTACAATATGTAATTTTTTAAAAAGAATCGGAAAGATCTCACTTGTCAAATTTAAGAGATTACAAGGACAATTTCTGTTTTCTAAATATCCGATATCAAGAACATACCATCGTTAATATTTATTTCTACTGATTCTAAGCATGATCTATTGAACGGAATTTGATTTTTTGAAATAGCCACCCGTGTATATAGTCACATCTTGTTGAATTATTATTTTGGGTATGTTTTTGTTATAATTGTGTTATAATAGAGTACATTTTAATACATTTTATTTATATATTTTTTTGTTCTTTAAATTTTTTAGGTTTTTCTTTATCTTTGTTGATCAAATCCTCATATTTGCTGAGTACTATATCTGGTATTCCTTATTACGATCTGATTGATTCTAGTCAATACCCAGTGCATTAATACCTGCACTGATATAAACTTCATAAACTCGCGCTTGATGAAACGAAATCAGTTCCTCTACTAGCATATTCAACTTTCTATATTCTGGATATGACTTTAAAACCTGCCATTTTTATCAGAAGTTAGCTTTCTTGTTAATCTCAAGTTCAAAGATTTTAATGTTATGAAGCTAATAAGAATACCTTAACATGTCTTTTAAGTCGAGTGAGTGGCACACTTTGGGATACTTTTCACTTATCAATGTTCCTTAAAAAAACAAAGAACTACTTAATACAGTTTAGTAAATTGGTGTGCTTAAATCAGTTTTACATACAATTTTTAACCACAATAGAATATTAATACACCAAAACTTTTTTTTTAAATTACTGACTTAACGTGGGTATAGGGACCAAAACCACGTGATTTTTGTAAGAGATATTGGTAGCTCAGTATCCAGACTGCCGTGGAAATCCTAATAAATACCCATACCTGAAAAAAAAAACAACGTAGGGAGAAGAAAAAGAAGCCTAAAATGAAAGCCATCTATTAGATATAATATATATGTAAAATTGAAAGATCTTACTCAGTTTTACCTGTTAAGTCTTCCTAAATTGGTTAACGGTCCTTAGCATAATTTTCTCTGAGAGCATTCAATAAAAAGTTTTCAACAGCCCTTCAAATAATAGAAAAATCTTGAATAATACCATAAAACTATATTTTATACTCAATATTATATACAAAAAAAGATAACACTGTAAACAAATAGTGAACATTTTTTAATGAAATGATGAATTTGGCCAAGATGTTTAAAAATAATTTAAAAAGGGAAATTGTTTCCTCATGGTCTAATAAAAGGAAACAACTTAATTATTACCAAAACTGAAGATACCTCTACTGTACAACTAAGATTTTAATTTGACACGAAGGCTAATTTAACACGTTCCCATTCAAACCTGTTATTGGAACCCGGTACTAGAAATGTACATCAGAAGTTTTTTTTAAAAAAGTTATACTATCTAATTCAGATAAAAATTACATGTTGCTACATTTACTGATTAGATTCCCTATTTACTGAGTATTCCTTACGCAGCGGTTGCCAGTTCCTATTAAGTGAACATTCATCTGGAGTATTCCTTACGCAGCGGTATTGTGCCAGTTTCAAAAATTATATACAATTATTAAGACATCAATGGTTTTTTTGTATCAATAAAATAATTATCATAAGGCACATCAAAGCAATGATAAAAAGTTTTACTACCTGTAAAATAATTATTATGAAGAATAGATTCGTTACAAGAAGCTTATATTTTATTAATTTATCTTAAGTAATTGCTCAAAAAAAAATGCTTTGCTCAAATATATAGCATTGTCATGCTGTCCATTACCATTGGCCTCAAGGAGAGTTCATGATTTTTGTCAAAATCTATAAATTTGTAAACCCAGTAAATTAATAAAAATAAGTAGAAATTAAAGTATTCAGTTTGTCTCATCATATAAAATACATTTAATTTCATATTCTGAACGAGTCGACATAAACACGATTTCTTTAATAATGTATGCTTTTGTAAGTTGTAAAAATTCTACTACACTGAACACAAAAGCGCACTATCCCTACTTACAGTTTTTAATGCAAACGTTACTCCTATACGTCTACATCATCACTCTAAAAATTCAAACCTCTTATAAAAAAATCTAAAAATCTTAAAGACAAAATCTTATTTTCTTATTTCTAGTATATCTCATAATTTGAACAGCAGAGTTCCACAATTTAACAAAAATATTTTTCTTTTTGCGTGATAAGTAAACTTTTTAAAATCTTGGTATGTTATTTTGTACTAGAAAACTAAAATTCGAATGTAGATGGAATACTGCTTCTATGTCTGAGCTATTGTTCAAAACATTTAGTGCATCTACTAGATTCTATCCCACCCAACCAGAACTCACCAAAAACTCCTGATTAGTTCGAGCAATGAAAAATGATTGATGGCTTGAGTCTATAAATATGTTCGTGAAAAGTGTAGATTTATTCCTTTCAGAATGGAAGGAGGAATACAGGAACACACGCTAATACGGCCCATTCGTATGATTGCCATTTCTCGCCTTCTTCCTTTCAAGATTTTTAAGGAAGAACTTTATTCCTTTAGCATCAATTGTCAGCGACTATGTTTTCTAATGAGTTTGTTTATGTGAAAATCCCTAAATTGCTACAGGAGCAGCACGTGTGCGAAAGTAGTAATTCATATTGGCCTTGAATTTTTGCGGGTTGTACTCGGCCACAGTTCTCAAAGGAATGAGGTTCTTCCTATAACAGTTCTTGAAGAACATGGTATAAGGAGTGACAACCGGTTAGTCAAAATCAAATCTAACCTACTACTAGCTACTTCTGAGCTGTACCGATTTAAAAATATCTCTGTGTCTATAAAAATATTTTACGCGTCACGCGATAAAATTTATAGTTAATAATGGTGCCTCCAAATATATTACAAATGATATTTTCTTTTGCAAAGAATTCTATCTGAACATAATCTGAAAGAGAAAATAAGTATTATCGTATATTAGAGAGAGAAAATAAAATAAAATTAGTTAACATCATTCAGAAGGGAACATAAATAATTTCATTGTCAAAGCGTACGATAATTTGTAAGAGAAACAAACTCTATAAAAATGTATAAGTTACATAATATATTGAAACAGTTAGGTAAGTAAGTATTCTTCATTTTTTGCCTTATAAAGTTTTAGTTCCCAAAGGAATTTTGAGAATATTACAGTAAATATATTTTATGATGAGGACCAGTGATTTTAATTTAAAACGGTTTCCGAAAATCAGAACCAAAATAGAAGAAAGAATAGAACAAAAAATAAGGTTTTAGGAAATATATATTTTTAAAAAACATAGAACTTTTTGAGGCACCTTTGAAAGAGCCACCTTAAGCCAGGTCATTCCATCTATGTGTTAGTTTATCGCCGACATTCATTTAAACATCTTAGCAGTATGAAAATCATGCCAAGTCAGCTGCTCATTTCGACCACTTTACCGCACATTCTAAGTACACTTTTTTTCTGAGAAATTAGTTTTCTTAATTTCAAGAAGTCATGTTCTATTTTTAGGGAATCGGAAGTTTATTTAGTGCTTTAAAGGTAGTGAGACTTTTACGATTAGGAAGAGTAGTAAGAAAGCTGGACCGTTACTTAGAATATGGTGCTGCAATGCTTATACTTCTCTTATGTTTTTATATGTTGGTAAGTTAAAATATTATATTATTATAGGACTGCCTTTAGCCGTTGAAACATAGTATACCAAATTTTTATATTTTTTCGTAGAGTGTACGATGAGTATGTTATTTTTGTGTATTATTTATTAGAACCAACCAAAAATATTTAACACTTGTAATTTTTCCTAAAAATCACATCAGGTCTGTAACAGATTAATTATATATTTTGTTATTTGTAATTAGCGGAAATATTTTGCATAAATGTTGTAATTTATCATTCAACTTTTAGCCTTTATTAAATCCTCTTTGAAAGTATCATTTACAAAAGCTGATTTCTATAATTTTATGATGTATAATTGAGAACAAAATAACTAAATTCTATTTGTGGCAATTATTTTATTTTATTTTATTCTTTTGTACAACACAAAAGTTTTAGTTGGTCGATTTTTCTTTTGGTAAGTATAATTAGCATCAAGGACCAAACTAACCCTTATATAAATTACACCTAGAAACAAAACATGTAATTTAATGACAATATATATATATATTATATATATATATATATATATATATATATATATATATATATTATATATATATATATACATATATATATATATATATATATATATATATATATATATATACATATATATATATTATATATATATATATATATATATATATATATACATACATACATACATATATATATATATATATATATATATATATATACATATATATATATATATATATATATATATATATATATATATATATATATATATATACATATATATATATATATATATATATATATATATATATATATATATATATATATATATATATATGTATGTATATATATATATATATATATATATATATATATATATATATATATATATGTATATGTATATGTAAACTTATGTATGTATATTTTCTTGAGTATTAGGTTCTTTTTAAAATGTCTAACCACTTAATTAACGCTTCGCCCTGTTATTTTGGGCATTCTCTCTTTTTTTTTTATTTACATCCAAAAGCATAATAATTTTTTTTTTATAATACAACACATACATACACTTATGTATTTTATAGACGATACATTTATTTAAGGCCCTTAAAATTGAATAAAATATAATAAATTTTGAATTTTATTTTATGGTTCTTATCAATAATCGCATTCTTTACTTTGATAAATTTTTTGGTTTTAATTTTTTGTTTTTTATTATGTGTACATGGTGTACCTATTTAAAATAGTAAGTATATATACTAATTCCCAACATTAAGAGGATGTATATATATATATTTTTTTTTCGTACATTTAGTTTTTAATTAAATTTGTGTAAATGTGACTGACTCCTCTCACGTCAGTCGTGTCATTCACTGCGTTCTTATCTTTTTTGATTTCAATCATTTCCTTGATTAAAACTGTGCTTATATTCAGATTCATGTTTACCGAGCGCAGTGGACGTATTTTGTCTGTTTTTTAATAGCTAACAAGTCATTCCGATATATTTTTTTTGGACAGTCATCGCACGGTATTGAATACAAAACATTTGATTGGTTCATCTTGGGAACATGACTTTTTAAGTTGGTGAATACTGAATTTAATTTGTTGTGAGTTTTATGGCACACAATAATGTTATGCTTTTTTTAAAACCCATTTTAGTTTTTCGGAAAGTTCTTTGGTATACGGAAGAGGTAAGAATCTTTCGCGGTTTGGTTCGTTTTTGTTTTTGTTGTTTGTTAAATTGTTATAGTGTTTATATATTCTTTTCTTTATTGTCCGGTTGATATCATTTTCTTTGAAATTATTTTGCATTAAAATTGTTTTTACTTTTTCCAGAGCGTCAGGTCTTAGTTCAGGTGAGGTCAGTTTTATTGCTCGGTCTGTAAGTCCTACAATAACACTAATTTTTTGTGACATTGCGTAATTCGAGTAGTAAATTAAACACCTTCCTGACCAGGTAGGTTTTGTGTACCACTTAGTAAGAATTTTGTGATGTCGTCTAATTAACGTTAGATCTAAGAAGTTTATTTCACCCTCTTTTTCAATCTCTGATGTGAATTGTAGGTTTTTATAGCAGTCATTAAATTTGTGTAAAATTTCGTTTATTTTTTTCTTTTTGTACCGCTTTGTTTATAAAATTGGTTTTTGAACTGAAAATAGTTGGTATTTAATGTAAGTTTAATGGCACCAAGAAAATTCTGTTTAGACATGGACGTGTGGTTTTTTAATACGTTCCACTTTTCGCTAATGACTATGTGTACTAGTCCTTTGGAAATGCTGGTGTATAGTGATGTTACGTCTAGCGATAGGAGTTTGTAATTTAATGGAATATGAATTGAATCTATGAATGTTTTAAAATCGAACAAATTCTTAATGAAATAATTGTTTTTTCCTGTTATATTTGCTAAGCAGTTAGTCTGATATTTTAAAAGGTTAAACAAGGGAAATTGTATGCAAGATACAATAGGTCTTAGAAGTTTTGTTTATGACGCTTAAGTAGGCCATAGATTTTTGGTGGCACGGAATTGTTGTTTGTTAGTATTTTAGCTTCTTTATCAGTAATTTGTTTTTCATTTAATAGTTATTCGATAAAAGAGATTTTTTTGATATATATTTGTTGGATCGCTATTTAATTTTTTATAAGTATTTATATCCTTCAATAGATTTTCCATTTTTTCACTATATTCTGTTGTGTTCATAACGTTGGTTTTATTTGACTTGTCAGATTAAAGGACTATGATTTGGGGATTGTCCTTGATAAATTTTGTAGTACGATATAGGTGTTTTTGGATATTTTTTTGTAACAGGTTAACTTTTATGTTCTTGTGTTTCAATTTTGTTTTATGGTTTGTAATGATGTTTGCTACTTCTGCTCTAATAGCATCCTTTTCGTCGTCTGGTTTGTCATATATTACAGACTCAATGAACGCAACATATTCAGTTACTGGTAAGTCTTGTTCACTTGTGATATCGACCGCAAAATTAGAACCAAACGACAAAACTTTAAAAATTTCTTTGGGTATAAGAGTATCAGAAATATTTTCTATCCGCGTTGTATCATAAAATAAAATAAAATAAACATTACAAATGATACAACACCACAATGGATAGAAAATATTTCTAATACTCTTATATGTAAAGAAATTTCTAAAGTTTTGTCGTTTGGTCCTAATTTTGCGATCGATATCACAAGTGAACAAGACTTACCAGTAACTGAGTATGTTGCGTCTATTGAGTCTGTAAAAAATAAAAAAATAAAAACGAAAAAATTTATCAAAGTAAAAAATGCGATTATTGATAAGAACAATAAAATAAAATTCACTGGTGCACCGACAACGAAACTTTCAAGGTACTATTATTATTTTATTATATTTGTATTCAGTTTTAAGGGTCTTAAATAAATGTATCATATAGTGTGACGATGTTTTTAGATGTAAATAATAAAAAAAAAATTGAGAATGCCCAAAATAATAGGACGAAACGTTAATTAAGTTATTAGAAATTTTAAGAACCTAATACCCAAGAAAATATACATACAAGAGTTTATAATAGTCAAAGGTTCAATAAAAATAAAAAATATATAGATATATATATATATATATATATTATATTTATATATATATATATATATATATATATATATATATATATATATATATATATATATATATATATATATATAAAAAAATATATATGTTAGCTTTTATTTAAAAAAAAATTGATTTAAACACTTTTGGGCAATTTCGATAACAATAACTTTTATTAACAATTGCAATTAGACATCTAACAAAGCTGGCCGACTACTTCGGCTCTCTCTAAAACTATATTTCATAATGCGTACCAAAATATCCCTGTTACCTAAATCTCATTACGATTACATAAACACTTTTTATAATGTGTGTGACAGATATGGCCTACCTGTCACATAAAACAAACTCAAGGGTTTGGTGATTTGAGACATATCAATAAAAGTAACTTAAGTATAGTTTAATCTACGTAATGTAAACAAGTCAGTCTGCCTAAAACCAATTATCAATAATTAATATTCTCCTTCTCATATTCTTCGGCCTATCCTAATTTTCTTCAACCAGGCCTGGAACGGGGGTTTTTCCATACAGAAAATGCTGATAGCTAACACGGCCTCTTGTAGAAAGGAGCGCCCTCGAGACGTCTTCATTTTATTTTCACCTAAAATATATTAACGAACAGTATCTTTGCTATACTTAGTGGGATTGCCACTAATATATTTTTTTCGGCTCTAATGGGATTGCCTTAGTATTTTTAACCTGATAGTGGGAATGCCTTTATCTTTTTCAGACCTAATAGGATTGCCATTAGTATTTTTTTTTATTTTTCTTATAGTGGGATGTATTTTAATTTTATAGTGGGATTGCCACTATCCTGATGGAAAAACTATTAGTATTTTTATCCTTATAGTGGGATCGCCACTATCTCAATAGGCATTGATGAGATCGTCACCAATCCTCTCTCAACTCTATAGTGGGAATGCCACTATCTCAACAGGCATTAGTGAGATCGTCACTAATCCTTCTACTATCTTTCGCAGATCTAATAGGATTTCAATCAGTTTTTTTTTTACCCTTGTAATGGGATTACCACTATCCTAATAGGAAGGCTATTTTTTAAACTCATAATGGGAATGCCACTATCTCAACAGGCATTGGTGAGAGCCTCACCAATCCTTTCTCAACTCTATAGTGGGATCGCCACTATCTCAATAGGCATTAGTGAGATCGTCACTAATCCTCTCATCAAATTTATGTTACTGAGACCTTTAGTCAGACAAATACCCAGTAAATGTTTATTTTAGGTAAAGGTAGTGATATTGCTACTCTAACTCACCCTTTTGCATAATTGTCTTGAAGACAATGACCTAACTGGTCATATGCAGCTACCGTGATTCGCTATCCTTTCTTATGTAGTCGGTATCTCTCGTTTTGATTTTCACCTTTTTGTATAATTATTTTGGAAACCATGACCTCAACTGGTCGTATGCATCCACTGCGATTTGCTGTCCCTTCTCATGCAGTTGGTATCTCTCGGTTGGATTTTTACCTAAAACAAATTCACGAACAGTATCTTTGTTATGACTAGCATGCATAGTAGGGTTGCTACTATTTCGATAGGCATTGGTGAGATCATCACCAATCCTCTTCTAAATTAATGGTACTGACAACCTTAGTCAGACAAATATGCAGTAAATTTTTAATTGAGGTAAAAGTAGTGGAATTATCACTCTAACTCACCTTTTATTATTATTTTTATTATTCGGAAGACCATGACCTCGTCTGATAGTGTGCAGCTACTATGATTCGCTGTCCTGTCTCATATAGTCAGACTCTCTTGCTTAGCAGAATCTCCTGGACAATATAAGGTCCTTTGCATTTTGACTCCACTTTCCCTCCGATGCGATTTTCCTAAGATGCATGCTCTGCAATTCTAGATGTATTTTTTTTAGACAACTACCCATTTTCAGCCAAAATAAGTCTTCATGTATTTTTTTTCTTCATGTATTTGTCTCGCCCTATGTATGAGGATTCGTTATAATACAATTTCACCGTAAGAAAACACGGGCACAAAACATTTCGGCGGTTTTGTTTTCATTACAACCGTATTGTTTATATTACTCGTAATTAATACTTCACGACAAAATCATTATATTGAAACTCTCGAAGTGTGCCTTTTTTAGCAATCTTGTTGATGTTTATCGTTTTTAAAACGCACTTATAAATCGATCATTTCATCCACCGGATTTCAGCTTAAATAGTCCACAAGTGGCATTTTGTTACTAGGACGGTATTCCATATAAAAAGGTTTAACCTTGTAACCTAATACACCAGCGCGCGACACGAGGGTGTAAGTTTTTTTTTTTAAGTAGTCTCTCGCACTGAGTTACAGTCTATATACACTGTGAAATATACAGTGAAATGTATAGTCAATTGTATGGTATACATACAAGTATTTTTGACTTGTTACTTGGTTGATAATATAATTCCAATCCGTTATTGTCTTTCTTTACATGCGACGGACATCAAATTCAAAATAATAACTCACGTTCTGACGCAGGCTTTTGGGAATTCTTCTACTTCACACACTAGATTAGTAAAGTTTTCGTTATCACTAACGATTTCACCGTCTTCGGCCATATTTATTAATATTTTTTTTTTTAGGTTTATTACACAATTTTACGACACTTCTAATACACGGCGCACGAAGTTCAAATCCCAATTCTGATGTTAGCTTTTATTTAAAAAAAAAAAATAATTTAAACACTTTTGGGCAATTTCGACAACAATAACTTTTATTAACAATTGCAATCAGACATCTAACAAAGCTGGCCGACTACTTCGGCTCTCTCTAAAACTATATTTCATAATGCGTACCAAAATATCCCTGTTACCTAAATCTCATTACGGTTACAGAAACACTTTTTATAATGTGTGTGACAGATATGGCCTACCTGTCACATAAAACAAACTCAAGGGTTTGGTGATTTGAGACATATCAATAACAGTAACTTAAGTATAGTTTAATCTACGTAATGTAAACAAGTCAGTCTGCCTGAAACCAATTATCAATAATTAATATTCTCCGGGTTTTTCCATACAGAAAATGCTGATAGCTAACACACACATATATATATATATATATATATATATATATATATATATATATATATATATATATATATATACATATATATATATATATATATATATATATATATATATATATATATATATATATATATTTGTCAATAAATATAATACTGCAGACTTTATCAAAGTATATGGACTTGCACTACTGTAACAACATGTTTCACTCAAAATTATCATATGATCATGATCCTGTCCAGCTTATTGTTTTCCCAATCAAACCAAGCTACCTAAAATCGACTCACTTTCTAAAAAGTGACAAGTCATCGTGATAAATACAAAATAATTATTATAAGGAAACGATAAATCTAAAAGAACAAATTTCATTGACTCTCTATCATTACCTATACCACTGCTATAAGTTATTATTTGATTTCATTGATGCCATATTTCCAGGTAAATTTTCTTAAGAAAAATTAAAACGACTCCTAATCTATACATATTAACAATTATTTTTCGTTAACTTAATCCAAGTACTATTTAAATTGTTAGGTACTTTATGGTAAAATAATAATCAGAAAATTTAGAGCAAAAAAAGTCTTAGAGTATGTATAGCTGACATTTCCCTCTACATACTACTGTTAAAATTGAAAAATTACACGATTTTCAAAATCTCCGCCCTAGAATCCTGAAAATAACGTTAAACAGAATATATACGAAGCAACCGCTCTAACCCTCTTCTAACCTCATCGATGTGTAAAAATAATACAACTTTAATATTCTTCGACTGCAAGAAAGATATATATGGTGCAACCCTTCTAGTACTCTAATTTATCCCTTAACTTCGTCTCTATGGTTTTAATAAATTTATGCCCAAAATATGTTAATTACCTGCCAAAAATCAAGAAAAGCATAATGATACTGAAAATATACTAAATTTATCGCTTTCCACTTCTTTTACCTCTTTTACCTCATTTCTCTAAAGCGATATTGTTTAAAAATTATAGACATTAATCTTACTCTGGATATTATATGTTTACCAAATCTGAAACCGATATCTCACCTCGCTCGAAAGTTGTCGTGCCAATAGAGAGACAAACAGACTTTATCAAGGGAAGTAGAAATAAATCTGTCATAATATTTTAGATATTAAAACAGCTGCTGCAAACTGTTATATTTATTAAGACAGCAGAAATTATTTTTTTATTAAACGCAATTTACGACAATCGTCCTTAAAGAGACACCAATAATTTATCTCGATTTACCACATAGTGTTTAAACCGTACAGTTCATCTCATGTCAAAATTATCGGTATTAGTAAATCCACTGATTACCAATGTATATTTTTAAGCCTTTAGTTGTTTCCTAAAGAGAAATTTAGGGACAGGATAGGCAAGCTGATTATAAAGTGGCCATTTTTTCTCATTTTTGTTAGACTGAAGTAGCCGAAGTGGTTCTTTCCAGAGCGACACAAGCTATAAATAAACGTTGCACTACTACGGTAAATCCTCACAAGGTCCGGCTGGTCACTCCTTGAATCACCTCTTCAAGAATTCTTACAGTTAGAAACTCATCCTTTACGAATAAATTGACCAGGACTGTATTACCCATGATTAAAACATGAAGTAAAATTTTCCAATAGATGCAGGTTTGAACAACAATATTTCTGAACGCAATTCTTTTGAAATGAGATGTTTAACTACAATATTATTGGTTCGAAACTTTTGTTTTAAAAACACCTAGATAGTGGTTGTTTTAGGTAAAAATAAATTGAATCAATTAAATAATTATTTGAGTCGTGGTTCCATTAAGATTTATCTGTATATAAACAAAACTTTGTCTGTGACTAGTTTGGATCTGTAGATCTCATATTAGTTCAATTAAATTTAAATGCAGTATTATTAATGAAATATTTAATTCATTAATCAGTTTAGCAAGCTAATTCAAATTTTAAATAATTCCCTGAACTAATCTTAAAAAATTAAAATATTTTAGTTACTTTTGGTTACCCTGCTATACTAAAATAAGCCAATATTTCCGTTTTCAAAAACTTGTATTTTAAAATTTTGATATTCCGGCAATTTATCTTATCGAGAATATTGTTTTGATAAATTTTGTTTCCGAAAATTTTCCGGCTACACAAAAATAGCAACATTTTTAAAATTACTACGTTTTCAAAAATATTATTAAAACCAAAATGAATTTTAGAATAGCACTCAGTAATAATAAAACTATTAAAGGGAGAGAAAATATAATATACAATAACAATAAAGGACTTCGGAAATTAATGCAACTCGACGCAACTAATGACACAAGCAACTTTTTATGTATTAATTTTTACCTATGCTTGCTAATCATTAAATGATTAACTGGATGTTTAGCAGACGTGCGATAACCATACGTTTACTTTACTATAACAATGTATGTTTCTTATTTTTTTTTTTGTATGAGAGTAGATTACGACTTACACTTAGGAAGTTGCGCGCGCTATTAATTTAGGATACTACTTTATTATTATATATTTAATACGTAATCACACTATAATACAATAAAGTTGACATAGCGTTACAAATTTTAAAGATAGGAAATGTATGAGTGGCCTTGTCCTAGTGGTTCTTAAGATAAAATAAAAGAAGCATAGCTTTTAATAACATTTTTGATACATACTGTATGTACTGATATACAGATTACATAATTCCGCTTACTGTTTTAGGTAGCTCACTGGTTGGCGTGTATTTGGTACTCAATCGGGAGATCAGACGCGGATAACGGAGTACAGTACAGCTGGCTGTGGAAATTGGCAAACATTACTCAAAGTCCATATTCTTACGTTTGGCCAAATGATTCCAGGTATTAAATTTTTATCAGTCAGTATATCATAAACTACTTTTTAATCGCTTAAATAAACAGCCAGTAATTTTGTGCTTAATCGTTAACGTTTTAAGGTAAATTTCTTTCTCCAAAAAGGTTTTTATTTTCACATATTATAGTTATTAGAATATTAGTAAGTTCATATTAGAAATGTTAGTAGGTACAACAAATGTCTTTTATAGTTATAGCATTACATAACATGGTAATATGTGTGGAATTGTAGTATTATAAAGTGATTTAATCAGTAATGGTATGAAGGGTGGTCATTTAAAACTCATTTTGAAACAGTTAAGTGTTGGGGCTAGGTACGAATGTTTCTTTGACTCGAGACTATTTTCTCTCGTTAAGTTTTAACCCAGTGTTAAAAGTGCTTTAATTGCAAGAAATAACTGCTTTTTATTTTATTAAACTTTTATTCTTTGAAATTACATTGTATATGGTGACAGTAACAATTTTTGAATAAAAAAATTTCTAATTTAAGCTAAATAGACAGATCGGAATATTTGTCTATATGAAAAAAAACTTGAAGATTTAAAAACAATGTTTATGTTTTCAATCCCTGTGTAATCTCTTGCAAATCAAATATCACCGTTTTACTTAACCTTAACAAACCTTTTAAAAAATCTATGAAACAAGTAAAATTAAATGTTTTATTTTTTTAACATTCTTTAAAATAAATATCCCCTAAAATAACTACCGAAGACAAAACAAAACATCGTTTTTTCTCAATATTTTCAGCAACATAAAAAATGTTGCCTATTTAAAAAGAAAAACTTTCTCTTGTAGTAAAACTTGGAAATGATGGCCAGAAAAAGAGTTTAATCTCTTTTAGAAAAAAAATCTCTCTTATAAATAAACTCTAACAACTGCCGAAATCGATGACTAAGTTAAAAAAAACCTTTTTTTACATTAAAATTTGAAGTAACAAAAGAACTCGCTCTCATACTAAAATTTTACATCACCATCTTAAAATAATGATCCGACTGGGGAGGGATTACCACAAAATAGAGTTTTATCTTATAAGAAGAAAAACCCTTACTTATGCTAAAATTTAACCACTGTCCAAAATAGAGGGAGATTTAGAAAAAATTACTCTCTGATAGCCCAATTTCACCTCCAATAAAAACCATTCTCTCAAGCCCCCTTGATAAGCGCCAGGACCCCTTGAAAAGTTTGGGCCCTGGAAAAAAATAATCCGCTCCCCTCTATCTCTATAAAAGGCATAAATCAAAACATCTTTGTCCGTGCACGGAACAAATGTAAAGAAATTATCGACGAAAATCAAAGAATTAAGAACAAACTTCTTGCCTGCCCCAACAATTCCAGGTCCTTTTGGTCAGTTGCTAGGATCATTAGTCAAAATTGACTAAATCCACTATACCACCACTCACATAGCCAGATAACACTATTGTAATAACACTAGTTCAGAGGGCCAGCTTGTTAGCTGAACTTCTTGCTTCACATTCGACTGTCGATTTCCAAGGAGAAACCCCACCAACTATTCCCATAGTGCAATCGAGGATGCTCGATATTATCTTCAGACAGCATGTCATAAAACGTATTTTATTGAAGCTAGACACCAAAAAAAGCTTCTAGCAATAATGAAATAAGTTCTCAAAAAATGCGAGATAGAATTAATACCAGTTTTCTGTACACTTTTCCATCTATTCTACAGAAAGGGAAGATTTCCTTCCTGCTGAAAATGCGCTACAGTTCAGCCGCTACTCAACAAAGATAAGAAGATCTAGCCAAACAGCTAACGACCAGTCGCACTGCTTTCAGTAATATCGAATGTCATGGAAAAGACTATCAATCAGCATCTTCTAAAATATCTTGAACCATTGAATATTCTTAATGACCATAGGTATGGCTTTCGTAAGCAAAGATCAACTCACTTATGTAACATATGTTTGGAACAATGTAATTGAACACTTTGAAGAATCTCAAGCGGTTGCACTTGGTATATCCAAGGCATTCGACCGTGTTTAGAACATGGATTGTTGACTAAGCTACACTCTTATAGTACCTCTGAAAAGTTATGTTTATGGCTCTCGTGTTTCCTCAGAAAGCGTTCTTTATAAGTGGTAGTCGACGGATTTCTTTCTAACATCTTCACTATTAACATAGGCGTGCTCCAAGGCTCCATACTGTCTCCTACTCTCTTTATCATTTACACTACCGATCTGCTGAGAAGGGCCTGGAATCCAATCTACCGGTTTGCAGATTACAGTAGGCTTATTTACTTATTCATTTTAAACGCTCGAATATCGGCTTTTCATGCAAATACCCGCAGACAGCAGAAAATCGCTTAACTTAACAAAGACCTGGAAGACAATCTACTTTGGGGTGACAGTAACCAAGTAGAATATAATCCTACAAAAACCCATGCGGTAGTTTGTCTAAAAAATTTAACGTTGCTGAACCCGACATAATTTTTATCGGAACACTCCAATATCATTTCGAACTAGAAATTACTCCACAATAACTGTTAATTCTCTACAAAACCTAAATTCGACCAACGATGGAATACTGATTCCATGTTTGGGCTCTGCTCCCAAGCGTACACTGCATTTGCTATTGGGAAGAGAGCTGTTCATCTGATTGGAAACCCAGAACTAACCAGCAAACTTGATTTCTTGGAGCATCGAAGAACTATTAGTGACTTGAGTCTATTCTACAAGTAGCTATCTTAATTCCTCCCAAAGCAGCGCATGCTAGGAATACACGTTGCGCCAATACTTCACATCCGTATGCAGGTCAGCCTTTCACTCTTTATACAACCCTTTTCAATCAATTTTCTATACGGAGAACTTCATTCCTTTCGAATGATTTACCCAGGACTGTTTCCTACCCAGTACAAATCATAGCGATCAACGTCAATAGCTTCTTCCGGAGACGCGTCGCTCCTGTACTGCTTTAGGGACTTCCCTGAGTATAGTACACACTTATTATATGTATATGTATATATATATATATATATATATATATATATATATATATATATATATATATACAGTATATATATATATATATATATATATATATATATATATATATATATATATATATATATATATATATATATATATATATATGTTATAGGAATCACTGCATATATTAAAATGGGTGACTCGAGGGGTCATGCAGAAGTACATTCAACACTTTTTTTTTCAAATTCGAAAATTTTTGAAGAATTTAAAAAATGGGAGACTGGATTTTACCACCAAACTAACGAATTGACTCAGGTACGGGCACATTGTTGATGTTCGTAAAATGGGCCTGCGCTGAGTTAAATCTCACCAACACTGTAAATGTCACGTTCTTGTTAACAATCCGCCACATTGTTCAGTTGTTTTTTTACCAGTGGCGGAGTAAAAACAATTCATTCATTCCATCCATTCTATTCATTCCATTCATTCTATTCAATTCATTCCATTCAATTCATTCCTTTCACTCATTTCATTCATTCCATTCATTTCTTTAGGATCGATTATTTACCTTGTTGTTAAGATCCGCTATTTAAGATGAATTTTCTACATTCGGTCCTGCTACAAAGAGGTGCCAATTCCAATATATGCATTGATCTACATAACATCCTATATATACACTATATCTATCTATCTATCTATCTATATATATATATATATATATATATATATATATATATATATATATATATATATATATATATATAATTTTTCTTTTCTAATTATCTTTTAAAATTATAGGTAAAAATGCAAAAGAATAGGTTGCTCAATGAGGTGGTCAGCGCCTGTATACTATTATTTCATATATGAGAAATAAACGGTTTTTATTGTAGAATTTATTTACCACAAATACTTCCCTCGATCATTAATAATAATGATAATAGCGACGCCATTTCCCAGGAGAGTGAGTCGTTCAAAAACAGATGACACAAAATGCATTACATAAATATATATAATAGAGCTAAAGCCTAAAACGAAATCATTTTATTTATATTTTGCATCATCGCCATTTTTTCTTATAGCATGTTTATATCCAGAGGTATATCTTACATATCTCGTGAAATAAAAGTTTGTATGTTCACAAATAAAAATTTAAGATATTTTGTTGCCCATGAAACTCCACGAGTAAGAAGGAGATTCAAATAAACCTTTATAGGACGTTTCTACATTTTTTTGGATAATTGAAAACAGTCTTTGTTATTTCCGATTTTTTAGAATTTTAGTTTCGATATATATATATATATATATATATATATATATATATATATATATATATATATATATATATATAAATACATATATATATATATATATAATATATATATATATATATATATATATATACATATACATATATATATATATATATATATATATATATATATATATATATATATATATTTAGGATAGTTTTTTGTTCTTGGTCTTGGGGTCAATTTTTAATGAAACAAGTTTACTTCTGGTTAACGTTTCGGTTTATTTTATTTAAACCATCTTCAGAACTACAAGAAAGAAAAAAAATGTTTAAGATGTAAAATTGATGATTAGTGTTGTTTTATACAGAAATATATATAAAGAATAAATATTAGTATTTAATTATAGTTTTCCTAGCTTATATCTAGTTGGATATTTTGGTTTACATGTTAACAGTTTCACAGTTTTCGTAATACTAAATTTAAAAGGTTCACATATTTTATTTCACTATTTGTACAGGTAAAATGAGTAAATCCAAAATTTATTTATTGCTTTCATATTGTTGTTACTTTAATTGTTGTTAGTTTAGTGATTAGGTTTTATTAGGTTATTAAATCATTGTATACAATACTCAGGCTTTCCGTGTCATTTCGATAATTTAAGGTGTTATTTGTCCTTCGTATATGTATCATTTTTTTTTATGTTTCGTTTTTTATGATTATTTTCAAAGTCTAGGATTTGGACATTATTAAAATTGAAATTATGCAATTCATCTATGGCATGTTTTGATAGGACAGTATGGTTTTGGTTTGTGTTTCTTATGCTATTTTTATGTTCTGTTATTCGTCTCCTTAAATATTGTTTTGATTGTCCAGTGTATGTTTTTGGACAGTTCATGCAGTCTATTTTGTAGATTAAGTTTGTTTGTTCTGCTGTTGGTATTGTTGGTTTAAGTTTGGTGAAGATATTTTTTGAGTTGTTAGCCGGTTTTTCTGCTATGTTGATGTTATGTGGTTTAAGGACTTTTTTGATTTTATTACTTAATTCAGGCATGTATGGTATGGAAATATAATTTTTCTTAATTTCATTGTTACTTTGTTTAGATTTTTTATGATTATTGTATACTTTATTTATTCGGTTTTTTATAATTGGTTCTGTAAATTTTTTTGGATAGTTATTGCTTAGTAGAACGTTTCTTACTTTATCCAAGTTTTGGGGTCTGTCTTTCGGATCAGTTAGCCCTATCAACTAGTGAATTGACAACACTTTTTTTTATATTTTTCTGGTGTGGATGAATTACCGCAAGACCAAGAACAAAAAACTATCCTAAATTTATTCATTAACGGTCAGGAAAAAAGAAAATATATTATATATATATTTATATATATATATATATATATATATATATATATATATATATATATATATATATATATATATATACAGTCAGACCAAAAAGTCTCCATACACCACCTGCTTTCTATGTTATTTTTCTATTATGTTTAACTAATTAATTTGAACTATGAGAAAACTGTTTGTATGTTTAAATTAATATTTGAAACTTAGCAAACGAGGATTAGTATTAAAAACAACTGCGGAACATTTTATTTAGAAATTACATCATTGTTATGAAAATGTAAACAAAATTAATGTCAAAATAGCCTCCAGATAATTACCAATAATAGTTTGACGGAATTTAACGAAAAATAACAACTTCGTTTAAACTAATATTTAGTGGGAACGCCTTTGGCCTCGATAATCTCCTGAAACCTTTTTGTCATGCTTGCAATCAGCTTTCTAGTAACGTCCGCAAGTTTGCTGTATGTTTCGGATCAGTGTCCTGTTGGAAAATGTTTTTTTTTTTTCAAGTGCTAATTTTTGAACACTTTCTCTTAAATTGTCTCCCAGAATGTTCAGATAAACATGCTGCTCCATGGTACCAATAATAAAATGTAAATTTTCAACCTCTCTAGCGGACATGCATCCCCAAAGCAGAACATTACCACCCCTTGTCTCACCGTGAAACAAATGTTTTTAATATCGAATGCGGTATTCTTTTTTCTCCAAACTTTAATTCTGCTATTAGACCTAAAAAGGATAATTTTAGTTTTAACACTAAAGATTACCGATTCCCAAAATTCAGGAGGTTTAGTATTCGTATTCCCTAGCAAAAGCTAACGACTTTTTGCGATTAGCTTCCGAAATTAACCTGCCCCGTGTAAACAATTTCTCACTGTTTATAAACAAACATTTTTCGAAAATAGTTCCCATACTTTTTCTTTTAATTTTGGTGCACTTTTCTTGGGATCTCTAATTATTTGTCTAACAATACTGGCTTCTTCACGTGGAGTCAGTTTCTTGGGACAACCGGAGTGTGGTCGAATTTTGTAGGAACCCGTTGATTTATACTGATTTACAATGTACTGAACAGTAGCATGCTACTTTTTAACAATTTTTCCTATATTTCTGTACGATTTTCCATCTTTCCACAAATCAATTATGATCTTTCGAATTTGAAATGGAATTTCACAATTTCTCTGCTCATTTTTAATACTACTTGGAAAACCCACTGCAAAATTACTAGCAACAAGTGACAGATTATAAAGTATGGCCGAAAATTATTCATTTGTTTTTTGTTTAGCGAGCAATAGATACCTTGATAAAATGCGGCTAGAAACTAGGTGTCGCCATAAGTATTAGAAATTACAAAAATATTGACCGCCTATTCTAAAACTGTCAAAATTATATAAAATTTAATAAAAAGCATAAATTAACATATACTAACAAAATTCGAAAAGTATTTGAAAAAATCCATTACTTTCTTTTTCTCTTCTTTTCTTAATCTGTTAGTCGGATAAGGGAAAAAATCATGTTCGAACATCTTAACCTATAGCAAAAGTAACGGATATATAGACAATTGGCCCTTTTCTCTAGTTTTTCTATACTATATGAGAAAATAGCTTGAAAACATATTTTGATATTTTCTCATGGTTTGAGGTGGTCGTCAGCATGTGGTAGGTCGTTAAAGTTCCCGTTTAGGGTAGAGTTTTATTGTATATTTCTTATAACTTCATAAAAATATAATTTACGGCAATTACTGTACTCGGCAACTTTGAAGTTTA